>QXEO01000631.1:1006199-1700141 GCA_007115705.1 Dactylis glomerata
AATTGGCTTTCGACGTATGAGTCTCAAGGTTGCTTCCTCGAACATACAGTACTTTAACTTTGAGACTTAGACTTCAAATCATCCGACACTTTAAATTTTAACTTTAGCTTTAACGAAAATTGTCGGTTCGCTTGCTTTGTATTTCCTTAGCCGTTTTCCATGTGTAGACAATCTCCGGCATCTACTCTTGCTAGCCATGAAGCCGGGTTTCGGACAGCAGCTGAGTCGAAGAGTGGCCTTGGTGCCGACACATTACTAGGCCGACATAGGAAACATTCAAATAAAGCCAGCCGGCATATAACAAAAAACTGTAAATAAACAACAAATATACCTCAGAGCTAGTTAACCCGGCTTCTTCGGGATGCCGGTATTTCATTCATTAGTCTTGTGCCGGCACAACACGCCGGCATACAAAGGAAATATGGAAATACATACATTGTGTTGCTCAGGAGTAAAAGGGGCGCAGTAGAGCTATGTTCCATGGCCTCTTGGTTTCTTCTCCGGACCTGTCCGCCTTATTCTTCTTGGGGTCCTGCGCATCTATAAGATAATAGGCATCATTGTGCAGAGCTCTGCTCACAATGAATGGCCCCTCCCATGGAGGAGTTAACTTATGCCGGCCTTCTGTTCCTTGCTTTAGCCGGAGTACTAGATCTCCCTGTTGAAATCTCCTTGGATTTACCTTCTGCGCATGATAGCGTCTGAGGTTCTGCTGATATACTGCTGTTCTTGACAGAGTTATTTCCCTTGCTTCCTCTAGCAGATCAACATCATTTTCTCTGGCTTCTTTAGCCTCTTCCTCAGTATATAGCACTATTCTTGGTGCATCATGTATACATCTGTTGGAAGCACAGCTTCTGCTCCATACACCAGGAAAAATGGTGTGTAGCCTGTTGATCTATTCGGAGTTGTTCTTAAACTCCACAGCACTGCTGGCAGCTCATCTAGCCAACATCCCGGAGTTTCTCCAGGGGCTCTATCAGCCGGGTTTATGCCGGATATACTAGCCCATTCGATCTCTCTACTTGGCCATTGCACAAGGGTGGGCAACCGACGCAACGTCCAGCCGGATTCCCACCTCCTCACAAAATCTGGCAAATGGCCCTTGGGCAAAGTTTGACCCATTGTCAGTGATGATGCTATGAGGAACACCATATCTCAAGATTATGTCCTTTAAGAATTTCACTGCTGTGTGACCATCACACTTGCTTATGGGCTTCACTTCAATCCACTTGGTGAACTTGTCCACCATGACCAGGATATGGGTCATTTTCCCTCTGGCCGGCTTAAAAGCCCCGACCATATCCAGGCCCCAAACAGCAAAGGCCAGGTTATTGGGATAGTTTTCAGGGCAGATGCCGGCTGATGAATCTGGTGGGCATATCTTTGACACCCATTACATTTCCGGACCAAGTTTTCTGCCTCTTGCAGTGCCGTTGGCCAATAAAAGCCATGCCGGAATACCTTTGCCACCATGCTCTGGACGAAGCATGGTGACCACACTCCCCCTGGTGAATTTCCCGGAGCATCTCCAGACCCTTCGCAGATTCGACACATCTCTGCAATACTCCGGTGGTACTTCTCTTGTATATTTCTTTGTTGATGATGGTATACGCTTTGGATCTCCTTATAAACCCGGCGGGCCTCGGTTTCATCCGCCGGCACTTGACCATCCACCATGAAGTTCATGATAGGACGTGCCCATGAGGGCACTTCCCTGACAGTGAACACTGCCTGATCTATTTCCATCATTTCGACCGACACATAATCGATCTCCATGGGTTGCGAAGTCCCCGGGACTGAAGAATCAGTCCCCGGGTATGCCGGAGCAGTCCCCGGGTATACCGGCACAACCTCTTGGCACATTTTACCCTTGCCTTTAGTTTTGCTCCGGAATACTGTACTAACAGCATATGCCGGCCCAGTCCCCGGGACTGAGGAAACAGTCCCCGGGTTATCCGGCCTGGCTCCGGCATCTATCTCCATTGGAACTGCTTCGTCTGGACCTGGCAGGACATAAATGGAGGATGACTCCGGCGAGGGTATGATCGATGGCTTCCTCAGATGCTCCAGCGAAATGCCGGGCGGGATTGAATCTCGGGAAGACCCCAGCTTGGATAATGCATCGGCTGCATCGTTCTGAGCCCGGAGAACGTGCCGGAACTCGCAACCTTCAAAGTAACCACTTAACTGCTGCACTAGGAAACGGTATGATGCCATGTTAGCATCATGCGCGTCCCATATGCCGGAACACTGCTGAATCACTAAGTCAGAATCACCGAAGCACATAATCCGGCGAATTCCTATGTCCTTAGACACCTTCAGGCCATGCACAAGTGCCTCATATTCCGCCACATTATTTGATGCTGCAAAGTGAATCTGCAGGACGTATCTCAGCTGGTCATTCTTTGGTGAACTGAGAACTATGCCGGCACCCAAGCCATGGATTGTCTTGGACCCATCGAAATGCATCCTCCAATAATTGGCATCTGGCAATGGTGGCTCATACTGTATCTCGGCCCAGTCAATAAAGAAATCAGCCAAGACCTGGGACTTGATTGTATCCCTCTTATCGTACTGCGGTGTATATGGTGAAAGCTCTATTGCCCACTTTGCTATCCGGCCGCTGGCATCTTTGTTGCCTATAATTTCCGAGATAGGGGCCTCGGCCACTACCCGGATTGGATGCTCTTGGAAGTAATGCTTGAGCTTCTTGGCCGCCATATAGACACCATAGGTCATCTTCTGATAGTGGGGGTAGTTTTGCTTTGAGGTGGAGAGGACTTCACTCAGATAATATACCGGCCGCTGCACGGTTTTGCCTCCTTCCTCTCGCTCTACTACCACCACAGCGCTGACAACTCGGTTGGTTGCCGCTATATAGAGCAACATTGGCTCCCGGGGCATCGGAGACGCTAATACCGGCGCTGTTGACAACAACTGTTTCAATTCCTTGAAAGCTGCATCTGCTTGCGTTGTCCAGACAAATGTGTCGGACTTTTTCATCAACTGATATAACGGCAGAGCTTTCTCTCCCAGCCGGCTTATGAAGCGGCTCAGGGATGCGAGGCACCCAGTGAACTTCTGTACTTCCCTCAAATCTGTCGGTGGCTTCATCCTTTCTATGGCACGAATCTTGCCGGGATTCACCTCAATACCCCGGCTGGAAACAAGGAAACCGAGCAACTTGCCCGCCGGGACACCAAAGGTGCACTTAGCCGGATTCAACTTCATCCGGAATCTCCTCAGGTTCCCAAAGGTTTCCCGGAGATCATCTATGAGAGTCTTGCTCTCCTTGGTTTTATGACGATATCATCGACATATACCTGCACATTTTTATCTATCTGATCGTGCAAACACTTTTGCATACACCTTTGGTAAGTTGCGCCGGCATTTCTTAAACCGAACGGCATAGTGAGATAGCAATAAGCCCTGTACGGGGTAATAAAGGATGTCTTTATTTGATCAGGCTCATATAAGGGGATCTGGTGGAAACCAGAATAGGCATCCACAAATGATAACAGTTCACATCCGGCTGTGGAATCAATCACTTGATCGATCCGAGGCAGCGGGAATGGATCTTTAGGACATGCCTTGTTCAAGTTGGTGTAATCAACACACATCCGCCATACTTTCACTATGGCGGGCTCGTCTTTCTTCTTTTCCACCAAAACCGGATTAGACACCCAATCCGGATGAAGTACTTCCTTGATAAAGCCAGAGGCTAAGAGCCTGGCCACTTCTTCCCATATGGCTTTCCTTCTATCGCCGGCATTCCGCCGGAGCGGCTGCTTCACTGGCTTAGCATCGGGTCTCACGTGCAATGCGTGCTCAGCCAGCTCCCTCGGCACACCTTGCAGGTCCGAAGTAGACCATGCAAAGATATCCCGATTCTCACGGAGGAAGCTGATGAGCTCGCTTTCCTATTTGGGATCCAAACTTGCCCCAACCAGGGCATGGCGCTCCGGGAAAGCTTCATCCAGAGGCACCTTTTTGACTTCCTTGCCTACTTGAAAAGAAGCACTGCCGCCGGGATTTGTCATGCCCGGCATATATTTGCCGGCCACGACCGTCTCAGCAATCTCCACTGCTCGCTTGAGCCTCTTCCTCTCCTCTGCAATGATCAGAGTCTCGGCCAGATTGGATCCGGCGGTGGCACATGCCATCGAACGCTTGTAATCACCAATGATGGTGATCACTCCTTTGGGTCCCGGCATCTTCATCTTCAGATATGCCACATGCGTAGAGGCCATGAATTTTGCCAGTGCCGGTCTACCCAGCAAAGCATGGTAGGGGCTCTCCAGATCAACCACCTCGAACATGAGGTTTTCCACCCTGCAGTTATCCCGGCTGCCAAACATGACATCCATCCGGATCTTGCCCATCGGCGCACACGAAAGTCCCGGCACAATGCCGTGGAACGTGGTCTTGCTTGGTTCCAGCATATTTTCCTTGATTCTCAGCTTCTCCATCGTATCCCGATACATGATGTTGATGCTGCTTCCATTATCAATGAGGACCTTGCTGAATCTTACGTTATTAGCCGGCCCGACGAATGTCGGATCCATCACCAGAGCATATCCGCCGGGATTTGGCATGATCCGGGGATGATCTGCCCTGTCCCAACCAACAGCCTGGTCAGACCAGTACATCAGCTTTGGCACAGCCGACATAACGGCATTCACCTCCAGACTCCGCCGGTACAAGCTCTGCTTGTCTGTTCTCTCGGTCTCAAAGACCATATAGCTCTGATCATACTCCTTGTACTCATTCCGGCCCGCTCCTGGGCCTTCGGCGTTATATTCCGGATTATAGCCTTGGTCAACTTGATTTACGCCGGCATTTCCGGCGTTGCTCTGATTCCCAGGATTAACCGGCCTAGGTGGGACTGCAATTGTATTGGCACCTGTCAACGGCGATGGAGCTGCCGGGACAGAGGGTCTAGCCGGTCCCCAGGGACCTGCACGACCTGCTAATATGTCGTCCAGCCACGAACAGTTCCTTGTCAAATGGTTTGCCGGCTTTCCCGGCTGGAATGTGTGAAACACACAGGGCTTGTCCATGGCAAGACCCACAGTATACTTCGGCCACTGCTTCTTCTGGCCGGCGGCTCCGCCGGCATTCTTGTTGGTCCAGACATTCTTCTTCTGGAACGGCTGTGCTTGCTGCTGCGGCTGCTGCTGAGGCTGCTGATAGTTCTCATATCTCGGACGCTGGCTACTGCCGGCGCCCCCTTGCTCTTCCTCCACAGCTGCAACTTGTGCTGCTCCGTACCGATAATCCGGCCGCTCATCTCTCCTCTTATTCCGGTTATCAGAGCGATAGTATTGCCCTGGTCTCCCGGCATTGCTGGTGTTCCCCTGGGTTTGCCCCTGTCCTTGTGAATCGAGACTGGGCTGCTTGGGATCTCCCAGAGCATAACTATCAGCGATCTTGATTGTTTCGGCCAGCGTGGCCGGCATTTGCCTCTGAAGCTTTTGCCACAGCATGGTGCCATGTTGGCACCCATGAGCGAACCACATGATGGCCTGCTGCTCATTGATTCCTTCGCAGGAATTGCGCAACGTGCACCACCTGGTCAGATAGTCACGGTCAGTCTCATTCACTCCTTGCCGGCAGTTAGCCAGCTGCTGCGGACGGTTGGGCCTCTTGTATGTACTGGTAAAGTTCGACACAAACTGCTCTTCGAAATCAATCCAGCCGTTGATACTCCCGGCCGGCAAATTATTCAGCCATATCCTGGCTGGACCTTCCAACATCTGCGGCACATATCGTACCGCCCATCTGAGGTTTCCTCCGGCGATGTTCACCGCTGTGGAGTAATCCTCCAACCAATCTTCCGGCTTCGTACTGCCATTATAGGTCCTCGCGCCACGCGCGAGCTGGAAGAAGTAAGGCACCGGCTCCCCCATAATCCGGGGTCCGAAACACATAGGGCCCGGAGCTCCTTGTCTCTCCACCAACTCTGATTGGTGGAGCTTGTCCAGCTTGAAATGTGCATCATTGGCTTCCAAGGACCGAGGTCCAAGCCGGGATGCTATTGGGCCTGCGATCATCTGCTGCTGCTGCTCCGGCTGATGCTGCTCACTATGCCGGCCTTGCTGATGCTGCTGCTGATATCCCGCCCTGGCAAGGGCGGAATTGCCGTCATCCTCTCGATGTCCCGGATGGCCTGCACCCTGCTGCTGCGCTGCACCTCCGGCGCCCTGTTGCTGACGCCGGGCTGCACTGTTACTCCGGCCACCACCGGCCGCTGCTGCTTCATGCCCGGCCGGCACACTCTGGCCGGGCTTCTTGCTGCCGACATACTTGTCAGCTTGGCCGACATTCTTCTGCACCATCGCCTGCTTTCCGGCGGCAGCCGGATCGTACACCTGGATCTGCTTGTCCCGGCGGCCAGAGGTCACACTTCCGGCACGCCGGGCGCTAGGATGCGGGGACGAGGCTTGGCCCCTCGACCTCGCGCCGGCACCTCCCGCCGACACAATGTACTGGGATGCCCCGGCACCTGGGTTTGCCTTCTTAAAGGCCTCCTGCTGCTTTGTAGCTTCAGACAAAAGTTGGTTAAGCCGGGCTTGCTGCTCACGCAGTGCTTCGCCGGATAAACAAGATAAATCCTTAGCTACCTCGGCCGCCGCTCTAAGGTTCTTTACTGGCGAACTATAGACTACCTTAGGCACAGTACTAGTTGCGGTATGACTCTTATCTCTAGCATCTTTTCCTATCTCAGCATTAAGATTTCTGCCTCTAGTTCTAACCTCTTCTATCCGGCTAGGCCGGATTACTACAGGAGTAAAACCATGGGCTGCTTCATACTCACGGAGTTGCCGGTTAAACCGTTCGCGCTCCTGGTTCATGGCCAGGGCCTCGTCGACGAGGGCCTGACGAGATCCCTCCAGGACCTCCCTTGTCTGCTCCGGATCAACGCCGGATCGCACCGGCTCGAGAAGCCGGTCGATGATGGGAAGAAGAACCTCGCCCCTAGCCGGCACACCGGAAGTGCCGGCCAGGTTCTCCGCATGCTCCAACGGAGGACGCGCCGACCTCTTGACCTTCGGCGGCTCCGGAGGAGAAGCTCCGGTCGCTGCTGCTTTGCCGGCATCTTCCGCCGGCGGCACGGATGTGCCGGCCATCATCACCTCAGCCGTCTCTACTGAGCGAGCGCTACGCCCAGCGTGAGCCAGCCGATGTGACGGAGGATCCGACGCCACCAGCACCTCCTTCCTGCAAATTCTCTCAGTCCCCACGTACACCTCGTGGGAACCGAAAGACATAATCCGGCCATCCCTGGGGAACGGCCGGCCACCGAGACAACCGGCGTTGTCACTGACGAAACTGAGCGAGCCTAGCCTCTGGACGAGGCCAGAGACCACGCGCACTCCCGAAGCTGCTATCACAGACCCCGTCCGAATGAACACTCCGCCCAGCATATCGATCTGCCCCACGGTGGGCGCCAAATGTCGTCGTG
The DNA here is from genome assembly GCA_007115705.1 of Dactylis glomerata. Lineage (NCBI taxonomy): Eukaryota > Viridiplantae > Streptophyta > Magnoliopsida > Poales > Poaceae > Dactylis > Dactylis glomerata. The sequence goes on from QXEO01000631.1 coordinate 1,013,668, forward strand.
GTGAAACAACATATGCCATAGGATGGCTTAAATGGGGGCCGAACTAGATGCTGGAGGATTCGGGAGAGGGGAACGAGCTAAAAAGCACGACAGAAAGAGACACTGATCTACCCAGGTTCGGGGCTCTCGTAAGGAGATAACACCCCTACTCCTGCTCTACTGATTGTATATATGGGTCGATGTAGTACACAACAATGGTGCTTCCAAGCTCTCTGCTAGAGAAGGAAGATGAACTGCTAAGTGTAGGAACACAGAGTGACCAACAAACCTCTAACCTTCAACCTTCTTCCAGCGACCAACCCTTTACCAGGGCTCCCTATGCCACCTTATATAGGGGTGGCCAGGGTTACAACGGTCATAGAAGACCAGGAGACACCAACTACACTCCAAACAGGACTTGCTGTCGAGGGCAGACGCCCACGACTTTCTCCCTGATTGCTCTCGATGGGACTCCCCTTGCTGTACCTTGTACCTCTTGAACTGTGACCTTACCATTCTGAGGTAAGCTTGTACTTGTGCACAGTGAGGGTAGGTAACCTCCACTGTGCACCCTGCCATCTTACTCTGCTACCATGCTTGGATGTTTTCTTCCTTGATTGTAGGGATGTGACACCTTGGTTGACTTAAGTATCCCGGATATGATCGTTGGCCATACCCAGGACTTTATATGCCGGACCAACGACCTACGAGGGTCGGGTAATCCGGCCTCCCCTGCTCCTGCACAACACACAAAATAATTAGGCCGGCATATCTGAGTATATGCCGGCACACCTATACTAGTATTCCGACTATACCGGCATATCCAGACACCAGCCGGGATATACATTATATGCCGGCCTGGCCGATGCTCCTATATTCCGGCCAGGCCTTTTCTTGGTCAACCGGCATAAAAGTCAACCATAGACCTTGTGTCTTTCTAGTCTCTTGACCCTACCGGGGGTCATCCCCCCGACACATAGGCCTTGTTTCCAAGCATTGAACACCGCTTACATTCAGTTTTGTTACATGTTTGCTCACAACGATATTTATTTCAGATTACATTTACTACTTATAATCATCACTACTACTTGTATTTCACTATCTCTTTGCCGAACTAGTGCACCTATACATCTGATAAGTGTATTGGGTGTGTTGGGGACACAAGAGACTTTATGTATCGTAATTGTAGGGTTGCTTGAGAGGGATAGCTTTGACCTCCTCCTCCCTGAGTTCAATAAACCTTGGGTGATCCACTTAAGGGAAACTTGCTGCTGCTCTACAAACCTCTGCACTTGGAGGCCCAACACTGTGTACAAGGATAGAAGCGTGCGTAGACATCAGGCACCTTTGTGGAGAACATAGTGGTCACCAAACACATCCTGGAGAATGACCAATCCCTGGATGAGGTGGAGAAAATCTATCATCTTTGCACCAAGGCCTTGCAACAACAAAAAAGCGACAACGTCACAGTGGCTCGGCTCAGACGCCCAATTTGCAAGTATAGCTGGCAAAAAATACCGAGGACGATCATCAGATAACATCATTTGACCTAGCCCTTGGGACAATGCATCAATCATTGGTTAAACTGAGCGCCAACTGCGGGAGGCGCACAACCAAAAGGATGTATACCGGTCTCTTGTGGAAACCCCAAGGACCATGGAAACAACCTCAGCATCCGGCTTCACGTCCTTGCAAATCATGTCCTCGCAAAGAAGGCTACCGGCATGGCCTTATCGACAAGTACCATCAAGGCGAGCAAAAACACCGTCACTGCACCAACATGTCATCGCCAAAGGAAAGGATTGTTGATCCATCGCAAGCTAGAATCATCATCCGCAACAAAGGCAGACCATGAAGGAGTAGGGACAAATGCCACCACGATGGTGGATTTCGGTGTAGAGATGAGAATCGCAATGATGGCAGATCACACTGCCACGATGATGAAGGGTACCAACAACAAAGATGGCGTCGTTACGGTGGTAGACGTCATGACGGTGGAGATGCATCTCTACCAATTTACGCCAACCCATCTCTAGGTTGTTAGAATAAAGCAAATCCCCTCATGAGATCTGCCATCGATGTCGCCATAGCGCCAAATGGTTCCCCGCCTTCAGTGTGTCCATCATGATACGTTCGTCACCGAGACCCCGCTACACTACATCGGCCAGACCCAACATCATTGACGTGGTAGATGCTCATGGCTCCACCTCTCACCTTAAGTATCAGCTACTCCAAAAATGATGCTCCAATAGGTAGAGTGACACCAAATGCGCTGCCATTGTCCGATCCGGGAGACCCAGATCTAGGGTTTTCCTAGGGGCAACACGATTGAGTAGTGGATGACTACAATGGTGATTCTTTCAACAAGGTAACAGCATAAAGGACGTCGCCATCTCCTGCCATAACCATGGTTATGGATCGATTATCACCAGCTGCCTTGTCTCTCCATCGTCATCGAGCCTTGATGAGGGGTCATGGATCCACCAGAACCAGCCGACCGACCAACTCCGGCGGAGGAGGAGGACACTAGAGCCATGCCCAGGGCCGATGCCCCAGAATGTCGTTGTGTTGTGGGCCTAGCACCAGAAGCGTGTGTGTAACACCAACGTAAATTACTAGATGCAGTAAGTTCAACCACCATGACTTGTCCAAGCCCAAACTTAGATGGAAACCACCGCTACCTACTATCGTCTGTTGCTGACAAGGGTATGAATACCAAGGCCCACGGCATTGGTACCCTTGAGGCCTGCTCGGGTGCTAGTCTACGAAATCTAAGCTCAAGATAAAGATTGAAGCATAGTCATAGTCGAAATATGAAGTTGTATTACAATCCATCTTGTATAGACTAATTTGTATCAAACCCAACCGGTTCCTCGAGACCTAGCCACCTATAAGTAGGGGCCAGGAGAGGCCAGCGAAGGACGCATTGAGATCGAGTTTGTAATCCATGTTTTATCTCAATAACCATCAAGTTCTGCCTTGTTTGCCTAAATCTTTACCTTCGAGTTCATCCGACGCCCTCTCCCCCGATCCTAAGTCGTTCATTTGGGACATTTGCCGAGTTAACCATCGTCAATTGGCGCCGACCGTGGGGATCTTGGGCATTGGAATCATGAATTCAATGGCTTATTTTGCTTTCATCCAAGAGCAACTCGAAGATCGACATAAACCAAATCGCCTCTAGAGCCGTAGATTTTAAACCACACTCACCAAACTTAGCTCCAATCTTTGCAAATTTGGATCAGGAGGTGGATCTGACGATCGGAAGCTTCAACTTTTGTGTTGGATCTCTAGGCTCTGTACGCCTTTCAGATCCGATCAATTTGGGTCTATCGACAGGAAAAGCCGCGGTTGCGGCAACATCAGAAACATCGGTTGGCTCCTCCAGCGAGATAAACTCACCGATCTGCCTTGATACGTCCAAAATGTATCTACTTTCCCGAACCCTTTTGCTGTTGTTTTTCCTCCAATTTGTGTGTTTTGAATACAACTAACACGGACTAACGTTGTTTTCAGCAGAATTGCTCTAGTGTCTCGTTTTTGTGCAGAAATCCAACTTTCAGGAAAATTCCCAGAAAATATCACTAAACTCCTATTTTACCAGAAGGCTCATGGAGCTAGAAGACGAGACGGAGAAGAGCCACAAGGGGCCCACACCACCTGGTGGCGCGGGCCAGGCCAGGCCGCGCCAGGGGGTGGTGTGGCCGCCTCGTCCACTGCATCAAGCCCTCCTTTTGCCTACATAAGGTCTCTGACCTGAAAACAGAGGGCGTTCGGTGTTTTTCCCAGATATAGTTCCTCTGCGTCGCCACCACCAGAAACCGCGATTCGGAACCAGAAAATCCATTCTGGCACCCTGCCGGGACAGGGAGTTGGAGGAGATCATCACTATCATCATCACCGACGCCTCTCCATCAACCATCCATGATTCCCCCATCCATGTGTGAGTAATTCCCGCTGTAGGCTGATGTCTACACACGCTTCTGTTCTTGTAGACAGTGTTGGGCCTCCAAGTGCAGAGGTTTGTAGAGCAGCAGCAAGTTTCCCTTAAGTGGATCACCCAAGGTTTATCGAACTTAGGGAGGAAGAGGTCAAAGCTATCCCTCTCAAACAACCCTGCAATTACGATACAGAAAGTCTCTTGTGTCCCCAACACACCCAATACACTTGTCAGATGTATAGGTGCACTAGTTCGGCGAAGAGATAGTGAAATACAAGCGGTAGTGATGATTATAAGTAGTAACTGTGATATGAAATAAGTATCGCTGCGAGCAAACATGTAACAAAACAACAAGTAAACGATGTGCAATGCTTGGAAACAAGGCCTAGGGATCATACTTTCACTAGTGGACACACTCCCAACAATATAACATGATTGAACAAATAAACAACTTCTCTCCACTATGGTACTCTGAATTACTCTCCTATTGAATAACACTAATCATTGCGTAGTGGCTACAGAAGCACCCCTTAAAGTTCATCAAGTACTTGACAAACACCACTCATAGAGATATCCAAATCAAATCACAATTCAAGATAAATATTATTGCAACTTAAACCAAGTACTAACACGGTGCACACACTGTCAACATTACACCATGAAAGGACGAATAGATCACTTCAATACTATCATAGTAATAATTATTCTCATAATCCATAAAAGATCACAATCGTAGCCTAGACCAAGTACCACCATGATGCACGCACTGTCACCGTTACACCATGGCAGGAGGAATAGATTACTTTAATAACATCACTAGAGTACACATAATATCTGAATAATAACATCTACTTGTTCAACATGATACAAAGCTCACGATCACATAAAGATCACATCATGGGAGAGAGAGGTAAACCACATAGCTACCGGTAGAGCCCTTAGCCCCGGGGATGAACTACTCCCTCCTCATCATAGGAGACAGCAAGGTTGATGGAGATGGCGGTGAGGTCGATGGAGACGGCGGAGACGGCGATGGAGACCGATGGAGATGGCTCCGGGGGCACTTCCCCGTCCCGGCAGGGTGCCGGAACAGAGACTTCTGTCCCCCAAAATTCGTCGGCGATGGCGGCGGAGCTGCGGAATTCTTCTGGAAAATTGCCGAATCCTTTAGGGTTTTCCGTCCCGAGGCTTCTTATAGGCGAAGGGGCGATGTCAGAGGCGGCCCCAGGCCTCCTAACACTAGGGTGGCGCGGCCAGGGCCTGGGCCGCGCCAGCCCTGTGTGAGGGTGGCATGTGGCCCCTCTCCTTCCTCTCTTCGGATGTCTGGATGCTCCCGGGAAAAATAAGACTTCTGGCTTTGGTTTCGTCCAATTTCGAGAATATTTCCTGTGTATCACTTCTGAAACACAAAAACAGCAGAAAATAGGGAACTGGCACTATGGCATCTTGTCAATAGGTTAGTTCCGGAAATCGCATAAAAACGTCACGAAGTGTAACGAAACACAAGGCAAATGGTGTAAAAACAAGCATGAAGCATCAAAAATTATAAGTACGTTTGAGACGTATCAAGCATCCCCAAGCTTAACTCCTGCTCGTCCTCGAGTAGGTAAGTGATAACAAAAGAATAATTTTTGAGGTGACATGCACCTACACAATCTTGATCATATATGTAAGCATTGTGAGCTGGGATCATAAGAACTTAAAACATGGGCATGAAAGATATAATCTTGACAATAAGAACTTAGCAACCATGTTATAACATGAAAAAGAACACAAACAAAAGATCATGAATAATGAAACAATGAAAGTCAAACGTGTGTTCAAATCATAAGGAAAAACATACAAATGGTTTTTAGCTTGTCCTTCAAAGAGAGCAAAACATAAATGCATAGGACACCTCAAAGTTTAAGAGGGCGACTAGATACAAATAATTTAAGAACAAGTGAAACCATGATCATGAATCAATCAATGAAAACTTTGGGACAATGCACATTATACTCAGAATGACAACTATGCTCTCTTAATGGTGCATAAAGGTAGAATGTGGTGACTCAGCATAAAAGTAAAAGAAAGGCCCTTCGCGGAGGGAAGCAGTGATAAAACATGTGCTAGAGCTTTTCATTTGTAAAACAGAGAGATAAAACTTGAGTTTTGAGAGGTGGTTGCTTTTGTCAACGACTAGCAATGGGGTTCTTACTATCTTCCATACAAAAATGAAGCAAGTTTTTGAGCGAGAGATTGGCACTTTTGTGCTCTTTTATAAAGCTTGGCACTCCTCCCCACCTTTTTTTCCTTTCACAAACCATGGCTAACCGATTCCATCGGGTGCCCACCAACATTCACATTCCATGGAGGAGTGCCTTTTTTCTTTTCTTTTTTTCCCTTTTTTTTCTTTTTGGAATAAGCAATATGGAAGATAGCAAATCCGACCACTACGTCCCCATGAGCTGAAAATAGTGTCACAAAACGAGAAGTGTTTTGAAGGTTTTTTGAAAGGTAGCACATGAAAATTTACTTGGAATGGCTTGCAAATACCATGCATAGGAAGTTATAGTGGACACAATGGCAAACTTGGTTTTTGGGACTTGGATGCACGAGTAGAGCTCATACTCAGTACAAAATGAGGGCTAGCAAAAGACTGGGAGCGACCAACTAAGAGAGCAATAACGGCCATAATCATGCAAAGCGACAAAGCAACATTAAAAGAAGCATAAGATGGCATCAAAAGTCAAAAACTAAATGATCATAGAGGCTATAGGTGACTTATTTTGTAGTCAACATGGTGTAAGCATGTGCCAAGTCAACCCAAATAAAGCATCAAGGAGAAAACCAAAATAATGCTTCCATACAATAAAAACAACGCATGATTTTTTCAAAGGCTCATTAAGCAATCTAAGTTATTTGAGACAAGTCACGCTACAGCAAAACCACTAAGCATACTATCAAAAAGACATCAAGCATGACATGAAAAAGCCTAAGCCGCAGTCTACACAAGCTCCTTCTTGTACGACTTTTTTGCATAAAGCTTTTTCTCTTTTCCAACACCATTCGAACTTTTGTAAACACCTCTTTTGATAAAAACCAATAAAGATCAGAGGCAAAAATACACCTTGATGTAAAGATAAAACAAGATCTGAACGCAAATCAAAGCGAAAACGAAAACCAAAAGCAGTATCAAAAAAAGAGAACACTCGTTGAACGATAAGAGTGAAAACTAGAGTGTTCTTGGCAATGAAAACGAGTTCATCTCCTCCAAAAGAAACATGATGTGATCAAACCACTTATTGCAGCAAACTAAACTAAACTAATACTGAAAACAAAAACAACTGACGCTCCAAGAAAAACGCATAGTGCATGAAGCAATAAAAATATAGTGTCTTGAAAGGTGACCTGATTTTTGCTGATGAAGAAGGGGTGCCTCGGGGACATCCCCAAGCTTTGACGCTTGTACTTCTTGGATATTTCTTGGGGTGATGCATGGGCATCCCCAAGCTTGAGCTTTTGTCCATTCTTCAACTCATCTCATCATTCTCCAATCCCTACACTTGAAAACTTCCTTCATACAAAACTAAACACAATTTTATTAGCAACATTAGTGTAGCATAACATATAATCAACCTCTTTTTGCTTCAGGTTTCAACTCAAAACCACCACATATATAGCAAAACTACTGTAGCAACTTCCCAAAAAGTTCCATGATCAAAAGAACTAAAAAAGAAAGCGATAAAGCGGCAAACACAAATATTGGCAGAAATCTGTCAAAACAGAACAGCTGACAAAGGTCGAATTTTTGAGGGGTTTTCTGTTGCTCAAATCAAAAAGTGTTAAACTAATGAAAGTTTGGATATAACCTGGGGCATATGCACAAGAACTCGCAGGTCCAAAAGATATACAGAGAATTTTCACGAATTTTTACGGTGCAGCACCGAAAACTGTTTCAGGACAGCAACATCCCCAAATCTTTACCTCACTCGAATTAGAGGCTTCTCTTGGCACAAAAACAAAATAAACAAGATAAGGAGCGGTCATTACAGTAGTAATGACTTCCAAGACTCAAATAAAAGAAAAAGTACTGAAATTAAAACAATGGGTTATCTCCCAAGAGTGCTTTTCTTTAACGCCTTTAAGCTAGGCGCAGTAATTTGGAAAGATGCTCATGTGGGCGCCATATAAGAGCTTGAGGCAAATGCGCCATATAGGAACTTAAAGCAATAGAGAGCATCAAAAAGGAAATGTGAAAGACATTTATATCTGAACCACTTCCTATGCATAGGAATCTTGTAAGAAAATAAATCAACGAGGCACATAGTAGCAAGCATGGATAGATAAAACAAGTGCCACTTCAAGATTTGCAACATAAAGAGGGGAAATTTAATATTGTTGAGATCCATAAAACCATGTTTCCCTCTCTCAAAATAACTTTTAGTAGCATCATGAATAGTATTAACAATATAACTATCACATAAAGCATCCCTATCATGAGCCACATGCATAAAAGTATTAATACTCACCACAGGAACAATAGTAGTAGGAGCAGATTCAATAGAATAATTATTCTCATCACCATAATCATCATAAATAGGAGGCATATTGTAATCATAACTAATTTTATCCTCAATAGTAGGTGAACTAAAAATATTATACTCATCATCATAGCCATCATAAACTAGAGGTTTAGTATCATCACAAGCTAGAGAGCAACTATTTCGCAAAGCATATTCTTCAAACATATCATCATAAGAAGGAACATCACATATGGGAGATAAAATATCATCAGAGCAAATTTTCTCCACTAAAGCTGGGGAACTAAAAATATCATGCTTAACAAAACCAGCTTCCCCAAGCTTAGACTTTTCTATAGCATTAGCAATAACGGTGTTCAAAGCATTCATACTAACATCACTATTAGCATGCAAATTAAGCTCCAAAGGTTTTTCAATTTTCTCTTCAAACACTTCATATCTAAACTCAGGAAAAAGACTAGAGAACTCTTTATTTTCCATTAAGCCTAACTAGTGAAAATAAAAATAAGAAACAAAAAGATGTAATTGCAGAATCTAAAGGAAATAACTTCGAGCACTCACACAGGAGGATGTGAGTACCTTTTACCTTACCTCCCCGGCAACGGCGCCAGAAAAGAGCTTGATGTCTACACACGCTTCTGTTCTTGTAGACAGTGTTGGGCCTCCAAGTGCAGAGGTTTGTAGAGCAGCAGCAAGTTTCCCTTAAGTGGATCACCCAAGGTTTATCGAACTCAGGGAGGAAGAGGTCAAAGCTATCCCTCTCAAACAACCCTGCAATTATGATACAGAAAGTCTCTTGTGTCCCCAACACACCCAATACACTTGTCAGATGTATAGGTGCACTAGTTCGGCGAAGAGATAGTGAAATACAAGCGGTAGTGATGATTATAAGTAGTAACTGTGATATGAAATAAGTATCGCTGCGAGCAAACATGTAACAAAACAACAAGTAAACGGTGTGCAATGCTTGGAAACAAGGCCTAGGGATCATACTTTCACTAGTGGACACACTCCCAACAATATAACATGATTGAACAAATAAACAACTTCTCTCCACTATGGTACTCTGAATTACTCTCCTATTGAATAACACTAATCATTGCGTAGTGGCTACAGAAGCACCCCTTAAAGTTCATCAAGTACTTGACAAACACCACTCATAGAGATATCCAAATCAAATCACAATTCAAGATAAATATTATTGCAACTTAAACCAAGTACTAACACGGTGCACACACTGTCAACATTACACCATGAAAGGAGGAATAGATCACTTCAATACTATCATAGTAATAATTATTCTCATAATCCATAAAAGATCACAATCGTAGCCTAGACCAAGTACCACCATGATGCACGCACTGTCACCGTTACACCATGGCAGGAGGAATAGATTACTTTAATAACATCACTAGAGTACACATAATATCTGAATAATAACATCTACTTGTTCAACATGATACAAAGCTCACGATCACATAAAGATCACATCATGGGAGAGAGAGGTGAACCACATAGCTACCGGTAGAGCCCTTAGCCCCGGGGATGAACTACTCCCTCCTCATCATAGGAGACAGCAAGGTTGATGGAGATGGCGGTGAGGTCGATGGAGACGGCGGAGACGGCGATGGAGACCGATGGAGATGGCTCCGAGGGCACTACCCCATCCCGGCAGGGTGCCGGAACAGAGACTTCTATCCCCCAAAATTCGTCGGCGATGGCGGTGGAGCTGCGGAACTCTTTCTGGAAAATTGCCGAATCCTTTAGGGTTTTCCGTCCCGAGGCTTCTTATAGGCGAAGGGGCGATGTCAGAGGCGGCCCCAGGCCTCCTCACACTATGGTGGCCTGTGGCCCCTCTCCTTCCTCTCTTTGGATGTCTGGATGCTCCCGGGAAAAATAAGACTTCTGGCTTTGGTTTCGTCCAATTCCGAGAATATTTCCTGTGTATCACTTCTGAAACACAAAAACAGCAGAAAACAGGGAACTGGCACTGTGGCATCTTGTCAATAGGTTAGTTCCGGAAATCGCATAAAAACGCCACGAAGTGTAACAAAACACAAGCAAATGGTGTAAAAACAAGCATGGAGCATCAAAAATTATAGATACGTTTGAGACGTATCATAGGCTGAAGGGGATGGTAGAGATTGGATGAGATCATTCATGTAATTGCTATAAGATTGTTAGGGCATGGTGCCTAGTATCCGTTATTAGTGCTTTTGACATTGTTGCAAGTTGTTGTGCTTAATGCTTTTCACTTTGGGCCCGAGTGCCATGATCTCAGATCTGAACATGCTATTGATTCATGAGGATAATTATTGTTTGTGATCTTACCTGCAAGTTGTATACACATATCGTTGTCCGGAACCCGAGGCCCCAAAGTGACAATAATTGGGATAACCGGAGGGGATGGCTGTGATGTGAAGATCGCATGTGTTCACGGAGTGTTAATGCTTTGCTCTGGTGGTCTATTAAAAGGACGACCTTAATTACCAGTAGATTCCCTTGAGGCCCTGCTGCAAACGGGCTGGTAGGACAAAAGATGTTGTGCAAGTTTCTCATTGCGAGCACACACGACAAAATACGGAACACATGCTTATGGTTATTTAGTACTAGGATGCTTTATCATTATTTATCTGCAATTGCCCATGTCTTGATTATTATATGAATTATCTTATCCATGCAACGCCCGTTCATCCATCCCTATGCCTACAGTATTACAATCCTACTGTTTACTATAGTCACCGCTACTGTCTTTATTTTATTACTGCTGCTATTATTTTGCCACTTCTACTACTATAAAACTGTTGCTACTGATAAATTGTTGCTAGCAAGAATATTTCCATGTGCAGCTGAACTGACAACTCATCTGTTAAGGCTTATAAATATTATTTGGCTCCCCTTGTGTCGAATCAATAAATTTGGGTTTTACTTCCCTCGAAGACTGTTGCAATCCCCTATACTTCTGGGTCATCAAGACTATTTTCTGGCGCCGTTGCCGAGGACCATAGCTTTATTTGTAAGTTCACTTGGAATTAATATTGTTCGCTGCAATCCATCCATCATGGGTAAACCTCGTGACAGAAAAGTTCCTATATTGCCATCCACTACAAGAAGAGGTACAACTCTGAACCCCTCTGTTGCTCTTGATTCAGCGTCGGTGATGAGTAAGCTTCTTACACCACCACATGCACATGCTACACATACTGCTACTTTTGCTGAATTTGAAAATGCTTCTGATAATTTTGATGATGCTTCTACTGTGCTTGATGAGAGTGGTTCATTAGGTTCTTTCCTAGATGCTACAATTGCTAGAACTAAGCAAATGGGAAACACTGATACTGTTACACCTATTAGTTCACCTGAGTCTAGAGAATGTCCTAGTGATGATCTTGAGGAAACTTATATTGAGCTTAATGATGAATTTATTGAAGAGTTTCATGCTACTAGCGATGCAAGTGCTATTAAAAATCTTCTTGCAAGACGTGCTGTTAGATATAAGTTGTCTCCTGATGCTAAGTTTGCTACATCTCCCATAGACATTAGAGATAAGGATTATGATTTCTCTTTGGATTTATCTTATATATCTATTGTTGAGAAAGAGCCTTTTTGTGGTACTGATAATGAAATTGCTATAGGACATATGAATGAGCTCTTTGCTTTGAGTAACTTATTTTTTGATGATATTAAGAAACACACTTACTTTGTCGCTAAAATTTTACCTTTCTCGTTGAAAGATGAAGCTAAAACTTGGTTTAATAATCTGTATCCCGGATCTATTGATAGTCCTATTGGTTTGGTTAATGCTTTCTTTCAGAAATATTTCCGTGCTAGTGCTCAACATGCTGCTTTGCAGGATTTTTTTGACTTCGAGTAGGTAGAAGGAGAGAAGTTGCTTAAATCATGAGCAAGGTTTTGTTCTTTAATTAGAGCACAGCCTGGAAATCCATTGGCTAAAAATGAACTCCTTGATATATTCTATAATGTACCAACTGTTGAATCTAGGACATACCTGGATAGTTGTGCTGGTTGTGTTTTCAGGAAAAGAACTCCTGCGGAAGTTCAGGAATTAATGGCTAAAATAATCAAGAATTATAATGATTGGAATATACCTGAGCCAACCCCAACGCCAACACCAAAGAAGAGAGGAATGATTGAATTAAATGATGAAGTGATGAGGGAAGCCAAAAAAATCTCTTAAGGAGAAGGGTATTAATTCTGAAGATGTGAAGGATCTACCACCTATAGAAGAATTATGTAAACCAATCCCTCACTCATCCACTATCGAGGTACACTCTATCCAACGCTTTGATAATAGAGATATTCCCTACTCCAAACCTCTTGATCAATGCTTAGATGAATTTGATAATTTTATTGTTAAGCAAGATAACTTTAATAAGAGGGTGCAGAATCATTTGTAGGAAAATTCTAGAGCTATTAATAAGTTGCATGATATTGTGGAGAGAACCTCCAATGATGTTAGAATTCTTGTTAAACATTTCCAAATGTTTCAGACTCAAATTGATCAGCTCACTAAGGTGCAAAAATATTTCCTAGTTAATGCTTCTAGAGAAAAACATGCTTGTGAAATAAGCACTAGAAGTGGTGCTTCTACTCAGGATCCTTTATATCCTAAAGGACATCCTAAGAGAATTGAACAAGATTCTCAACGTTCTATAGATAATGGTACTCTTTCTAGGAAGAAGAAGAAACACAAAACAGTTGTAGAATCTTCTGAATCTGTTAAAGATCCTAATAGTGTTTCTATCTCTGATGTTGAAACTAAAAGTGCTAATGATAAAAATGATTCTTCTGATAAAGAAGGAATTGAAGAGGAACCTGAAAAGCATGCTAACAGTACAAAGTACACTAAGGAAGATTTCATTGCCAACAAGCATGGCAGTGAGAGAGAACCTTGGGTGCAAAAACCAATGCCTTTTCCTAATAAGAAACATAAATCAAAGAAAGAAGAACACTACAACAAGTTTTGTGAGTGGATGAAACCTTTGTTTTTGCAAATTCCTTTGACTGATGCTATTAAATTGCCTCCTTATTTGAAATATATGAAGGATATTGTTTCTAATAAAAGGAAGATTCCTAATGAGGAAATTTCCACTTTGCTTGCTAATTATTCTTTCAATGGCAAGGTTCCAGAGAAGCTTGGAGATCCAGGTATACCAACTATTCCTTGCTCCATTAAAAATAACTATGTTAGAACTGCTCTATGTGATTTGGGAGCAGGAGTTAGTGTCATGCCTTTTTCTCTCTATATGAGACTTGATTTAGAAAAATTGATATCAACTAATATATCTCTGCAAATGGCTGATATGTCTACTACTATTCCTATTGGTATATGTGAGGATGTTCATGTTTAAGTGGCTAATAATTGTTTGATATTAACTGACTTTATTGTGCTGGAAATGCCTGAAGATGATAATATGTCTATTATTCTCGGGAGACCTTTTCTTAACACTGCAGGAGCTATTATTGATTGCAATCAAGGGAAAGTAACTTTTAATGTTCATGACAAGGAGCACACGGTTTATTTTCCCAAGAAGATTGATAGAAAGTATGGTCTAAATTCAATCAAAAATATTGAGACCATTGAAGTTGGAGAAATCTATTGTTCTAGGCTAAAGCCACAGGAAGAATATGAAATTATTATGGTTGGGACTATGCCTATCAAGGTTGAGGTAACATAATCATTTAGTGAAATGCAAAGTTTTGTTTCACAAAAGATTGTTTTGGTATCAAGACTTGATCAACCTTGTTAACAAAGTGGTTTTTTAATGAATGAAACTTTGTTTTCACCATATTTACTTCAGTTTACTCATGCTTTCATCATGTTTAGTTTTGATTACTTTTGCTTTCACCATGTTCACCCATGTTTCTGCTGGTTAGTTGCATATGTTAGTGTCTTAGAACTTCTATAGATTTGGTTTGAATTTGTTTTTCATTGTTCCATAATCGTTTTCCCGTGTTTTTAATCATTTATCAATTTCTGAAAATCACTCAAAAATAAAGTTTCTCGAAAAATTCCAGAGAACTTTTATTAAATTTTTACATCTGAAATGGGGCAAAGAGGCACTTGGAACAACCCAGGGGGGACCCACCATGCCACCAGACCACATGGTGGTGCGGGCCAGGGCAGGCCGCGCCATGGCATGGTGTGGGGGTCCCCTGGCCCTCCACTTATTCCTCCACCTGCCACTTCACTCTCTCTCTCTCTCTCTCTCTCTCTCTCGAAAAAACACTGCACCATTGCTCAAACTCGTGTTCTTGCTGTTCTTGCTCGCGATTTTTGATCTCCTTGCTCAGCCCATCTTTGCTGCTGAGATTTGGAGCATTTGTTCTCCGGTATGTGACTCCTCCGATTGTCCAAGTAGAATTTTGTTTACTGAAGTATTTCTTGAGTATTTTAGTACTGTAGGTGACAGGTTAAGTGAGCTTGCATGCTTGTTCTATTGCTTAGATAAATTATTTTGATGCATGTTTAGCTCTCTTGCAACTCCTTATGGTAGTTTCCTTCATTTGCTTGTCTGAGAATCATTTTTATGAGGTTTGTTAAAAATTTCAGAAAAGGGAGATGCATAATCACACTTATGGAGAAATCTTTGAGAGAGAAGCACCAAGGGTAGCAAGACCTTCAAGATCAACTACTCGATTTAAGGCATCCTACAATGAGGATCTTATTGCACCAAGTATTGGTGATAAGGGGGATGATGGAGATGCACATCCATCCACTTTCTCTTGTACTAACTTTTTAAGAGATGCAGGGATCCTTGATGATTTCTTACTTCTTGTTAATAGGGTTAGTTTGACTACATACATGCTTGATGAGAGTGACCAATATGCTATGCTCATGAAGACTTTTGTTGAGAGCTTTACTTTTACTAACTCCGCCTTTAGGCCATCTATTGCATTGAAAATCTATACTATGCCTGTTACCATGACTTTGGAAAGATTTTGCAGTATCCTAGGTATTGCTATGTTTGGGACAGCAAAGAAGATTCAAAGTCGACCCGCCGATTTGCCGGAGCTTTACCGAGGGGTGACAAATGATGATGACCGCACCGCCCAGCGTGGCAAGATAAGGAATATTCAACTCCCAGCCATTAGATACTTTGCTTATTATCTTGCCACTAGTGTTCTTGGTAGGGAGAACACTAGTAATATTTCTAACTATCATTTAGCTTTTCTAGCTGCTGCACTTAATGGTAGTAATAAGTACAACCTTGGTGCTCTCATTGCTCGTCGCTTAGCTGCTAGACGACCCATTTATGGAGGACTTATTGCTGCACGTATTATAGTTGCTCTGGATTTTTCTGTTGACCCCAATGATACATTGTTAACCCCACAGAGACTTGATCTTGCTGCTATGAAAGTCCATCACTTTGTTACTGCTAACTCTTCTGCAGAAAGTTTAGTCTATAGAATGTTATTTACTTATGGAGATGATACGTCTCAAACGTATCTATAATTTTTGATGCTCCATGCTTGTTTTTACACCATTTGCCTATTGTTTCGTTACACTTAGTGGTACTTTTATACATTTTCCGGAACTAACCTACTAACGAAGTGCCACAGTGCCAGTTTCCTGTTTTCTGCTGTTTTTTGTGTTTCAGAAGTGATACACAGGAAATATTCTCGGAATTGGACGAAACAAGTTCCTGAAGTCTTATATCAAGGGGAGGCTTCCAGATATCCGAAGACCTGACGGAGTGGGGCCACGTGGGCCCCAGACACAGGGGCGGCGCGGCCACCCCCCTGGCCGCGCCAGCCCCGTGTGAGGGGGCGTGGTCCCTCCTCTGACATCGCCCCTTCGCCTATATTTACCCCCTGACGAGAAAAACCTAAGGGCCCGATCAGTTTTCCAGAATACATCGCGATCCGCCGCCGCTGTCGACCCAAAGATCGGGAGGGTCCAGAAGCTCTTCCCGGCACCCTGCCGGAGAGGGGAATCGCCACCGGAGGTCTTCTTCATCGCCATGCTTGCCTCCGGAGCGATGAGTGAGTAGTCTACCTTGGACTATGGGTCCATAGTAGTAGCTAGATGGTTGTCTTCTCCACCATGTGCTTCATGTTTAGATCTCATGAGCTGCCCTACATGATTGAGATCACCGTTATGTAATTATATGATGTTGGTTTGTTGGGATCCGATGAATATTGGTGTTTATGATTAAGTTGCTGTACTGAATTATATCTTTTGTTATCTCTATGTTGTTTATGATCTTGCATGCTCTCCGTTGTTAGTAGCTATCTTGGCCGAGTAGTTGCTAGTGACTCCAAGAGGGGGTATTTATGCTCGATAGTGGGTTCATGTCTCTATTTCACCTGGGGGAGTGACAGAAACCTCTAAGGTGGTAGATGTGCTGTTGCTACTAGGGAGAAAACAACATTCATATGCTCAAGGGCATATGCTTTGTTTACATTACACACTTTGCTTAATGCAATTATCTGTTGTTCGCAACTTAATACTTCTAGGGTGTTCGGATGATATCCCCGGGGGTGGATTATTAGTCATAGATGCAGTTGGATGGCGGTCTATGTATTTTGTTGTAATGCCCAGAGTGAATCTCATAGTGATCTTCTTGACATATCACGTTATCTTTATTCTATCAATTGCCCAACTGTAATTTGTTTACCCAGCATGTTATTTTATCTATGGAGAGACACCACTAGTGAACTGTGGACCCCGGTCCTATTTTAATCATATTGCAATCACCTGTTTACTTTTCCCGCATTGTTTACTTTACTCGCATATTACTACTGTTTTCCACTCAATACACTCATAACCTTTGTTTCAAGCAAACCGGTGAGATTGACAACCACATCGCAAGTTGGGAACAAAGTATTTGTTTGTGTGTGTGCAGGTTCCACAAACACCTTCAGTCGTCATCGTCTCTCTTCTCCTGATCGATAAACCTTGGTTTCTTAACTGAGGGAAAACTTGCCGCTACACTCATCATACCTTCCTCTTGGGGTTCCCAACGGGCTGGTCATCACCACGCACAAGGACTTACTGCTCCCACGTCAACTAAACGCCACAGCTCTTTTCTGGCGCCATCACACGAGTAGCAGGAGATAAAAGGGAAGTTCCCTTGCCGCAGCCTAGTTTGTTCAGTATTTGTAGGACGCCGTGGTCACGCTCAAAGGAGGAGTTGGACGAGTAGCTGAGGTTGCTTGGTTTCCATAGGCAGCAGGGCTCCGAGAGCCAAGAGGGGGAGACGCCCTATGATTACTACGCCATGCATCACATGTAACGCCCCACCTTTGGATTAAGGTGGAACACCTGTGTTAAGTGCTACTCCCTGGATCACTGATAGCACCACAGTACAAAATATAGTGATCATTGCAATAGTATCAAATATTACATCGCAGATCCAGTTACATAAGTCTCAAACCTTATAGAAACACAGCGGAAAACAAAGTGGCAATGAGCCTCCATCTTCATCACGTGCCACAGGCAGACATGTTGGAATGTAGTCTCGAGATCCTACTAAAGAACCCCCTTCTGAAAACCTGCACATTTGATGTGACAACCTCAAATTTGATACAAATTCGAAGTGCCCGTTATGTATTCCACCGCAATCCCAGAACCATTGTTGCGATATACATAACGTAGTTGGTAACCAGTTCCATAGACATTACAATACGATGGTTCAAATACAATGGCCATATAGACCAAGTCATATTACAACACAATATAGCAGCGGAAATAACGTCTTCGGGTCCATGCCTTCACCCTACATGCAATGGCGACTCATGGAGACGAGCTTAGTTCTGGTACTCTTCCTCATACTCTTCCTCCTGGTATTCTTCCCCATAGTCTGGCCAAGTTGATAGCCAGGGACACAGCCATGAGTACATTGGATGCACTCGCAAACCATCTTATAATGAAATGATAAAAGAGGTATGCAAGTTTGGTATAGTGGACTAAGCACTAAGTTTATTTGCAAAAGCTATTTTTATTTCCCAAGAATGTTCATTGGTAGAAAAGAGGTTTAGTTCTCTAAGTTCCATCTAAAGAGGACTTCAAGTGTGTCAACATCATTGTCAAGCCAAGTCATTCACCAAGTTCACCATTGTGATTTTTTTATTTTTATTTTTGACAAAAGTCAAGTACAGCTTGCCAACTGTCCATAACCGCGGACTCGGCTATTCGAATAGTTTGAAAACCTCTGCAGAGGGGTACACTTTACCCACAAGAATCGATACATCTGCCGGGAGAAATCCACGGATCGTCATACACAAAGTATGCGGGGTTCAGATAATCAAACAAACTCTTTCACTTGTCTACTCTAGTATGGGATCCTTCCCTAGAGCCCGAGACACGGATTCCCCCATTCCGGCGCCTCTAGTTTTGCCCACTCCGGAGTGCCGCACGGATGGAAATCTTCAGGAAGGAAAATTTCCAATAACCACTTGGTTCGGAAGCAACCACGCATGGAATACTTCTATAAAGGATGAAACAAGACCTCCCATACTAGAATAAACAAGCTAGGAATAAGCCCCTTCCCATTCAGGGGTAATGTGGTCGTACGGTATGTTTGGCTCCCATAGTACATCACTCATTGTCATTGAGAAATACATTCCATAGTTCTTAGTCAAGATTAGTTTCTTTCATAAAACCATTATGTAGGAGCAATCTCCAATTCAAGTTTCAAGTCCAAGTCACTACTTTCAACTAGAGTTCCTCTTATAGATGGCCTCAATATTATTAGCGACTAAGCAACTACATTGAGTGATGACTATTAAATAGAGTTGGATAAACTCAGCTTGATGCTCTTGCTAAACAAGACATCACTACACTTCTATCATTCTACTCTAGCAATTCAATCATGCAATTTACTTAAAACAAGTAGAATGCAACATTAAAACTAGGCATTGGGAATATGAATCAAAAGATGGCTTGCCTTGGTTGGCAAAGTGTCCGGGGTATTCTTCTTCTTCTTGATAATAATCCCCTCCAATATCCTCCTCGGCAACACTAGCGTCTAATAACGAATAAACACAAAGCACACAATCACTACACAATGCTAACAACACACCAAGCACACATCTTTGTTTGCTAACAATAGCATTTATGTTGCATTTTATGGTGTTGGATGGTAAGTTTTTCTTCTAAGTTTTCTTCAAGTGTGCAAGTTAGATTCTCTACTAAGTGTCATATGGGGTTCTCTTTCTAAGCATAGGTATTGGTTTAGGGGTACTAATGCTAGTTCAAGTGAGAAGGGATCAACTAAGTGAATTGGTAAGAGGGCAAATTAATTCTAAGTGTGCAATAGGAATCTATCATTTTATGTTACCAACTAGAGTTGGGGTAGGGTCTAAGTGATCCCACTAGTAGGGTTTGGAGTTGATTTGGGTTTACTAACAGTAGGGTATGTCATTGGTGAGTTCACATTTTAATTTTCATGATTTTTGGTGGCTTAAATACTTTTCTAGAAATCTTCTATGATTAATAAAACTAAGGTCACACTATTCATATCTAATTAAATTACTAACTTATTTTGAATTCTAACCAGTTCTACTGTGTAGAGTATTTTACAAGCTTTCCAACGCATATTTATTTGCTGGAAAAGGATTTGTAAATCTCTTGGAAATTTAATTTGAAAAACAGATCTGAAATAGTTTTGAACTAATTCGAAAAGGCGGGAAAAATAATTAAAAACGTAACGGACCGAATCTAAACTAGCTGGGCCGAATCTGAACAGAACCCGAACAGGCCGGCCCAGAAAACGGTTCGCTTCGGCGGGAGAAATAAAAACGGGGCTGACAGGTGGGGCCTACTCGTCAGACCTAATTAGAATCCCGAATCGGTATGTTATCGTCAGATCAAGATCGAACGGCTGCTACGCGTCGTCTTCCTCAGTCAGGGCGGAGCTCACCGGCGTTGCAGTGAAGAGTGTTCGACGGCGAGGGAGTGACGTAGGGGATGCAGAACTCGACGGCGACGTGCGGGATCGGCTGCGGCTCGACTCCTCCTCCGATTCCCGACGATGGCTTGCTCCGGGGTGGTCAAACGCGGCGGCGTGCTTCGCGTCCAGTACCTCGCCGGCGTGGCGAGCGTCGACGAACCAGAGCGAGAGGGAGGGAGAGAGGGTGTCTGGGAGGTAGCTGGGAGTGAGGCGAGTGTCTCCGTTTGATCGGCGGGGGTATTTATAGGTCGGAGCGTCGGGGGAGAGAGCGTCCAGTAGCTCGTCGGAGTGGGGGTCCTGGGCGTGCGCGTTGAGCGACACTGGGCACGGCGGCCACGCTCGCGTTCTGGAAGGGTTCTGGCTTGGCCGCGGGGTGCTGTGGGTCTGCTCTGGCGAGGGCAGGGCGGTCGGCGACGTGCAGGTTGCTGGGAAGAAGAGAGGGGGGTCCTGGGGTGCTGCCTCCTCTTCTCCTCCTTTTCCCATGGCTTGGGTCGGGGCAGAGGGGGCTGGCATCGACCAAAGCATGCTCCCAGGGCATGGCGACAGTGCTAGGGCGAGCTAGAACAGTGCAGCACCAGTGAACTCGATTTGGTTCGATTTCTCTCTGCCAGTGTTCGACGAAATGCCCGCAAGAGATTTAAATTTCAATTTTTGAAAATTTCCAGTTTGGGTGATCAACATATTGGCCCAGGTTTCCAAATATATTTTTGTTACCAAGAATGGTTCAGTTTTGCAGAAATTTATATTTCAAAATTGGATATGGTCACTGTTTCAGTTTCAAACTTTAGCAGATGATTGAGTCAACCTCTGGGTTGCATTTTGAGTAAATTCTTGTTGGTTGAGTTAGTATGTAACTTGGTTAAGCTCAACTAACAGACCAAACATGAAAGTGAGTTGTAGATTTCTTAATCCAAGGGCTCAAAGTGGTGTAGTCAAACAGATTTCCTAGATCAACTCAATCTTCTCTTTTTCTTTCTTATTTTTATTTCTGGTTTCTTTGATTCTTATAATCTTTCTCAATTGATTCTGTTGGTTCACTTAGAATTATCTAACCAGTGTTCAATCAAAAATAACACACATGAAATCATAGAATACCAACAATAGAAGATACATGTATGCATTAAAGGAAGAGATAAAAAGTTTTATCTGGGTCCAGAATTTGGTCTTTTAATTAAGAAGAAATGGATTACAATTTCTGAGTTGTTACATTTGAATATGCAGCCCCATGAATGGGGATCAGTACAATGATGTACTGGCAAATGACACATATTTGGTGGCTGTTGTGAAAGAACTAACTACATGACATTTGGCTGGTGGATCTCATAGGCTGATTTGCATAAAGCCAATTTTATCTTAAAATCCTTTTCAATACTTTCATACAAAATTTTATTTTTCAAGGGTCAAGACAACCCCCATACATTACATACTGGCCGGTATGTAATTCTGGGCGAAACTCAACAAAGTTGGAACATCAAAAACCACCACCCCTTGGAGTGCATGGTCCTTAGCCCCTACCTAGGGGTTTCTAGACAAATTTTAATCATTCATAAATGGTGATGAGATTCTTCCGTACATTCCATGTCTAGAAACTCAAATTGTCCATAACCGGGGACACGGCTAATCGATTAGTTTGACACCCTGTAGGGGTTGTGCACTTTCACCTTAACACTCATTTTACGCCCATACATAAAATGAGACGAGACCTTTTAGAAGGAGAGAGCAACCAACTAGCAAGATCCGTTCCCAACCTACAATTCAACTACCAGCCATCTTCTTGCACACAAGTTGCACCCTCACATCTAATCAGTCAAGACAGAGCCCATATTGTCATAAGGTTGCACTGGAAGTACTCTAAGCATGGAAGACATGGTAACCTCTTTATTCCTGGGTGGCAATCCACAAGTTAGCGCCCAGGCAACAACTACACAAATCCTGGGTTGAAGCCAGGAGTGTAGCCCTGGGTAGCCACTCAACATCGCCTCCATCATCAAACTAATCCACCCAAGTGTTTCATTTTAGTTGAAGTTCTTAATTTGTTCACAAAACACTTTTAATAAGTGATCATAGCATGGCATCAATATTTTTCAAAGTATTTAGCATCCTAACAGGTAGGGTTTAAGGGATAGCTAAACACTACTAGGATCTAGCAAAGCAACTCTTTTTCTTTGAAAACACCACCTATCATACATACTACAAGTAGTGAATACACTAATGCATATAGTAAAGAAAATGGGTAAAGGGACATGTGTGTCACTTGCCTTTTTGAAGTTCAAACCCTTTCACTTCTCTCAACAAGACACGTTCTCTCCTTTCAATCTATAGCAATAGAAGTTCACAATCATAAACACACTGGTCTAAGGCAAACAATATCAAGCAATGCAAGCAAACAAAATGGGTTGGTTCAACATTTTGAATTTCTTATGATTTTTGTGATGAGAGATATATGTCATGAATTCTTGGCTTACAAGATGGGGATTGAGAGTTTGGATTGGGAAGGTCAAGTGATTGGAAAAGATTGATCCTCCAAGATTACAATGTAATGATAATAATCCTGGGCTTGGCATAGGCATGGTTAGAGTTTAGAGATGACTCATGTGAATAGATTCACATAAGTATATATTAGTGCAACTAGAACTTTACTGAATAAAGTGTGACAACACTTACTCAAATAGTATAAGTTACACATAGGCTTGGGTATGCATTGGTGATACATTGAATTACTCAATTAACTCATTTGTGAATTGAGTAGTTCAATATAGGCCAAGGCTAAGTTGGCTTGGGGTTGAAAATAGGTACGAAAGTTATTTAGTATGATGGTGATGGATAGGTATGATCATAAGACTAACTTTTGTAGAAGGAATTATATTGAAAATAATTATAGACTTAACTCTATAATGGAAATACTCAAATTCTCATACTTGAATTTGAATATTTGCAAGGTGTTTCAATAATTTTGCACAGTGATGCTACTGGATAGGATACAGTAACACAAAGCTACTACAAGTGGTTTCACTCCAAAATCATTTTCAGAATTCAAATGATGATCAAAATAGTGATTTGGTTAAATTTAACAGTAGCAAGTGTGTGCACGTTTCAAGTTTGAAAGTTTTTGGTTCCAGAGGGTTCTACATGTTCTGAGGAATCCATAGACTACAAATTTGCAACAATTGGATCTACAGAACAAAAGTTATGAATTAAATGGGGTTTATAAGTCATTTTGCTATTTTATTTTTCACTTCAAAACTTTGTACAGAACCACTGTGGTTTCCTTGCATATTTGTGTTCTACACATTTCTAGGATTCGAAAGATACCAAATTTGTAATTTTTTTGCCAAGCAGAACATTTTATAATGATTTTACAAGTTCTGCACACTTTCTGAAATTTGAAAATCGAATTTGAATCGGATTTGACTCAAATTGACTGGGGCAGGACACGTGGCGTGTTTTAATTGGTAGATATCAGTTCGGCCGGATCTGCACTGAGGGCCGTCGGATGAAAAGAGAAAGGAACGCACCAGATCTGAGGATACCTCTTCGAGTTAGTGATCTAATCCTAGCCACTAGATCTAGATCTAACGACAGAAGACAGAGAGGAGAGGGCTCACCGGGGAAACACACCGACGGCGAGGTCCGGCGGGTCTGGAGGTCTACGACGGGCTGCTCCGGTGGTCTTCTGGCGCTGGGGAAGAGTGGACGAGGCGCGGGTCATTGCGGCGAGGACGGGAGCAAGATCGGCGGCGTCGATTTCTTCCTGGAGCTCGAAGGAGGGGCGACCGGAGCGGCTCCAGGCGATGATGAGATGCAGGTGAGGTTCCACTCCTCGATTCGCTGTAAAATAGAAGAAACGGAGAATATCAGAAGGTGCGCCGGGACTTGGGGAGGAGCATGGACCAAAAGGGAGCGGCGCTACCTCACTGTGATGGCCGTATCGAAGAAAACACGGCGGCGACAGTGGCGGACTCCGACGATCGATTTCGTCAGCCTGGTGGCGCTATCGGCTCGGGAGCAAGAGGGGAATAGGCGAGGAGGGAGAGGGGGTTAAATAGGCGCAGAGGGGAGCCGCATTAAGTTGGGAATAAAGAGGAATTGAAGGGAGGAGTAACGGCGGGGAACTCGGTCTCCGGCGGGATTTTCGGCCGAGGTTGAAGACGATGTGACTGGTGGGTCCGGTTTGTCAGCGGGGGAGAGAGAGAGAGAGATAGGATACCGATTCGGAAATCCAGGGTAGGTGGGCCGTGGGCCGAAACTGATGCCGGGCCAGATGGGTTCCCAGGGCCCTTTTCCTATTTTCTTTTCTTTTCTTCTTTTTCCTTTTCTGTTTTCTTATTTCTTTTATATCTTTTGCATTCGTTATTTAATTTGATTCAAACTAGTTTCTGAAATTTTCTAATATTCAAATTAACATTTTAAGACAATATCAAACATGTCTTTATAATTAAAATAAATCTTCTATAAAAACTATATGAATTGGCCAGGGGCTTTTACTTGCATAATAATGAAATAGAACTTGGGTTTGTAAATAATTCCTTTTAAAATCAGAGAATAAACTTTATAGAAATAGTGTTTGAAATTTTATTTAAAACATGCTTTTGGCAATGCAACTTTATTTGATATAAATTCTCTTTTGTAAATTGTTTCCTTTGCAATTATTGCTTGCATAGGATGAAAACAAAAATGGTAATAGAGATTTTATTTTCTCAAAATAATTTCTCAAGATGAAAATAATCTTTCAAAACAGAAGGTTGATGAAAATAGTTTTGAAAGAAGGAATTTGATAAATAATTTTTTTGAAGTAGATGAGATATGGGAATAACTTAGGTATTTTAGTATTTGGGTTTTGGGGTTTTTGATTTGATCTTAAATTGTTTAAGGTAACCTTTAGTTATAGTTCAAAAAGTTTTAATTTCTTGTGATTTTTCAATCAAGTCAAACAATTACAAGCACTTAATTTTAAATTTTTGATTTTCCAAAATTGGAAAAGTCAGGGATGTTACAGACTACCACCCTTAAAAGAAATCTCGTCCCCGAGATTGGAGAAAGGCTAAAAAGTTTATTGAATCTAATGGGTCTAGGGTGCTACCACCCTTAAAAGAAAATTCCTCTTGGTGGTATCTTGATGTTTCCTTAGGCACTTGCATTTTGTTCCCAGCTTGCATTCACTGTTGTGTCATTTTCCCTGAACCGCCCTTCTCAGAAATTTTGATGATCAATACTATGTTCAAAAGTGGGCATACCAAGGGTCCCATCCAATTCTGGTGATAAGCAGATATCATCCATTGCGTTGTCACCAATAAGGTTCTCCACATCTTCCAAGAATGTGTATCTAGCCTTTTCTTGGTCGGTCCTCACCAAGGCCAAGAATTCATATAGGTCATCGCCAAACTCCTTGTTGCTTTTTAGCTGATTTTCATTGCAGAATCTCAAAAGATGACCCAGTGCCAAGTTCTGCATGCTTGCCCCACGAACATGATGAGACCACACATCCCAATGAATTAGGATGGCATCTCTCTGCAGTCTTCTCATGCATTTCATAGGGGTAAACAAGGTGGACTCTGTAAGAGGTACTTGCACCTTTAAGGGACGGAAGGTTGCCTTATTACCAGCATTGTTGAATCTTTTCTTGATACCGGTGCTCATCATGCTATCTGCCACTAGTACCAGATGGTCCTTAAGAATTCCTTTCGCAACCATCTTCATAGTCATTGGAAGACGCTGGACAACTTGATCATATCTCGAAGGTGAACTCCTTTGCAAGAAAAAGGGATCTAACGAAGCTCTCATGGGCAGGAAAGTAGTTTCAGGGATTTGGAGAGTTGCCTCATAACGTCGTAGGTCGGGATGGGGTAGACTACGGTGGCGTAAAGCTTTGAAACCAGGAGGAAATCTCATAGGTAGTGGTGGCCGTCTCTGTTGTGATTCTCTGGAGAGGAGTGACCTCTCTTTTATAGGCTCAGGGAGGGAGCCAAACAGGCCACGTAGGGTTACAAAACGAAGGGTCCGGAAGGGGAACCGAACAGGCAGCAGCCGAAGCTGAACAGCCTTCGTATTCAAAGCCCACTGAGGAAAACGTTTCTGATTCATGTAGCCGTTCAAATACCAAAACATCCTCACCGTAGTCCTATGTTTTGGCCACACTGGCTCACTATAAGGGATGTAACATATTATCTTGCTAAGGTTATGGTTTAACGACATCGTCTCTCATGTAGGTATGTCTCTCTAGGTGTGTAAAACCAACATTATGAGAGCGAATAATAAGAGTAGTAGGAATGGTGATCAATCCATCCTGCACCCAAATTATTACTTCATACATGGTTTGCAAACCTCGTATTCTAACTCTTGGTCCACCTCACTTGCTTTGACAAAAATTCTCTTGGAAATAGAACCAATGTTCCTAATCTCATTTTTGAATTTTTAGAAAACAAATCTATCGTTCCTTAGCTAGGGTTTTGCGTACCCTACCATATGGCGTTAACTCCTGAGTTGTGCATCCTTTGGCTTGCCGTGTCATCTCCACATCAACTTTGGTTGGCTTTTCACCATGATCATCTTGTGGCAGGCTATTATTGGTACTAGCCACAATTTGGGACCTCATTTGTACTATTCATGAAGGATCATCCAGTACTTGCTACACTTCTAGGGGTAGCTCTTTACTATCGCGATTAGCCACATTCTGAGTCAACACCCGCATCATTCCAGTGTGAGTTTCAACCAACTGTTGTATTGCTATCTCCAACGGAGGGTTGTTGTGGTTGTTCTGGCGTTGAGGTTGCATCTGTTTGGGTTTAGGATAGGTTTAGGTCTTGGCATAGTTGAGAATTAGATAGAAGGGATCTAAAGGAAAAAATCCTACCCAACCACAGCAGATCAAAGCAAACCATCTTACAAACAGCATCTAACAAACATTCATCACATCTAGCAAATTAGGTCAAACACTAATAATCTAGTATGGTCATACCCCAATTTGGTATGATCATTAGATTATCACAACATCATTGGTTCTATAAACTAGAATTATTGGTGGTCTTGTCTATTTCTTGCTTGTGTACTTCAAGTTTCTTCTCTACTTGATTCATCTTCTGGAGTTGTGCAAGCTGCATTTGAGTCTTTTTCCAAGTTCTTCGTTTGGCCTTCAATGTAGTTCTTCATGTTGAGTCAAGGAAAATATATGGAGTATCAGTCTCACACTTCTGACACAATGTGATCTTCTATCCTTTGTTGATGATTTCAGGGTAGGGTCATCTATAGTATTAGGAAACATTTGAAGAGAAAGTAGGAGAGAATACAAGGAGTTCAAAATGCAAACATTTTTCTTTAATAAATAGAAGCAAGATGAGATAGATTTTTTTTCTTCCTAGGGTCTTCCTATTTCGAATTCCAAACCTAGGGTCTCGATCCTACAGGCAACACTATACTCTGATACCATTTTGTAATGCCCCACCTTTGGATTAAGGTGGAACACCTGTGTTAAGTGCTACTCCCTGGATCACTGATAGCACCACAGTACAAAATATAGTGATCATTGCAATAGTATCAAATATTACATCGCAGATCCAGTTACATAAGGCTCAAACCTTACAGAAACACAGCGGAAAACAAAGTGGCAATGAGCCTCCATCTTCATCACGTGCCATAGGCAGACATGTTGGATTGTAGTCTCGAGATCCTACTAACGAACCCCCTTCTGAAAACCTGCACATTTGAATATACAGCCCCATGAATGGGGATCAGTACAATGATGTACTGGCAAATGACACATATTTGGTGGCTGTTGTGAAAGAACTAACTACATGACATTTGGCTAGTGGATCTCATAGGCTGATTTGCATAAAGCCAAATTTATCCTAAAATCCTTTTCAATACTTTCTTACAAAATTTTATTTTTCAAGGGTCAAGACAACCCCCATACATTACATACTGGCCGATATGTAATTCTGGGCGAAACTCAACAAAGTTGGAACATCAGAAACCATCACCCCTCGGAGTGCATGGTCCTTAGCCCCTACCTAGGGGTTTCTAGACAAATTTTAATCATTCAGAAATGGTAATGAGATTCTTCCATACATTCCATGTCTAAAAACTCAAATTGTCCATAACCGGGGACACGGCTAATCGATTAGTTTGACACCCTACAGGGGTTGTGCACTTTCACCTTAAGACTCATTTTACGCCCATACATAAAATGAGACGAGACCTTTTAGAAGGAGAGAGCAACCAACTGGCAAGATCCGTTCCCAACCTACAATTCAACTACCAGCCATCTTCTTGCACACAAGTTGCACCCTCACATCTAATCAGTCAAGACAGAGCCCATATTGTCATAAGGTTGCACTGGAAGTACTCTAAGCATGGAAGACATGGTAACCTCTTTATTCCTGGGTGGCAATCCACAAGTGAGCGCCCAGGCAACAACTACACAAATCCTGGGTTGAAGCCAGGAGTGTAGCCCTGGGTAGCCACTCAACATCGCCTCCATCATCAAACCAATCCACCCAGGTGTTTCATTTTAGTTGAAGTTCTTAATTTTTTCACAAAACACTTTTAATAAGTGATCATAGCATGGCATCAATATTTTTCAAAGTATTTAGCATCCTAACAGGTAGGGTTTAAGGGATAGCTAAACACTACTAGGATCTAGAAAAGCAACTCTTTTTCTTTGAAAACACCACCTATCATGCATACTACAAGTAGTGAATACACTAATGCATATAGTAAAGAAAATGGGTAAAGGGACATGTGTGTCACTTGCCTTTTTGAAGTTCAAACCCTTTCACTTCTCTCAACAAGACACGTTCTCTCCTTTCAATTATAGCAATAGAAGTTCACAATCATAAACACACTGGTCTAAGGCAAACAATATCAAGCAATGCAAGCAAATGAAATGGGTTGGTTCAACATTTTGAATTTCTTATGATTTTTGTGATGAGAGATATATGTCATGAATTCTTGGCTTACAAGATGGGGATTGAGAGTTTGGATTGGGAAGGTCAAGTGATTGGAAAAGATTGATCCTCCAAGATTACAATGTAATGATAATAATCCTGGGCTTGGCATAGGCATGGTTAGAGTTTAGAGATGACTCGTGTGAATAGATTTACATAAGTATATATTAGTGCAACTAGAACTTTACTGAATAAAGTGTGACAACACTTACTCAAATAGTATAAGTTACACATAGGCTTGGGTATGCATTGGTGATACATTGAATTACTCAATTAACTCATTTGTGAATTGAGTAGTTCAATATAGGCCAAGGCTAAGTTGGCTTGGGGTTGAATAGGTAGGAAAGTTATTTAGTATGATGGTGATGGATAGGTATGATCATAAGACTAACTTTTGTAGAAGGAATTATATTGAAAAGAATTATAGACTTAACTCTATAATGGAAATACTCAAATTCTCATAATTGAATTTTAATATTTGCAAGGTATTTCAATAATTTTGCACAGTGATGCTACTGGATAGGATACAGTAACACAAAGCTACTGCAAGTGGTTTCACTCCAAAATCATTTTTAGAATTCAAATGATGATCAAAATAGTGACTTGGTTAAATTTAACAGTAGCAAGTGTGTGCACATTTCAAGTTTGAAAGTTTTTGGTTCCAAAGTGTTCTACATGTTCTGAGAAATCCGTAGACTACAAATTTGCAACAATTGGATCTACAGAACAAAAGTTATGAATTAAATGGGGTTTATAAGTCATTTTGCTATTTTATTTTTCACTTCAAAACTTTGTACAGAACCACTGTGGTTTCCTTGCATATTTGTGTTCTACAAATTTCTAGGATTCCAAAGATACCAAATTTGTAATTTTTTTGCCAAGTAGAACATTTTATAATGACTTTACAAGTTCTGCACACTTTCTGAAATTTGAAAATCAAATTTGAATCGGATTTGACTCAAATTGACTAGGGCATGACACGTGGCGTGTTTTAATTGGTAGATACCGGTTCGGCCGGATCTACACTGAGGGCCGTCAGATTAAAAGAGAAAGGAACGCACCAGATCTGAGGATACCTCTTTGAGTTAGTGATCTAATCCTAGCCACTAGATCTGGATCTAACGGCAGCAGACAGAGAGGAGAGGGCTCACCGGGGAAATACACCGACGGTGAGGTCCGGCGGGTCTGGAGGTCTACGACGGGCTACTCCGGTGGTCTTCTGGCACTGGGGAAGAGTGGACGAAGCGCGGGTCATTGCGGCAAGGACGGGAGCAAGATCGGTGGCGTCCATTTCTTCCTGGAGCTCGAAGGAGGGGCAACCGGAGCGGCTCCAGGCGACGGTGAGATGCAGGTGAGGTTCCACTCCTCGATTCACTGTAAAATAGAAGAAACGGAGAATATCAGAAGGTGCGCCGGGACTTGGGGTGGAGCATGGACCAAAAGGGAGCGGCGCTACCTCACTGTGACGGCCGTATCGAAGAAAACACGGCGGCGGCAGTGGCAGACTCCGATGATCGATTTCGTCAGCCTAGCGGCGCTATCGGCTCGGGAGCAAGAGGGGAATTGGTGAGGAGGGAGAGGGGGTTAAATAGGCACAGAGGGGAGCCGCATTAAGCAGGGAATAAAGAGGAATTGAAGGGAGGAGTAACGGCGGGGAACTCGGTCTCCGGCGGGATTTTTGGCCGAGGTTGAAGACGATCTGACCTGTGGGTCCGGTCTGTCAGCGGGGGGGAGAGAGAGATAGGATACCGATTCGGAAATCCGGGGTAGGTGGGCCACGGGCCGAAACTGATGCCGGGCCAGATGGATTCCCGGGGCCCCTTTTCCTATTTTCTTTTCTTTTCTTCTTTTTCCTTTTCTATTTTCTTATTTCATTTATATCTTTTGCATTCGTTATTTAATTTGATTCAAACTAGTTTCTAAAATTTTCTAATATTCAAATTAACATTTTAAGACAATATCAAACATGTCTTTATAATTAAAACAAATCTTCTATACAAACTATATGAATTTGCCAGGGGCTTTTACTTGCATAATAATGAAATAGAACTTGGTTTTGTGAATAATTCCTTTTAAAATCAGAGAATAAACTTTATCGAAATAGTGTTTGAAATTTTATTTAAAACATGCTTTTGGCAATGCAACTTTATTTGATATAAATTCTCTTTTGTAAATTGTTTCCTTTGCAATTATTGCTTACATAGGATGAAAACAAAAATGGTAATAGAGATTTTATTTTCTAAAAATAATTTCTCAAGATGAAAATAATCTTTCAAAACAGAAGGTTGATGAAAATAGTTTTGAAAGAAGGAATTTGATAAATAATTTTTTTGAAGTAGATGAGATATGGGAATAACTTTGGTATTTTAGTATTAGGGTTTTGGGGTTTTTGATTTGATCTTAAATTGTTTAAGGTAACCTTTAGTTATAGTTCAAAAAGTTTTAATTTCTTGTGATTTTTCAATCAAGTCAAACAATTACAAGCACTTAATTTTAAATTTTTGATTTTCCAAAATTGGAAAAGTCAGGGATGTTACATCACACCAGGGCATCCTCGGGTTCATTTCAGGACAAAGGTACTTCTTCGTCATATTTTGGAGGTGCCACTTCTTGGCCGCGTTGGGATTGATCTCCACTTAGGCCAAAAGCCTAAGCTTGGGGGGAGGTATACCGATATCTCACTCATTTATATATCATATTCTGTCAGAACTTTGTATGTCCATGTTTCGCTTTCTTTCTTTTTCTTTGTTGTTCTTATTTTATTTCTACTTTCCAAAACACAAAAAGACCAAAAATATTTCTATTGTTTCTCTTTGTTTGCTTCTTTAGTTTTTGAGTATTGGTTTGCTTTACCTTCTACTTTCGGTTTAATATTCAAAAATCCAAAAAAGATTTCTCTTTGTTGTTGTTTCCTTCTGTTCTTGTTTTAAAATTCAAAAACCCAAAAATATTTGTTGTTCTTTTCCGGTTTTGTAAAGTTTGCTGCAGAGTTCAGTCTCCCGTGACTCCATTGGAGCTTGGTTATCACTTCATATTATTCGAGCCACACAAGTGAAAGGCAATAATGACGATCTATGACAATTCGAGATGTGGTGAGAGGCTGGTATGAACTCTATTTGTTTTCATTTTTGTTCATATACTCATTCATGTGGACATTCTTAGTTTGTTAGTATAAGGTGTATGTTATTTAATGGATGCTTAGTAGTTCCTACTCTCATATGATTAGTTCCAACTTACTAATAGTTTGTAGCATGTCATATAGAGGTATGCTTGCATTGTTCTATTCATAAAACGGTATGACATTGTGGTATCTCCTCTGAATCTTTCATTTGAATCGACTTGGCACATGCTCAAGCATGCATATGACTAAACAAAAGTCAATTAAGCTTTGATGACTTATTTTGCCTCAGAGCTCTTGTATCATTTTTTATACCCCTGTTAATTTTGTTTTGTCGCAAGCATGATTATGACAGTTACTGCTCTGTCGATTGTCGCTTCCCAGTCTTTTGCTAGCCTTCACCTGTACTGAGTATGAGCTCTACTCATGCATCCAACTCCTGAAAACCAAGTTATTCCAAAGAGTCCACTATAAATTCCTATGCATGGCATTTCAAACCATTCCAAGTAAATTTTCATGTGCTACCTTTCAAAACCTTCAAAATACTTCTCATTTTGTGACACTGTTTTAGCTCATGAGGATGTAGTGGTTGGGTTTGTCATCTTCCATACTAAATTAAGTACCCCTCGACTTGCATGCTTCATCTGCTCGTCACTAATTTTTCAAGGGAGCTGGTCGGACCATTATAACTTCAAAAAGAAAAAAGAAAAGAAAAAGGGACTCCTCCATGGTATGAGATTGTTGGCCGGCACCCGAAGGATTCGGTTAGCCATGGTTTATGAAAGGAAAGGTTGGGAGGAGTGCCAAACTTTATAAAGAGCATGTAAATGCCAATTTTCAATACTCGGAACCGCTCTCAACATGTTTAGTATGGAATATAGCAAGAACTCTATTGCCATTCGTTGGCAGGAACAACCACCTCTCAAAACAATTTTTACTTCTGTTTGACAAATGAAAAGCTCTAGCACATGATAATTCCTACTTCCCTCTGCGAAGGGCCTTGATTTTACTTTTATGTTGAGTCACCATCTTCTCTTTGAGCACCTTCTTGAGAGCATAGGTGTCATTCTTAGTGTAATGTGCTTGTCCCAAAACATGGTTAATTATGGTATAACTTTGATGCTTGTATCTTTGATATTTCTACTTCTAGTCTTCTCTTGAACTTCAGAGGTGCCTTGGCATTTATGTTTTTCTCCACGAATAAAGGCAAGCGAGATACCACCTTATCATATTTTATTATGAGCATCACAATCCTGTAAATACTTATGTTTCATGTTGCTTATTATTGGTGTGTTGGTATTTCTTCATAGCTTGCATGACTATGAGGTAACCTTAGTTGCATACTTCTTATTGTGAATTGCCTAAGTACTTGATCATATAGTGAGAATATATACATCTTATGAAGCAAATGTGTTCGTGAAAGTTTCTTTTACTGGACTCAGTTGTTAACTGAATTGCTTGAGGACAAGCAATAAGCTAAGCTTGGGGGGAGTTGATACGTCCAAAACGTATCTACTTTCCAGAACCCTTTTGCTATTGTTTTTCCTCTAATTTGTGTGTTTTGAATACAACTAACACGGACTAACGCTGTTTTCAGCAGAATTGCTCCGGTGTCTCGTTTTTGTGCATAAATCCAACTTTCAGGAAAATTTCTAGAAAATATCGCAAAACTCCCATTTTACCAGAAGACTCACGGAGCCAGAAGACGAGACGGAGAAGAGCCACGAGGGGGCCACACCACCTGGTGGCGCGGGTCAGGCTAGGCCGCGCCAGGGGTGGTGTGGCCGCCTCGTCCACTGCATCGAGCCCTCCTTTCGCCTACATAAGGTCTCTGACGTGAAAACATAGTGGGTTCGACATTTTTCGCAGATATAGTTCCTCTGCGCCGCCACCACCAGAAACCGCGATTTGGAACCAGAAAATCCATTCTGGCACCCTGCCGGGATAGAGAATTGGAGGAGATCATCGCCATCATCATCACCGATGCCTCTCCATCAACCATCCATGATTCCCCCATCCATGTGTGAGTAATTCCCGCTGGAGGCTAAAGGGGATGGTAGGGATTGGATGAAATCATTCATGTAATTTCTATAAGATTGTTACGGATTGGTGCCTAGTATCCGTTATTAGTGCTTTTGACATTATTGCAACTTGTTGTGCTTAATGCTTGTCACTTTGGGCCCGAGTGCCATGATCTCAGATCTGAACATGTTATTGATTCACGAGGATAATTATTGTTTGTGATCTTACCTGCAAGTTTTATACACATATCGTTGTCCGGAACCCGAGGCCCCAAAGTGATAGTAATTGGGATAACCGGAGGGGATGGCTGTAATGTGAAGATCACATGTGTTCAGGAAGTGCTAGTGCTTTGCTTCGGACAAGTGAATCTAGCCATAACATCGCCTCCATCCACCATGGAATACCTCAAGTGGTCTGATCAGACAGTTGGATTCAACAGAATTGACCACCTGAGGAAAGTGCCCCGACCAGGACATGCACCGATGGTACTAAAAGCACAGATTAGAGGATACGCCATCGGAAGAGTCTTTATGGATATAGAAAGTAGCATAAACCTCATATACGCAAGAACCCTGAAGGCAATGAATATTTATCTTAACCTTTTACAACCCACAGACTGCTCTTTTCACGGAATAGTGCTAGAAAACACAAATTATCCACTAGGGAAAATTGAATTCGACGTTTGCTTCGGAGACCACCACAATTTTTGGCCAAAAAAACTGGAATTCGAAGTCATGGATTGGCCATCACAATATCATGCGATACTAGGGTGACCAGCATTCGCATGATTCATGGCAGTCCCTCATTATGCATATCTTGTGTTAAAAATACCAGGAGCAAACAAGGTCATTACAGTAAAAGGAAATTTTAAAGTTTCTGACATATGCGACAAAGAATTCCATCAAATGGCACAAACCTTTGGCATGACAACAGAATACGCAAGACTCATGGGCGATACTAATCACAATGTGCTACCCGACGTTGGTCGATCCCTGCCAGACGAGGCTTTCGACACAAGGCGGGATTCCAAGAAAGTTCGGGTCCACCCAACCGATCCAGAGAATACCACATCTATCGCAGTCAATTCGGACCCTGCATAGGAAAGTGCACTCGTCAAGTTCGTCTGTGAGCGCTGGAAAATCTTTGGCTGGTGTCCATCAGACATGCCAGGCGTTCCCAGAGAACTCGTCGAGCACACATTAAATGTGGATCCTAAAGCACAAACTGTCAAGCAACCTCTTCGAAGATTCGATGACCCAAAGAACAAAGCAATAGCAGCCAAACTTCATCGCCTGGAAAATGCTGGGTTCATCAAGGAAATAAAAACATCGAGCTGGGTATCCAACCCAGTCATTGTCCCAAAGAAAAATACATACGTCTGTCATGTCTGTGTCGACTACACAGCCCTCAACAAGCATTGTCCTAAGTATCCCTTCCCACTCAATAACCATCAAGTTCTGCCTTGTTTGCCTGAATCTTTACCTTCGATTTCATCCGACGCCCCCTTCCCCGATCCTAAGTCCTTCATCTAGGACATTTGCCGAGTTAACCCTCATCAGTTACCGTCCTCCTCAATCCACCAGACCCTGATGGACGTTGTCAGGCTACATAACCACCACTGAGGAGGCCGGTATGTGCGCGGGTGTCTCCCAGATCTTGAACTGAGGGTCTCCACCGCCACCTCACCACACGAGCTTTGCCCTAGCGGTGGTGGGGGGAGAGGAGAGGTGGAGGGAGTGGCTAGAAGGGGTGGTATCGACCATCAGGGGCCCTCCAGTGCAGCCCGACGCATTCACATAGGAGGGCCGGGGTTGTGGGAAATATGGTGATACACTATCAGACTCGAAGATCCTGTGCTTAAGATGAAGCGCACATCAGTGAAACGGGGTGTTGAGGGGACAATTGCCCTTGCTCAGGCACATGGCGAACAAGTGGACTGGGAGAAGATTAGCTCTTCCCATCCTCGTCCCCTTTCGGAGATGCTTGCATTTTTCAAGAAAGCGAAGGAGTATGCACCAGGCATTGTGTCCCTTATTACTCCTTCGACGGCTTCTTCGACTCCTGCGCCTAGCTCTTCGACTCCTGTGCCAAGTACCTCGATGCCTCCGCCAAGTACCGATGCTGATTCTTTTGCGCCTTCTACCGCCACGAAACCTGCTGCTGAGGTGGCGTAGAATTTAGCCTTTTCTTGTAATTTCTTTTCTTTTGAGTTAATGTAGTAGAACTTCCATCCTTCGCTTGATAATCTATCGGGGAACTCTGTATTTCCTGTAAATATTTTTGCTTTGTGAAGTGTTGCGCTTGGTCCCCCGATGTGTTTCTGAGTCGTTTTTCCTTTCATTCTTTGACTTCCAGCCTGTGTATGCTGGTGGATCGTCCACTCGTGATCGTGACTCGCCACCCACCAATATGTCTAACTCTGGGGTTTCATCTCCTCCTCATTCTCCTTGCCGATGTGCTAAGTACTTGTCGAGGATTTCGGACCTCAAAGGTCGCTTGTCATTGCTGAAGCGTCAAGCAAAGTCTACTTTGGACCAGGCTGGGAAATCTTATAGTTTGATGAGGCAAGTGTCTATGCTTGAAGATAAAGTGTCTGGTTTGGTGGCTCAGGTTATGCATCTCAAGGAATGTGATTCTTATCTTATTGAGATTATCGAATCAGTGTGCGAGCAGCTGAAATGTGAGTTTTCTTCAGACCCTTTTGAATTTCCTGCTGATTTTTTTTTGATTTCGTACTCTTATGAATTTGCGTCTTCTAGGTACTTGCTTGTATCCCACTGACGAGGATCGTCGGGTTTCCTAGCGAATTGCAGCTCTGGAAAGGGCGTCGAGGGATACTAATACTTTATGGGTTAATCCGCGGCATCGCAGCGCTGTTGTTCTTCTGCAGGATCGCGCTCAGCATATTGGGGAAGCGGTCGATGGTTGTCAAAGATCGTTGATAACCATGTACTCTATTATGCTTCCTTGCAATCCTCCGCTGGAAAGTTTTAAGCAGCTACTCGACGCTTTTAGATCAAGCCAACAGATTCATTGTTTGATAGAGCTAAACTTAGTAGCTGGTGCTAACTTTGCTCTTGGATGGATACGCAAGTGGCATCTGAGGCTGAACTTTAGTTCCATGTCTCTAAGTTTGCCTCCAGGGCGCGCAAAGCTGCAGGTCCATATGGATGCCATGCTTCAGCCGGCGAGGAGAATCATAGATAGGTTGCTTCAAGAGGATGCTAGAATTTTCCGTGAGCATCACTATTTGAACCCTCTTATGGTAGATGATTCAGATCAACCAATATTGTAATGCTCTACCGTTGTATATGAAGGGTTTTGCAACATAGAAAACAAAAGTTTTCCTACGAGTACGAACAAGAACAAGCCAAGATCTGATCTACGAGATGCAAAACAACGAGCGAGAGAGATTAGATCTACATACCCTTATAGATCGCACAGCATAAACGTTCAGATGAACGTAGTCGGCGTAGTCGTACTAGCGTCTCCGCCTCGCGATTTGATCCGATCCAAGCGCCACAACGGGCGGCGCCTCCGAGCGATGCACACGTACGGCGCAGTGATGACTCCTCGGTCCAGCAAGGTGCGGTGGAGTGGTAGATGGGATCAGCAGCACGACGGCGTG
Source organism: Dactylis glomerata (assembly GCA_007115705.1). Classification (NCBI taxonomy): domain Eukaryota; kingdom Viridiplantae; phylum Streptophyta; class Magnoliopsida; order Poales; family Poaceae; genus Dactylis; species Dactylis glomerata. The sequence continues at coordinate 1,051,735 of QXEO01000631.1, forward strand.
GTGCTTATGGTGGAGAGTATCTCCGGGCAGAGCTTCGCCTACGCGTGCGAGGTGGAATAAAAAAGCTAAAGATCTAGTCAAACTAGAGCTAAAAAATATTACAAAAGACAAAGACGACACCAGCTGAAACAGTTTTTAGTATTAGGTCTACCCCTAGACGCCGCCGATCCTCTTTCTTTTATAGACGCTGTCCGTTGCGAAGACGTGCAAAGCAAGGCAACTGATTGCTTGCGTAAACTCCACGTCAAGGCAGCAGTGGGCCCCTGGCGCGGAGCTCTGGATCGAGCAACGCCATCCTCGATCGAATCAATCTGGCCGCCTGCCTCTGGCTTGATCGAATCAAGCCCCAGAGCTTTGGCCTTCGGCCCTGCCAAGCACATGGGCTGACCCAACTGGCCGCGTGACAAGCCAGAGGAGCAATCGCCCCAGGCAATCAACGAGCGTGCCAGGGATCGATTCCCTGGCCGCATCGCCCTCCCCTTTTTTTTCTTTTTTTTTGCTTTTTCCTTTTTCAGTTTGTCTAGATGGAGCTACTAAATAGGCCCATTAGCAAAACTTTGCACGGACTACATTTAGCCCTTATTTATTTCCAGTAAATAAACATATGTATTAATATTTATTAATTCAATTAATTAATAAATCATTAATCTTCTTCTCAGAACAATTCCACAACTCTTCGAAACAATTTCCATAAATCCCGAAACTACCCAAGCGTCAATGAGCGTTAAGTGTGTGACCCTACGGGTTCGAGAATGTGTGGACATGATCACCATCAATAATCAATAGCGGGATCTGGAAATCCATATTGACTCCCACTTATTCAACAAAGATTATTATCGGTGAACCACGATGTCAGGATTCAAATAATCCCGTATACGAATTCCTTTGTCTCGTGATATTTTACTTGCCCAAGATTCGATCGTCGGTATCGCCATACCTAGTTCAATCTCATTCACAGCAAGTACTTTTTACTTGTTCCGCAATCCAATATCACCCACGTGTTTGCAAACGGTGTATGATATTGATTACCGAGTGGGCCCGGAGTATATATCTCCGACATGGGAGGGACAAATCCCAATCTCGATACATGCAACCCAACAGGTACTTTCTGATTACCTGAGAGACACCTTTATGATCACCCTTTCATAGTATGACGTTTGATGACCTCAAAGCTCTCTTCTGGTACCAGGGAGTGGCATTATCTCATGGTCTAAGGAATAGGATACTGACATAGGAAAAGCTAGGCAATTGTGAACACAACAACACGATCTAATTGCTGTGCTTATTTTGGGTCTGTCCATCATATCATTCTCCTAATGACATGACCTCATTATTAATCGACAACTCATGTCTATGGTTAGGAAACCTTAACCATCATTAATCAATGAGCTAGTCTAGTAGAGGCATACTAGGGACACGGTGTTGTTCGTAAACCACAAAAGTATTATGTTTCCGCTTAATACAATTCTAGCATGGAATATAAACATTATCATGAACAAGAAATATGATAATAACAATATTATTATTGCCTCTAGGGCATATTTCCTTCAGTCTCCCACTTGCACTAGAGTCAATAATCTAGTCATACTTGCGCTTTTAATACCTATGGCATTCCGGTATTATTCATACGCGTTGCACGTGGTAAACCTTATCTATGGGTCTGACACTTTTAGGTCCATTTGTATTTGCATATCTTTTGCGTTAGCACGCATTACTCATCTTCTATGAGATGACATTGTATAAACTTGGTCTTCTGGTAAGACCTTTGTTTCTTGGCCGAAACTATGTTGTCACTATTGTCGTACAATAGAACTACATAGTACTAGCACACTTGGAACTACACCTAGTTCTCTTGCCGCTTCTAAAGCGATTATATACTTAGCCCTTGTTGTAGTGTCCACCACAATGTTAACATTGGAACTCATCCAAGTTATCATAGAATTTTCTTCCATCTTATTGTGCCACCTTATAACTTAAAATAAATAGTCTAAAATTGAGATAAAATTTTACTTGTATGTGTGACAAAGCCAATGTAACTCATTGCAATGAACTATTTGTCACTCCTGCATACATAATATATTCTTAGTTCTTCAAAAGTACATAAAAATATCTTTACTATTGTCCAACGATCATCATATGAATGCTCGTAAACCTTTAGAGCATCAGACATATCTGGATATACATATCATGGTATACAAGATTGATAAAATCTTTCTTGCGGTTTCACTCATCAAGAGTCTAAACAGTTGATTCTTGCTTCAACCTCTTCCGTGCAACAAGAACTGTTCTTATTGTTTCCATATTGAACAAATTCAATATTTCATCTATGTACTCTGGCAAAACTATATTAGTGCATCAATCTATCCGCATAGACATCAATGCTCAATATTCTGGTTTTGCCTAAGTCTTTCATCGAAAATCTGATTTTTAATGAAATCTTCACAATATCAAGAAAAACACACAATTTCCAATGACTGATATGTCGTCTACACAATTTTCTGGTGTTGCGCTACTCTGATCATCTTGCTGAGGTTTAATAACCTCATCAAGTTCTATTTTCCTCCCACTTAAACCTTTCGCGAGAAACTCCTTCATAAGAAATTCACTTCTTTTAGTGACAATCACTATGTGTTCTGGTTCATAGTAGAAGGAATACCCATCGACATTCTTTGGGATAACCTACAAAGACTTACTAATCCGATTTTGGTTGTAAACATTTTACATATGCCTTGCATACCAAAATTTAAGAAAAGATCACAATAACTCATGTGGAGTCATTTCAGCGGATTATGATGGCACTCTATTCAATGAAAAGTGGTAGTCTCTAAAGCATAATCCACAAATTATATTGGTCGTTTTATCTCATCATTGACCTATCCATGTCAAACAAGGTTTGATTACACCCATCGAAAACTCCATACTCCTATGGCGTTTCACGAGATGCAAGTTTGTGAAACAATTCACTTAACTCTTAGATGTTTGCTAAACTTGTAACTCAAATACGCTCTATTATGATCCAATCATAAATACTTCAATTTTCTTGTTACAATAATTTCCACTTCATAAATTGAACAGTTTCAATCATTTAATACTTCTATCTCATCAAGTAGATATACCATGCATCTATTCGAGTCATTGATGAAATAGAAAATACACCGCAATCGACTTCACACAATGGACTACATACATCAACATGTATGATCTCTATTTAGTTAGTCTCTTGTTCTGTCCATGGCCCATGAACGGAGTTTAATCATCTTTAGGAAAAGTCTCACAAGTGTCAATCAATTCAAAATCAAATGACTCGAAAATCTATCAATATAGAATTTCTTTCATGTTTTGTTTCCAATATGACTTAAACGGCGGTGTCATATATAAGTAAAATTCGTTTTGTCTTGCGACCTTTAGCATCAGTGTTATAAATTTCTATTTCACCAACAAGATAATAATAATCTATCCATCGATTATGGAAGACGGTAATAATTTGAACAACCATTGCTCTCATAATACCAGAACAAAATAATAATTATTAAGTTTTTAACAAATCTAGAAGGCTAGGTTTTATGCCGACGAAAAACACAATAACATATTTATTTGTTTCTCGATGCGCATTGTTACCACATTCTTTTGCTAGTTACTTAGGCCATCGTAGTTCTTGTATTGTTGCTTTGTATGACATTTCATACCAACAATCTAGTATCCAATACCCAAGAATTACATTGTGTACTAGCAAAGAATACATCTATAACATGTATATCATTTATATACCTCAGCTGGACATTTCCAGTCTTTTCCTTTTCTACCAAATACTTTTGCAGATCCTATTTAGCATTTCCTCTCTATTTAGAAGAATCTATCAACATCAATAGTGGCGTCAATCATTTGACACATAGTCCAAAGGATGTCAGTCAAATACTAATGGCCTTGGACTTTGCAAATTGAGGTGGATCACCATCATCATATAATTGGTATTATTCCAGATTCCATTCTTTAGCATTCTTTTGGTATGGTAAAACAATTTAGCTGATACCTTTTCATTCGTCCTATCATGACAACTTTCATGATGAAACTACTATAGCTCTTAAGGACAAATGCAAGTATAATATTAGTTTCCCAAACTTTTGGGTGATCGGGACACCTAGCATCTTCAATCTTCGCATATATTCATACAACATGAGCATATGTTCTTTTACTAAATTATACTTTATCATTTTACAAATAATCAAAGTTTTAGATATCAAATATCTTTCACCTCTTGTTTGTTTCTGAAACAATTCTTTTAGCTCGATGATCACTTTGATTCCCAAACAATTTTGAAGATCAATTTCTCATGAAGGCAAATGTATGATCTTTAGATACTAAACTTGAAACGTTGCTCTTGGATTAATACAACTTATTAAATCGCATGGAGCAAGTGAGGTTTGCTAAAATTTGCAATAGGACTTAATCTTTAGTCTTGACATTTTTACTAAACGGTACTAGTCCGTAGAAAGACTATCCAGAATTCTATAGTTCTTTTAACTCAATTAAAACTAAGTGTCGGTGGAAAACGGTTGCCAAAGACTACAACGACTTATGTAAATATACTAAGATTTAGTTCATGATAATTAGTTCAATTTAATCAAATTACTAATGAACTCCCACTAAATTCAACATCCCTTGAAGTTGTTTAGTGAAGCATGATCCAAATTCACTACACCAAGACCGATCATCACGTGAGATGATGTAGCTTTAATGGTGAACATCAACATGTTGATCATATCATCTATATGACTCATGCTTGACCTTTCGGTCCGTGTGTTCCGAGGCCATGTTTGTACATGCTAGGCTCGTCAAGTTTAACCCACGTATTTTCGCATGTGTAAATCTGGCTTACACCCATTGTATGTGAACATAGAGTTTATAGCACCCGATCATCACGTGATGCTTCAAAACGATGATCTTTCGCAATGGCGCATACGAGTGGAGAACACATTTTATCTTGAAATTAAATGTGAGGGATCATCTTATAATGCTACCGTCGCGATCAAAGCAAAATAAGATGCATAAAGGATAAACATCACATGCATATACAATATGTGACATGGTATAGCCAATCTTCGCGCATTGATCTTCATCTTGTGCACGCCGGCATGATCTCCATCACTCCATCATGATTGCCTCCACCACGAATAGCAACTACGACTATTGCTAACTAAGCGATAAAGCAAAGCTATTACATGACGTATAAGAAGTTGACAAGCAGGTCATACAAAAAATATAAAGACAACCATATGGCTCCTGCCGGTTTTGAACTCATCGATATGCAAGTCGTGAAACATTACAAAACATGATCACTGCATACATCATATATATCAACATACACATCACATCTTGTGGCAATACCATATCACAAACACTCCCTACAAAAAAAAGTTAGACGCCTCTAATTGGTTGATTGCATGTTTTACGTGGCTTATGGGAGCTACGCTTAAGAACGGTTCTTACCTACGCAAAGCCACAACGGTGATATTATGGTTCCCAACATCCATTGTAAATCCCATGACAACTATAGTAAGAGAAACTGGCATCCACCAGCTGCATATGTGGAACAAGCCACACGTCAAGTGCGAAGTCGGTCTCGCGAATGAGGTCGTGTAAGGTTGGCCTGGATCGCTTCGATCTCACTATACCGCGCCATAACAAGTACACAAAATAGAAGTTTGCAACAGAAAACATCAACGCCCACAACAAGCATGTTGCGTTTTACTCGTGTAAAACATCTACGCATAGATCTCGCTCTGATACCACTGAAAGGTTTTGCAGCATAGAAAACAAAAATTTTCCTACGAGTACGAACAAGAACAAGACAAGATCTGATCTACGAGATGCAAAACAATGAGCGAGAGAGATTAGATCTACATACCCTTATAGATCGCACAGCAGAAATGTTCAGATGAACGTAGTCGGCGTAGTCGAACTAGCGTCTCCTCCTCGCGATCCGATCCGATCCAAGCGCCATAACGGGCGGCGTCTCCAAGCGATGCACACGTACAACGCAGCGACGACTCCTCCTCCTCGGTCCAGCAAGGTGCGGTGGAGTGGTAGATGAGATCAGCAGCACGACGGCGTGGTGCTTATGGTGGAGAGTATCTGCGGGCAGAGCTTCGCCTACGCGCGCGAGGTGGAAGAAAAAAGCTAAAGATCTAGTCAAACTAGAGCTAGAAAATACTACAAAAGACAAAGACGACACCGGCTGAAATAGTTTTCAGTATTAGGTCTACCCCTAGCCGCCGCCGATCCTCTTTCTTTTATAGACGCTATCCGTTGCAAAGACGTGCAAAGCAAGGCAACCGATTGCTTGCGTGAACTCCACGTCGAGGCAGCAGCGGGCCCCTGGCGCGGAGCTCTGGATCGAGCGACGCCGTCGTCTATCGAATCAATCTGGCCGCCTGCCTCTGGCTTGATCGAATCAAGCCCCAGAGCTTTGGCCTTCGGCCCTGCCAAGCACATGGGCCGGCCCAACTGGCCACGTGACAAGCCAGAGGAGCAATCGCACCAGGCAATCAGCGAGCGTGCCAAGGATCGATTCCCTGGCCGCATCGCCCTCCCCTTTTTTTCTTTTTTTCTTTTTTTTGCTTTTTGCTTTTTCAGTTTGTCTAGATGGAGCTACTAAATAGGCCCATTAGCAAAACTTTGCACGAACTACATTTAGCCCTTATTTATTTCCAGTAAATAAACATATGTATTAATATTTATTAATTCAATTAATTAATAAATCATTAATCTTCTTCCCAGAACAATTCCGCAACTCTCCGAAACAATTTCCATAAATCCTGAAACTACCCTAGCGTCAATGAGCGTTAAGTGTGTGACCCTACGGGTTCGAGAATGTGTGGACATGATCACCATCAATAATCAATAGCAGGATCTGGGAATCCATATTGACTCCCACTTATTCAACGAAGATTATTATCGGTGAACCACGATGTCAGGATTCAAATAATCCCGTATACGAATTCCTTTGTCTCGCGATATTTTACTTGCCCGAGATTCGATCGTCGGTATCGCCATACCTAGTTCAATCTCGTTCACAGCAAGTACTATTTACTTGTTCCGCAATCCAATATCACCCTGTGATTAAACTCATTAATCACGTGTTTGCAAACGGTGTATAATATTGATTACCGAGTGGGCCCGGAGTATATCTCTCCGACATGGGAGGGATAAATCCTAATCTCGATACATGCAACCCAACAAGTACTTTCCGATTACCTGAGAGACACCGTTATGATCACCCTTTTATAGTGTGACGTTTGATGACCTCAAAGCTCTCTTCCGGTACCAGGGAGTGGCATTATCTCATGGTCTAAGGAATAGGATACTGACATAGGAAAAGCTAGGAAATTGTGAACACAATAACACAATCTAATTGCTGTGCTTAATTTGGGTCTGTCCATCACATCATTCTCCTAATGACATGATCTCATTATTAATCGACAACTCATATTTATGGTTAGGAAACCTTAACCATCATTAATCAATGAGCTAGTCTAGTAGAGGCATACTAGGGACACGGTGTTGTTCATAAACCTCAAAAGTATTATGTTTCCGCTTAATATAATTCTAGCATGGAATATAAACATTATCATGAACAAGAAATATGATAATAATAATATTATTATTGCCTCTAGGGCATATTTCCTTCAGTCTCCCACTTGCACTAGAGTCAATAATCTAGTCATACTTGCGCTTTTAATACCTATGGCATTTCGGTATTATGTTTGGTCCTGGCATTTTGAGTACCAGGTATGTATAGTGAGGTACTACCATGAATCGCAAAAACGTGGGTCACCTGAGGATCGTGTGATATTGAGAGGGCCAGTCCATGACTTCAAATTTGAGCTTTTCTCTTTTGTAGTTTTGGTGATTACCGAAGAAAATGTTGAGTGCTATTCTACCCAATGGATAGTTGGCACTCCCTGGTACAATCCCGTGGAAAGAACAATCTGTTGCCTTCAGAAACTCCAATGATATGTGCATTGCCCGGAGTGTCTTTGCGTATATCAGGTTTATTCCGCTCCCTGCATCCATGAATACTCTATCAACGTCGTATGTCTCGATTTGAGCTTTGAGTACCAAAGGCGCGTTTCCCGGCCGAGGTACTGTTATAGGGTGATCATCCCTGCTGAATTCTATGGGTTGTTCGGACCAGTGTAGATATTCCGTGGTTGCTGGAGGCGATGTTACCGCTAGGTTCACTTGTCGAGTTATACTCTTCTCCTCTTTGTTTGACTTTGGGACTGGTTGTATCATTGCTGTGATGTGCCCTTTGGATGGGATATATCCTCCATCATTGTCGTGTCCTTGGCTTGGCTGGTTTTGACCTTGCGAAGCTCCATTGTTTGCATGTTGAGTCGTTGTAGGTGTGTTGTTTGTGTTCCCTTCATACCCCTGCCTCTTTGCTTCGGCTTGTTTGTTGACTGCCGCCTCCTAAAGTTTCAAGAATGTTTTGCAATCTTTCATTGCATGTCTAGACACCCTTTTCCCATCAACGAACGCGGAGTGTATATGGCACGGTCCGTTTAGCATATCATCTAGTGATGGATTATATTCTCGAGGTTCCCTTGACTGGAACCTTTTGCTGTTGCTAAAGTCTTCTCTTCCGTAGCTACGGTATCCTGAGTTTCTGTGGTCATCTCCTTGATAGTTATTGTCTTTATATCCCGCGGCTACTTGACTGTGAGAACCATAGTTGTCGTAGTTGCGGGATCTTCTCCTTTGGCCATTGTATCTATTCCCCCTGTCGTCTTCTGGTGATCGCGTCCGCTTGTTGTTGCACGCGTCTTCGCCATCTGCAAATCTGTTTGCTATATCCATTAGATCTGATACTGTCTTCGGCTTGATTCTGCCCATCTCTTCGACTAAGTCTCCTCGTCGGAACCCAAGTATGAAAGCATCGATTGCTCTTCACTAGTGGGAAAAGGCTTATAGATAGATGTTTTACTAGTGGAGCACATTATTCAATATGCTCCACTAGTATTTACTAGTGGCGCATTTTCAAATATGCTCCACTGATAATTTTTTTACTAGTGGCGCATATTGCTCAAAATGCGCCACCAATATTCACGTGGGACCCACCAGAAGGGTCGTCGACAAAATATCTTGCCTTATCAATGGCGTATTTGCTATATGCGCCACGCATATTTGACCTATTAGTGGCGTATATAGCAATATGCGCCACTGATAACTCAAATAGCAATGGCGCATATACAATATGCGCCACGCATAACTGGCGGGATTTTTTTTCACCCGCCACCCACCCCCCCCCTTGGGTCGCCTTTTTAGCGTTTTAAAAAATAAAAGAAAATGATAAAAGGTTTGAAAAAATTCAAAAAATCAGATTTAGTTATGTTATGTGATCTAGTAAGTAAGAAAAATAATAAAAATGAATTTTGATGTTTTTTACAAAAAAACTTTATGTCCCGGTAAAACGGCCATAACTTTTGCATACGAAGTCGGATTAAAAAGTTTTTTATATGAAAAAGTATCTACACGAAAAGTTACATCCGAATTCGACAAATTTTAGAATCTCAAAATTCAAAAGGGAAAATATACTTTTTTGCACTTTTATATTTTCAAATTTTTGTTTATTTTTATTTTTAGATCAAAATTTATATTGGATTAAACTTTTCGATTAGTTATATATACACACATATAGCACACATGCAGATATATACACACACATATACACACATACACACACATATACACATATATACGCACACATACACACACATATACACATATATACGCACACATACACACACATATACGCATATATATATATGCACATATGCATACATATACACACACATACACATCTATACGCACATATACACACATATATGCATATATACACACATATACACACACATATATGCACATATACGTGGATATACATACACATATACACACATATACGCACATATATGCACACATACACACATATATACGCACATATACATACACATGCACACACATATATACACATATACGCACATATACACATATATATACATATATATGCACACATACATAATACATATACACATATACACATATATACACACATATACATAATACATATATACATATACACACATATACACACATATACGCACATATACGCACACATACACACACATATATGCACATATACACACGCATATACGCACATATACGTGGACATATATACACATATATACACACATATACACACATATACATAATATATATACACATATATATACACATATATATACATATACACACATATATGCACATACACACACATATACACACAACCACACATAGGCCTTAAGAGAATTGATATGATAGTACTATCAATAACAACTTGGGTAGGTTAGGGATAGCTCATGCACATAGAATAGAGAAGTTAAGCGTGCTCAGCCCAGAATAGTCTAAGGATGGGTGATCTAGCGGGAAGTCAAGAAATTCGGTGTGATTTGAAAATGTTTCTCGTGTGATAAAATCCTCAAAAAATTGAAATAAAATAGTTTTTTCACATTATTTCGATTTTTATGATTTTCAAAAAAAATTGATTTTTTTCGATTTTTAATTTTTTTTGAATTTTTTTGAATTTTCAAAGGCTACTAGTGGCGCATATAGCAATATGCGCCACGCATAGGCAAATTATGTGTGGCGCATTTTGAGATGCGCCACGCATAAACTGTTACTAGTGGCGTGGCATTGGTGGCGCATCCCATATGCGCCACGCATAGGCCAAAATGGTGCGCCACCAATAGCCTTTTTTCCACTAGTGCTTTCATCTGAAACTTCGACTGCGGAGTTCTTGATAATGCTCCACCTTTGAATATACGACCTAAGCGTCTCATTGTATTGTTGTACACAGGCTTTGACTTCTTCTATCGATGCTGGCCGCTTGTATGTTGACTTGAAGTTACTCGTAAATTGCTTTGTGAGTTCCTCCCAGCTTCCAATTGTTTCTCTTTCTAATTTGCTCAACCATGACCTGGCTGCGCCAGTGAGGTGTAATTGCAAACTTTGCATTGCTGTTTCCTTCGTCCCTCCTAATATTTTTTCTGTCTGCAAGTAATCTGATAGCCATGATTGCGGCTCCTGGGATCCATCCTACTTTTGTTGGTTGTGGGGCAGTTTGAAACCCTTGGGTACTGGTGTGGTGCGAACTCTATGAGTAAAGCACGATGCCCCCATCTCTTTTTCGTCGTCTTCGTAGTCATGTGCCTTGGGGGGAGTCCTGGACCTTCGAGTTCCTCCATGCTTTTGGCTTTTGTGGTGTCTTGGCGATGGTGATCTAGATCATCGACTACCACTCCGGTGCCGAGCACTGTTGTGACGGCGTGGTGACCTAGGCTTATGCGTTCCTTTATTGCGATATGCCTCCTCTTCTTTTGCTGTCAACTTGTTGCCTACCATCCTTAATCCTTGCAGTGCTGCCCGGTGCATATGTTCCCTTGCGTCTCCTAGACTTGGTCGTGTCGTGTACAGATATGTTTGTGCTGCCACAAGCGCTGCTTATGGTGTCTTTGGTATGATATTGCCTTGCTCGTTGACCAATAGGAATGACGAGTCGAGGTTTTTGGAGAGGCTTCGCCTTTCTGAGTATTTGAGGTTTTCAACCCTTGATCCGTGCCTGCGGTGCCTTTTGCTGTTCGTGTATGATGCGTCGCTGCGTGCTTTATGAAGAGTTGCGCTTGCTGCAATGGCTGAATCTTTCCTTTTTTGTATTTCACTTCTTTCTCTTGCTAGTTGCTTTTATTGCCGTCTTAAGGCATAATGATACCCTAAAAGCATATTTTTGCTTGCATCTGTTGGTATGGCCATGCCATGTTCTACGGCCGTTTTGATTATCTTCCACTCCTCGACCGATAGTCAAACTTTTTCCATGCTTGCCAGAGAATCTGCAGTTTCTCCTTCTGCTAAGTGATTTGCTCCTCTGTTTACGTTTGCTGGGTTGAGTACTGGATTGTTGTTTTCGTCGAATTCTTCTGAGTTGTCTCCTACAATTGCGAGTACTTGATATCGGTTGTCGAACTTGCTGTTGAAGCTTGAGAAGATAGTTTCGTCATCCTCATGAAGCTCTAGTCCTGTCTTCCAGGTGTCTGTTGATTTGTCTGAAGCGTCATCATGGCAGATCATGAGGTCTTCAAGTTGATCTCCTAAGTCGAGATTCTCCATGGTTTCGTCAAGTTCTTCGATTTTTTCTCCTACGATTTCTGCTGTTGCAAAGCTGACCGACGAGTTTAGCTTGCTGGAAGAGCCCACCGATGATTCGGTCATCGCGATTGTCTTGGTTTCGCTTGCCGACGGATCCGGTTTTCACCGGATCTGAAAGGCGAATCGATCCCAAAGATCCGACGCGAAAGTTTAGACTTCCGATCGTCAGGTCTGTCTCTTGATCCAGGGTCTCGAATATTGGAGTAAAGTTTGGTGGATGAGGCTGAAAATCGATGGTTTCGAAGGATATCTCATTTCCATCGATTTCTGAACTATTGTTGGCTAAGAGCGAAAAAGCTGTCGAATTCATGATTCCAACGCCCAGAGTCCCCACGGTCGGCACCAATTGACGAGGGTTAACTCGACAAATGTCCAAGATGAAGGACTTAGGATCGGGGGGAATAGAGCGTCGGATAAACTCGAAGGTAAAGATCAGTTAAATAAAGCGTATATCGAGAATAAACATGATGGTCAACTTGGCTTACTCTCAATCTATCCCTGACCGGCCTCTCCTGGCCCCTATATATAGGTGGCCAGGTCTCAAGGAACCGGTCGGGTCCGATACATATTACAATATCTTATACGACATGGACTCGTACTTTGATTACGATTATCCTTCGGCCTAGCTTAACGGGCCTCAGGGGTACATAAGTAACGGGCTCTATTAGCTATACCCTTATTACTTACCATGCATGAACCGCTCCTACAGGAGGAGCTGTCTCCGACAATGGCTCTCAAAGTGTCCCGAAAGTTAAACATTTTTCATTTCTAAAAGTCTCTGAGTGGTGCGAGCAGCCGAGCACCGAGCGCGTGGGGCCGGCGGTGCTTAATCGGAGCGGATGGAGACAGAAAAAATCAACGTGCAGTTCAATTCTAGACACCATCAGACACTGGCGGACCTTAGTGTTAGAAAAAAAGGGCCATGCCCGGATGCCCCCCCCCCCCCCCCCCCCCACACTAAATTAAAATTTGCACTATATTACTTAGTATTTATTATTTTTCACCATGTAAAAAATAAAATAATTCAAATTAGCTCCCTCAACTGCTATATAGTATCTTTTGGCTCCTCCAATAATTTTGGTCAAGGTCCGCCACTCCATCAGACTAGAATAGATACCGGTCTTAGCAGTGAATCATGGTCAAATAAGCATGACTTGAAAATTCATATGCGGGTAGTCCATGGAGTTCCTAATTTCCTACTCCGTAGACGAAGTCCATGGACTACCTTGAATAATTGCGTGGATGGAAGCGGACCGTTATCGATCCGGAACATACTATTTTGTGGGCTTGCTTGGGTGCACGTAATAGCTTTCATTATCTACCAGACACGCACGTTTGACTCTTTCCTTCGTTTCTTGTGGAATCTGCATTGTACATAACCCCACCCACTAGTGTATTCAGCAGGCAAAGCTTAGCTACCACTAGATCAGGGCCGGCGGGGGAAACATACAATGGCCTTTCAGCTCAAGCAGCTTGTCCCATGTCCCTGCACCATTCTTCTCGTGCTCTTGATCATGTCCTTCTCCCACGCGAAGGCAGAGCCGTGCAAATGCCCGAATTCCGACCAGGATCGGAGGAGCACCCTAAACATCGGCGGCGACCTCTCCCAATTCTTTCTGATCAACAAAGAATCTGGGACCATACGGACGGTTTACCTCAACTCCCTCCGCAACATGTCCGACTCCGAGCAGAAGAACATCCAAGTGTTGTCCACCATCCATGACAGTGAAGGGATAATTCTCTGGCAAGACCGCCCCAACAGGGTGGGGATCGACGAGGCGTCGTTCAGCGTCACTTTCGTCTATGAGCCGCTGCCGAACCAGATGCCGAGTGGCCTCGCCTTCCTCTTCTTCCCATTCCAGGCCCTGCAGTACGACATGTTTGCGATGCAACATGACCATGACGGCTCGCTCAATCTCCAAGCCCAAGCTACAACTAGGAACGCCAACGTCTCCGGCAGCTCCGTCTCCGTCGCGATTGGTCCGCTGGAGTCTAACAGCTCGCGGACGGGGATGGATGAGCTAGTCATCATGGCTATCGCTATTAACATCGATGCAGCTGCTGCTGGCAGCAGCTACGCCGTGTGGATCGACTACGACCGTGTCGGGCGCTGGCTGTCGGCGTACGTGAACGTGGAGGGCATGCCCAAACCTGCCATCCCCATAGCCGAGATGCCATTCCACATTAGCGGCGTCTCTACCAACCAAGGACCTGCTTCCAACGACAACAACATGGTCGAGCACCTCTACCTATTCGGCATCCTCTCCACGGTGGCGCAGCAGTTCAGCATCCACCGCTGGAGCGGAACGGTCGAACATCTTCCTTACTACCCCTACTATTTTTCACCAACGCTGGCCATTCTATCCTCGGTCCTCATATCCGTAGTCGTCGCCACCACCGTGATGGCCACAGCCGTGGTCTGCTACTTCAACTCAAGGTACCGGAGATGGCACAAGGACCTGGACCAGCTCGCCAGGTCCATGGAGCGCCTTCCCGGGGTGCCCACCAAGGTGGAATTTGCTGACATCAAGAAGGCCACCAGCAACTTCCACCAGACCATGAAGCTCGGGGGAGGAGGCTTCGGCACCGTCTACAGGTGCACTCTACCAGCCACAGCTTCCAAGAAGGAGCGGCCAATGGATGTCGCAGTCAAGAGGTTCACGCGCGACGTGCAGAATAGCCGCTACGACGACTTCCTCGCCGAGGTCAGCATCATCAACAGGCTGCGCCACAAAAACATCGTCCCCCTCGTTGGTAGGTACAGTACATATTTTGCTAGTAGTTGTGTGTAGGTATTCTCTAACAGTCAGATTATTAATTAACCCTTATAAACGAAGTGGTTATGGAACTTTAGTTCAGCAAATGTGTACTTATCTGTTAGCTGCACATCCTTAAACCCAAAATTAATTGCACATAATTTACAAAATGTGCTTGTACCACTTCCTTTATTGTAAGAAGAAAAATCGATGTTTAATGTCATCAACTTAGAGTTACTACATCAGTTCTGAAATGTAATGTGTTTTCAAAACACATACTATATTTATTTATCAGTCGAATGTGAAACAAACATTTCAATTTTCATCCTTCATACGCAAATGTTCACATATTTTCAGGGTGGTCATACAACAAAGGAGAGCCTCTGCTTGTGTTCGAGTTCATGAACAACGGCAGCTTGGACCAACATCTCTTTCCCAAAGGCGGCAGCGCAACCAGCAATCGGCGGGAGCGACCCACTGGCGCAGCCATCCGGCAATGGGCCACCCGCTACGGGATCGTCAGGGACATAGCCACCGGCCTGCACTACGTCCACCATGAGTACGAGCCCATGGTACTCCACCGCGACATCAAGGCCAGCAACGTGATGCTGGACTCGAGCTTCGGCGCCCGCCTCGGTGATTTTGGCCTGGCCTGCACCGTCGCCGTCGATCGGAACTCTGCCACAGGAGTCGGCGGCACGTGGGGTTACATCGCCCCCGAGTATGCCATGTCCGGCAAGGCAACGCGGCAGACCGACATCTACGCTCTCGGGGTGCTCATCCTCGAGGTCGTCACAGGCAAGCATGCGCTGATTCATGGAGCGGCGGATGAGGACGACGTCCATATCACAGACCGTGTGTGGCGGCTCCACCGGCAACAGAAGCTACCGGAGTGCCTCGACGCCGTCCTGCTCGCCTCTTCGTCCGAGGATGACGAGGAGCGGCAGCTGGAAGCGGCTAGCGACGCGGAACGCCTGCTGCTCCTGGGATTGGCGTGCAGCAGCCCGAACCCGTCGGAACGCCCGACCATGCCCGAGGTGGTGCAGGTCATTGCCAAGTCGGCGCCACCGCCGTCGGTGCCTACGATGAAGCCAAGATTCGTGTGGCCCCCAGAAGGTGTGGCCTGGAGCGGTGATAATAGCGATGGCACACCGATGACGAGTGTCAGTGATCTCTACACGAGTAGAACGACGGCGGTGTCGGAGCCGCGCGCTGCCGGACGTCATGCCTCTCTTCAGCTAGAACAATCTGTCTACGTCACAGCATCTAGTGCGCTCGTCTAATTTGATTTGCTATGATTTTGTTCGCACTGGATTTTTTTTATGGTCACCGGGGGAGGAAAAAGATCCTCCACCTGAATTTTTCCATATATCACTATAAGCTTGCCCCAAAAGGACAGTATTTTTTACATGGAGAGAGATCGAGCCCAGAAACGAAGAGACGAAGAGGGACTAGGTTACACCAGTACACCTGAGCCAGGCATCGGCATCAGAAGCGCGCGCATGCGGCAGGCGCACCCGCCAAAGTCTGGCATCATCGCGACACATCTTGAGAATGAGGGGGAGGCATGGCCTCTGCTCCCTAAAAACCACCGCATTTCTATGCTTCCGCAGATTCCATCCGCACATCAAGGTAAAGGTAGAGGATGTCTCCGGCGGCACCTGGGTCACTCTGGGGTAGGCGTGCATGTCTATCGCCCTGGCATCATCCGGGAAGCGCTGCCCGATCACCACCCAGAAGCTGCACGCAAACCTGCAGCCGAAGAAGAGATGGTCTGCCGTCTCGAGGGGGCGTGGCAGATGGGGCACCCCGCTTCCTCCATGGTGAGGATGGATTCAAATAGCATTTAAAAGCAACTTGAAATTTGGTCAAAATACAATGAAATTTCTCATCAATGTATATCAGCGAGCACGGACGATGTTTGATTAGGCCTGGCTACGACGGGGAAGACTCGGCATGAAAGCAATGTACTGTACTAATTTAGGGTCTTTGAACTGTACAAACAATGTTCTAATATTCTGCAAGGGAAAAATAGTAGTATATTGTTCATTCCGGTTGCGGGATTGTATGCCGTCCCTTGAGAAATATTTTTTAGAATGTTGTGCTGATATGTTTATGTTGGGATGCCTATTTTTTCATCATGTCGTTTTTCTTAGGAGGGTTTTGAAATTTCCAGTCATAGCGGGTTGAATCGACTCTAGCAAAATGGAGCTTGACCTTGCTGCGATCACGGCAACAACGATGACACTGGCCCGGTCCTATAAGGCCTTGTTTGGTACTAGAGTTTTTATGAGAATTAGTAGGGATGATCTCCACCAAACCCTAAATCTTCACTTGTTTTTAAAAATATGTTTGGTATTAGAGTATTGAGCGAGTTTAATTCCCGCTAATCCTTACTTTTCTCTAAATTTTAGTGTATTTTTCTCAATTTTCAATACTCTAACCCTACCTAGTGGATTGTGGGTGGAGTTTTATAGGGATTAGATAAAGAGAGGTTCTCCCAATGCTCTAGGAGATTATCCTTACTAATCCCACAAAAACTCTAGTACCAAACAAGGCCTAAATGAAACATTGTTTATTCCTCTAGGTTCTTTCCGGCGGAAACACAACTTGTTGGCTTGGGCCTTCACAAAAAAGAGAATCCCTTTGCGGGAGCGGGCAAAAGATGTAGGATTACCCATTATGAACATCATAGTAGGTACATCGATCCTCCACCTGCTTGAAAGGGCTCCCGTCCATGATGAGACATTGCTGGTAAGTAGGGGTTTCATCCTTGTCCTGAATCATAGCCTTGACCTTCTTGATTGTATATAAACTTGACTGCTAGAGCGATGTTTTTTGCCAATAAAAGCTCTCGAGGCACGATCTGCTGTAGACATGCCCACAGAGCAAGTAGAATCGGTTACGCTTGCATATGTAAGTTGCACACGGATGCATCTGCTACGTGCTAACTGTTAGTAGTATATCTGCGGTGTGTGCCGTCGGACGTCTAGAGATCCATGCAGAGGCAGCAAGCGGACACGGGCGACTGCGCCGGCGGCTTTGAGTAAGTATTCCACGCCGGCGCTCTTCTGTGCGCTGCCATGGTAAACCATTGCTTGGGCATCCTCGTCAGTCGCATCATGAGCCATATCTGAGGGGGTGGCGGCGCGTTGACAACCAGGACTAGGTATCTGTGTCAGACAGAGTCGAGAGACGCCCGCTTGTTGTGATCGAGGAGCATGTATTAAGTGGATCAATGTGTACTACTCCCCGTTCTATAATGTATATATAAGCCGTTTAGCAAACTATTTACTAGAACTGAGTGATACTATGTAACAAGCTCGGACACGTTATCCATATACTATGATGGAATATGGACTACGTTTATACTTTTACCAAGTAAATACAACCTAGCAGTGTTCTAGTAAATACACTTCCACATGCAAGCGAAGTATCGTACCTAGCTAGTATTTTATAGCGATATTTATATTAAATTTTACTGACTCCAAACGAATGCCAGCTTTATTGTAACATTTCAGGATGTGAGGCTAGAAATAGAGAGGAAACAGGTGTGTGCATTGCATTCATGCATCTGAAAACCTGAAAAAAATTCGCGCAATTAAGTTAAAACACAAAGTGATCGGAGTTTCTCTCGTTCTGATCTTTAGCTTAGTACATCAGAGTGATTGTGATGAATTTCAGCATGACCTTTGTTGAATTGTTAATTTTGGGGGGAGAATTTGAACTCAACATTTAAATTTGAAATGCAAACAATTGAAATAAAATTTGAATTAAAGTTTAACTGATTAATAAACATTACAAAATAGAATATAAGAATGAATATTGAATAAATGTCTTTATTACAAATAAATAATATATTTTATTACAAATCTAAAATTATGAGATTAATTGCAAAATGGAATGAAGAATTACAAAAATGAATAAATAAAAAATTATAACTAATAT
Source organism: Dactylis glomerata (assembly GCA_007115705.1). Classification (NCBI taxonomy): domain Eukaryota; kingdom Viridiplantae; phylum Streptophyta; class Magnoliopsida; order Poales; family Poaceae; genus Dactylis; species Dactylis glomerata. The sequence continues at coordinate 1,070,700 of QXEO01000631.1, forward strand.
TAAATCTTGTCCTCATCTTCATTCCTGCAAATAAGAATTAACAAAGACAAAAGAAATATTGTTGTTATGATTAAAATGTTTGCCTCCATATTTTTGGAGGCAATTTAATTTATGAAACTTAGACCTAAATTCTAGATCCTAGAACTAGAGGGCATCATTTTTAACCAAATAACCAACTCTTGAAGGGGTCCATAATGAATACACTTGAAGTGAGAGGCATCTGAAAGGCAGGTAACCAAAATCACATTTAAAACAGATAGCAACAGTAATAGGCAGATTTTGATTCCCTCCAATCCTAGTTAAGTTTAAATTCATAAAATCCAAACCAAATAATATATTCATACTTACCATAAGATTAGTTAAGCAGAATTCAAAGCCATCATAAGCCAAATAGCAGGGTGATAGTGTTATTTGGAAGGTGAATGCAGTAAGCTGTCCATTCAGAAGGTGAATGTAGGGGGTGTGAGCCCTTACGTTCCACGGGAACACGGTGTCTATGATGAATTGTAAGAAGCTGGCCTGCAGCTGGTCATAGGAAAGTCAGCTGGGAGGGACTCGAAGTTGTTCAAGGAAAGTTAAATTCGAGCATCATAGTTGTTCAAGGAAAATCAGCTATGGTGCAGTGGATTACAAAAGGGTGGGTATGCGGGGTCACAGAGAAGGATAGTGATTGGCTTGGATCTTAGACTGGGCCCCACACATAGGAAGTATGGATAGGTAGGCCACTTGGATGTGCAACAAGGCTAAGATCTCTTATGGGTACAAGTGCCACCTCTGCAGAGTGTAAGAAAGTATCTGGATATTCTCTGTTCCGGGAAGGAACTGCGAACGCGGCAGGAAAGGAGCCCATCAAAGCTCTAATCAACCTGTAAAGGCTGACGGACATAGTTCTTCAGAATAAAAGCAACCTCTTAAAAAAATGTTTACGAAAACCTGCATTGCCAAATGACTCTTTGGTCTAAGGCTATAGATAGTGCATAAAACACCTTATTTCCCCTATGAACTTGCTGGGTAACACTCGTTACTCACCCACTCCCTCTTAACCCTTGCTTAGATTGGAGGCAACACAAGGGGGCAACCTCGAGACACCAAAGATGAAGACGAAGCCCTCTATCAATGTCAGAACTATCAATGGAGTCAACGGCTATGCCAAGCTTGGTGGAAAACTAGAATATGTGTAGAAGGGAACCAATTCCCTAATCCTAGAACCTAAGTAGTTAGGTTAGTTCTGTAGTTTGAGTAGTAAGCCAACTGCATTAGTTCCAGCTCTAGTTTAGTCTGCTGAAAATTGTAATCCTATAGACCTACCTTGGACCTGCGATGTTTCTGTTGTACCATTCTGATGGATGTAATAATAGTGAGACAGTGTTTCATTGGTATTATGTTAATTACTTGCATACTACACATGCAGTGGTATGCTGGGTAACTACATTTATACAACCTGCACAAAGCGTAATAAAGTAACCAAAATTTGAAAGAATCACGTGAAAATTTAACCTTAGTCAATACCATGAATATGACAATAAACCTATACTAGTATTATTCTCGAAACAACAACAAAGAAAACTGAGGCACAATATTCAAAACTAACAAAGAGTGATTTAACCAAAGTGCTTCCAACAAATTAGCATGTATTCCAATTGCCGTTGTAAATTGTGGTAATACTAATACATCTGTACGAACTCATAAAAATTGACTTGTATTAACACATAACTTGATAATCTGGAAGGATGACACCAAGAAGCACGACTGTATGTACAAACTCATACAATGACCATGGCACACACATCTCAACCATGAAGCCTCAGCACCAGTGTAATATCCCAGCACGCAGGACAACTTCGGGGTAGAATAGAGGGCTTTTGTGCATATCATCTGAAATTACGAGATTTTTTCATGCTTTTACAACTAAAACCTAAGGGGAATCAAATCTCTCTTCGAGGGGGAATTGTGAACTCTCAGAGTGCGAAAGAATTCGACATGACCTCTTTTGATCAATTGCTTGTGGGGAAGGAATGGAATTGAATAACTAAACTTAAGAATATAATATGAATTCAAAACTTGATTTTGAATTATGAAATTGAATTTGAATTCAAAAGACACATTTAGAAAGGATAAACATATATAATAAGAAAAACCTTGGACTTTATTGATTAGCACCACAATTTACATTGTCTTTACAACATTCAGAGAATAAAAGAATATTACAAGTGGAATAGCATTGATAGAATGTTACAACCAGGAACCAAAAATAAAAAGAAATAATAACAAAGTACAGGAATGAATCTAGATGATGATCACTACAATTCTTCTTTCTTTCTTTCCTTTCTTCTCTATTCTTCTTGATTACCTTCAAACAAAAGCCAACACAAAGAAGAAATTCCACCAAGGCAGTAGTAATACAAGTGGCAGTAAGAATTTAAAGGAAGGACTGTTGATAATCATCAACAGTCAAGCTTATCACCATGAGTCACCAGCAAAATATCAGCCAGGGACCAATCTGGCCGGGCAAGCAAGCCAGCCAGCAAGCCACTCAATCACTAGATGCATGCGTAGAGGTGTCAAGACACCAATAAATAGAAGATAGTATAAAAGGGTCACTGTGTGTGGATTTGGTCGACCAAGAGACCCTAGTCGACCAGCAACACCACCAGCACAGCAACACCACCAGCACAACAACACCACCAGCGCAGCAACACCACTAGCACAGATCACACACATCACTATGAGCAATCACAGCCAGTAGCACTCACACAATTCACCCTGCTCATGAGCTGAGCACCAGGGGGAATTATCACCACCAAACCAAACCAGCAGCCAAAGCTAGTAAACATGGTCACATAAACAATATCAAGGAGCAACAAGAAGCAGGCCAAGCACCAAGGAGGTGCAGGGCAGGCAAGGAGGAGGTGCCAAGCACCAAGGATGTGCAGGGCAAGCAACCTGGGGAAGAGCAGAGCAAGTACCAGGAGCACTTCATCAAGCTCAAGCAAGAGCATCACCAACATCACAACCAGCTACACATAGAAGCCAGCAAAGGATCAAGGTATACTTTAGAAATTGCATACCATGAACCAAATCATGGCAAGAATCAAGATTCTTGCATAACTAAGATCAACAGCAAGATAGAAACCCCACACCACCAAACCCTTCTACCAAGTGCAGTACTTAGGAGGTTTTGGGGTTTATCTCCTCAGACTTACAGAGAAATGCTCTGTATAGTCATCATAGGAAGATTCAGTTAATAGAAACACAAATATTTATGCACCATCAAGATAAGAGCCTCAGACCATGCATCATTGGCTAAGACTAAAATCATCATATAGATCTGTTCTTATCAGTAATTTAGTTTGGCCAACATGATGATTTAGTCACTGATGAGAAGCCACCAAAGCATGCACCAGCAGCACAGAAATAGCAGCCATCAAGCTAATTATCAAGAAAAAATTGTGCCCCTCACAGGGAGGTATCACAATCAATCTCAATAAATAGCAGTTACTTGCTGTTATATATATAACATGCTATATGAAGCAAAGCAAAGCCACTAGTAGCAAAGCACTCAAGCATGGATTGCTTGATGCAATCAAATCATCACTGAAACATGGTTCAGTTCATAATTATCAACAGAAAATTATCACTGGATAATTCCTAGCAAGCTCAAGCTCAGTATGCCCATGCCATCATGAAATCAATCATCAGCATAAGCATGACTTGGCAGCAGTGAACAAGCACTTGCTGCAAACCATCACAAACACCCCAGCAAATCACCAATAGCATAACTTAACTAATAGCAGTTAACACTGCAACCTTTTACTTCAGTAAACATCACATAATCACTGAATAGCAAGCATGCCAATAGATCATCAAGCTAATATCACATAGATGCTGGATAGCAAGCTAACTGAACTTTGGATATTCAGTTAAGAGATTCTTAACTAAATATTTAACTGAAACTAACAGTAGCAGTAGGCATACAACATATGAACAAGATAGCCATCAGAGGGGAAACAAGCTAACTGAATCCCATCAATTTCAGTTAAGAAATTCTTAACTAAAACATGCACTGAAGCTAACATCAACAACATGTATAGGCCAGCATAGGAATTCTAGAGGCTAATCACAAGATCAAGCATGGCATAGCTGCAGTAGGCAAGCATGCCTGGCTCACTGGCCAGGCCACCAAGTCATGAACACAGAGACAGAGAAGGTAGGAGGAAGACTCACAGGTGAGCTCGCAGAGGAGCTGGGAGAAGATCAGGGCGGCGACACCATCGGCGCAGCCACGGTTGTGGCGGCGCAACGCCATCATCCAGTGGGCTACGGCGACGGGGGAGCAGCACAGTGCCCACGGCCAAGCGGCCAAGCGTAGCACCGCACCTGGAGAAGACGTCGGGGTTGTAGACTTGACATCCAACCGGCGAGGTGGCGGAGACACCACAGCAGGCGCCGAGAAGGGGGGCAGAAGCCCCAGCGAGGTCAAGCCAGAGCAAATCGAGCCGCAGGGGCGAGATCGACTGGGGCGACGCACAGAGGCGATGGCGACAAACATCGGCGAAATTGACGAATTGGCATGGTCAGATGAAAGAGCGTGAAGAGGCAGAGCGAATGCCCCGCATGGCGACGGCGGAGCTCACCGGAGCTCGCCGGAATCAAGCGACGAAGTCGCCGGCGACTCACAGTCGCTAGAGAGGAGAGCGATTAGGGTTAGGTCGAATGAGTGAGAGGGAGAGGTGCGGCCGACTGGGCTGGGCTGGTCCAGTCTAGCCCGTTAGGGTTGACCTGACCAGTGGGCCTAGGCTGTCAGCCATTTTTTATTTTAAATAGCTAAAATCCTAGAAAAACCCTAATCTAATTAAAACAAATCCAGAAAAATATCTAAAAATAACTAAAAATGGAAAATAGCTATTTTTAGTCTTTTTAGGACTTTTGAGAATATTTGAAGTTTAAAATGGTCATATGAGTTATTTTTGCAAAAAGAAAAAGGAGTTAAATGATTTTTTTGAAAATATTAAAACTTATGAGATATCTAAGAAAAAACTGTTAAATTCTTAACCCTTTAAAATAAATTCCATTCAAGGATATTTGATGAATATTCTTGAATGAGAATACCATTAACATATATTCTTTAAAATCATAAAAAGAATATATAAAGTCAGCAAATGAATAAATCACTTTAGGGGGATAAAAATCGAACACACACCATAAAGCATGCATTTTTTAATCTTTAACCATTGCCCTTACTGGACAATGATGCTGTTTTCCAGAACTCGAGGTCCCGGGTCACTTCAACAAATCCAACTGCACTACCTTGCAGTTTGCAGGCAAGTTCACTCTTGCTCATATCTATTGTTTATCTTTAGCAAATTACTTGCAAATATACCTGTGGTATTACTACTGCATTCAAAAGCAAAAGTTATGCTTTCTTAATCAATTTGATTAGTGGTTAGCAACCACGGTGGTTGTTATCCTAGGATGGTGGGCAGTGGGACCATGGTATGAGTATGGTAGAGGTCCCACTACAACTAGAAAGTTTACCTAGGAATTAATAACCAATGTCGCCAGTGATTCTAGGACCGTAAATAACGGTCAACCATAAGATCTGCAATGGGACAGAGAAGTCAGCTGTACCAAATTCCTCTTGCATATCAATGGATGCACCATACCGTAGCTGCATCCTGCTGGGTTGCAGTAATGGGTGGGACCCCTTAGCTCCCACGTGTATCGATGGTCTATGATGGATTGTAGGAGACCAACGAGGAAAGCCCAAGGTCGGAAGTCTACCAAAGTGTAGTAGACCGGCGTGGGGTATATCTGCCGAGGTTGGGACTACCAAAGGGTAGGAGGTCGGCGTGGGTAAGTTAAATCGAGGTCGGGACTACCTTCGGGTAGGAGGCCAACGTGGATTGTATCAATCGAGGTCGTGACTACCAAAGAGTAGGAGGCCGCCGAGGATTGTTTCCGAGATTGGAACTAAAAAAGGGTGGGTATGTGAGGTCGCGGAGGAGGACAGTGATTGGCTTGGATCACAAGACTGGCCCCCACACATAGGAAGTGTGGACGAGAAAGCTACTCGGATGTGCAGCAAGGCTTTGATCTCTTATGGGTACAAGTGACCACCTCTGCAGAGTGTAAGAAAGTATCTGGATACTCCCTATTCTGGGAAGGAGTTGTGAATGCGGCAGGAAAGGAGCCCATGGAAGCTCTAATCAACCTGTGAAGGCTGACGGACATAGTTCTTTTGAATAAAAGCAACCTTTGAAGAAGTGATTATGAAAACTGCATTTGACCTAAGACTTTTGAGTCTACGGTCGTATCTAGTGCATCAAACACCTCTATACTATTAAATGAACTTGTTGGGTAACGCTCGTTACTCACCCCATTCCCTCTTAACCCTTCCTTAGACTCGGAGGACCAGAACGAGGAAACTGAAGGAGCATCAGAGGACTATGAGGAAGTCTACTACGAAGAGCCAGACCTTTCCAGTAGAGTAGAAGGCGTGGATTACACCATCGCCTATGGGAACAGTGAAGGAATCGAGGAGGAGGGCGACAACTAGTAGTTTAGAATAGTAGCTTGAGTCGCACCGAACCTTATAGAATAAAGTGACTTGAGTCAGTTATCATGTTTAGTCTACTTCTTTCAGTTCTAGTTAAGGTTTGTAGTATCAAAGTAGAACCTACTAGTGTTCCTCTTTGGACTAAGGAGGAACTGGAGTCTTTCATAAGATTGTGGCTTGTAATATTAAGTGCATGAATAAAAGACCGCTATGTTTCTGTTGTACCACTCTGAGGGATGTAATATTTGTGAAATGGTACTTCACAAGTGTTATGTCAACGACTTGCATACTACAATATGCAGTGGTATGCTAGGTCACCATAGTTGGTATCAGAGCAAAAGCTTTGACCTTACGTTGGATGCCTAGTTAGTGGGAACGACCTGTAGGAGTCAAATAGGAATAGTAAAGAGTTCGCTAAAATGGTCATAACGTTATTCACTTGCGAATAACAAAGTCATACTTTTTAGTGTTACAATTCTTTATTGTTACTGATGCATCATGTACTAATTTTTAATATCTTTTATATACTGCCAGGATGGCACGCACAAATCCGTCGAGGACCGTGCAAGTTCGAGATGTGATGCTGGATGAGTATGATGGGAACCTATCCGATCTGCTACGAGGCATCTTGCAGGAGTGCGGGTGTGAAACCCGTATCCCTGTCAAGAGGTATGCTTATTATGAGGGTAGAGTCTTTCAGAAATATAGGGTAGGGATCATGCTTCCTGCCAAATTGGGCATGAGCGTGATCATGCCAGCTGGAGAAGCACGCATAGTTAGTGTAGCTTATAAGATAGCAGTCATGAAGGCCATAACTGATATCCGTGAACCCAAAACAGAGAAGTTATTGGGTACTAAGTTCACGCACATCCCACACGACAAAGAGGGAGAATATCCTCTTCGGGATAGTTACAAGTTTGCGAAGAGACACCCACATGCCACAGCAGAGCACATGGACTGGTGTAAGCATCTGCTTAGTGTGTTCTATCACGTCCACGGAGCTCTAGTTGGAGAGATACAAAGTCTAGTGGAGGAGATCACCGAGTCGACACCGACTCCATGGCGTACGAGGGAGACTTCTGGACCACCACGAGCACCTACTCCAGCTTTCTCTGCTGGAGATTTTATCACTTTAGATGAGGAGGTCGATCCCGATGAGAGGGAGTTTGAGCCCGAGATCGAACCGGAGATGCCACCAGCACACTTTGCACACGGCTCGACTGGAGCCGGATACGAGGAAGGTTTGGAGTCATGGGGAATGCCCCATAACGACAGTTTTGGGGGAAACTCCATGGGCTGGCGTTTTGGTGAGTAAATGGGGACGGCCGGAGATCCGATTCCGTGTGATTCGGAGCAGGAGGTCACGAGTCAGTTTAGGGTTGTTTACCGCGCCGGAGACGTGGCAGGAAATCCCATAGAGATAGAGTCAGATGTCAAGGGGGAGTTACCTATCCATATGGCGCATGGAGAATGCTCGAGGCCCAAGATGGAGAGGGGTGCCACCGATGTTGTATGCCCATCGTTGAGCAGTTATCTGGGGATGACTGACTTCAACTTAGGCACTACACCCGATCTCGACTATATACCGGCGGAGTCATCCTATACCCCTGCTTCACTCAGGAGGACATCCCGAGCGACCGGTTGGACACCGGGATGTACCGGGAGTGTGACTACCCTTAGAAGACCACCACCGATATGGAGGCGATATGTGTATAACATATGTACCATATGTGTATTATGTAGTATTTGCTTTCGCAATGGGAATAAGTGAGTGTAGCTACTCACGGGGCAGTGTGTAACACTATGTTGCTTTTACCCATATATATACATGGTATATGTTTGGTGTGATTTGGCTATGTTTTATTTGGATTTTATTGTGTGACTAACTCTGTGCATGAAGTTGAGCTCAGAAAGCATGAGCATGGTGTAACTATGAGTTTCGATTGATGTAACAGGATTAGGGGGATAAAATGGCGACAGTAGTTGATGAGGAATCCGAGCAACAGAGGATGGAAACCGAAGCCAAGGCTAAGGAGGCAGCCGATGCAGCGGCAAGGGAACCATTACCACCACCACCACCATTTCTGACGCAGCAGGATTTTGCCCAATACATGAGGATGTCAGATGAAAGGCAATGCATGCTCATTGAGTGTCAGTCAAAGATGATGCAGGATGTGATGGACCGCAACCGTGAAGGTCGGAATGAAGGAGTACATGGAGTCTCACTGCGGACTTTCTTAATACAAGACCACTTCCATTCGCATCAGCACCAGAACCAATAGGCGCCGAAGATTGGTTGTTGGACACTGAGAGGAAGCTCAACACTGTGAACTGCAATGACAGTGAGAAGCTTAGATATGCCACACATCTATTATGTGGACCCGCGGCAGCATGGTGGGACAATATTGTGGCACGACCCGTATACGTACATGAGAAGATCGATCGCATCTTCTCTCTTCGGCAGTTCACACGAACTAGACAAACTCAGATCCGTTCAACTCGTTGAACTACACACAACGCAGGCAGGGAGTGGAAGCAGGCGAGGATCGATTGCAGCAAGGTTAGGTAATTTTCTGAAACTGGCAACCACCCGATCAGGTAATTTACTGCTGGCCTCGAGTTGTTTCATCGGTTGTATTGATCATTGAGCAGTCCCTGAATTGGTTACTGAAGTAGCGTAAAAAAAATTGTCAATAGATTGATTTTTCAATGAAGAAACGATCACTCTCTTCGCATGACAGAAGTACAGAATTTCATGGATATTCTGATGTTTCAAGACTTGCTGAATTGATGATTGAAACAAGAAAAGGTAGAACTTTCCCACTAGTATATCGCCTTATCGAGCTGACATTGATCCTTCCGATGGCAACAGCCTCTGTGGAGAGAAAGTTTTCAGCAATGAGTATTATCAAGACAGATTTACAGAATAAGATATCGGATGAATGGTTAAATGACTTGATGGTATGCTATACTGAGCGACAAATATTTAAAAGTATTGAGGATGCTAAGATCATGAAGCGCTTCCAAGCTATGAAAGACCGTAATGGACATCTTCCTAAAGAAAGAATCCTAGCACCTTAGTGGTACGTAAAATTATTTAGAACCTTTGTAATTTTTATCATAACAATGTTTCACTGATTTGTCCAATCTCGTGATGCAGGTCACTGGATACTTGAAGATTTTTTATTTGTTTTTAAGGCTAGTTGTGATTTATGTGGCTACTCTGTAAGGTACCATATTGTCTTTCTAATTTTAGTTGTCGATTTTACATTGCAAATTTGAAGTGCACAAGACCATATTGCTTTGTTTAAGCCGTTCTAGTCGAGTGTTTTTTTTGAGCCTACCCTTAAATTTTGTTCAAGAATCGCCACTGCATCCAATGGCAAAGATGCAACTTAGAATGTTAAAGGCAGCGGATTTCCAAGAACTTGTCGATGCAGCTATCACTATGGAAGATGATTTCAAGCAAGTTCAAGAGGAACGCAGGAAGAAAGCCAAGCTGGAACCCAGAAGGTATCCAGCCAACAAACCAACTGCAGATCTTAGTTTCAAGCCACGACCGACAAGTCGGAGAATGTTACCCCGAGGAGAAGGAGGAAATCCTCGGAATCTAATTATTTGTCGTTCTTGTGGAGCCATGGGACACTACTCCAATGAGTGTCAAAATCCTAAAGTCATTTGCTATGGTTGCAATCAAGAGGGACATATGAAAAATCAATGCCCAAATAAAGCTGCATGGGGAAAGAATTCAAGTGGCAGAGGACCCAACCGAGGTGGCAATTCAGGAGGCAATGGTACTGGAAGGAGGACTCGACCTTTTGGGAAATTAAATTGCACCAACTTGGAAGAAGTCAATGATTCAGAGAAAACTGTGATAGGTACGTTTCAAATCCTATCTCATCCTGGCAAAGTACTTTTCGATACTGGTGCAACTACTTCATTCATTTCGCAAGACTTTGTCGATCTTTATGGACTTACTTGCAATAAGTTAGAATACCCCATCACTGTTTTATCTGTGGGGAGAACGATTCTAGTCACACACCTCAAGCAAGAGCAGGTCATTATGATCAGCGATTGCGTCTATCTTGCCGATCTTTTTCTCATCCCTATGAAGGATATGGTTGTAATCCTTGGAATGGATTGGTTAGAGGAAAATAGAGCTCAGATAGATTGCAAAGAGAAAACTGTGTCACTTAGAAGTCTAGGAGGAGGAAGGATAGTTTATCAAGGTGACCGTCATGCACATATTGAAGTTCAATTGTAGCTAAATACCTTGAAAGAAGCTAAACTCGAAGACATTCTGGTGGTCAATGAATTCCAAGATGTGTTTCCACAGGAATTACCAGGAATGCCACCAGATAGAGAAATTGAGTTCACTATTGATTAGATTCCAGGAACAGCACCAATAGCTCAGGCACCATATAAAATGGGACCCAAGGAATTAGTTGAGTTAAAAGAACAATTGGATGAGTTAGAACTGAAACGATTCATTCAAGAAAGTATTTCACCTTGGGGTACACCAGTGATATTTGTGGATAAGCGGGATGGAGGACGCAGAATGTGCGGAGACTACAGGAATCTCAACAATGTTACTATCAAGAACAAGTATCCTCTACCCAGAATTCAGGACTTGTTTGATCAAGTCTGGGGAGCCAGAGTATTTTCCAAGATAGATCTTCAATCCGGATACCACCAGATTAAGATCAAGAAGGAGGACGTTCCAAAGACAGCTTTTGTGTCCAGGTATGGACATCATGAGTATTTAGTCGTACCTTTTAGATTGACAAATGCACCGACCATTTTCATGAATCTCATGAATAAGATCTTTATGCCTTACTTGGACAAGTTTGTGATAGTATTCATCGATGATATCTTGATTTATCTATAATACATATAAAGTTGATCCCCACTATGTGCATTTAATATTTGCAAGCTGGTTCTACAATGAGCCACATCACCTAAAATAATTGGAGCCCTAAGATTGAATTTAGACGCACCAGATTTTCTATAAGGTCATGTTTAACCGTACAGCCTAACGTTCATTAGCCTGCCTAGCGCAGTTAATCCCTCTGAGAAACTAAACGACGACAAATCCTCTTCCTCTCCCCTCTTTGGTCTCCTTCACAGCCCCACTCGACCACTCCAAGATAGAAACCGCCACCGTTATATCTTCCTCTCCTCCATGATGTCTGTCAAAGAATTGATGGGGCATCCGTGGCCCGCTGATCATGGAATACATGGCGGAGGCAGCCAAAGGGACATTGGTGTCCATAAAAGCCTTGCTCCTAAGCGAGGCACATCATATGCGTCGTCCGACCTCCACTACTGGGCTTCCATGTGACCTGTGTTCATCTGGTAGCGGCCCCGTTGTTGTGACGCCCCTTGTGAGACACCGCCTCTGTCTTCTCCACTCTACCTCAGTTCTCTTCTTCGTCAGGTGCTTCACAATTTGGACGATGCAGTGCAGTGGATCACACTTGGACTTATACTTGGTAGATACTTGCTGTTGTGGACGTCCACATGGAGCGACGGCATAGCTCAATATCAATCAAGATGGTACATATACACTGAATCCTTAGGCGAGCTTCCCAGATCCATTGGAGATAAATTTTGCTGCGTCCGTGCGCTGCCTCTCCAGGCGCGGCATGGCGCAGCGAACTCGCTCGTGTCGTTGACGGGCAGCGACGCGCTCCGTTCGAAGGCCTCCCCGCTCTGGCGACCGGAGGTAGAAAACAACGAAAAAGACATTGTTGACTTGATGCAGGTTCTTTCTTAACTTCTTTACGTTATTGCAGGTAACAGTTAAAAGAGCAAATAAAAACAGAAGCAGCACTGTGGCGTCCAGCTATCTGTTATTGTGTAAGGTCATTGATTCTTTGACATCAGCCATCAAGTTGCCTGAACCATCGGTCCAGTTCATTAGAGTGCATACCCGTTAGAGTGCTTCCAGATTTCCTCACCACGAAAGCTACAGGTATCTCTCCAGTTTCATCATTTTCAGCACTAACTTAAAGGAAAAAGAAAAGCCAGGTTCAAGTACATGAAGATATACGACGTTACATCAGCTCAGTCTTATATGGGTGCTTCAAACTTGCAATGTTACAGCAACACCAACAGCTTCAGGGTGCCGGATCAATACTGCTTCAAGGTCAGCTGGAACAGTCTTACGGGAAGTAAGTTCAGAAACATAAGCAAGATCACCAGTCCGTAACCAGCTCCATTTTGGTGCATGTATCCTAATCATTGAAGTAATCAGTGAAGAAGTGAATTCGGAACTACATAGACAACTGAGATGACATAATATGGATAGATACATTTGTGTGTAATTCAGGTGGAAAAGATAGCGACCACATAATGTTAAAGACTATTTGAGAGCTAATTTTGTTTAAGGAGCAGAAAAATCCCATATAGTGCAGTATAAATCAATTCTGTTGTGGCAAATAAAATAATTACTGTCTTTAGAAAAAACAATGATGATGAAGTCATGTGGTAGTATAGGGAAATATACTATAATGTAAAGAAGCTATTTTCTATATATGATTCCCGCCACACTGCGCAACCAAAGCCAATTAAGTAGCTATATGCTTGCACTTTTTAACAGTATACACAAATGAACATTATTTTCATACTCTTCATGCTAATTTTTGCATACTAAGAAAATCATCTCTAAAGCCCGCCGCAACGCGTAGGGTATCAACTAGTTCTAAAGACAAAGAGGAACATGCATGCTAAACATTTAAGGATTGCTCTACAGATTCTACGAGAACATCAGTTGTATGCCAAGTTTAGTAAGTGTGAATTTTGGTTGGATCAAGTTGAGTTTCTCGGGCATGTGATTAGCAAGGAGGGCATAGCAGTAAATCCAAGCAAAGTAGCATCGGTTCTGGAATGGGAAGCACCCAAGAATGTCAAGCAGATTAGAGGATTTCTAGGAATGGCAGGGTATTACAGAAGGTTTATTGAAGGATTCTCCAAGATTGCTGGACCAATGACAAAGTTGCTCCGGAAGAATACACCGTTTGTTTGGTCGGAAGAGTGTGAGGAAAGTTTTCAGACACTTAAGGATAAATTAACCACAACACCTGTGTTAGCCATACCAGAAACTAGAAAGGATTACACGGTCTATTGTGATGCATCCAAGAACGGACTTGGGTGTGTGTTAATACAAGACAGAAAGGTTATCGCTTATGGGTCAAGACAATTACGACCGCATGAGGTTAACTATCTAACTCATGATCTTGAACTAGCAACCTTGGTGTTTGCATTGAAAGGATGGAGGCATTTTCTGTATGGAGCTAAGTGTGAACTCTATACGGATCACAAGAGTCTCAAGTATTTCTTCACTCAGTAAGAATTGAATATGAGGCAACGACGATGGTTAGAACTAATCAAGGACTATGATTTGACCATCAACTATACACTAGAGAAGGCTAATGTGGTAGCCGACACATTAAGCAGGAAGAGCATAGATACTCAACCAATGATTCGAGAACTTCCTAAAGAACTGCTTATGGATCTGGAAAGGTTAGAGATTCAATGTCTGGAAGTGAAATCTTTGGGTAGTTTGTCTACCATGAAGGTGATGGAGGAACGACAAAGTGATTTAAAATATACAATCTTCCGCCGACAAGGAGAAGATCCATTCATTGAGGAAGAGATTCGTAGGATTGAAGAAGGGAGACCGTCTGAGTTTCGCTTAGGCAATTTCAAATCACTCTGGTTTCATAACAGGTTATGTGTGCCAGACATACCCAAAATCAAGGAGTTAATAATCAAGGAGGCACATGAAACTCCGTATTCAATACATCCGGGGAGTACCAAGATGTACATGGATCTTAAAGAACTATTCTGGTGGAACAACATGACATGAGAGATAGCCAAGTTCATGTCCGAATGCCATACTTGTCAAAGAGTGAAAATGGAACATCAAAGTCCCGCTGGACCTATGCAACCATTGAATATTCCAGAGTAGAAATGGGAAGAGATTGGAATGGATTTTATCATAGGGTTACCATTGACACCGAAGAAAAAGGACATGATTTGGGTTATTGTGGATGACTAAGAGTGCACATTTCTTGGCCATCAATCAAAAGGATTCCGGAGAGAAGTTAGTAAATATATATGTTCAAGAAACTGTGAGCAAACACGGAGTGCCAAAGACAATAGTATCGGACCAAGGGTCCATATTCACTTCAGCTTTCTGGAAGCAGTTACATGAAGCTCTAGGGTCCAAGTTAGACTTTAGTACTGCTTATCACCCACAGACAGGAGGGCAAACAGAAAGAACCAATCAGATTTTGGAGGATATGCTTAGGGCATGTGCATTAGATTTTGGAGGATCGTGGGAGGAACATTTACCACTGGCAGAATTTTCATACAACAACAGTTACCAAAGTAGCATACAAATGGCATCATTTGAAGCACTCTATGTAAGAAAGTGCCAATCACCCATCTGTTGGTATGAAACGGGAGCCGGTAAGGAATTTCATCCAGACTATGTTAAGGAAAGGCAACATGCCATCGACATCATCCGAGATTGATTGAAAATTGCTCAAAGTAGGCAGAAGAGCTATGCAGACTTAAAGAGGAGGACATGGGAACCTCAAGTTGGGGACATGGTTTATCTCAGGGTTAGTCCAATGAAAGGAGTACATCATTTTGGAGTCAAGGGAAAACTCAATCCAAGATACACTGGACCTTTCAAAATTCTAAGCCAAAGCCGTGGAGTAGCCTTTGAGTTAGAACTACCGAAGCAGCTATCCAAGGTTCATAATGTGTTTCATGCTTCACAACTTTGAAAGTGTATGAAGACATCGGAGGAGACCATATCCTATGAAGACATGGAATTACAAGTGGATTTGACCTATGTTGAAGAACCGTCAAAGATTTTGGCCGAAAACTAGAAGCAACTCCACAATACGGCTATCAAATATTGCAAAGTGCAATGGAAACATCACCCGGAAAGAGAAGCTACCTAGGAAAAAGAAGAAGATCTAAGAACAGCCTATCCAGAATTCTTCAGGTACACCTTACCCCAAACTCCGGAACAAAGTTTTTGTTAAGGGGGGAAGTCTGTAATATCCTAGCACGTAGGATAACTTTGGGGTAGAATAGAGGGCTTTTGTGCATAGCATCCAAAATTATGGGATTTTTTCACGCTTTTATCACTAAAACCTAAGGGGAATCGAATCTCTTTTCTAGGGGGAATGGTGAACTCTCGGAGTGCGAAAGAATTTGACATGACCTCTTTTGATCAATTGCTTGTGGGGAAGGAATGGAATTGAATAACTAAACTTAAGAATATAATATGAATTCAAAACTTGATTTTGAATTATGAAATTGAATTTGTATTCAAAAGACACATTTAGAAAAGATAAACATATATAATAAGAAAAACCTTGGACTTTATTGATTAGCAACACAATTTACATTGTCTTTACAACATTCAGAGAATAAAAGAATATTACAAGTGGAATAGCATTGATAGAATGTTACAACCAGGAACCAAAAATAAAAAGAAATAAAAACAAAGTACAAGAATGAATCTAGATGATGATCACTACAATTCTTCTTTCTTTCTTTCCTTTCTTCTCTATTCTTCTTGATTACCTGCAAACAAAAGCCAACACAAAGAAGAAATGCCACCAAGGCAGTAGTAATACAAGTGGCAGTAAGAATTTAAAGGAAGCACTATTGATAATCATCAACAGTCGAGCTTATCACCATGAGTCACCAGCAAAATATCAGCCAGGGACCAATCTGGCCGGGCAAGCAAGCCAGCCAGCAAGCTGCTCAATCACCAGATGCATGCATAGAGGTGTCAAGACACCAATAAACATAAGATAGTATAAAAGGGTCACTGTGTGTGGATTTGGTCGACCAAGAAACCCTAGTCGACCAGCAACACCACCAGCACAGCAACACCACCAGCACAGCAACACCACTAGCACAGATCACACACATCACTGTGAGCAATTACAGCCAGTAGCACTCACACAATTCACCCTGCTCATGAGCTGAGCACCAGGGGGGAATTATCACCACCGAACCAAACCAGCAGCCAAAGCTAGTAAACATGGTCACATAAACAAGATCAAGGAGCAGCAAGAAGCAGGCTAAGCACCAAGGAGGTGCAGGGCAGGCAAAGAGGAGGTGCCAAGCACCAAGGAGGTGTAGGGCAAGCCACCTGGGGAGGAGCAGAGCAAGTAGCAGGAGCACTTGATCAAGATCAAGCAAGAGCATCACCAACATCACAACCAGCTACACATAGAAGCCAGCAAAGGATCAAGGTATACTTTAGAAATTGCATACCATGAACCAAATCATGGCAAGAATCAAGATTCTTTCATAAATAAGATCAACAGCAAGATAGAAACCCCACACCACCAAACCCTTCTACCAAGTGCAGTACATAGGAGGTTTTGGGGTTTATCTCCTCAAACTTACAGAGAAATGCTCTGTATAGTCATCATAGGAAGATTCAGTTAATAGAAACACAAATATTTATGCACCATCAAGATAAGAGCCTCAGACCATGCATCATTGGCTAAGACTAAAATCATCATATAGATCTGTTCTTATCAGTAATTTAGTTTGGCCAACATGATGATTTAGTCACTGATGAGAAGCCACCAAAGCATGCACCAGCAGCACAGAAATAGCAGCCATCAAGCTAATTATCAAGAAACAATTGTGCACCTCACAGGGAGGTACCATAATCAAACTCAATAAATAGCAGTTACTTGTTGTTATATATATAACATGCTATAGGAAGCAAAGCAAAGCCACTAGTAGCAAAGCACTCAAGCATGGATTGCTTGATGCAATCAAATCATCACTGAAACATGGTTCAGTTCATAATTATCAACAGAAAATTATCACTGGATAATTCCTAGCAAGCTCAAGCTCAGTATGCCCATGCCATCATGAAATCAATCATCAGCATAAGCATGACTTGGCAGCAGTGAACAAGCACTTGCTGCAAACCATCACAAACACCCCAGCAAATCACAAATAGCATAACTTAACTGACAGCAGTTAACACTGCAACCTTTTACTTCAGTAAACATCACATAATCACTTAATAGCAAGCATGCCAATAGATCATCAAGCTAATATCACATAGATGCTGGATAGCAAGCTAACTAAACTTTGGATATTCAATTAAGAGATTCTTAACTAAATATTTAATTGAAACTAACAGTAGCAGTAGGCATACAGCATATGAACAAGACAGCTGACGAGGGTATGACCCCTCGGTCCTCGATATTTGCCTACCCGGTTCCTGCCAAGGAAGAAGCCCGCTCGAAGGATACCCGAAGCCCGCAAGGCCCAGCACTTCGACTTGGAGTAGAAGGCAAGAAATACTTGTAAACCCTAACTGGCTGCATATATAAAGCCACCAAGGGGCACCACTAGAATAGCTTACAACAGATCTCATACAAACACATCTCCACCCGCCTCCGCGGCTCTCTGTAAACACCATGTGCTATTATACTAGATTGCTAGCAGGATGTAGCGATCCTCCACCGAGGGGACGTGAACCTGGGTAAAATTCGTGTGTCCCTCGTCGTTTATCGACCGTCGTCGAGTTCGCCGGATCCCAATACGCTTCCTCGATCGAAAGCCCTTCGACATGGGCATTGCCGGGGTAGAACCTCGTCAATTGGTGCCGACCGTGGGGACGACGGGATCTGGATCTACGGACTCACCGGCTCCTTCATCATCTTCATACGCATCTGGTCACCGCATCAGTATCAAGTAAGCTTTCTTCATCAACAAACAAAGGCAGATCGCATCTGCGTCTAGCCGAATCAGCAGTACAACTTGTCGTCGACGCCTTCAATTTCGGGACGCCGAACCCGGCGATGGTCCCAGTAGATTTCAGCGCTCGACAGCAGCCTCGAGCCATGCGCATCTGGGTGGATAATTCACAAGAGGCGGCCAGATGCATTAGGCACGAACACCGAGATCATGGTCTCCGGCCGGTAGCAGTGCTTCGCCGCGCTCCGAATTGCATCGCGCACGCACGCGGGCATACAGCTTCGCCACGCGGTCGACTCCATGGCCCATGCGGATACGCCCTGGATTTAATTTACGCACAGCCAAGCCTAATCGCATCTCGTCGGATCATCTTCTTCAGCGCAGTCGAATTCGCTACAGCCGGCTTTTTCTATTCGGCGTCGAGCGGTGAACTCGGCGGCCAGCTTCAATTGCAGATTGAATCGGTAGCACCGCCACAGAAATCAGCGACGATAGACGACAAGGTTACATCTACTTTGGCTGTGTGCTCCAGTGCACCCCGATCTACGCGTGCAATTACGGGTTCCGATATGCCACGGTGTTTTTTGCGGGAGTCGGAACTCCACGATCCGTTCGAGCGGCGTGTTGCAGGTTCCCCGATCGGACAAGACAGGCCGCAGGCTCCAAGCTTGAACTACTCTTCTGGCGCAAGTAGCACATGGGATCGATTTATTACTTCTTTCAGCCACCAGATCGAGCATCGCGCGCATCTCCCTGAGATAAGCAGAGACCTGGAAACGCGGCTGTGACGCGGACTGATCTGGGAGGCGGCCGCGCACGCGTTTCAGCAATCTAGCAGAACCTCTACACAGTATCAACCGGCGTACTATCAAATCGGCAAAGCGTGCATCGATCAAATACCGGCCGAAGACCCAAAGGAGAGGCTCAATATTCATCAGATTAAGGCAGCGCATCCGTGTATTGTGATGAAGAGCTAAAAGCTAAACACAGTCTACAGGCATCAGATTGATGATACCAATTCCAAGAAAGAGCAACGCCGAGCGCCCGAGTCATCACGTCCTATATCAATTAGTGCTTATTCACGTAAAGCAAGAGAGCAAGGAGAATCACCTCACCTGCATGGATTAAGCGGCCAGAGAACTAATCGCATGACTACAAGAAGCTATTTGCTAGTCAGTTTCCAAGATCTACCTTGCGGACACGATCTCTCGTGTGTCCACACGAATAGATTGAACCAGACAAAAAGAGTTATATCTATCAAGCTACTTGCATGGAGATTTATGAAGACATCAGATAAATCAGTCTGTACCGGCGAGTTATCTGGCTACTCGGACGACCCGGAGAATATTTTGACGAGTTCGTCTTTCGCCCACATTGTCTGTATCGGCGCCTACGTTGCAGCCTATTAAGTCTTCAACATAATGGACTTTTTTCGGCTTAAATTCGATGGACTCGGCGACACCTTTGTTCGCATAGACTACATCCGCATCGACTTCGCTGCGCCCTAATCCGCGTCGACTGTGGCTCGCCACGCTCGGGGGCTCACCGTCGCACGCTCAGCACCGCTCGGGGGCTCGACATCGCCTCGTTTCTGTGTGCGAAAGCTTACGCTTATGATCTTCGAGTCCGTCATCAAGATCTTCGACTCCGCAGACATGATTTTCGACGCCGCCGTCGACATGACCTTCGAGTCCGCCGATATGGTCTTCGACTCCGACTCCGACATGAAATTCGACCCCGATATCATGAAGAAATTCGACCCTGCATCATGAAGAAATTCGACCATCGCGTTGTCAAGAAATTCGACCCCTACGTCGTCAAGAAATTCAACCTCTGCGTCATCAAGAAATTCGACTCTGCCGTTGCCGTGATCTTCGACCCCGCCATCGTCATGATCTTCGACCACGTCTGCATCAACCTCGACCACGTCGCACCCGATAAAGCTAAGTTTTCCTCTACCAAGAGTTAATTATTATTTACTTTTGCCGCACCCGATACTCGGGGGGCTTCGCCTTAAAGATATACATTTACTCATACTCTGGAGTTTTGACAAAGGGCTATGGCAATCGACAACAAATAGCTGAAATTTTGAGGGCAAGCCCAAGTGCAAGCACTTCGACTCACCCTCGGGGGCTACTGGGGGAGATAACATCTGTCAATCGACAATATCGTTTGCATATTCTTTGAGTGCGGGCTATTTTGCCCCTCGAAGCGTATTACTTATATTATTCGAGTGCGGGCGTTCTTGTCCCTCGAATCGCTTTCTTTGAGCCAGCAGCGCCGTAGTATTATTCGAGTGTGGGCATTCTTGTCCCTCGAATCGCTTTCTTCGGGCCAGCAGCGCCTTGGTATTATTTGAGTGTGGGCTTTCTTGCCCCTCGAATTGATTTTTTCGGGCCAGCAGCGCCTCTGCGTTATTCGAGTGCGGGCTTCGGTCCCTCGAATTATTCTTTTCGGCCAGCAGCGCCTCTATGTTATTCGAGTGCGGGCTTTGGTCCCTCGAATTATTCTCTCTAGGCCAGCAGCGCCTTTACGTTATTCGACTGCGGGCTTCGGTCCCTCAAGTTATTTTCTATGGGCCAGCAGTGCCTCTGAACTACTTGAGCATGGGCTTCGGTCCCTTAGAACCCTTTCTTCGAGCCGGCGGTGCTTTCGAAAGATTCGGGTGCAATTTTCCAGGCCAGCAGTACCTTCAAAACATTCGAGTTCAGGCTTCAGTCCCTCGAATCTCCTTCTTCGAGCCGGCAGCGCCTCTACATTATTCGGGTTGGGATGTCCGAACCCTCGAAACGCATCTCCATGCCGCTGGTGCTTTCATTTTGTTCGAATACAGGCTGATGCCCTTTCGAACCTCTCTTTCGGGCTATCAACGCTCCTCATTCAACATGCCCGAATCTTGGTGGCAATATACCAGTTCGGATGCCGTATGTCAAATACGAAGGTAAGTCCACGGTTTGCAACACCTGATGGCCTGGTATTCGTATCAAACACGCTCTGCCGGAAATTTTCCATACCTACGGTATGAAGTTTGCACCGATGGACGCATCGGGTGCCTCACAATGAACTGGGCTTCGACCTGGTAAGTCCAACGCGGCTCGGGTCGGGGTAGCGCCAGCCCACGCGGGTTCGAGTCGGGGGACTCGAATCTGAGTAAGCTAACCGAATGTTTTTGCGGCTATACAATTAACTGAGACCCGGCGTGAGTCTCAGGCCGGTTATGCGCATCCCTCTGCAAACCCGACTTAGCATTTTTTAGGCTTAGAATGAGCACTACTCGAATGGGCATTTATTCACCCGACGTTGGCAACACGCTCGGGGGCTGCGCCTTACAACCCGATGCTAGCAACGCTCGGGGGCTACGCTTACATGCTAACCTTAGCATCCATTCTTTTTGTACCCAGTATTAGCAACACGCTCGGGTACTCCACCTTATGCTGGTGACCTCAACAATCTTCTAAATCATCAACGACGCCCCGTCTGCTACGTCGACTTTGGGTCGACATATTCCGACTCGACAACGACATCGCCTACAGCAAGAATTCGACCACGACATCGCCTACAGCAAGCCTTCGACAACATCATTACCATGATTCAGCCACCGTGCGACTCCACCGACCACAACATGCAAGAGCTTTATTTGGTGCCCTCACGCGCGACATACAAGACTATGACGTCAAGGAGAATCTCAGATTAGAGTCTCTACCCGATTCTACGAATCGACTAGACACTCGGGGGCTACTGACGAGGGTATGACCCCTCGGTCCTCGATATTTGCCTACCCGGTTCCTGCCAAGGAAGAAGCCCGCTCGAAGGATACCCGAAGCCCGCAAGGCCCAGCACTTCGACTTGGAGTAGAAGGCAAGAAATACTTGTAAACCCTAACTGGCTGCATATATAAAGCCACCAAGGGGCACCACTAGAATAGCTTACAATAGATCTCATACAAACACATCTCCACCTGCCTCCGCGGCTCTCTGTAAACACCATGTGCTATTATACTAGATTGCTAGCAGGATGTAGCGATCCTCCACCGAGGGGACGTGAACCTGGGTAAAATTCGTGTGTCCCTCGTCGTTTATCGACCGCCGTCGAGTTCGCCGGATCCCCAATACGCTTCCTCGATCGAAAGGCCTTCGACATGGGCATTGCCGGGGTAGAACCTCGTCAACAGCCATCAGAGGGGAAACAAGCTAACTGAATCCCATCAATTTCAATTTAGAAATTCTTAACTGAAACATGCACTGAAGCTAGCAGCAACAACATGTAGAGGCCAGCATAGGAATTCTAGAGTCTAATCATAAGATGAAGCATGTCATAGCAGCAGTAGGCAAGCATGCCTGGCTCACTGGCCAGGCCACCAAGTCATGAACACAGAGACAGAGAAGGTAGGAGGAAGACTCACAGGTGAGCTCGCAGAGGAGCTGGGAGAAGATCATGGCGGCGACACCATCTGTGCAGCCATGGTTGTGGCGGTGCAACGCCATCATCCAGTGGGCTACGGCAACGGCGGAGCAGCACAGTGCCCACGGCCAAGCGGCCAAGCGCAGCACCGCACCTGGAGAAGACGTCGGGGTTGCAAACTTGCCATATAACCGGCGAGGCGGCAGAGACACCATAGCAGGCACCGAGAAGGGGGGGGCAGAAGCCCCAGAGAGGTCAAGCCAGAGCAGATCGAGCCGCAGGGGCGAGATCGACTGGGGCAACGCGTGGAGGCGATGGCGACGAACGGCGGCGAAATCGATAAATTGCCACGGTCAGATGAAAGAGCGTGAAGAGGCGGAGCAAATGCCCCGCATGGCGATAGCGGAGCTCGCCAGAATCAAGCGACGGAGTCACCGGCGACTCACAGCCGCAAGAGAGGAGAGCGATTAGGGTTAGGTCGAATGAGTGAGAGGGAGAGGGGCAGCCGACTGGGCCAGGCTGGTCCATATCCCATTAGGGTTGACCTGACCAGTGGGCCCGGGCTGTCAGCCATTTTTTTATTTTAAATAGCTAAAATCCTAGAAAAACCCTAATCTAATTAAAACAAATCCAGAAAAATATCTAAAATAACTAAAAAAAATGGAAAATAGCTATTTTTAGTCTTTCTAGGACTTTTGAGAATATTTGAAGTTTAAAATGGTCATCTGAGTTATTTGTGCAAAAAGAAAAAGGAGTTAAATGATTTTTTGAAAATATTAAAACTTATGAGATATCTAAGAAAAATCTGTTAAATTCTTAACCCTTTAAAATAAATTCCATTCAAGGATATTCGATGAATATTCTGGAATGAGAATACCATTAACATATATTCTTTAAAATCATAAAAAGAATATATAAAGTCAGCAAATGAATAAATCACTTCATGGGGATAAAAATTGAACACACACCATAAAGCATGTGTTTTTGAATCTTTAACCATTGTCCTTACCGGACAATGATGCTGTTTTCTAGAACCTGAGGTCCCGGGTCACTTCAACAAATCCAACTGCACTACCTTGCAGTTTGCAGGCAAGTTCACTCTTGCTCATATCTATTGTTTATCTTTAGCAAATTACTTGCAAATATACCTGTGGTATTACTACTGCATTCAAAAGCAAAAAGTTTTGCTTTCTTAATCAATTTGATTAGTGGTTAGCAACCACGGTGGTTGTTATTCTAGGATGGTGGGCAGTGGGACCATGGCATGAGTATGGTGGAGGTCCCACTGCAACTGGAAAGTTTACCTAGGAATTAATAACCAATGTCGCCAGTGATTCTAGCGCCGTAAATAACGGTCAACCATAAGATCTTGAATGGGACAGAGAAGTCAGCTATACCGACTTCCTCTTACATATCAACGGATGCACCATACCGTAGCTGCATCCTGTTGGGTTGCAGTAATGGGTGGGACCCCTTAGCTCCCATGCGTATCGGTGGTTTATGATGGATTGTAGGAGACCAACGAGGGAAGCCCGAGGTCGGAAGTCTACCAAAGTGTAGTAGACTAGCGTGGGGTATATCTGCCGAGGTCGGGACTACCAAAGGGTAGGAGGCCGACATTGGTAAGTTAAATCGAGGTCGGGACTACCTTCGGGTAGGAGGCCGGCGTGGATTGTATCAATTGAGGTCGGGACTACCAAAGAGTAGTTGGCCGGCGAGGATTGTTTCTGAGGTTGGAACTACAAAAGGGTGGGTATGCAAGGTCACGGAGGAGGACAGTGATTGGCTTGGATCACAAGACTGGGCCCCACACACAGGAAGTGTGGACGAGCAAGCTACTCGGATGTGCAGCAAGGCTTTGATCTCTTATGGGTACAAGTGACCACCTCTGCAGAGTGTAAGAAAGTATCTGGATACTCCCTGTTCCGGGAAGGAGCTGTGAACACGGCAGGAAAGGAGCCCATTGAAGCTCTAATCAACCTGTGAAGGCTGACGGACATAGTTCTTTTGAATAAAAGCAACCTTTGAAGAAATGATTATGAAAACTGCATTTGACCTAAGACTTTTGATTCTATGGTCGTAGCTAGTGCATC
The DNA here is from genome assembly GCA_007115705.1 of Dactylis glomerata. Lineage (NCBI taxonomy): Eukaryota > Viridiplantae > Streptophyta > Magnoliopsida > Poales > Poaceae > Dactylis > Dactylis glomerata. The sequence continues at coordinate 1,095,513 of QXEO01000631.1, forward strand.
AAACACCTCTATACTATTAAATGAACTTGTTGGGTAACGCTCATTACTCACCCCATTCCCTCTAAACCCTTGCTTAGACTCGGAGGACCAGAACAAGGAAATTGAAGGAGCATTGGAGGACTATGAGGAAGTCTACTACAAAGAGCCGGACCTTTTCGGTGGAGTCAAAGGTGTGGATTACACCATCACCTATGGGAACAGCGAAGGAACCGAGAGGAGGCCGACAACTAGTAGTTTAGAATAGTAGCTTGAGTCGCACCGAACCTTATAGAATAAAGTGACTTGAGTCAGTTATCATGTTTAGTCTACTTCTTTCAGTTCTAGTTAAGGTTTGTAGTGTCAATGTAGAACCTACTAGTGTTCCTCTTTGGACCGAGGAGGAACTGGAGTCCTTTATAAGATTGTGGCTTGTAATATTAAGTGCTTGAATAAAAGACCGCTATGTTTCTATTGTACCACTCTGAGGGATGTAATATTTGTGAAATGGTACTTCACGAGTGTTATGTCAACGACTTGCATACTACAACATGCAGTGGTATGTTGGGTCACCACAACCAGATAGAGGATATAGTACATATGGATGTCATAGTGTGCCATGGCATAGTTGACATCTAGCTACTTGCCAGCAAAGATGAGGCGCTGAACTTTAGGGGGAAGACCATTCTTACTCTGGATCATAGCCATGACATCATTGACGGTATCTGAGCTCTCAACCTCAAGAGTGTAAATATTGTTAATTAGTGACTTCACATAGATGATCATCTTACCTCTCGAACATGGGTGGCCTAGGACAAGGAGAAGGGTGGACTTATTTTGGATGTTGTGGCCCGCCAGGGTGTCATCGTCCTCCAGCTGCCAGTTGGCAAAGATGATGCATTGTTGTTCCTTGGGGAACTGATGCTTATCTTGAATCCTTGCCTTAACATTGTCAATAGTATCTAGGGTTGCAACCTCGAGGCTTGAGCATGATGCTCCTTCCTGTCAAAGTCTCGATGACAAAGATTTCCATCTTTTCTTTAACACTAAGATCGGGTTCGAGATTGGATCCATTCTGTATGACATAATCAGCCAATGTAAAGCTATCCAACAGCTCCTCCCCGTTAAAGATAAGCTCACAATGCGGATCTCGAACCTCTGTCTTGACAAACCCATATGGTATTAAATGAATTGACCTTAAGAGGGATTGTTTTTCCGGCAAGCGTCTTCACAAAAATCTGGAGACTCAACGCGAGATGAAGGGTAGACTCTTTTTGGATGTTGTATTCACCCAAGGTGTGCCCTTCCTCTAGCCCATTACCAGCAAAGAAAAGGATCTGTTGGTTTGGATGGATTCCCTCTTTGTCATGAATCTTAGCTTTCACACTGTCAACTGTATCTAAAATCCCAACCTCAAGGGTAATGGTCTTGCCTTTGTGAATCTTGACAAAGATCTACATATATTGAACAAGCAAATGAACTAGAAATTAAAAGAATATTATGAAATTTAAATAAATACTATAACCAAGAACATAAATAAATATATTAGCTCCAACAAATTGACCTATAAAATATGAGTTTTGGTGTGCATAATTTTTTTTAAAAAAATGTACACATTCTAGTACAAAACTTATAATAATCTTGTAAAGTATGAGTTTCATATGTTTTGTTATTTGAGAGGAACTATGAGGTAATAATAATCTTGTAAAGTATGGGCGACTATGCCTCCACCTAGATGAAACCATATAGGTGAAACTTTCTCACCAGTGTGGCAGCGGTGGGATTATACCGCACCTCCCCATCCTTCACTACAGGACCAAAGCTCTACGCCGACGGCCTGAAGCCGTCGGCATAGGACTATATGCCGTCGGCGTACGGCTATGCCGACGGCTACCGTCGGCGTCGCACCGTCGGAATAGGTCCCGTCGGCTTCTCCCAAATGGCCGTCGGCGTAGCTCGATAAGGCGATGACTCCACATGGCCGTCGGCCCGCCACGGCCGTCGGCATAGTAGGTCTGACGGCAGCCGAGGAAACGGCCATCAAGGCTATGCCGACGGCATGGCCGTCGGCTTACCTGACGCGTGGCAGCGCCCGATGGCATCCCTGGGCAGAGCTAAGCCTACGGCATGGCCGTCGGCATAGCTATTTAGCAGGACAAAAAAAACAGAAGATGACAGTACAATTCAATTATTCGGATTATAAATATTGCCATCACATCAAGATATATCAGGTGCACCCCACGATCCCCACAGTACCTCATTTGACCAAAAAAAAATCATAACTGGGAATATGTATGACCATTTATATGACTAAACTAAGCTACGGTGTACCATAAAGGCAAAAATAGCATGAAATGTTGCAGTTCTAAAGCAAAATCACTCATACTATTTGACAGATGCATACATTTGATAGATCTTTTAAGACAAGACCTGCTCAAGACCCAAGTACAAAACACCAAGCTCGATACCGAATTACCGGGAGAACACCGAGGACGTACCTCACCGGAGTGGAAGAAGAGGGCAGTGCGACGTCATACTGCAGACAGGGGTGAAGTTGAAGAAGACTATGGAGAAAGGCTATGACAGCCACAGCCTACTACCGCTCGGATGTGCGGGAGGCCAAAAGAGCAGCACGCAGTACCACTGCCAACACCACAATACCACCTGAAAATAACAAAGGTTAATAAGGTCACCATAAATAAAAAAGGACAAAAAATGAAATAACATTCAGAAATCATAACTAAAACTAGTCTTGCAGATAATGAGATAAAACCACTTGGCTGAAGCAAGAAAGGTCTAGCGTCTGGCTAATATGTCAATATCATCAGATATGCACATTATGAACAAGCATATGCCAATATTATATACAAAGTAAATCGCGTCTGAATCAACACACATGTAAGATCATATACATTCAGAAATCGCAAAGGTTATTCCCCGGCTGTTCAACCAAAGAACTAGCATCAAAAGTGACTTACTTGTCTTAGTAGAAGCTCAGACCAATATGTCCAGTCCACTTTTATCCCCACTCCAGTAAGTGCCCTCGGTGTTCAACAATTAACCTATGGAAGTGAATCAATTAGCATGGTAATATTCAAATAAACGAAAAGAGCTAACACAAATTCATAAATGAAGTTATTCTCATTCATGCAATTTACATCTGAGGGGCAGCCATCATAATACATCGATACCAAGTCATTTTTGATAGAAACATAAACTTAAATCATAAAGGCAAATAAGCTAAATACGTACATGCCAGATTATGACAAATAAGAACAATTCCTGAGTTCGAACTTAAGTCAGCAATTAATATTAAAAGAACATGTAATTAAACATGTTGGTGAGTCACCAACGACCTTGTGAAGATGGCGTGCGTACTGCTCCGGGAATCAGCCAACTTGTCTGACCATCAACTCGTCTAGCTGCTCAAGAAGAAACACGTTGCTTACTTATCCAATTAAAGATGAAAAGAAGGGGAAGATGAAATAAAAAACAGAGAATAAATAACATCTCGGACCCACACGGCTCCACACGCTACGGCCCCACACGCTACGGCCCCCGCTCCATGATGACCCACAAGTAAAGGGGATCGCAACAGTCTTCGAGGGAAGTAAAGGCCAAATTTATTGATTCGACACAAGAGGAGCCAAAAAATATTTATAAGCCTTAACAGATGAGTTATCAATTCAGCTGCACCTGGAAATAGTCTTGCTCGCAGTGGTTTATCAGTAGCAATAGTTTTATAGTGGTGATAGTAGTGAAACAATAATAGCAGTAGTAAAATAACAGCGGTAATAGTAGCAATAGTAAACAGTAGGAACAAATACTGTAGGCATAGGGATGGATGTACGGGCGTTGCATGGATAAGATAATTCATGAAATCAATGAGACATGGGCAATTGCAGATAAATAATGATAAAGCATCCTAGTACTAAACAATCATAGGCATGTGTTCCGTAAATAGTTGTGCGTGCTCACAAGGAGAAACTTGCACGACATCTTTTGTCCTACCAGCCTGTTGCAACAGGGCCTCAAGGGAAACTACTGGTAATTAAGGTACTCCTTTTAATAAAGTACCAGAGCAAAGCATTAACACTCGGTGAACACAGGTGATCCTCACATCGTAGCCATCCCCTCCGGTTATCCCAATTTCTGTCACTTTGGAGCCTCGGGTTCTGGACAACAATATGTGTAAACAACTTGCAGCTATGACCATAAACAACAATTATCATAATGAAATAATAACATGTTCAGATCTGAAATCATGGAACTCGGATCCAAAGTGACAAGCATTAAGCATAACAAGTTGCAACAATGTCATAAGCACTAATAGTAGATACTAGGCACCATGCCCTAACAATCTCATATCAAATTACATGAACAATCTTATCCAATCCCTACCATCCCCTCACCTACAGCGGGGGAATTACTCACACATGGATGGGGGAGTCATGGATGGTCGATGGAGGGACGTCGGTGATGATGGTGATGAATATCTCCTCCAAATCCCCGTCCCGGTAGGGTGCCAGAACAGAGTTTCTGGTTTTGAATCTCGGTTTCTGATGGCGGCGGCGTAGCGGAAGTCTATCTGGGAAAAACGCCGTACCCTCGATATTTTCAGGTTAGAAGGTATATGTAGGCGGAAGGAGAGGTCGAGGAGACGGCCGAGCCATCCTCACAACAGGTGGGCGCGGCCAGGGCTGGGCCGCACCCCCTGTGTGTGTGGTGGCCTCGTGCCTCCCCTCCGTCTTGTCTTCTGGCTCCGTGGGTCTTCTGGTGAAACAGGATTTTTGCCAATTTTTCCCGAATTTTACTGAAAGTTGGATTTCTGCACAAAAACGAGACACCAGAGCAATTCTGCTGAAAACAGCGTTAGTCCGTGTTAGTTGTATTCAAAACACACAAATTAGAGGAGAAACAACAGCAAAAGTGTTCGGGAAAGTGGATACATTTTGGACGTATCACTCCGCTCGTATGACCAAACACGGTCTCATCATGTCCCACGCGGTCCCTTTCTACCAGCCCCACACGACACGGCCCCACATGACATAGCCCCACTCGTCAGCACGGAACGGTCAACTGAACGGGATTCCTCCCGTCCAAGCTCCTTGTGAGGGTTTCAGACAAGGGCTTGGGGAAAACTGAGAAAAAACTAAGGAGCTGGGGAAAACTGAGTACAACTAAGGACCCGAGGGCACGAAAATAGAAATCCCTTTACTTTATTTTGTTTGGTTAGGCTATAGGAGCATGGAACAACACCATGGAGTCAAAGAGCCCCCCTAGTAGACCCGTCGTGGGAGTTTCCCGCCCTGCACCCGAAATTTTCGAGAGTGTTATCGCATGTGTGTGAAGAGGGTGACACCTCGGAGATAGATGTTGCCTCTCTAAGCACCCTAACACACGTAGCTACATGTATTAGAGGAAAGTGATAGCTTTGGGGGGATTCCTACTCTTCTCAGGCTCCGCGTACATCGAAACTCTAGCCAGGTGGGCCTGCACGGTCTACCCCTTTGACTTCCCTCCAACGATGGTTGACTGATGAACCTTTTTACTTTATTTTGTTTGGTTATGCAATAGGAGCACATAACAAAACCGTGGAGTCCAAGAGCCCCCCTAGTAGACCCGTCGTGGGAGTTTCCCGCCCTACACCCGAGATTTTCGAGAGTGTTATCGCATGTGTGTGAAGAGGGTGACACCTCGGAGGTAGATGTTGCCTCTCTAAGCACCCTAACACACGTAGCTATATATATTAGGGAGAAAGTGATAGCTTTGGGGGAATTCCTACTCATCTCAGGCTCTGCGTACATCAAAACTCTAGCCATGTGGGCCCGCATGGTCTACCCCTTTGACTTCCCTCCAACGACGGTTGACCGGTGGACCGTTTTACTTTATTTTGTTTGGTTAGGCTATAGGAGCACGGAACAACACCTTGGAGTCCAAGAGCCCCCCTAGTAGACCCGTCGTGGGAGTTTCCCGCCCTATGCCCGAGATTTTCAAGAGTGTTATCGCTTGTGTGTGAAGAGGGTGACACCTCGGAGATAGATGTTCCCGTAGTGATAACTTTGGGGGCTTTCAACATGGAACAACACCGTGGAGTCCAAGAGCATCATAGACCCGTGGTGCGAACTTCCTATCGTGTCATTTCATGCGATCCCATACATCATTTTCCAAAATCTTGAAACATCAAAATATCTATATTTTATTATTTTATGATATTTTTTTTTGGTGCATAAATTATTATGAAACCAAATGCAGGAAAAAAGTTCAGAAAAATCTAAGCCGACGGCATTGCCGTCGGCATAGGTTGGACCGACGGTCCTCCGTGACGGCCGTTAGGCCTGCAGTTTACGGGCCCACCTTGGGCCGACGGCTTTGATATGCCGACGGCTTTGCCATCGGCGTACCTTCGTAGGCCGACGGCTTTGCTAGGCCGACGGCTTTTCTACGCCGACTGTCTTTTCCGTAGGATTCCTATTCAATGAGCTACGCCGACGGCCCCGACAAAAAGCCGTCGGCATAGCTCTGGGCCGTCGGCGTAGTGTCTTGTTCCCGTAGTGCTTCTTTCTCCCCCTCCGACGTAACTTTTTGACAAGTGTATAGTGGTGCGTGGTTCCCATTTTGCGTAAGATCTCGAGAGGATTTCAACCAAAAGATCAATATGATAGAAAATTATATTCAACACTTGGTTTATCATAGCTTCTTCTCCAATCGACGATTATATGAGACGTCAGATCGTCGTTGTATTCAGTTTTCCTTTCTAGTTTACTTGGCTTGCTTGATATTGTTCGATAATCGACATTGTAGTACGTGCCATTAGCACACCTTGTATCATTTGGCCTGTTGGAGCTTTGTTAATTTAAAGCAAAACATAATGCGTCCATTCCAATAAAAAAAACTGGTTAATCTTTTTTTTCTTAAGTTGGAGTATAAACCCAGAATAAATCAAACCTTAATATTGCAGTTGTCGTCGTCCCATTGATGCTCGGTCATGTAGAGATCGCGGATGTCGCGGCTTCGAAAGTAGTCGGCGCACTGGGGGCACTGAGCAGCTCAAAGAATCAGTATGCAAATAATTAGTTACACAGTCACTTAGAAAGCTAATCTCAGTTATCCAAATCAAATCTACCTTAGCTTTCATGTCTCCGCCGCTGCGGCGCAGAATCGTCTCGAGGCAGGATCTGCCGTACACATGCCCGCAGTAGACGAGGCAGCTGCAGGTACAAACGATCAATGACTCCATGCACCCGCAACAAGTGGCCACCGCTGGCTTCCGGTACTCGACGACGGCATCGCCGGCGTCGGCTGCCTTGTTCTCGACGCTGCCCTGACCAACCCTAGCTCCGGCGAGTTGATCGTCCTGCTGGGTAGCGCCAGGCGCCATATCCAAGACCGGTCAAGTCCTGCCATTCGTTTGCCGACTCTAGGCGTTCAACGGTGGATGGTGCGTTGGCTCGGGTAATTTTGTTGGAGTGGTGGATGGTGCGTTGGCTCAGGTAATTTTGTTGGAGTGATTTTTCTTTGAATGTTGCCGAGGCTGTTCGACGCGGCCTTGGACTTTTAGTAGGTGTCGTTCGTAGTGGGTGTGCTAGCTAATCTTTGGATTAGCGGTGATAGCCGTAAGGCTTTGTAACCTTTCTTAGTGTTCTCCTTTCAAACTTAATACAATGACGCGCAACTCTCCTGCGTTGTTCTAAAAAAAAAGAGGGCTGCGGCGGACGCGGCACGCGATACAAACTGGGGTGGGGACGAGAAGCGAGAGTGCTATCGTTGTGACAAGTAATGACTCCAAGTCCAAGATATGTAGACAAGGGCCCAATAGAACTTCTCGGGCCAACAACTCGAACCCGCTGGTGCCAGTACCTTTACGGTGCGCGAGCCATCGCTTTCAAACGGGCACCTCTTCCAAACAACCAATAGCTCCGGGCCGTTCACAAATTATGTTTTTTCTCTTATTTTTCTATGTTTGCAGCCCAGCCTAAATTGTACTCCCGTTCTGAATCTTCTGTTTCACGTCTCTTCTATTTCTCATGTTTTTCTTAGATTAGATGGTTTGACCTATTTTATCCTGTAAATTTGTCAATGGATATAAGAAAATGTTTCGAATGCATGAAAATTTGACCATGAAGCAACAAAAACACAATTATAACAAAAAATATTAAGACATGTAATCTTTTTTGCATGATATCTCAAAAGAGATGTTCACATCTATAACAAAAAAAATCATGTATTTGACAAGGTACACTTTTTTATGTTGGAACTTGGAAAGTTGATGAATGGAAAGCAAATATTCCATATGAAAATGTCCATGAAGCCTAAGGGAAATGTCCATTGTTATCATAATATTTGTTGTGAACCGAGAGGAAATATTACAATTGGTTAGAACTTGAAAATTTTATTCTCATCACACATATGACTCTATAAAGTATGAATCTTGTAACAAATACCATGGTTTGAAAGATCATAGCTTGTTTTCATACAATCATGAAATAAGCATTAAAAGGAATTAACTTATTAATAATGTATATAAAAACATAAGATTAAGTGTATGATGTTTAAGCTTCTTATATAATATAAAACGAACAAGTGCATGGAAACTACTAAGCTTTGGATCGCTCTTGTGTATACCTACTTAGCCCAAACCATGCACCAGATTGGACTAACACATAGAAACTCTCACTAGTAAAGAATACACCATAATGATCGAAATAACCTAGATGGTTCTAATAAACCTAACGGTGAAAATTCTTATTATAGGATGTATACCGTAGGACACGAGAGAGAGAGAGAGAGAGAGAGAGAGAGAGAGAGAGAGAGAGAGAGAGAGAGAGAGAGAGAGAGGGAGAGAGAGAGAGAGGGAGAGAGAGAGAGGGGGGGGGGGAGAGAGAGAGAGAGAGAGAGAGAGAGAGAGATTGATTGATTGATTGATTTAATATTTTGTATCGCAAACTATTTAATATATTGTTAATAATGTTGTTTATGTTTTCTAGGGCAACACCCACACAATTACGCTGCACATAACTCTATATATTTTTCTGTACTTTTTAGGTTTCCTTTTCAATTATTATTGTTTTGATTAGTTGATTGATGTATTGTTTTGAGATTCTATTGAGTCATCTATTGTGTTGACCAAACATGAAAAGAATTGAAACTTGGAAATTAAATATATTTGGTTGTGGAATACAAAGAGAGAGATTTAGAGAGGTTATACAAAATATCTATACATTTCTATTGACTTTTGCGCTAAGAAAAAAGGAAACGAGAAAATGAGAGATGGCTTGGAGTGCATATATAAATAGAGTAGGAATCTTTCGAATAAGTTCTCCAAATGGGATTATAGTAAGGGGAATTTGAAGAGTGGGTTGGATTGCTAAGGTTTCTGATTACTGAAATCCGAATGGAACCTTCTTTCTAGAAGAAGAAAATACAACAAGGCTAAAAAAAATGAACTATGGTTTCGAGAAAGAATTATTTACAAGTCTCAGAGTCCATCCGAGGCCCCGTGTTTATAACACTCTAGACACATAGTTCATAATCTGCATCACAGAATAGATTGCTCGCCTTTTGAATGTTTAAATTGAATTTGAAGTACATTTCCCTTCTCCAGATTTGTCCATTCCTATCGAAAATGTTCTGAGTTTTGCATGTAATAGCACATTTCAACTTGGAATTCAATTTTTTTTTTGTAACTCCCTAAGAAGCTGTTTTTTCTTGAATCCATGGGCGTGAAAGTTTTTAAATCCTGGTCAACAAAACGTAGGATTGCCCACCATCATGATGTGGCAGAAATGTCAAACCTTTCTTTTGGGCCATGACTTGAGTTTGACTCAAACAATCGTCCTCCTCCCCCACTCGTCGTCTTCCTCGATCCTCGGCTCCCCCGCCGGCCCGCGACCTCAGTCCCTTCCGCCGCACGCCGGCTTCCCCGCTCCCCGAGGCCGCGCCCGCGTTGACCCCCACGTCCCCACCTGCACCGACGCGCCAAACCCTTCTTCCTCCTCCCCCCCTTTGCGTCGTCTCCAAGCCCCTTCATGCCGTCGAAAGGCATCTCCCGTCCTCCCCTTTTAGTATCTCCACTCCCTCTTCGCCTCCACCCTCCACCACCCCCCCTCCCTTCTTCGGAGCAGCACCCTTCGCAACTCGTCCGGCCGCCGAGGTTTCCTTCCAGGTAACAACAGCAGCACCAGCTATTCAGTTCTATTGGTGGGAGACGTCCATTTTCTGATGCCCGCGTGCTTTTCCGTGGAGCGCGCTCAGGCCCGGCTTCCATGTCACTGGACCACAGCCCCACGGGCTCCCTCATCGAGTACAACGATGACATTGAGGAGGCCATGTCCCCCAACCACAGCGTCGCCGCCGTCGCCGTCAAGGACGGCGACGCCTCTGTCTACAAGATCGTCCACGGCTTCCTCAAGCAGAAGAACAACTCCATCATCAGAGTCGCCGCCAGGGTCGCCAAGAAGGCCGCGTCCAACAAGTAATGTCGAATTTCGTCATAATGGGTCTGGTTCCAGCTTCAGGGATGGAGGAATCGACTGTCTGACTCACTCACTGACTAATTGGGTTTGCTCTTTGTTGTACAGGCTATCGAGGAAGACTTCCGACGTTTTCGACACCTTGCTGCAGCAGCAGCAAAGCAAGTGGGGAAACAAAACTGGGCCTCTGCTCTCTGGAATTTCTTACTGTATAGCTTCCTGCAGCATGATATTGCTCAACAAGGTGGTCCTCTCCAGCTATAACTTCAATGCGGGCGTATCGCTCATGTTATATCAGGTAATCAGCTTTTTCTCGAACCATTTTGAAATAACTGCAGATACCAATCTATTTTCCAGCTCAATGCTGGCACATGTGTATGCATATGAGATGTTGTTTGCATTGACGAATTAATGTCAATTTATCATCAAGCTGATCATTACTCCGTTGGTTCAGAATCTCATATCAGTGGTCATTCTTCTGGCACTTGAGCTCTTCAGTGTAATTTCAACAGAGCAACTGACATGGAAGTTGATCAAAGTCTGGATTCCAGTTAATCTTATTTTCGTTGGAATGCTGGTAACTGGAATGTACAGGTACTTTCTGCTTCATATATACTCTGCTCTTGTGTCTACTTTAGATCTGTGATTCATAGTCCGAGAACAGTGTCTGATTTTCTTGGAATACTATTGTCCTAACCTCCTTTTTTGTCCTTTCTTTTTATCATTTCTCAGTTTGAAGTACATAAATGTTGCCATGGTGACGATATTAAAAAACATGACGAATATTTTGACAGCTCTGGGGGAAATATATGTTTTCAGGAAGGGTCAAAACAAACAGGTTTGGGCTGCTTTATTTATGATGGTATGTCCCTTCTGCTTGGCATGTCCTTCCTTTTACTTCCAAGAATTAGCTAATGACTTCATTGTTGATCAGTATTAAGAGTAACAAAAGAACATTATGATTGGTGACCTCTACTTTCTCTCCATTTTTATTTGCAGATCGTATCAGCTCTATGTGGGGGGATGACAGATCTTTCTTTCCATCTTATTGGATACGCGTGGCAAATTTTGAATTGTTTCCTTACAGCAGCCTACTCGGTTAGTCTGTTTTGTGCTCATAGTGTTACACATGTCGTAGATTATATTGTAAGCATGTTTACTTATATTAATAAATTAAATAACTTCTAAACAAATGGTTGTGAGCATATGAAGCCTTGAAATTAAATAGTCATATTAATTTATATTGGATTAACACGCCTAAACCCTTAGGAAACACCAAAACTATGTTACTCTATCATATTGGTTCTTCAGTCTTTACTTAATGCGTATTGCTGACATATGGTTATTTATAACAGCTTACACTTAGGCGCCTGATGGATACAGCCAAACAGTCAACAAAATCTGGTTCCCTGAATGAAGTTTCGATGGTGTTACTTAACAATGCACTCTCAATTCCTTTTGCAATCATTTTGATTGTTGTCTTCAATGAGTGGGAGTATGTTTATGAAACGTAAGAATTTAAACTTACTCTCTAGTTAACCATTTCTTCAAGTAATGTTAACATTCTATGAAATTTCAATGACATTATTAATTGAGTTATTAATTAAATCAGTGATTTGTTATTAACTTGTTATGCACATACTTACCATGTATGCAAGTTATGTGATGTATGTAAACATATAAATTAAAAAAGTACCTATAAAATCTTCATGTTGCTCTTGCCACTTTGAAATGAACTTACTTATGGTGCCTGAATTTGCTGAAAAAGATGTATGTGTATGGAACTTCAATATGAAGCTAGACGGCTAATTTTCCAATATTGTCTCCGTGCTAGTGCCTTCTTTTTGAAAGAAATGGCAGGGCCTGCTTTTGCATTAACAAGCTGCTTCAGAGGTAGAATTTGTTGCTGTGGGTGTTTCTCCAGTTGTATTTATATGCTTGTGTTCATGCCGTTTGCAGTGAAGTTATTAGAGAGCCTATGTTCTGGTTTTTTGCGACAGCTAGTGGATTGCTAGGTCTGGCTATCAGCTTCTCATCTGTGTGGTTTCTTCAGGAGACTGGCCCAACAACTTACAGGTGAGATACTAGCCACTAACTTGTTCTTATTCAAGGTGTCCCATGGACATGCTTGCATGTATAACACCATCAAAGGTTGATCGTCACTTTCTCCTTTTCAGCCTTGTTGGTTCACTAAACAAGATACCCATTTCGGTGGCTGGTGTTTTGCTATTCAATGTTCCTGTTAGTGTGGAAAATTTATTCAGCATAGTTTTTGGTGAGTATTTTGTTTCATTGCTGCTGATTATATCACTGCCTATGACTGTATGCCTGATATATTTCTACTTGGTCATGAAATGTACAGGTCTTTTTGCTGGGATATTCTTCGCAAAGGCGAAGATGTCCAAGTCCTAGTATTAATTTTCCTGGCGTGACTTTAACATGAAGAGGTCTCACAGCAAGGAAGTGTACCAACTGTACAGATATACGTTCAGAGTTCATTTGTCCTTGATGACTCAACCTGGATTTCATGAAAAGTACCGTTCATTCTTTCACAATTTTGTTTCACAACTATTGGTCTCTGTCAAGAAGTTAAACAGAACAATCATACAAAAATAAAAGGAAAAAATTCATGGTAATACTTTGTTGGGTTTGTTGTTGCTTCTCCCGATGGTTTTCTCTAATTCTGTGAGTTTGCTTCCTAAAATTGAGCAAACTGGAATATCAGAGTTGCATAGGATCTAGTTTTCTAATGCTTTGCAAAATAGCAATGATAGTGTGAGCTGAAGAAAAGAAGAGCCAAAAGAAACTTGTGTGGAGTATAAAACTGTAAGTATTGGCCACTATCACAGTAAAAATCTCTTGAGTGGCACCAGACACATAAGCAATCTTTGGGGGGTTTCATGAATATTACACTGACCGGTAAGCAGATAAGCAGTGTTTATGATAAGCATCGTTCATCACAAGCACTTATATAGGTGACCCACCAGTTTCATAACTGTGGCAAGTCAGAAGGCAGTCTGCAAAAGTAGCCACCAGTTGAAACTCTAGTCGATTAAGTGATTTCTGTCAAGAAGTTTAACAGAACAACGATACAAAACTAAATTGAAATATCTGGCACTTGGGTTTGCTGTTGCTCTCCCAAGAGTTTTCTCTATTTTCTGATTGTTTTAGTTCCTAAAAATAAGCAAGTTGAAATATGAGAGCCAACCAATATCTAGATAGAATGTAGATTTTTAATGCTGTCCAAAACAGCATTTTTTTTAACAAGGTTGTCACTTGTCAGGTACTTGGATCTCAGGAGTAAGGTCATCATTCCTGGGATCTGGACCCATGGTCTCGCTCGTAGGATCGTACTCCCTCCGTTTCACAAAACTTGTCGGTGAAATGGATGTATATGACACTAAATATGTCTAGATACATCCATTTTAGCAACAAGTTTATGAAACGGAGTGAGTACAAGATATGACAAGTTAGTGCCATGCATGCTTGATCAACAGGAGTATAGAGCAAACTGAGCTGAATGAAGGGAAGAGATAGCCCAAAAGTAGTTTGTGTGGAATATAAAACTATAAGTATAGGACATCATCACAGCAAAAATCACTTGAGTGGCACCAACCAAACATATATGCAATCTTGGCGATGTTTCATGAGTTTACATACAGCAATCGAGTGCTATGCATGATAATTAATTAAGCATGCACGTACGTATGCGCGTGCATATTCTTCAGCTTTTCTTGGCGAAGAGGCCGCCGAGGTTGAACCCGCCGCCGCCCTCGCTGTCCGCGGCCGGCTTCTTGGACGTGGTGCCACCGGCCTTCCTGGAGGCGGTGCCGCCGGCGGAGGGCGCGGGGCCGTCCACCTTGTTGAGGAGCGGGTTGGTCTCGATGAACTCCTGCTCGTCCTTGACGATGGCGCTGACGATGAAGTCGAGGATCCCCTTCTCCTTCTTGGCCGGCGCGGGCGTGCCCCTCGTCGCCGACGGCACGGCGACCCGCGTCCGCCGCAGGCCGGTCCTTCCGGCCGCCGTCGATGAGGCCGGCGCCACTGCTGCCACGCTGCTGCCGAACCCAACCGACGCCATTGCTACTATCTCTAGCTTGGATCCTCTTGGTTCTTGGTTGGCAGCGATACGTATTGTACTTTGGAGCTTGGTGAGGTTGCGACGGAGAGGGAGGCGGGGGCGGGATATATGCGTGCGTGTGGTGGCGATCGGATGGGCGTGGCCACAGCCACATGCGGCTTATCCTCACCACGCGTACGTAGTCGTGCCAGCCACCGGCGGGTGGGACACTGGCCGTGCGTCTCGCGAGAGGTCGGCGTTGCTCTCGGTCTCAGAGTCGGGAAGGGGAGTCGAGGTGGGCGTGGGATTGGCACGAGCGCGGGCCACGCCACACAGGATTGTAGGGCCAGCCTTGCTTCGTCTCCTTCTCAACTCCAAGGAAGGGAAATAATTCTGAACTGCCGAGTTTCAGTTGCCTAACCAGGTTTTACATGACTACTATTTGGATTTGCTAAAAATCAGACACAGCTATCGATTTTTGTTGGAGATTTGTGCATCTTTTTCCATCTTCAAATGCTATGTTTGATGATCTCGCCGGAGCGGAGACGGTGCGGCTGGCCGCGGTGTCTCCGACGGAGGTGTGGAAAGGAACTTTGGGTTTTGAATGCTGGGGGTCGAGTTCGGATGCGGGGGCTTGCCGAAGTTGGAGGAGGTGGGCGGGTTTAGAGAGAGGTTGGGGCGGTGGCAGACCAGCGATGGGTGGCGAATGGAGGAGGGCGGTGTGGCAAGGCATCGCGGGAGCAAGGCCGACTGCGGGTGGCGCTAGGAGGCCGTCGGCCGGCGTTGGAGATAGGGGGTTGGATGAGGAAGATAATTGATCTCTAGTTCGCCCATACGGGTACGATTTAGTAAAAAAAATCCTAC
The DNA here is from genome assembly GCA_007115705.1 of Dactylis glomerata. Classification (NCBI taxonomy): domain Eukaryota; kingdom Viridiplantae; phylum Streptophyta; class Magnoliopsida; order Poales; family Poaceae; genus Dactylis; species Dactylis glomerata. Next base: position 1,110,885 of record QXEO01000631.1, read on the forward strand.
TTTTTTCATGGGCCCGTGACAGTTTTAAATTCTTGTGTCCATGCTTGTGTTGGAAGCCTGGAATTCAGGTCGGTCCATGGGCTGAAATTGGTGGGAACTGAGCTCCACAAATGGGCTGGGTCTGCCTAAACATGATTAGCGCCTTATTCTGATACTCTCTCAAATCGGAAAACAGTAAAAATCTTATTCTAAATTATTGATATTTTTTTGATCGAAAGAAGTATTTTTATTGACACGGTAACAGAATTTCAGTAACCAATTGAGACTAGACAGTTTTGTAATAAACAGACAACAGGGCTCGGCTAAATCGCCAGTAAGAAACTGAAAAAAATCTCGAACAACAACCTGTGGTTAAAACTTACCAGGCTCCCTAACCGTAACCTAAGTCAGCTAGAACATGAGCTGCGGTATTTTTTTCTTCCAAACAGAGGCAAAAGCTTTAGCTTATTTAAAACAAATTTAAGAAGAGTTTGACAGACCGACCCTAGGGTCAAAGGCCAAAAAAAAAAAAACAAGCACAAACAAGGGACTACTCTCGCATTACGTTGTAACTCAAGTGTCGCGCTACGCTGATGCTCCAATTAGCAGCTTTCACCCTGTTGCCATAATTGTGCTCGGTACATAGAGCTCTAGTTTCCCAACACACAGGAGTTCCGTTCATTCCAAATTTTCTAAGAGACTAGCTTGTGAGCGGCGCCAGATTAAAGCTTTCCTTCGCATGCCATGAGCATTGACAACAGAGATCATTCCTTGACGTTGACAAAGTTATGCCAAGCCGAAGTGAGCAAGAGGTCAAACCCTAGCCAACCCAAGATCCCCTTCCATATACGCAAAGTTTGCCTACAGTGGAACAGGATGTGAGATGCCATTTCCGGCTCCCATTTGCAAAGCTGGCATAGGCCGCTATTTGGCCATTCTTGCCGCCGAAGCCAATCTACTGTTTATACCCGGTCTTGTAAAATTAATCAAGAAAAAAATTGCATTTGGGTGGGGCCCAATTGTGGCACACCACTAACTTTTATAACTGTGAGAATCGTCCCCTCAAATTGGGCGTGTGATATAACAATCAGTTGGCATAGTAGCGTTAATGCTTGTATGTTGTATATAGATGAAAACCGTTAGATTACCAAGTTATTCGCACCATGTCAATATATGATGCTAAAATTAGATTATGTCACCCATTAATGTCATCTCAGGATAACTTTATCCTCAACACGGTCACAACAACAACTAATTGCAGCATATTGGACTAAGAGGCTGTTTGGTTGAGCTTATTCATAGATTTTGGATTTTAGCTTATAAGCCACAAAAGCACCTAAATAGGTGCTTTTTGGCTTTGGCATTGGCTTTTGGCTTTGGTCAAGATATCGTAGCATGTTAGTATAAGTCAAAAGCCAAAATAAAAAACACCTATATAGTTGCTTTTGTGGCTTATAAGCTAAAAACCAAAGGAGGTCAATGGAGCACTGGTCATTACTACCTTTGTCATAATGCATGTGGTTTCTTTGTTGTACTGCATCTACAAAATGATGATTAAGGGCTACTTCATGTTTTTCAAAATTGGACCTGCAGTTCGAGATTTTCACTAAAATTGAGCACGCTCTATTAAACGGCAAGAGTGAAGTGAGAGAAAACAGCAACTAAATAATTAAAACATAAACAAAATTTGTTGAGAGGGTGAGATTGAGGGCCACTTCATTTTTCACATAAACGGAATTTATTGAAATGGTGACAAAGGGCCACTTTGTTTTTTACTACTCCCTATTTTTCACCATACATGCGTCGTAGATGCAGTATAGGACCATACCAAGTTTCCCATCTTGAAAATCAAGAAAGGAAGAAACGCAACACGAGAGGAGGGCTGCCTTTAACGTGCTCCAACAGTAACTACCGAGTACCAACCCAGGCGCCAAAAACCCCAGGCCACCAACGCCATCGCCGCGGGGGCGCATTTCCGCAAACACCTCGCCGGCGGAGCCCCCCGATGGCCGGATCCGACCTCCCCTCCGGCGGCTCCGGCGCCAACTCGCCCCCGCCGAAGACGTCCACGAAGCGCAAGAGCGGCGACTCCGAGGGGCCACCCTCGCTGCGGAACCGCAACACGCGGAGCTCCACTGCGGCGACGAGGTCCGCGAAGCGCAAGCGCGGCGACTCTGAGGGGCCGCCGAGCCACGCGACGCGGAGCTCCACCGCGGCGGCGAAGGCCGCGGCGACGAAGGCCGCGCTCGGCGTGGTGCGAACGGCGCGGCGCGCGGCCACGGGCGCGCTCTGGGCAGCGAAGACGGGGAGCGGGCGCGGACGCGGCTTCGGCGACGTGGAGCGGATGCGGGCGGTGATCCTCGGGGTGCGCCTCGCGAGGTCCATCTGCACACCCGACCACCCCGCCTATCCGTACTCGAAGGTGAGGATTCTCGCCGAGCCGCGACACGAATCCGTCATTGGAGCGTGCGGAATGGGGTTTTTGGTTGGCCGCGTCCGAGTTAATCTGTGCGTTTCTAGTGGGCTTACGTACATGGGGCTCGCCGTCGAGCGTCAATGATGCCGCTTCTTGGTGCTCTCGGCGGTCCTTCACCTATCGCCATTAATTCGTGGAGATTAGATGTTAGCGCCAGCGATTCCATGAGTTTGATCTTGTTCGGACACGAAATTATCTGTTGTGTTTGCCTGTGGTCACTCATGTCTTGCGTTTTAGAATTCTCTGTACCGGTTTCAGCACCCCGTTGCTAGTTCAGTGTCCAAAAATTGTGTAAGAACAGGTGGTGTGTCTCTTCATTCAGTTCTTGCTAGTCTTGGTACTGCTTGGTCTGTCTGATGCTCTTTGGGGCCGAGGTTCATGATGCCCTGGTGACTAAGTAGGAGATGCATACACTAGTTTCATAATGTAATCTTGTTCTGTTAGATTAATACCAACTAGTAACTGGGATTCATGCTAAACTGGTAACTAGTGTGTTTTGACGAGATAAAATGCTGAATTGATGTCACCTCTTTTTTTTTTTGAAACAATACCATGATATATTATAGCAACGAACGGTACATAGTAGAGATATATAAGCTGTCTCCAGCGATTACAAAATAAAGTCTAAGAAAAAAGGAGCTAATCTTCGAGGCCTTCAAACTCTTCTTCTTCCATGACACAATCTTGTATTTTCCTGAAGCCAGCCAAAAGATAATGGCATAGATATCAAACCATAAACCTGTAAATACCAATAGTGGTTCTCCTTTTTTTTTAATTTGAGCCGCAGTCTCTGCTGCATAATTACTTTCGTTGCTTCATTTTCTCCGCTACTATTTTTTCTTTTCGTGTCTCGATTTCGGCCTGTACATTAACTAAAGGTGTAGTTTATATCCAGCCGGTACTTTTAAATTAATCTCCATCTCAAGTAAATGCTCTTTATAATGTTATCAGCGTAGATCGTGATGTATGAATGCCCATGGTAGTTCAATTTTGGCATGTCTGAATACGCACATTCATTCAGTCTGTCATTAGTAATCCAGTTGACAGATCATGTATTAATTCATAAGAGCTTATTTCTGGTTACACACCTGTCATGCTTGAAAAATATATGCGAGTTGTGGTCCTAGGGCCATCCAGGATTAAATTTTTGGGTTTTAAGATTCCTAAAACATGTCTTCGTGCCGAGATACGCGTATTGTGCAGCCCACATGTGCGCTGAATACCTTAATGGATAGAGTAGATGACTTGGCACTATGCCACGCCCTTCCTATTGAGTTGAATTTAATGTGAATGCGTAACTCTCTGCTTGGTACAATTGATAAAGAGCTGCTGCTGCTGACTCCCCCAACAAAATCAGGTGCTGAACCCCATTTGTCCCAACTTGGAAGTAGAATCTGTTTGATTAATTCCGCAAAAAAAAAAAGAATCTGTTTGATTAATTCCCACAGAATGTGTAGCATGAAATTACTTGGGAGTGGTATTAGAGAACAATCAAATGCCACTTCAGAATATGTGATATTGTTATCTCTTGCTTTGCAATATGCTTTTCCAAGTATTATGTGTCTTTTTTGTACAAAATTATCCTCGTTTATTTGGTATTACTACTATACTAAGCAACACTGTTGCTAAGTCTGTCAAGTCTATGTCTAATTCACTTCTGCATGTTGCCAGAGCAGCTACTTATGGGATTATCCGCGAAAATATGTTGGAACTGACCCTGTCGAGCATCTAGCTTCTGTCCCTGAGTGGGAAGAAAAACCATCTGAGGAACAAGCTGAACAAGCTGAACAATACAGACCTGCAACCTTAACAAAACTGGGTACAATTGTCTGTCCACTAAACAAGGATATCTCAGCAACCGATGAGCCAGAGAATACTAGGAAAGAACGGGTGGACAAGTGTAACTGTTCTGATGCTGGATCTGAGTACTGTGTACGAGTTCATATAGAAAAGGCAAGGAGCTGGATCAAGGACCAGTTAGGTGAGGAAGCTTTCAAAAACTGTGGGCTGGATGCAACGGGTGAGCAAGTTGGGGAATTGTGGACCGCAGCTGACAAAAAGAAACTTGAAGAGGTTGACAAGTTGATTCCTCGGAATAAACATCAGAAGTTCATGAAGATTGCCTCAAGGGAGCTCAGCGAAAAGAACCAAAAGGATTTGGCGAAGTATTACTTCAATGTGTTTCTTCCAGGAAGATTGGCTAGCTTGACCAGGGCAAAGCATAAGAAGGATGAAGCTATTGACACGGGTGATGAAAAAGAAGAGTCAAAGTGATGACAACAATGAACATCGCCCTTGAAAGAAGAGAAAAAGGTATCAGTATTAACGATGCTTCTGAAAATTTCTTTTACTTGCTGCAACATTTGCTACTCTTTCAGATGTTACCATTTCACACAATGCTTGACCAAATATTAAGTGCATGTGCCTGCCCCTACCTGTGATATAAGTGCACCAATACCAACAAAATGGATTCTGAGTTCCCTTGCAATTAAGGATGCAAAATTTTAAGAGGTGTCAGAAGTCAAATGGGTGTCAGTCCAGCTAAATTATTGCTCTGTGTTGTCTTGAAAACTGGCCTGCGTATTTTGCACAATCCTGTCAGCATTAGTTAGTTATGCATGTTCTCTTGTAAAAGAAATCAAAGGCTGGTTTCCTGTGAAAGTCAAGAAATATTCAGTGTCCACTTCTGTTCCCATTTGCCTAGCAGTTTTTTTTCACTGTCGTTGATGTTTGCTTTCTTTTTCGAAATATAGTATGTTAATTTAGTTAACCTGGAATTGTTTCCTTTGACAGGTGCAGGAAGTAGAAGGATTTGATGAGTGAGCTAACAGTTACGTTGTAGTAGAAGAAAAGTTGACAGTTTGTTGCAGTGGAAGGAGAATTAACTGTTGCAGTGGAAGAAGATTAGGGAACTTTCAGCAAGTTGGTTGGTGACCTAGTAAGCCGTTCTTCGTGATAGATTTCGGAGTGGATCGAAGTAAATGTTTCTTACCTTAGGTATTGGCGACAAACATGATAAGAAGGTTGAGCCGCCAGTGAGTAGACAAATTTTGGAGTAAACATGTGCTTATGAGTTTTGTTCGTTTCCTTTTGTTGCTGTTATGTGCAATGCACAAAAGAGAGGAGGGAAGGTGGTATACGGAGAGGGGATACAGAACTTACCAGATATATGTCGGTCGTCATCTAGGTATGCTTTTGGTTTATCCTGCAACTGAAACTCAGCAGATGTACTTGGTTGTTCTTTTGGTCAACAATAACGTGTTCTGAGGGAGCTGTTATGATGCCATGATGGCATGCTTCTCCTCTGGGTTATGCAGATTTGATTCTGTGATGTGTTAATTTTCTTCTGCGGTGATTGATTGAAAATACAGTGTAGGACAACTGGGCAGCAAGCTGGGGAGCGACGAATGCTCACCGTTTTTTTTTCTGGTTATAAATACTCAGACTCTTCAGTTGTAAAGTGGGTTTGACCTCGTGGCCCAGTGGGCTCCTTGAGGCTTGAGCAACGGGTCGGCGGTCGGTGTGTGCGTAAACAGAGTAGTACTAGGCTTGAGCCAGTGAGCCTCACCGAGTGAATCTTTGGCGTTCCACAAAGAAGAGTGACACTGGAAAAGCGTCAGCTCATGTGTGTTCTTTCGTTCCCCGTAAAAAAAATGTGTCCTTTTCTTTTCCTGTTGACACCATAGAATCTTCCACTCACAGATTTTCAAGCTTATATCTGTACTCATATTTTCGAACACTTGAAAGGGACCAATGCCTTTGGGATACACTCGCAACCTGGAAACCTTGTACCGGGTTCCACGTACGTATCGTACATAATGGAACAGGGTTCAAACAGAAACTAAGCATGAAAATAAAAATAAAAATAAAACAAAGAAGCTAACACCTCGTGCTTGCATGATCCACGGACTTTAAGCTGTTCTCTTCACTCAAGCTAATTGAGTCGGTAGAACTCGTTCACATCTTGCCACTGCACGGCCGCCAGCGACACCCTGGGCCGGCACCCCCTCACATGCTTGTACGCCCCAGCAGGTACAAGGTTGATCTAGCACGAGTTGCTGCGCTATTCCCTCCCTTCGTCCTAAATTAAGAGACTCAACTTTATCTTGATACAGATGTAAAGTTGAGTTACTTAATTTGGAACGAAGCCACCGAATTAATATATAGGCCTACAAGAAAACCAACATGGGGAAAATATCGAAAGCAGATATATTTATGATGGATTGGGGGGGAGGGGAGGAGGGGGGAGTGAGCAGCGCACTCCGAATCGATCAGGCCTTGGGGATTCAATTGGACTTGGTTTCCAATTGCGGTAAAGTTTGATTACATATTGGAAATGAATGTAAGTCTGCCCTTAAATAACCGAAATTATTCAAGACAAATTTCAATCTTATTTGAATCTAAATCAAAATTTTGTCAAAATTTGAAAATCACTTGAATTTAGACCACCACACTGGTGGCTGTGACATGCGGAGTATACTGGATACTCACACCTCCGTTTCAATAAATAAGGATGATATTTTACTATAAAGTTAAATTATGTAAAATTTCATCATTTTTTAGTTTAAATCATCATTAACATGTATGTTGCAAAATCTGTATCGTCATGCAATAAATTTTTCATATGATATGTACGTAACATTATAGTTGTTGATAGCTTTTTCTAAAAGTTTGATCAAAGTTTGCTTTAAAAAGAAATTATATGTCATATCATTGAAACGGAGGGAGTTTATTTTCCTACCTTGTCTTAAGTCAATTCGTTATAAGTTGGACCAAGTTTACAAAACAAAACAAAAATGACCGTGACAACGGCGGGCTTACGCCAGCCTGAACATTAATAAGGAACCGGAGTACATCAGCGGATCATTACAATGAGAAGAAGGGGTGGGCACGGGGGTGAAGAACAGAGCTACAGAGCTACAAAGAGGGGAAAGAGTTTACAAAACACATAATAGCATTTACACTATCAGATCAATATCACAAAAATATGCTTCATAATGCATCTGTTGCGTAGTATATACTGATAATTTAGACAGACTGATCTACTAGTTCAAACGAGGCGTGCCCTCTGGCGCCGCATGCATGTACCGCCGGTTGTCCCAAGCCCACCTGCGCTTGCACCTCGCCCGTGCTCGTCGTACTCTTCTCTAGGTAAGTCATCATCGATGTACCTGCGCTATCGTGATAGAAGCCCACCGGAAGCCCTTCTTCCCGCGGCGGCCACACAAATCGGGGTTTATGAGGAGTCACCTCCGGTGGCGGCGCCGACTTGGCAATTACACGCACCACGTCGGGCATGGTTGGGCGGTCCGACGGGTTCGGATTGCTGCATGCCAAGCCTAGGAGAAGCAGGCGCTCCGCCTCACCGCCGGCGTACAGCAGCTCCTCGTCTACTTCCGGAGAAGAAGGCACGATAAGCGCAGCATCCACGCAGTCCGTTAGGCTACCCTCTCGGTGAAGACGCCACACCCGGTCGGTGATATGGATGTCGTCGTCATCTTCCATCACCTGATGATGATCTGCCAACGCCCGCTGGCCCGTGACGACCTCGAGGATGAGCACCCCGAGCGCGTAGATGTCAGTCTGCCGTGTCGCTTTGCCACACATCGCGTACTCTGGAGCGATGTACCCCCAGGTGCCGGCGACGCCGGTGGCGGAGTTCCTGTCGACGGCGACAGTGCAGGCTATCCCAAAGTCACCGAGGCGGGCGCGGAAGCTTGAGTCCAGCATGACGTTGCTCACCTTTATGTCGCGGTGGAGCACCATGGGCTCATACTCGTGGTGGACGTAGTGCAGGCCGGTGGCTATGTCCCTAACAATCTCGTACCGAGTGTCCCACTGGAGGATGGTTGCGCCAGTGCGTCTCTGGATCTGGGTGGTGTTGTTGCTGCCGCCGCCTTTAGCAAAAAGATGTTGGTCTAAGCTGCCGTTGGTCATGTACTCGAACACAAGCAGCGGCTCTCCTTTGTTGTAAGACCACCCTGAAAATTTTAGGTCCATAATTGCGAAAAATGATTATTTTGTGAGTTCTACAAGTGCAGTCTTAATGCGTTCATGCATGCATGGCAAAAAAAAGTCTCGTTGCCGGCCAAAACAGTGAGAAACAAAGTCAACAACATACCCATTTGCGATTCGTGGACTACACCTGCTACAGCAGTAGGCTCCTCGATTTCACTACCTCGAGATGTTTGAAATTTTTGTAGAAAAAGGGTGGATACAAGCATACAACATATATCAACTAGAGTAGCACTACATCTATGGACTCATTCTTATGGAAACTGACTTATGAACATACGTGGAATCACACCTTGCATTTACGGCCCCACATTAGGGGAAAAAATTAGGCCAACCATCTGTTACCACGTCTGTCCGTAGGCTTATGCCGTAACAAGTCTTTCGTAAGACTGACATTTTATAAATTCAGGATCCGTCTAAATGCCCAATTGAATGAGAATCAATCTAGTTATCAATCCACTGACGTCATGCCGCTTCTCCCCATGGTCTTCTTCTCCACCTCTGGTTTGCGCTGCCCCTCTCCACCTTCTGACGAGCCACGCCCCCCTGCAGCCACTGTTGGCCGAACCACCGTCCTCCCCGCCTAGTGGCGACGCATTGCTGCGATGCCTCGTCGCTTCCCTTTGCCCAAGCTCTTCCTCTGTCGGCCCACCATCATCCCCAGCCATCCGTCGAAGCCCCACCTCCTTCTTCTCCGGCTCCGATGGCTCCACACCTCCAATCCTAAGTTTATTCATATCCGAGCCAGCCAATCCACCTCCATGTCGGCTACGACTCGAGCAAGGTGTTGGGTTGGCTGACTCTTTCACTTTCTCTTTTTCTGGTTGGGTTCATGCAACACGTGCGGATATGGAGAAGATGTCGGTTTAGAAGAGACGAGGTGTGTAAGAGAAAAGGCAGGGTGGGGCCCACCTGCACGAATCTTGATACAAAAGTCTAGCAGTGATGGATTTGACTAAGTACTAACCTAAAAGTCACAGCTAGCTAAGAATTAGCAAAACCGATAACTTTAAATCGAAAATGAATGATCGTGAAACAAGCATAATATATATCCAGTGCTGTTATTAATATTGTATATATGTAATTCACGGCCCAACTTGCATTATATACTCACCGACGATTGGGACGATGTTCTTGTGGCGCAGCCTATTGATGATGCTGACCTCGGCGAGGAAGTCGTCGTACCGGCGGTTCTGCAGGTCACGGGTGAAGGTCTTGACGGCCACGTCCATCGGCTGCTCCGTCTTGGAAGCGTCGGCGGGGAGCGTGCACCTATACACGGTGCCGAAGCCGCCTCCTCCGAGCTTCATGCTCTCGTGGAAGTTACCGGTGGCCTTCTTGATGTCACTGAAGTCAATCTTCGTAGGCATCCCGGGGAGACGCTGCATAGACCTGGCGAGCTGGTCCAGGTCCCTTTGCCATCGCCGGTACCTCGAGTAGAAGTAGCATGCCACCGCGACGGCAATGACGGTGGTGGCCGCTACTGACCCGACGACGGCGGAGGAAATGGTGGTCAGAGAGCCTCCTTTGTCGGGGCAGTAAGGGATGAGATCGTCGACCGTCGCGTTGAACTTGATGCCTCCGGTGCGGATCAGCTGCGCCACCGTAGATACAAGACCGAATTGCACGTACTGGGAGACGACGCTGCTGATGTTGAGTTGCACCACGGCTATGGCGTTGGCTGGTTTGGGGTTGCGCTCCATGTCTACGTACACCGACAAGCGGACGCGGTCGTAGTCGATCCACACAGTATAGTTGGAAGGTGCCCCGGGCGCGGGATCGATGGCTACATCGACACCAGCGAGGCGCTCTGGGCGTTCACCGTGGTGCACCATCTGCTCGGGGTTGGCCACCGCCGTTCCGATCGTGACAGAGACGGAAGCGCCCTGGACGGAAGCGTTCCTAGAAGTACGGCCGACGAGTTGGAGTACGTCGCTGGCCAGTAGCTGCGCCCCCAAGGGGTCCCAGGCATGACCAAGAGCCTCCACGGCCTCCAGGGGAATGATGAGGAATTGGAGGCCACTGTATACTGCCTCCGGCGACTTCTGAATCTGATCCTGGTTCGGCATCGGCTGATAGACAACACACGGGTGTTGTTCGCGTAGGCGTCGGACACGTTGTTGCGGCGCGTTGGTACGAGCCCGCCGGAGTTTCTGTCGACAACAAATACGACACCGGCGTTGTCCAGGGTGTAGATTGTCCTCCTGTCCTGCTTGGAGTAGTGGGATCCTTTGCACGGCCCCTCCTTGGCGTGGGAGGAGATGATCGATAGGAGGAAGAGTAGTGCAGAGACATGGGAGAAGATGATGCTTGAGTGGGAAGGCTGCCATTGTCACTGTCACCTAGCTCTCAGAATCACTATGCTTGCTTTAGTACGAGTAGCGACGACTTTTGAGTAGGTTATAACTAAGATTCCACGACCTAAGAAAAACAAAAAAAAACTATGCTAGCTACGGTGTGTATCCAGAGTGACGTGGCGTGGATTTGGTCAGCCTACGCGTACCTCCGTGTATGGCCATCAATAAATTTGTTGGGTTTGTCTGACTGAGTATTTTTTTAAAGTCCCAATCACGCTGGTTAATAAAAATACAAATCAGTTCTAATTGCTTTTTTCTGCCACATAGTTGCACTCTTCAAACAAGTGCAACTCATTTTAGAGAAGTTTAACCAGATGCGAGTTGCACTTTTTTTCTGAACTATGGTAAGTATGGGATTTAGCAAAACCAAAATTTGTTCGGAAACTTTACTTGAGCCAATCAGAATCATATGTGAATAGTGTGCACATATCTAAAAACTAAACAAAAAGCTAGAATAGAGATATACCTCCACAAATATTTTCCTGACGGCTTGTGCCAACATGTCAACCGTGTAGAAGGTCTTTCCTCATGTTTGAGAATCAAATGCAATGATCTTTCCAAAAAACATAAACTAGTCGACCACTTAGAGCCCTTTCGAACGTATTGACATTTTTTTAAAAATGGCATTTTCATTGTTGACCAGCAATTCTTTGGAGTTAGATAGAAACTTCCGATGCATCATGCATGCCTCTATCCAAACGACCGAGCCACTCAGCATCGTTGGCCCGCACAGTACCAGTCAAGAGTCAAGACCATGCGAATTTTTGAAGCTTTTATAGTAGGTTTCCCCACTACTTATATTTTATTATTTTATAATTTAACAAAGGTTCTGTACAAGAGGAGTTTGAGAGAAAATCCTATGGGAAAAAGCCTTGCAGAAAGCCAAAGACCAAAAAGAAGAAAGGAAAACCTAGCTAGGAAAAGTTCTCCACCCAAAATCTTATTCCATAGGATTTCCTGATAGGTTTATGAAGCAGCAAGGCCATCTCTGCTTTGAACAATTTCCTGCATCTGTAAAGATTAGGCTGCAATCCTTTAAAGATAAAATTATTTCTACTGTTACAGATGGTCCAGCAGACTAAAATGATAATTTCCATAGCAAAAGGTTGATGAATAGCTTGCTTCAAACTAGCAAAAAAAGTCTGGACTTGTGTGAGCTGCACTATCCGAAAAGGAGGAGTCCAAGAAGGGCAAATAAATTGCCAACATAACTGAGCAAAGGGGCATTCAAAGAATAAATGATTTCTGGACTCCAATTGGGATAGATCAAAATTGCCCAACTATAATCTGGTAAAAAGCGATTTTTCTCTCTAAAGCAATTGTCTTGTATTCAGTCTAATTTGGGCTAGCAACCAAAAGAAGACCTTGTGCTTGGACTGACAACAGGACTTTCAAGTGCATTTAATAGTATGGCAGACAATATAAATACTAATAGCTTTCTTGTAAGCAGCAGAGACTTTGAAAACAGAATGACTGCCAAAAAAGTGCACTGATTATGTTCAAGACTATTAGGGAGATATGCAAGAGCCACCTAGAGCCATTGGAATTTCTCAAAAGCTTCTATGGACATAGACAGATGGAAGTGCCCAACAAAATCATCAAGGGGTCTAATCTGTTGTAGAGCAATACTGTCATCCTTTCAAGAACATGCGATCATATAGTAGAAACAAATGTCACACAGTTGTGGCATCTGTGTGCAAACAAATGTCATGAAGATGGAACAAAATTGTCAATTTAGTAGCCAATCAGCCATACTGTGGCATGGTACTTTACGTCTAACAAGCACGATCATCTAAACGGCAACACACATCTTCAAGAGACTCGAGTGATGAGATAATACTATTACTCCACCATTTTAGTTTTGAAAACTGACAACCTGACAATAATTGCCACATAAGGACTCTTATTTCATTATTAAAATCTGTTTTACAATTTAGGTCGATTGAATGTGTAACTACCTTTGCTTGGTAATATATAAAGAGCTACTGGCGATTTCCCCCAAAAAAAGGTGCTAATCCCATTTGTTCCAGCTTGGTAGTAGAATCTTTTTGATTAAATCCGACATATATGTGGTGCGGAATTACTTCGGGGGCGGGGGTAGTGGACAATCAAATGCCACGTCTAAAATCTGACATTGTTATCCCTTGTTTTGCAATATGTTTTTCTAAGTATTATTTTTCTTTTTTGTATAGAACTATCCTTGTTTGTTTGGTATTAATTATACAAAGCAACATTGTTGCTAAGTCTTTCAATTCTATTTTTTTGATAAACATAATATATTAGTATAAAGATGATATCAATTACATCCAAACTCTGCAACAACATATTATTAAGAGCTAGTGACGAGGGTTAACTTGACAAATGTCCTAGATGAAGGACTTAGGATCGGAGAGATAGGGCGTCGGATGAACTCGAAGGTAAAGTTAGTCGAAATAGGTGTGTGTCGAAAGTAAACTTGGGTGTTCAACCTGGCTTGCTTTTAATCTGACCTACACCGTCCCCTCCTGGCCCCTATATATAGGTGGCCAGGTCTCGAGGATCGGGTAGGGTCTGATACAGATTACAATATCGACATACGGTAGGAACTCGTATTCGACTATCATTACAATTGGGCCTAGCTTAACGGGCCTCAGGGGTACTCAACTAACGGGCTCTATTAGCTATACCCTTGTCAGTAGCCCCTGAGATTCTATCAGAATTGTAGATTCGGGTTGAATCTCTAATCTTCTAATCTTCGATTTGATCAATTCTTCAACTTCTTCTTATCTTCAAATCTTCGACTTGGTCTTTCGACTTATATTCATGATAATTTGCTCGCAATGGGTCTTGATGAACAAGCCTGACAACTCTGATGGATCAAGAGGTCAGTTAACTGCCGGAACAGATACTTGTCACCTACTTCAAATTCAATCCCCTTGGACTTGAATTCGGGATACCGGTCAAACCCATTCTTTTACCGCATTTAGGACTTACAAAGAATGAATCCCAGTGGTTCTCAGGGTACCCAGTGCGTCCACCAGGATTTTCTTCGTGTCATAGACACGGATACATACCAGCAGAGCGCATCTATGTGCGTATACCAGGCCACACAGGACGAATCCCGGGGTCTTACCTTCGTGACAAGTCACGGCATTCGAGTTGTGTTGCGATAACGCAACTCGAGAATCTTATGTCGCAGTCAAATTTTGACTGAAAAACTTTGGGTTTCTTCAACCATAAAACTCACTCCCGATGGGAGTAACACTCCTGCACTTCTCCAATTATAATGCTTTGCCCAGAAATATCGTCGGGTGCGCGCTCAGCGCTCCCGATGGGAGTAGCCCCCGAGGCTATAGTCAAAAAAAGGCTTTTTTCGAGTATAGGCTCAAAATGTAGTGTAGTCCATCATACTTCAACTCGAGATACTTTAACTGCAGGATACGTCATCTTCGAGATACTTCAACTTTGAGATACTTTAAGGACATATTGTCGTCGAATACTAATCCACCACTTCAGAGAGAAGTTGTATTTACCATTCTTGAAAATAGTAGCCCCCATGGCTATAATCGAAACTCCTTCGTATACAGTCTTGTGCACCTATTTTGCACTTGTCGGCGCCATCTTTTCATCTTTCTTATATTATCTTCTTTTATGACATCAATGAGTACGTCACTCTGTACCCTTGCGAACCGTTGCATGGGCAGTACGGTAAATTTCTTAACTTTTGACCGTTAGTGGGCTTACCGTTTCCTATCTTTGCGCCATGTCTCAGCCCACGATCCTTCTCCCAGAAGATATATAAAGGGGATCGTGGGGAGTCTTACTGTTTACCTGCTCTTTCTCTCCGCCACCGCTGCCATTGTTGCTCGTGCTTCCTTTTCCTTTCGTGCATAGCCCCCAGGCATAGATCTGATAGATGCGCGTGAAGCACCTAGCAAGCAAGAACGCCATGGCCAAGGGAAAATCGAACGCTGCGACCAGCTGGGTGACCTCTGCCATCTCGGAGAAGGAGGTGGAGAAGGCCCGGACGGACGGCCTCATCTCCGCCGAAGATTCGATCAAGTTTCCAAGCACAGAGCGGATCCCGAAGCCCCTGAGTGGTTATCGGGTAATGTTCCTCGCCTTCCTCCTCCGTGGTCTTTCTCTTCCTGCCCACGAATTTCTTCGTGGGCTTCTCTTTGTTTACGGTGTGCAGCTTCACCAGCTCACACCTAACTCTCTTCTGCACATTGCGTGTTTCGTGACTCTTTGCGAGTCATTTTTGGGTATTGAGCCCCACTTTATTCTCTGGAGATCAATCTTTCGGCTCGGCCCCAATGTTGCGTTGTCTAGAAAACCCGAACTGGGCGGAGCCGTTGTTTCTGTGCGCCCTGAAGCACAATACTTTGAATTTTCTATGGCCGCATCTGTCCAGGGGTGGAGGACCAAGTGGTTCTATATCAAGGACCGCAAATCCTCTCCTGAAAATGCATATGGCCTACCTCCTTTTGACGCTTCCCAGGAGGTAAAGAAATTGGCATCATGGGATATGCTCCCCTCAGATGCGGAAGTCGAACAAATTCTTCCTCTTCTTTCTCGCATCAAAGCTTTAAAAGGAGGTCAAGGAGGCGCTTTATCGGGTATTCAACTCATGGCGTTTTTCATTCAACGTCGAGTTCAACCCCTACAACACCGCCTTACCAAACTTTGGAGTTACTCCGGCTTGGAAGATCCTACCCGTGTCTCTGAAGATCTGATATCGAAAGAAGATGTCGACAAGCGGGTCAGGAATCTCACCAAGCTCACCAAGGATCATGAAGTTGCTGATTTGACTGCTGATTTCTTTGACTCCGTACATCCTCTTCCTGAGGTATATATCTGCTTACTTCCTTTCTTCTTGTTGTCGATTTTCGTGTTTCTCAAACTATATTTTCTTTTCCCTTTCTTATTCGAACAACACATTCGCGTGTAGGAACACCAATTTCTCCTCTCACACCCCCCTCTTCCAGAGGCAGGGCCCCTTCCGGTTGATCTGGCCAGGTCTGTATCTGAAGCCCCCGAGGCTGATGACAACCAGGATGGAGATGACGCCGAAGAATCAGAAGAGGATACTAGTTCGTCGACATCGCTTCCTCATGTGCAGCCTGAAGACACTGGCTTGGACAAGAAAAGGAAACGAGTCGACGAATTTGCTTCTTCAAGTTCCTCTTTGCAGCAAGCAGCTACGGATAAATCTCCTGTATTGGCAGAAGATATGGATCTCTTCGACCTCCTGGCATCGTAAGTATTCTTACTCAAGTTCCTTAATTGCATCTTTTCTCGCCTTGCTTCCGTCACGTGACTCATAAATTTTTTGCTTCGTGCAGAGATGACGAAGAGCCGTCAAAAGCTGCCACAGCTACTCCTTCAAGAGATCCTGCTGTTGACGATGAGCCCCCGGCTCAAGTAGTTGCGCCTAGGGTTACCAGGGCATCTGTAAAGAAGGTTCCTGTGCCCCGAAACCCCAAGCGCGTGAAGAAGGCGAAAGAACCCGAAGTTTCTCTAGAAGCCCATGAATCCTCGGCTTCCCCCCATGATGTGAGTAATTTCCCCTGACTTATCTCCCTTGCATATACTCGCACTTCTTTCCCACTCTTTTTCTTTTTCTTCTCAGGCTTTATTGAAGAGATTTGTCGCCTTGGGTACTGAATGCGCTGAGTACCTAAAGGTTGCGAAAGCTTCCGAAGGTATGTTCTACGTCCATTCATGGTTTTTCCTCCTTGCATACCTTGTGCTATTTTTCTAACTTCCTTTCTTCTTCCATTGTAGCTGCTCTAGCAACAGCCAATGCCCGGATTGCGTCTTTGGAGGCGGAGCTCCGTGCTTCTCAGAAAGCTTACGATGATGCGGCCACTGCCAAGTCAAACGCTGAGAAGTCGCAGAAATCTGCGCTTGGTAAGGCGAAGAAACCTGAAAAAGCTTTAGTTGTTGCCAACAAGGATCATGCCCAGCGAGAGCAAGCCGTGGTGGAGCGTCTCCACACATTGTCCACTGCTGCTGAAAGTAAGTGTTTCGCCTTGTCTCCTATTTTCGACTTCTGTTGCACTGTTGTACGTGCTGACATCTTCCTCCTTCCTTTATTTTCTACCTTCTTTGTGTCGTGCAGGATTTACTGGGGTATCTCCATTGGCCCTTCAACCGGACGATGACCCTCTGATGACTGCGGTTAACCTACTCGAGGAAAACTGGATATCTATCCAGGAAACTTTCGAGTTAGTTAACCGCGTTCTTTCACGACTCTTTGTCGGGTTGTGGCCGAAGAAAAGGGCAGCAGTCCCGAAGGACAACCTTAGTAATCTTGCCAAGTCTTTTGATAACACTGAAGACCCCATCCTCCAGCTGAAAGGGCTTTCTATTAAGCATGGCGCCGAGGGTGCTATCGCACTGTCCCTTGCGCATGGTACGGATTTCGACTGGGAGAGGGTGAGCACTCCCCATGGCCGTACCCGCGACGAGATGAAGACTTTCTTCGAGAAGGCGAAGAAGTTAGCGCCTGCATTGGTGACACTTATCTCCCCTTCGGCATCCTCTGCGACATCTGCTGCACCTCCTCCAGCGGTGGAAGATCCAGTGCCGCCATCGACTTCTGGCGAGGAATCTGCCGTGCCCTCTTCTGCCACAGAGCAAAATGCTGAGGTGGCATAGACTCGGCTCTTTTGTATTTTCGAGTTTCTCCTTTTTGAATGTAAAGACTTTTAGTTGTGTGCAACCCGAGAACTTTAGTCATAGGGTTGTGATCTCATGTAAATATATCTTTCTTATGAAGTCCTGTGCTGCCTTTCTGAAATGTTTCTTCTTCCTTTTCTTTCGCTTTCAGTTGACGCATGTCGATGACCTTCTGACTTGCGGGCCTGCTCCTTTTTCTGCCAATACATTGAATTCGAGGAATCCGTCGCCTCCTAGTCGATGCGATCAGTGCGCAGAATATTCTTCGAGGATTTCTGACCTTGAGGTTCGCTTGACTTCAGCCAAACGCCAAGCTCAGATGGCGCTTGATAAAGCTAGCAAAGCTTCTGCCCTGTCAAAGCAGGTATCGACTCTTGGTGATGAAGTGTCCAGCTTGATGGCAAAGATTTTGCATCACAAAGAATGCAATTCTTTTATTCTTGGTATCGTCGAATCCGCATGTGAGATGTTGCGATGTAAGTTTCCTCTCGACTTACTTTCTTTGCTTTTTGCTCTACTGTTACTTTTGTGATATCCTTTGCCCTTATAGGCACTTGCTTGGACTTCGCTGCTGAAGATCGTCGGGTTACCGAGCGAAGTGCGGCTCTGGAAAAGATGTCCGCAGGTGTTGAAAATTTATGGTCGGATCCTCGACGCCGAAGCGCTATTGTATTGCTTCAGGACCGTGCCCAGCATATTGGCGAGGCAGTGGATGGCTGTAGGAGAGCTCTCATCACTATGCACTCGGTCATGCTTCCTCGCAATCCTCTGCCTGCTACTTTCCCACTTCTCCTTGACACTTTCAGATCCAGCCAGAGAATTCATCGGTTGATAGAACTGAACTTAGTGGCAGGTGCCAATTTTGCTCTTGGGTGGATACGCAAGTGGCAGCCAAGACTCAATTATAGTTCTATGTCGCTGAGCTATCCTCCTGGTGGAGCAAGCCTTCGAGTACACTTAGAGAGTACCTTACAGCCTGCCCGACAAATTATAGCCAGGTTGTTGCAAGAAGACTCCACGTTTTTCCGCGAGTTTCACTACCTGGACCCTTTAGGTGTAGATGATTCTGACAACCCGATGTTGTAAGGTGTATGTGGAACGCGAGAGTTTATTTATTTCGCGACTATGCGTCTGAAACTTATTCTCAGGGCGTTACTATATGATTCGTGTGTTTGCCGCACTTTCTCTTTGAAAGACTCGTAAACTCGAATATGAGGAACGTTTCGTCTTTATTATACTTGTAATGTAAGATACATGGGGTGACCCAAGAGATCCGGCCTATGACCTGTGTTCTGGATCTAGAGGGCATTGCCCCTTGTATAACTCATGGCTTTTACAGCCGTATTGTTCTACTCTACTCTATTGTCTTTTGATGCTTATGCCGCCAAGGCTTTCCCTTTTTCCTCTGCGTTTGTGTCTTCTCCTGATGCTCCTACTCGTGATTTCTTCATTTCGGGCTCCGCGACACGTCCTTCGAGTAGCTTGACGCCTTCTGTAGTCGTGCTTTTTGCCTTTTCTGCATGGTTGGCTATTACGCCAAAATTTTGCGCCATCTTGTGGAACTCCCTGTCGCAGAGATCTGAAACTTCAAAACTTCCTTTCACTGTAATTATTCCTCTTGGTCCTGGCATTTTAAGTACCAAATATGTATAGTGAGGCACTGCCATGAATCGCGAAAACGCGGGTCGTCCGAGGATCGCGTGATATTGGGATGGCCAGTCCATGAC
Source organism: Dactylis glomerata (assembly GCA_007115705.1). Taxonomy (NCBI): domain Eukaryota; kingdom Viridiplantae; phylum Streptophyta; class Magnoliopsida; order Poales; family Poaceae; genus Dactylis; species Dactylis glomerata. Next base: position 1,130,102 of record QXEO01000631.1, read on the forward strand.
TTCGAAGTCTAGCTTTTCTCTTCTATAGTTTTGTCGGTTGCCAAAGCAAACATTGAGTGCTATTCGACCCAGCGGGTAATTGGCACTTCCTGGTACGATTCCATGGAAGGAACAATCTGTTGGCTTCAGGAACTCTAGTGATATATGCATTGCTCGGAGTGTTTTTGCGTATATCAGGTTAATTCCACTCCCTGCATCCATGAATATTCTGTCGACATCATACGCGCCGATTTGAGCTTTGAGTACCAAAGGCGCATTTCCTGGCCGAGGTACTGTTATAGGGTGATCTTCTCTGTTGAACTCTATCGGTTGTTCTGACCAGTGCAGATACTCCGTTGTGGCTGGAGGTGAGATGACTGCTAGGTTGACTTGTCGAGTTATGCTCTTTTCTTCTTTGTTCGACTTGGGTACAGGTTGTATCATTGCTGTGATGTGCCCTTTTGATGGAACATACCCTTCGTCGTCGTCGTGTCCCTGGTTTTGCTGGTCTTGTCCTTGAGGAGCTCCATTGTTTCCTTGCTGCTTTGCCGGAGGGTTGTTGCTTCCTTCGAATCCTTGTCGCCTTGCTTCAATTTGCTTGTTTATTGCCGCCTCTTGAAGTTTTAAGAATGTTGTGCAATCTTTCATTGCATGCCTTGATACTCGCTTCCCATCGACGAATGCTGAGTGTATATGACAAGGTCCGTTGAGCATGTCTTCTGGCGAGGGGTTATATTCTCTGGATTCTCTTACGGGGAATTTTTTATAGTCCTCTTTTCCGTAACTTCGATATCCTGAACTTCTTCGATCACTTCCTTGATAGCTGTTGTCTTTGTATCCTGCGGCGACTTGGCTATGAGGGCCATAGTTGTCGTAATTTCTGGACCGTCTCCTTTGACTTCCATATCTATTTCTTCTATCGTCTTCTGGGGATCGCGTCCTCTTGTTGTTGCACGCATCTTCTCCATCTGCGAATCTGTTTGCTGTGTCCATGAGGTCTGACACTGTTTTCGGCTTGATTCTTCCCATCTCCTCGACTAGGTCTCTTTGTCTTAATCCAATGATGAACGCATCTATTGCTCTTTCGTCTGAAACTTCGACTGCTGAATTTTTGATAAGGCTCCATCTTTGGATGTATGCCCATAGTGTTTCGTCGCGTTGTTGCACACATGCTTTGACTTCTTCTATTGATGCTGGTCGTTTGTATGTCGACCTGAAGTTGCTTGTAAATTGCTTTGTGAGGTCTTCCCAGCTTCCAATAGATTCTTTCTCTAGTTTGCTCAACCATGACCTTGCTGCGCCGGTGAGGTGTAGTTGCAAACTTTGCATTGCTGTTTCCTTGGTTCCTCCTAATATTTGAACTGCTTGTAAGTAATCTGCGAGCCATGATTGTGGTTTCTGTGATCCGTCGTATTTTTGCTGATCATGAGGTAGCTTGAATCCATTGGGAACTGGAGTGGTGCGAACCCTGCGGGTAAAGCATGATGCCCCCATCTCTTTTTTGTCGTCTTCATAGTCGCGTTTTTCATTTGGGGATCGCGATCTTCGAGTTCCGCCGTGCTGTTTTGGTGATGGCGATCGAGATCGGTGCTTGCTGCTTCTGCGCCGAGGACTATTGTGACGGCGAGGTGACCTTGCTTTGTGCACTTCCTTGTGGTGATATGCTTCTTCTCCTTTTGCTGATAGGTTGTGGCCCACCATATTGAGTCCGTTCAGTGCTGCTCTATGCATATGTTCTCTAGGATCTCCTGGACTTGGTCGAGTTGTAAGTAGATATGCTTGTGCTGCCACTAGTGCTGCTTCAGGAGTTTTCGGTAGGATGTTTCCCTGCTCGTCGACCGATAGGAAGGACGAGTCGAGGTTTTTAGAAATGCTTTGCCTGTCGGAGTACTCGAGGTTATCGTACCTTGAACCGTGTCAACGATTTTTCCTTGCGTTGCTGTATGATGCGTCGCTTCGTGCTTTTCGAGCAGCTTCGCTAGCTGCAATGGCTGAATCTTTTCTTCTTTGTATCTCTATTTTCTCCTTTGCTAATTGCTTGGCATGTTGCCTTAGGGCATAGTGATACCCCAAAAGCATGTCTTTGCTAGAATTTGATGGTATTGGCGTGCCGTGTTCTACGGCTTCTCTTATTATCCTCTATTCGTCGACTGATAGTCGAATTTTTTCCCTGGTTGCGAGGGATTCTGGTGTTTGCCCTTCTGCTAGGTGATTTGCTCATCTGTCGATATTTGCTGGGTTTAGTACTGGATTGTCGTTTTCATCAAACTCTTCTGAGTTATCTCCTATAATGGAGAGCACCTGGCATTGTTTGCCGATGTTACCCTTGAAGTTTGAGAAGATCGAGTTACTATCCTCAGAAAGCTCTAATCATATCTTCCATGTGTCTGTTGACTTGTCGGCCATATCGTCGAGGCAGATCGTGAGATCTTCGAGTTGGACTCCTACGTCAAAATTTTCCTTTTCTTCGTTGTCCTCTGCGTTCTTTTCTTTTTGCACTTCCTCTGGGCTGACCGGCGAGTTTACCTCGCTGGAAGAGCCTTCAGAATATTCCATCATTGCTGTTGTTTCGGGCTCACTTGCCGACGGATCTTGTTTCGTCGGATCTGAAAGGCGAGATGAACCCGGCGGTCCAATGAGGATGTTTAAGCTTCCGATTGTCAACTCCATCTCTTGATTTTCGTCGACTTCTGTACTGTTGTTGGCTAAAAGCGAAGAAGCCGTCGAATTCATGATTCCAACGCCCAAGTCCCCACGGTCGGCGCCAATTGACGAGGGTTAACTCGACAAATGTCCTAGATGAAGGACTTAGGATCGGAGAGATAGGGCGTCGGATGAACTCGAAGGTAAAGTTAGTCGAAATAGGTGTGTGTCGAAAGTAAACTTGGGTGTTCAACCTGGCTTGCTTTTAATCTGACCTACACCGTCCCCTCCTGGCCCCTATATATAGGTGGCCAGGTCTCGAGGATCGGGTAGGGTCCGATACAGATTACAATATCGACATACGGTAGGAACTCGTATTCGACTATCATTACAATTGGGCCTAGCTTAACGGGCCTCAGGGGTACTCAACTAACGGGCTCTATTAACTATACCCTTGTCAGCTAGTCTGAACATTAAGGATGCACACAACCAAAAAAGAAATAAAAAAGAAAAAGAAACTAGACTTTGCGAAAGGTTGTCCATTGTGATGCTTCCTGAAAGGTAATAGTGCACACACGTCATCGTCTCCTGGTCTATTAGGACCAGGGTTCTCACTCCCAAAAATATCCAATCTTTAGACATTGCCTTTAATAAGAAACCAACTAGAGAGTTACCATTACAAGGCACAAGCAACAAAAGTCAAACCTAGGGTTTACACCATAGAAACTAAGACATGGTTCTCAAAGAACGCCAACAGAAGTCACCCTGTGTCGCCGCCCCATTTGTTAGGAATATTGTTGTAGCTCTAATCATCCGGCTGACCATCGTCACACGTGCGGTTTTGATATGGACGTTGTACTACTAAAGAGAATGCGCACATCGAGCTGTGAAGCGCCATCTTCACCCCCATCATTTTGTAGAACACCCTAGAACAACCAGTTTTGACTAAAAAATGAGCATGCGAGATGGTACCTATATATCTTCTTCCAACATGGAAGCCTTGATTTCCCGTGCCAGCACCTTGGTCATCCGAGTTGGTGTGCCAATGTTGATGGACCAAATGTCGACATCTGCGGTTGAAAGTCTATGTGCAATTCACGTCTGCATGTTTCCAGGAACATAGATCAGGTTAAGATGCTCTTAGAGGCTAATTTGTAAGATCAACTAGTTATGAGTTTCTGCAGAAACTTACTGGAATATACCTTGTCGAGCCTTTAGCTTCTATCGATGAGTGAAAAAAACCATCCGAGAAAGAAATTGATGATTACAATGCTGCAACCTTAGCAAAACTGGGCAGAATTGTCTGTCCACTGAACATCGATATCTCAGCAACTACTGAGCCACAGAATACTAGGAAAGAAATTGTGGACAAGTGTAAATGCTCTCATCCTGAATCTGAGGAATGTGTAGATCAAAGATTGATGGGGTGGATATTGGCGTGGGATACTTTGGGCTTGCAAGGAGAAGGCTAGCGGGGTTAGTGAAAGGTGAAATGGTCCAACGTGTGCCACGCTAAGGGTCTCGGTTGCTTGGGAATCCTCAGTCTGAGCAAGTTTTCTTAGGACCAGTGCCTTCAATGGTTGTGGTATGAGTTGGTGGCCCCTGAGAAGCTATGGGTTGGCATGGAAATTCTGAACGATGAAATGATAGACAACTCCTCAACGTGGTGAAAAGGGTCTCCATTGGGGACGGCATGAGGGTGTCCTTTTGGTATTCTTCTTGACATTGAGAAGTAGAGCCGTGGCGTTGCCACCGTAAGCTCGTCGGCACCGACAACGACCTTTCCGATAACCAGGAGTTAGGTGACGATCTCGCCATCAAGGTGTAGCGACGCACAAATACTCAAGTTTTTTTAGGTGAAAACTCAGACTCTTCAACTGCAAATTGTGTTGGACCTCGTTGGCTAGTGGGCTCCTTGAGGAACGGGTTGGGTGTGCGCCAAAACAGCCTGAATGAGTGAAACAGTGGATCCCCTCAAATTAAAAAACAAAAAGAGTGAAACTTAGGAGTTCTGAACAAAAGAGTGTGACACTGGAAAAGCATTCATCATTTATGAAACATAGTTGCCCTAAAGAAGAAAGTGTCCTTATTTTCATGTTGGCACCATAAAATCTTGGGAATCCTTTAGGGGCTGTTTGGTTCAGTGGCTATCCACTAGATGGCAAGGGATATCCACTTTTTTAGTAGCTATCCAGCGTTTGGTTCGATCTAACAGAGGGATAGGGCAACCAGATTTTATAGTATATTTTCTCAAAATGTGGTTGAGCTTATCCGGTGAAATCGGCCGGATGAGGCTAGCCACTTTTGGCTCGCGACTTCTCTGCACCCCGAATCGTTTTGTTCTCGCTCACCTCTCCTCCATTCTACAAAACACATCTCCTTCTTGCTGGCATGCCAGATCGAGGCCAGCGGCCGGCAGCACCAGATCAGGGGCGGCGGCGGCTGGAGACACCAGATCAAGGGCGGCGGCGGCCGGAGACACCAGATCGAGGGCGGGGCAGACGCACCAGATCGAGGGGACTCGAGAAGGCTCCTCTACTCCAGTAGTTGCCAGGAGCTCCTCGTCGATCCCGTCATGGCGCTGCCCAGACAGCGGCGGAGAGGACCAGATCAATGGAATCCCCGAGGACGTGCGGTCGCTGAGGCCAGCTGAGGCATGCGCATGGCGGTCGTTGCCTATCACGACCCTCGCCTGCCTCGATAGTGGCTGAACGATGCACGATGCACTCTAATTAGAAACAAGTTCAGTTCTGTGGAGAAGCATGTGGTGCGACACGGGCATAATCAACTAGTGGATTTCCTTCACCAAGTGCAATACTCATTGATTTATATACTCCCTCCATTCCAAAATATAAGATGTTTTTGTGAAGCAAATGTATTTAGACATCTTTTAGTGTGTAGGTTCACTCAAATATACACTAAAAATTATCTACATACATTTGCTTCACAAATCTAAAACATCTTATATTTAAAAACGGAGGGAGTATTATTTTATTGATGATTGATTAACTTCAGTCTTCAGCACACATCAATGAAAGTATTGTAAGGGTCTTATTACTGACAACTTAGAACTGAATTGGTATAATTGCTAAAATTGGACTGATTCTGCAATTTTGCTGACCGATTTCTGAGTTTATTTCATGTCTAAAATATAATTTCACCACCTTAGTTGAAAAGGTCAACAATCCATCCCATCCCTATCCTTTGAACCAAACATAAAAATGGCTATCCCTAACCACCTTATAACCTATCCAACCAAACAAAAAAATTGGCTATCCCTAAGCAGGTGGTTGGGTATATCCTCATCCTCTAAGTATCCGCATATCCCCACCCAAACCTTATCCATTCCCCCCGCGAGCACTTCCTGACCACATCGTCCTCTCCCTTCTCACTCACATGGCCATGGAGGAGAAGCGCTGGGGGGACTTGAGAGCGCCACGACGGGAGCCAAGAGAGGAGGGGGTCGCTGTTGCCGAGGCGCAGTGGGGTGCCGCCGCTCTAGGAAGCTGAGGGACGCCGCGCCGGGAGGCACGGGAGGAGCAAGTCGCCATCGTAGAGCATGCAGCGGGGAGGTGCCACGCCGAGGAGGTGGAGTTACGCCACAAGAGAGGCACGGAGGAGGAGACCGCCAACGAGCAGGCGGCGGGGAGGCGAGCGTCGAACGAGCACTTGGAGCTACACGCGTCCATCTACTTTCTCCATTGGCCAGAGAACATGTTGCGCCCATCTGAGTTGATTCGGGCAGCTTCGCCTCAATGTTGCAAGTTTGCATCTAGCGAGTGAGGCTTGATATCCTTTCTGCAGACTTCAACCATGTGTGATTGTGTGCCTATGCGCCTTAGATTTTGGATTTTATGGGAAGAAGAGACTCACGGCCTTTGCAAAAGCCGGTAGGTTAGAGCATGTAGCAACCATAGTACATCTCTACAAAGTAATTAGTTAGGAGAAGTTGCGGGTTAATTACCCAATTAATTAGGTCTTAATTGCCATGTTAATTAGTGGCTACTTGCCATATCCATAAGTACTAGATTAATAATCTTGTAATTAATTTACTAATTAATCTGGTAATTACTTGTAGTTAATATATCAATTACTCTTCATTAATAATCTAGTACAAGTAAAAATCTAGCAGTTTACTTATAATTAATTTGGCAGCTATGATCTAAATAATCTGGTAACTAGTAGCGCACACACAGAGCGTTTTTGTGATGTGAATGTAATATGGGTTGCATCCTTTTCTATGATGCCCTTATGCCAACATGTTCTTCGTCTTGCTTTTTTATCTTTATTTAGGTGATAGAACTTTTCGGAAGAAAAAGAAGCAGGTAACAGAGATATTATTGAGAGAGAACATAACAGGATCTGATGTGAGCTGTTGTTTTTGGCAATGGGATATTACACACTTTGGCCTTACACGGCCTATCAATGTACTCGGTACACCGGCGGAACCTTGCTATTTCGCGACGACAATTCGCTAGGATACTCGCCGCCGTATAGCTAGTCTAGTCCTAGAATCTTCACTCACTGTTTTTTGCATAATGGAACTTCAAAGAAACTAAGCATGAAAAGAAAATAAAACATGATCGCGCGTGTTTCCGGCTCGTGGTCAACACCTCCTGCTTGCATGATCCACGGAGTTTAAGCAGTTCACTTCACTCTAGCTAATTGAGCCGGTAAAAGAACTCGTTGACAGCTTGCCACTGCGCGGCGGCCAGCGACACCCTGGGCCGGCAAGACCTCACATGCTTGTATGCCCCGGCCGGCGTCATCCCCTTGTGCCGCGCCAGGTAACACATCACCACCGTGGCGCTCCGAGCCCGCCCAGCCTTGCAATGCACATACGTCAATCGCCCACTCTCGGCGTTGCCATGGATGAACTCCACGGCGCGGCGGAGGTCGTCGGGCGAGGGCGCGTAGAGGTAGTCCCGCGTGGGCAGCACCAGGTTGTCCATGCCGTGCTCGGCGTACAGCGCCGCCGGGACGAGCCGCTCGTAGGGCTCCGTGAGCGTCACGACGGCGCGGACGCCGAGGTCGCGGAGCCGCGGCACGTCGCTCGGGAACGGGACGGCGCCGAGGAGGATGCTGGTGGAGTCGACGCGGTCCCACCAGTGGAAGCGGGACGGCGAGAGGTGGTTGCGGGCGAGGTTGTAGGCGAGGGAAGGGTAGAAGAGGAAACGCGCGCCCACGCCCACCGCCGCGCGCGTCGCCGTGCCGAGTGCCGTCGCCGTCGCCACAACCGCCGCCGGCTCGTGGGTTTCGTTGTACGCGGCGTCGACGTAGTAGTCGTCGTCGTCGCTGCCGTAATCGCAGCACCGCTGCAGCTCCACTTCGCTGGAGTCGACTGGGAACTCGTCGAAGCGCATCTTTGACATGACGAACTCGATCAAACGCGCTGCAATCGATCGGAAGTTCGGAACCCTCCGTAAGAGACCAAAGGAAACAGAGAGTCCCGAAGGCAATCTAATAGGGGAGAAGGCGAGTAGCACAGTCCGAATCGATTACGTGTTGGAGGTGGAGTCAGATTGGGTTCGTGAACTTCGACCTCGGAACTGGCTTATGCTAGAGAGAGTGGTATCATAACGGACGTTAGATATGAATTCGACGGTGGAGATGAACCATATGGGTTGATTTTCTGACCGGGCCGACCCGCGACTGCCAAGCCAAGAACCCTAAAAAAAGTTCCCCCCTTCGTGCCTCCAAATCTCCTAATCCGTTGCTCCTCACCAAAATCTGCTCGAGATTCTGCACAAGCACTGCCATCAATCAAAAAGAGTATTCGTGTGTGGTTTCGAATTGAGTTATGTGGGCAAAAGTAAAGCCGATTCTGAGGCCAAGAAAAAGATCGACAAAGCTGAGCTGACAAGCAGCGGACCGCCCCCTCGCGTCGTCTCCTCCAGGCGACCGAGGGGCGAACCCTAGATCTCCGTCGCCACCTCCCACCCCCTCTCCACCCCCCTCCTCGTCGCCCCCAGAGGCGCTGCCGGGCTAAGCCCGCGACGCCGGTGAAGGGGGCGGCGGGGATCTGGCCTCACTAGTGGAAAAAAGGGCTTCCATTCGCCCCCATTAGTCCCCAACCAATTCGATCTGCGGCTAAAGGGTCCATCAGTCCCGGTTCATTTGAAAATGTGGACCAGGGGGCATTAGTCCCGGTTCAAATGGGCCCTTCAGTCCCGGTTTCAGCCACCAACCGGGACTAATGCCTTTGGGCCTTTAGTCCCGGCTCGTGGCTCAAACCGGGACTAAAGGTCACCCTTTAGTCCCGGTTCGTGCCACGAGCCGGGACCAATGGCCCGTTCAAACGAACCGCCCTCTTCGCGCCAGTTACGATCGACGACGCTTCGGATCGATCGACATTAACGACGATGCTTCGTATATCATCGCGTTGATCGGGAACAGCCGGCGACGCGCATTGGAACTCGACTGCATTCACATCGCCGGCGTGCTCATCTCTCTCTCTCTACACAATATATAGCACTCATATTTGATCATCTTAAGCACACCATTCTCATCTTCTTCTTCCCCAAACATCTCTCCCACACATATCACCATACCGCCGGCGCCCTCGAGAGCTCTCTCTCCCTCGACTCAATGGAGGAGCAATTTTTTCCAAGATCTCAGCTCTACTACGTCGTCATCGAAGAGATGAACTTCACCATCACGGAGACTCTCCGTGCTTCGAGGGTGGAGAAGTGGATCCGCGCCGTCAAGCGACGGTTCCTCGACGACGCACCGATCAAGTGCGTGGGCTTGGATTGTGAGTTTACCACTCACGAGGTCCCGCAGCGTCCCGCCGTCCTTCAACTCTCGGTAGCGTCCGAGATATTGATCTTCCAAATTTGTAAGGCTAATGGTGTGCCGCAACTACTCAAGGACTTCTTGAAGGACACCACCATCAAATTTTGTGGTGCGGCTATCAACAATGATTTGCGCATGCTGAGGTCATACGGAATTGTTATTCCGTCTGCGTATGATCTTCAAAAGGTTGTCCCAAACCCCACTAGCAAGCTAACGCCGAGTCTCTATGATTTGGCCAATGCTACTATTGGGACACATCTTGAGAACAAGAAGAGGGACAAGAAGAAGAAGGACAAGAAGAAGAAGGACAAGAAGAAGTACAAGAAGAAGGGAGAAGAAGAAGATGATGATGAAGAAGATGAACTAATATTTGGTTGGGAAAAAGTTCCATTGAGCTTCAACCAAATATTATATGCCGCTTTAGATGCTCGCCTAGGCTTTGAGATTGCTAGGAGATTCTGGACGCTAAAAGGCTACAATAGCCATGTTGATCGTCTTAACCTTAATAATTATGTGGATGATTATGTTTGGAAAAATGTACTCCCTTTGAGCCATATTGGATGAGTATGTTTGGAAAAATGTACTCCCTTTGTTTCGGTTAACAAAGTCTATTAATTTTCGAATTTGTGATTTTTCAAGTATTTTGGCTTTTTGAATATTTTAATTATTAAAAATTAATAATTAAATTATACATAAAGATTATTTGAAATTCATTGGTGCTTATTATACTTAATCATTGTTTCTTATTTTGTGAATTTATTTGGAATTTAAAAAAGTAATATTATATATTACCAAAGTGTATAGGTTAATAGAATTGGTAGCATACCATTATTAAGAAGTCGCGAGCGCAGTCTTGGAAGCTAGTAGGGAAGGAATGGAGAAGTTAAGCGTGCTAAGGGTGGAGCAGTGTGAGGATGGGTGACCGACCGGGAAATGAGGACCACAAGTACTTGTAATTTGATGAGATATGGAGTGAGAGCCATAAGTATCTAATTTGATATGAGAATAGAGATGATTAGATAATAGAGAAATAAAGAAAATAAAGAAAATACAGAAATTCCGAAACAGAAAATATAATTTTATTCCGAATGGACCTTTAGTCCCGGTCCATGTTACGAACCGGGACCAAAGATCCTCCAGCCGCAGCACATGCCCCGGGCCACATGGAGGCCCATTGGTCTCGGTTCGTAAGCAACCGGGACTAAAGGCTGGAGCCTTTAGTCCCGCTTTGTTAGTCCCGGTTGCTACAACCGGGACTAATGGGCTTTACAAACCGGGATTGAAGGCCTTTTTTCCACTAGTGCCTCTCGGATCCCCTCGCGCAGTAGAATGGAGGCAGGCTGCTGCGTGGGACGTCTTGCCGAGTCTGCCTCCGGTGGCCTTCTCTGGCTCCTCGGCGCCCTCCTCAGGCCGGTGACTCCAGCGGCCGCCTCCTCCCCTCGCGGCGGTAGGTGGTTCAATCTGGTGTGGCCGTGTCCTGGCCGGTGTGGCCCTTGGTGGGAGAGGTGCTGTCGACAGTGACCTTGGTGGGTGCCTCTGGATGCCGGGGCGGCGCCCCTGGGTTGGTGGGCGGCGCTGACCTCTCCGGTGGGTGGCGGCTGGTGGTGCTGATCCTGCTCTCCGTGGCTGCGCGGGTGGCGTGGGGAGACATGCGAAGGTGGTGGTGGCGTGTGGCGACTCCGGTGGCCGCCGCCAGATCTGGAAGACCGCGCCCTCGGCAGCGACAGCGGCTCCTCCTCATCGACCTTCTGGCCGGCGGCGAGGGTGCTGTGTGGCGGGTTGTGGAAACCGGGGGAAACCCTTGGTCGTGTCTTGACCACGACGACGATGGTGCTTGCCTCCTGAAGGTGTCGTCGACGTTTGCCACTACCGTCCCCTTGCTAGCGTGTGATTGACGTGCAAGCAGACAGTCCTTGTGCGTGGTGAATGACCAGCCCGTTGGGAACCCCAAGAGGAAGGTATGATGTGTATAGCAGCTAGTTTTCCCTCAGTTAAGAAACCAAGGTTTAATATCGGTCAGGAGAGGAGAGACGGCGACGACTGAAGGTGATATGGAACCTGCACACACACAAACAAATACTTTGCTCCCAACTTGCGATGAGGTTGTCAATCTCACCGGTTTGCTTGAAACAAAGGTTATCAGTGTATCGAGTGGAAAACAGTAATAATATGCGAGTAAAGTAAACAGTGCGGGAAAAGTAAACAGGTGATAGCAATATGATTAAAATAGGACCGGGGTCCACAGTTCACTAGTGGTGTCTCTCCATAGATAAAATAACATGCTGGGTAAACAAATTACAGTTGGGCAATTGATAGAATAAAGATAACGTGATATGTCAAGAAGATCACTATGAGATTTACTCTGGGCATTACAACAAAATACATAGACCGCCATCCAACTGCATCTATGACTAATAATCCACTCCCGGGGATATCAATCCGAACACCCTAGAAGTATTAAGTTGCGAACAACAGATAATTGCATTAAGCAAAGTGTGTAATGTAAACAAAGCATATGCCCTTGAGCATATGAATGTTGTTTTCTCCCTAGTAGCAACAGCAAATCTACCACCTTAGAGGTTTCTGTCACTCCCCCAGGTGAAATAGAGACATGAACCCACTATCGAGCATAAATACCCCCTCTTGGAGTCACTAGCAACTACTCGGCCAAGATAGCTACTAACAACGGAGAGCATGCAAGATCATAAACAACATAGAGATAACAAAAGATATAATTCAGTACAGCAACTTAATCATAAACACCAATATTCATCGGATCCCAACAAACCAACATCATAGAATTACATAACGGTGATCTCAATCATGTAGGGCAGCTCATGAGATCTAACATGAAGCACATGGTGGAGAAGACAACCATCTAGCTACTGCTATGGACCCATAGTCCAAGGTAGACTACTCACTCATCGCTCCGGAGGCAAGCATGGCGATGAAGAAGACCTCCGGTGGCGATTCCCCTCTCCGGCAGGGTGCCGGGAAGAGCGTCTGGACCCTCCCGATCTTCGGGTCGACGGCGGCGGTGGATCGCGATGTGTTCTGAAAATCTGATCGGGCCCTTAGGTTTTTCTCGTCGGGGGGTACTTATAGGCGAAGGAGCGTCGTCAGAGGTGGAGCCAGGCTCCCTCACGTGGGCCCGGCGCGGCCAGGGGCCTGGCCGCGCCACCCCCTTGTGTGGGGCCCTGGTGGCCCCCCCTCCGACACTTCTTCGGATCTCTGGAAGCTTCCGGGTAAAATAAGACTTCAGGAACTTGTTTCGTCCAATTTCGAGAATATTTCCTGTGTATCACTTCTGAAACACAAAAACAGCAGAAAACAGGAAACTGGCACTGTGGCGCTTGTTAATAGGTTAGTTCCGGAAAATGCATAAAAGTGCCACTAAGTGTAACGAAACAATAGGCAAATGGTGTAAAAACAAGCATGGAGCATCAAAAATTATAGATACGTTTGAGACGTATCAAGCATCCCCAAGCTTAACTCCTGCTCGTCCTCGAGTAGGTAAGTGATAACAAAAGAATAATTTTTGAGGTGACATGCACCTACACAATCTTGATCATATATGTAAGCATTGGTGAGCTGGGATCAATAGAACTTAAAACATGGGCATGAAAGATATAATCATGACAATAAGAAACTTAGCAACCATGTTGTAAACATGTAAATGAACACAAACAAAAGATCATGATAATGAAACAATGAAAGTCAAACGTGTGTTCAAATCATAAGGAAAAACATACAAATGGTTTTCAGCTGGTCCTTCAAAGAGAGCAAAACATAAATGCATAGGACACCTTCAAGTTTAAGAGGGCGACTAGATACAAATAATTTAAGAACAAGTGAAACCAATCATCATGAGTCAATCAATGAACTTTGGGACAATGCATATCACACTAAGAATGACAACTATGCTCTCTTAATGGTGCATAAAGAAAGAAGGTGGTGACTCAACATAAAAGTAAAAGAAAGGCCCTTCGCAGAGGGAAGCAGTGATTGCAAGTTTTATAACCATAAAAAATTATGGTACTTACCGGCTTTGAGCTCTCATTGCCCCCATCATAAGCATCTTGAATGGTTAAAGTTAATGCGAGAACAATTATGATGCATATGCTTGACAAATCATAAGTTGAAAACCTCGTGCCCCGTGAATACGAGTACCCAAACCTCATGCTACTTTACTTAGAGTCCCAAGCAAGGCTCTTGTCATTGTAAGTATATGCATATCATTGAGAACCGCCAATGGGGTACTGATACGTCTCAAACGTATCTATAATTTTTGATGCTCCATGCTTGTTTTTACACCATTTGCCTATTGTTTCGTTACACTTAGTGGTACTTTTATACATTTTTCGGAACTAACCTATTAACGAAGTGCCACAGTGCCAGTTTCCTGTTCTCTGCTGTTTTTGTGTTTCAGAAGTGATACACAGGAAATATTCTCGGAATTGGACGAAACAAGTTCCTGAAGTCATATTTCACGGGGAAGCTCCCAAACATCCGAAGACCTGACGGAGAGGGGCCACGTGGGCCCCAGACACAGGGGCGGCGCGGCCACCCCCCTGGCCGCGCCAGCCCCGTGTGAGGCCGCGTGGGACCCCCTTTGACATCGTCCTTTCGCCTATATATACCCCCTGACGAGAAAAACCTAAGCCCCCGATCAGTTTTCCAGAATACATCGCGATCCGCCGCCGCCGTCGACCCGAAGATCGGGAGGGTCCAGAAGCTCTTCCCGGCATCCTGCCGGAGAGGGGAATCGCCACCAGAGGTCTTCTTCATCGCCATGCTTGCCTCCGGAGCGATGAGTGAGTAGTCTACCTTGGACTATGGGTCCATAGCAGTAGCTAGATGGTTGTCTTCTCCACCATGTGCTTCATGTTTAGATCTCATGAGCTGCCCTACATGATTGAGATCACCGTTATGTAATTCTATGATGTTGGTTTGTTGGGATCCGATGAATATTGGTGTTTATGATTAAGTTGCTGTACTGAATTATATCTTTTGTTATCTCTATGTTGTTTATGATCTTGCATGCTCTCCGTTGTTAGTAGCTATCTTGGCCGAGTAGTTGCTAGTGACTCCAAGAGGGGGTATTTATGCTCGATAGTGGGTTCATGTCTCTATTTCACCTGGGGGAGTGACAGAAACCTCTAAGGTGGTAGATGTGCTGTTGCTACTAGGGAGAAAACAACATTCATATGCTCAAGGGCATATGCTTTGTTTACATTACACACTTTGCTTAATGCAATTATCTGTTGTTCGCAACTTAATACTTTTGGGGTGTTCGGATGATATCCCCGAGGGTGGATTATTAGTCATAGATGCAATTGGATGGCGGTCTATGTATTTTGTTGTAATGCCCAGAGTAAATCTCATAGTGATCTTCTTGACATATCACGTTATCTTTATTCTATCAATTGCCCAACTGCAATTTGTTTACCCAGCATGTTATTTTATCTATGGAGAGACACCACTAGTGAACTGTGGACCCCGGTCCTATTTTAATCATATTGCAATCACCTGTTTAGTTTTCCCGCACTGTTTACTTTACTAGCATATTACTACTGTTTTCCACTCGATACACTCATAACCTTTGTTTCAAGCAAACCGGTGAGATTGACAACCTCATCGCAAGTTGGGGACAAAGTATTTGTTTGTGTGTGTGCAGGTTCCACAAACACCTTCAGTCGTCATCGTCTCTCTTCTCCTGATCGATAAACCTTGGTTTCTTAACTGAGGGAAAACTAGCCGCTACACTCATCATACCTTCCTCTTGGGGTTCCCAATGGGCTGGTCATCACCACGCACAAGGACAGTTTGCTTCCACATTAAACAGCAAGCAGCTACTTTTCTGGCGCCGTTGCCGGGGAAGAGAGAAGACTTCTGCGAGGGGAGTTCTTCGCACACACATTCTTTACTTTGTTATTTGTTTTGCTTTACTTTATTTTATTTTACCTGCACTGCTTTATATCAAAAACCCAAAAAAATTAGAATCCTTGGTAGCTGTTTTTACTTGTTTACTTTTGTTTTGCTGAAATGGCCAATCCTGAAAATACCAAGTTGTGTGACTTTGCTAGCACGAACAATAGTGATTTTATCTACACTCCTATTGCACCAACTGTTCCTGCTACCACTTTTTATGAGATCAAGCCTGCTTTATTGAACCTTGTTATGAAAGAGCAATTTTCTGGTGCTAGTACTGAAGATGCTGCAGCTCATCTCAACAATTTTGTTGAGCTATGTGAGATGCAGAAATATAAAGATGTTGATAGTGATATTATTAAGCTCAAGCTGTTTCCTTTTTCTTTGAGAGGAAAGGCTAAAGATTGGTTGCTGTCTTTGACTAAGAATAGTATTGATTCATGGGCTAAGTGTAAGGATGCTTTTATTGGTAGATATTATCCTCCTGCTAAGATTATATCGTTGCGTAGCAATATTATGAAGTTTACTCAGTTTGATAATGAACATGTTGCTCAAGCTTGGGAAAGAATGAAATCTATGGTAAAGAATTGCCCCACTCATGGACTGACTACTTGGATGATTATCCAAACTTTTTATGCAGGACTGAATTTTTCTTCAAGGAACCTACTTGATTCAGCTGCTGGAGGCACTTTTATGTCCCTTACATTGGGCGCCGCATCAAAGCTACTCGACAACATGATGGTAAATTATTCCGAATGGCACACCGAGAGAGCTCCACAAGGTAAGAAGGTAAATTCTGTTGAGGAAACCTCTTCCTTGAGTGATAAGATTGATATCATTATGGCTATGCTTGCTAATGATAGGACTCATGTTGATCCTAATAATGTTCCTTTGGCCTCTCTGGTTGCTCAAGAAGAGCAAGTTGATGTGAATTTCATTAGAAATAACAATTTTAATAATAATGCTTATAGGAACAATTTTGCTAGTAACAATTATAGGCCGTATCCTTCTACCAATGGTAATGGTTATGGTAATTCTTATGGTAACTCCTACAACAACACTAGGGCCGCGCCCTCCGAGCTTGAGGTAATGCTCAAGGACTTCATCGGTAAACAAACCGCTTTTAACAAGTCTGTTGAGGAAAAGTTAGGCAAAATTGATATTCTTGCTTCTAAAGTTGATAGCCTTGCTCATGATGTTGAACTTCTGAAATTAAAAGTGTTTCCTAATGATGTGAATGTGAGCAATATTGTTGCTGCCGCTAATGCTACCCAAGTTGGAATTGATAAAAATATTAGATTGTTAGCGGAATTGCATGCCAGGTGGGAAAGAGAAGATGAGATGGCTAGAGAGATGAATGTATGTACTATTACTACCTCTAATGATGTTGCTCCTACTGATAGCAATCCTCTTACTTTGATTGGTGTAGAGAAAACTCCCACTCCATGTGTTAAAAAGCCTAAAACTGCCAAAACTTTTTCTCAAAAGAGTGCTGAAATTTTTTGGAGTGTGGGAGATGATAGCTCTATTTCTTTTAATGATTTTGATGTTGATGGCTGCAATATATCTGAAGTTATTTTGTTCTTGCAAAATCTTGCTTTGACTCCCAATGCTAGTTCTTTAAATATTGCTTTTACTAAGCATATTACCAATGCTCTCATAAAGATTAGGGATGAAAAGTTGAAGCAAAAAGCCTCTGTTCCCAAGAAGTTAGAAGATGGTTGGGAACCCATCATTGATATGCATGTTAATGGTTATGATTGCCATGCTTTATGTGATCTAGGTGCTAGTATTTCCATCATGCCTAGAAAGATTTATGACATGCTTGGTTTACCACCGCTTGAAAAGTGTTATTTTGATGTTCCTATTGCTGATGTTGCTAAGAAGAAACCTTTGGGAAGGATTAATGATGTTCTTATTGTGGTTAACAGTAACCTTGTTCCCATTGATTTTCTTGTTATGGACGTTGAATGCCATGCTTCATGTCCTATTATTTTGGGAAGACCTTTTCTTCGAACTGTAGGTGCTATCATTGATATGAGGGAAGGCACTATCAAGTATCAATTCCCACTAAAGAAAGGTATGGAACACTTCCCTAGGAAAAGAAAGAAGTTACTTTTTGACTCTATTCTTAGAGCAAATTATGAGCTTGATGCTTCATCACTTGATATTACTTGATTCGCAATTTTCTGCGCCTAGCTCAAAGGCGTTAAAGAAAAGCACTCTTGGGAGATAACCCAATGTTTACTTTTCAGTACTTTTTCTTTTATTTGAGTCTTGGAAGTCATTACTACTGTAATGACCGCTCCTTATCTTGTTTATTTCGTTTTTGTGCCAACAGAAGCCTCTAATTTGAGTAAGGTAAAGATTTGGGGTTATTGCTGTCCTGAAACTGTTTTCGGTGCTGCACCGTAAAAATTCGTGAAAATTATCTGTTTATCTTTTGGACCTGAGATTTCTTGTGTATATGCCCCAGGTTATATCCAAACTTTTCTTAGTTGAACACTTTTTGATTTGAGCAACGGAAAATCCCTCAAAAATTCGTCCATTATCAGCTGTCCAGTTTTGACAGATTTCTGTCAATATTTGTTTTTGCCACTTTATCGCTTTCTTTTGAGTTCTTTTTTATCATGGAACTCTTGTGGAAGTTGCTACAGTAGTATCTACTTTATATGTGGTGGTTCTGGGTTGAAACCTGAAGCTAAAAGAGGTTGAATATATTTTATGCTTACACTAATGTTGCTAATAGAGTTGTGTTTAGTTTTGTATGAAGGAAGTTTTCAAGTGTAGGGATTGGAGAATGATGAGATGAGTTGAAGAATGGACAAAAGCTCAAGCTTGGGGATGCCCATGCATCACCCCAAGAAATATCCAAGAAGTACAAGCGTCAAAGCTTGGGGATGCCCCCGAGGCACCCCTTCTTCATCGGCAAAAATCAGGTCACCTTTCAAAACACTATATTTTTATTGCTTCATGCACTATGTGTTTTTCTTGGAGCGTCAGTTGTTTTAGTTTTCTTAGTTGGTTTAGTTTGTTTGTTTGCTGCAATAAATGGTTGGACCCCAACAAATTTCCTTTGGAGGAGATGTACTCGTTTTTATTTGCAAAGAATGCTCTAGTTTTCACTCTTATTAAAAATCGAGCGTTCTACTTTTTCTGCTACTGCTTTTGGTTTTCGTTTTCGCCTTGATACGCGTTCAAATCTTGTCATATCTTTTCATCAAGGTGTATTTTTGCCTCTGATCTTTATTGGTTTTCATCAAAAGAGGTGTTTATAAAAATTTCAAATGGTGTTGGAAAAAAGAAAAAGCTTTGTGCAAAATAGTGGTACAAGAAGGAGCTTGTGTAGACTGCGGCTTAGGCTTTTTCATGTCATGCTTGATGTCTTTTTGATAGTATGCTTAGTGGTTTTGCTGTAGCATGACTTGTCTCAAATAACTGAGATTGCTTAATGAGCCTTTGAAAAAATCATGCGTTGTTTTTATTGTATGGAAGCATTATTTTGGTTTTCTCCTTGATGCTTTATTTGGGTTGACTTGGCGCATGCTCACACATGTTAGACTCTTCCAAAGTCGCCATTAGCCTTCATGATCATTTAGTTTTAGACTTTTGATGCCATCATATGCTTCTTTTAATGTCGCTTTGTCGCTTTGCATGATTATGGCCATTATTGCTCTCTTAGTTGGTCGCTCCCAGTCTTTTGCTAGCCCTCGCCTTGTACTGAGTATGAGCTCTACTCGTGCATCCAACTCCTAAAAGCCAAGTTTGCCATTGTGTCCACTATAAATTCCTATGCATGGTATTTGTAAGCCATTCCAAAGTAAAATTTTCGTGTGCTACCTTTCAAAAAACCTTCAAAATACTTCTCGTTTTGTGACACTGTTTTCAGCTCATGGGGACGTAGTGGTCAGATTTGCTATCTTCCATATTGTTTATACCAAAAAGAAAAAAAAAGGGAAAAAAGAAAGAAAAAAGGCACTCCTCCAAAGAATGTGAATGTTGGTGGGCACCCGATGGAATCGGTTAGCCATGGTATGTGAAAGGAAAGGTGGGGAGGAGTGCCAAGTTTTATAAAAAGAGCACGAAGTGCCAATCTCTCTCTCAAAAACTTGCTTTATTTTTGTATGGAAGATAGTAAGAACCCCATTGCCAGTCGTTGACAAAGACAACCACCTCTCAAAAATCAAGTTTTATCTCTGTTTTACAAATGAAAAGCTCTAGCACATGTTTAAATCACTGCTTCCCTCTGCGAAGGGCCTTTCTTTTACTTTTATGTTGAGTCACCACCTTCTTTCTTTATGCACCATTAAGAGAGCATAGTTGTCATTCTTAGTGTGATATGCATTGTCCCAAGGTTCATTGATTGACTCATATTGTTGGTTTCACTTGTTCTTAAATTATTTGTATCTAGTCGCCCTCTTAAACTTTGAGGTGTCCTATGCATTTATGTTTTTGCTCTCTTTGAAGGACAAGCTGAAAACCATTTGTATGTTTTTCCTTATGATTTGAACACACGTTTGACTTTCATTGTTTCATTATCATGATCTTTTGTTTGTGTTCATTTACATGTTTACGACATGGTTGCTAAGTTCTTATTGTCATGATTATATCTTTCATGCCCATGTTTTAAGTTCTATTGATCCCAGCTCATCAATGCTTACATATATGATCAAGATTGTGTAGGTGCATGTCACCTCAAAAATTATTCTTTTGTTATCACTTACCTACTCGAGGACGAGCAGGAGTTAAGCTTGGGGATGCTTGATACGTCTCAAACGTATCTATAATTTTTGATGCTCCATGCTTGTTTTTACACCATTTGCCTATTGTTTCGTTACACTTAGTGGTACTTTTATACATTTTTCGGAACTAACCTATTAACGAAGTGCCACAGTGCCAGTTTCCTGTTTTCTGCTATTTTTGTGTTTCAGAAGTGATACACAGGAAATATTCTCGGAATTGGACGAAACAAGTTCCTGGAGTCATATTTCACGGGGAAGCTCCCAAACATCCGAAGACCTGACGGAGAGGGGCCACGTGGGCCCCAGACACAGGGGCGGCGCGGCCACCCCCCTGGCCGCGCCAGCCCCGTGTGAGGCCGCGTGGGACCCCCTCTGACATCGTCCTTTCGCCTATATATACCCCCTGACGAGAAAAACCTAAGCCCCCGATCAGTTTTCCAGAATACATCGCGATCCGCCGCCGCCGTCGACCCGAAGATCGGGAGGGTCCAGAAGCTCTTCCCGGCATCCTGCCGGAGAGGGGAATCGCCACCGGAGGTCTTCTTCATCGCCATGCTTGCCTCCGGAGCGATGAGTGAGTAGTCTACCTTGGACTATGGGTCCATAGCAGTAGCTAGATGGTTGTCTTCTCCACCATGTGCTTCATGTTTAGATCTCATGAGCTGCCCTACATGATTGAGATCACCGTTATGTAATTCTATGATGTTGGTTTGTTGGGATCCGATGAATATTGGTGTTTATGATTAAGTTGTTGTACTGAATATTATCTTTTGTTATCTCTATGTTGTTTATGATCTTGCATGCTCTCCGTTGTTAGTAGCTATCTTGGCCGAGTAGTTGCTAGTGACTCCAAGAGGGGGTATTTATGCTCGATAGTGGGTTCATGTCTCTATTTCACCTGGGGGAGTGACAGAAACCTCTAAGGTGGTAGATGTGCTGTTGCTACTAGGGAGAAAACAACATTCATATGCTCAAGGGCATATGCTTTGTTTACATTACACACTTTGCTTAATGCAATTATCTGTTGTTCGCAACTTAATACTTTTGGGGTGTTCGGATGATATCCCCGAGGGTGGATTATTAGTCATAGATGCAGTTGGATGGCGGTCTATGTATTTTGTTGTAATGCCCAGAGTAAATCTCATAGTGATCTTCTTGACATATCACGTTATCTTTATTCTATCAATTGCCCAACTGTAATTTGTTTACCCAGCATGTTATTTTATCTATGGAGAGACACCACTAGTGAACTGTGGACCCCGGTCCTATTTTAATCATATTGCAATCACCTGTTTACTTTTCCCGCACTGTTTACTTTACTAGCATATTACTACTGTTTTCCACTCGATACACTCATAACCTTTGTTTCAAGCAAACCGGTGAGATTGACAACCTCATCGCAAGTTGGGGACAAAGTATTTGTTTGTGTGTGTGCAGGTTCCACAAACACCTTCAGTCGTCATCGTCTCTCTTCTCCTGATCGATAAACCTTGGTTTCTTAACTGAGGGAAAACTAGCCGCTACACTCATCATACCTTCCTCTTGGGGTTCCCAACGGGCTGGTCATCACCACGCACAAGGACAGTTTGCTTCCACATTAAACAGCAAGCAGGTACCTCCGTGCCCGATGACATGGAACAAGCCCACACCAAAATGACAGGACAAGCAGACAATGAACACATCGACATCTCTTTTATTTGCTATATTGTTTAGCTTTTTATTGTGAGATGCGTCGTCGAATGTTCACCATGGGTATGCTGCAAATTTCCACCATGAATTATGCATGGCTTAGATTGGCGGCCCGGCGTTTCCCTAACACATATAAAAACTCCATGATCCTCACAAGATTCCCAATTCATTTCACACCGCGGGCATCCATAAACAAAAGATCACGATATCAACTCAAATAGAAGTGCAATGTTGAAAGCTTGCCCCATGACAGCATGGATGGGCTAGAATCCAACTTACAACTTGCAAGCATAACAACTCAACATAAGAGACCACAATGTCAAATTTTTAAGAACAGGAAAAAGTAAAGTGTGCCTTCCGGTTCGTGAGAGCTTTACTGACCGAATTTCGCATAACACTGGTAAGAGTTTAATTTGAAGAGAAAATAAAAGCAAGTCAAATTTACTTGGAATAGCAAATTGCTAGTAGGTATGTATGGTGGACACTTTGGAAAACTTTGGCTTTTAGAAGTTGGATGCACGAGTAGAGCTCATACTCAGTACAAGGTGAGGGCTAGCAAAAGACTGGGAGCGACCAACTAAGAGAGCAATAATGGCCATAATCATGCAAAGCGACAAAGCGACATTAAAAGAAGCATAAGATGGCATCAAAAGTCAAAAACTAAATGATCATGAAGGCTATTGGCAACTTTGTAAGAGTCTAACATGTGTGAGCATGCGCCAAGTCAACCCAACTAAAGCATCAAGGAGAAAACTAAAATAATGCTTCCATACAACAAAAACAACGCATGATTTTTTCAAAGGCTCATTAAGCAATCTCAGTTATTTGAGACAAGTCATGCTACAGCAAAACCACTAAGCATACTATCAAAAAGACATCAAGCATGACATGAAAAAGCCTAAGCCGCAGTCTACACAAGCTCCTTCTTGTACCACTATTTTGCACAAAGCTTTTTCTCTTTTCCAACTGAAGGGTTTCGCAGCATAGTAAATCAAAAAAATTCCTACGGATGCGAACAAGAAAGCCAAGATCTAATCTAGGAGATGTAATCAACGAGAGAGGTAGATGAGATCTTCATACCCTTGAAGATTCGCACAGCGGAAATGTTCAATAGAACGTGGTTGACGTAGTCGTACTCGCCGTCTCCTCCTCGCGATCCGATCCGATCCTACGCCGAAAGTGGCGGCGCCTCCGAGAGTTGCACACGTGCGGTGCAGCGACGTCTCCTCCTTCCTTGGTCCAGCAAGTATGGTGGAGAGATAGATTGGATCAGCAGCACGACGGCGTGGTGCTTATGGTGGAGAGTTTCTGCGGCAGGGCTTCGCCTACGCGCAGTCGCGAGAGAGAGAGAGAGGGAGGGCAGCAGTTGGCGGCTAGGGTTTTTGGGTTAGGGGTTAGAGAGGGCTGCGCCCTTGCCCCTATATATAGAGGGGTGGCCGGCCAGCTTGGCCTCTCCCCAAACCCTAGGGCGCCGACTTGGAGTAGGAAGAGTGGGGGGCAAGTTTCCCCCCCTTCCTTCTTTGAAGACTCCCTTAGGGTTTCCCCTTGGGCTGGCCGGCTGGGCCTTAGGGGCCTTGTGCGCCTGGCCCAGGGCGGCCAGGGCACTTCCCCTTAGGCCCACGCAGGCCTCCGTCAAGTGGGTCCACGTTGGTCCCACTCCGAAACCTTCTAGAACCTTCCGGTACAATACCGATAAACTCCGAAACCTTTCCGGAATCCAAAAACTGCTTTCCTTTATATGAATCTTATTCTCCGGACCATTCCGGAACCTCTCGTGACGTCCTGGATCTCATCCGAGACTCCGAACTAAAACTCATAAACCAATTATCCATTCTATCCTAGCATCGATACACGTTAAGTGTGTGACCCTACGGGTTCGAGAATATATAGACATGATCTTCTATCAATAATCAACAGCGGGATCTGGAAACCCATATTGACTCCCACATATTCATCGATGATCATATCGAATGAACCACGATGTCAGGATTCAATTAATCCCGTATATGTATTCCCTTCGTCACACGATATTTTACTCGCCCGAGATTTGATCGTCGGTATCGCCATACCTAGTTCAATCTCGTTCACAGCAAGTACTTTACTCGTTCCGTAATCCGATATCACTTTGTGATTAACTCATTAACCACATGCTTGCAAGCGGTGTTGATATCGATTACCGAGTGGGCCCGAAGTATATCTCTCCGACTTGGGAGGGACAAATTCCATCTCGATACATACAACCCAACAAGTACTTTCCGATCACCTGAGAGACACCTTTATTATCACCCTCACATAGGATGACGTTTGATGACTTCAAAGCTTTCTTCTGATACTAGGGAGTTGTATTATCTCATGGTCTAAGGAATACAATACATGACATAGGAAAAGCTTCGCAAAGATGAACACGATGACACGATCTAATTGCTCTGCTTTATTTGGGTCTGTCCATCTTATCATTCTCCTAATGATATGATCTCATTATTAATTGACAACTCATGTCTATGGTTAGGAAACCTTAACCATCATTAATCAATGAGCTAGTCCATAGAGGCGTACTAGGGACACGGTGTTGTTCATAAACCACACAAGTATTAAAGTTTCCGCTTAATACAATTCTAGCATGGAATATAAACATTATCATGAACAAGAATTATAATAATAACATCTTTATTATTGCCTCTAGGGCATAATTCCAACAGTCTCCCACTTGCACTAGAGTCAATAATCTAGTTTACATCTGGCAACAATCTAACACCCATGGCATTAAGGTGCTGATCATGTTTTGCTCGTGGAAGAGGTTTAGTCAACGGATCTGCGACATTCAGATCCGTATGTACTTTGCTAATCTTCAGATCTCCATCTGATATATAATCTCAAATTATATGGAAACGGCGGTTGATGTGCTTGGTTTTTGGATGATATCTTGGTTCCTTAGCCAGTGCTATGGCGCCAGTGTTATCGCACAATATCTCTAGTGGGTCCAAGGCATTTGGAACCACACCAAGCTCAGTGATGAAGTTTCTGATCCAAACTCCTTCACTTGATGCTTCTGAAGCAGCCATGTATTCCGCTTCTGTTGTAGATCCCGCGATCACGCTTTGCTTGCAGCTTCTCCAGCTCACAGCTCCACCATTCAAAATATAAACGTATCCTGTCTGAGATTTAGAATCATCCGGGTCGGTGTCGAAGCTAGCGTCGACGTAACCTTTTACGACGAGCTCCTCATCACCTCCATAGACCAAGAACATTTCTTTGGTCCTATTTAAATACTTTAGGATGTTCTTTACGGCTGTCCAGTGTTCCACTCCTGGATCACTTTGGTATCTGCTCGTCAAACTAAGAGCATTGGACACATCCGGTCTAGTACACAGCATGGCATACATGATAGAACCTATGGCCGAGGCATATGGCACTTTGCTCATAGTTTCTCTATCTTTTACCGTAGCTGGACACTGAGCCTTGCTCAATATCTTACCTGACAACATGGGCAATGAACCTTTCTTTGCTTTATCCATTCTGAACCTCTTCAGAACCTTGTCCAGGTATGTACTTTGGCTTAAAGCTATTAGGCGTCTTTCTCTATCTCTATAGATTTTGATGCCTAATATATAAGCAGCTTCCCCTAGGTCTTTCATTGAAAAACATTTATTCAAATAACTCTTCACATCGTTAAGCATACCGATGTCATTTCCAATAATCAATATGTCATCCACATATAGTACTAAAAATGTCACCGAGCTCCCACTCACTTTCTTGTAAATACAAGCTTCGTAGCAATTTGGAACAAATCCAAAACTCTTGATCACTTGATCAAAACGAAGGTTCCAACTCCGAGATGCTTGCTTCAGTCCATAAATGGAACACTGAAGTTTGCACACCTTATTAGCATCCTTAGGATCGACAAAACCTTCGGGCTGCATCATATACAACTCTTCATCAATGTTGCCATTGAGGAACGCAGTCTTGACATCCATCTGCCATATTTCATAATCATGAAATGCAGCAATTGCTAATAAAATCCGAATGGACTTAAACATCGCTACGGGAGAGAAAGTCTCATCGTAGTCAACACCTTGAACTTGCCGAAAACCTTTTGCGACAAGCCGAGCTTTATAGACAGTAACATTACCATCCGCGTCCGTTTTCTTCTTGAAAATCCATTTGCATTCAACGGCCTTACGGTCGCTAGGAGGGTCTACCAAAGTCCACACTTGGTTTTCGCTCATGGATCCCAATTCGGATTTCATGGCTTCTAGCCATTTCTCAGAGTCTGGGCTCATCATTGCTTCCTCATAGTTCGCAGGTTCGCTGTTGTCTAACAACAAGACGGTTAAGACAGGGTTGCCGTACCATTCAGGAGTGGCACGTGACCTTGTCGACCTGCGAAGTTCAGTAGTAGCATCGTTCGAAGTTTCATGATCTTTATCATTAGCTTCCTCTCTTATTGATGCAGGCGGCGCCGGAACAATTTCTGGTGCTGCGCTACTCTCCAACTCGAGAGAAGGTTCAATAACCTCGTCTAGCTCTACATTTCTCCCACTCACTTCTTTCGAGAGAAACTCCTTCTCAAGAAATGATCCGTTCTTAGCAACAAACACTTTGCCTTCGGATCTGTGGTAGAAGGTATACCCAATCGTTTCCTTAGGGTATCCTATGAAGACGCATTTCTCCGCTTTGGGTTCGAGCTTGTCCGGCATCAACTTCTTGACGTAAGCTTCGCATCCCCAAACTTTAAGAAATGACAACTTAGGTTTAGCACCAAACCATAGTTCATACGGTGTCGTCTCAACGGATTTAGATGGTGCCCTATTTAAAGTGAATGCAGCGGTTTCTAATGCATAACCCCAAAATGATAACGGCAAATCTGTAAGAGACATCATTGATCGCACCATATCTAATAGAGTTCAATTCCGGCGTTCAGACACACCATTGCGCTGTGGTGTTCCGGGTGGCGTGAGTTGCGAAACGATTCTGCTTGCTTTAAGATGCGTGAGAAAATCATAACTCAAATACTCACCTCCACGATCGGATCGCAGAAATTTAATTTTCCTGTTACGATGGTTTTCCACTTCGTTCTGAAATTCTTTGAACTTTTCAAACGTTTCAGATTTATGTTTCATTAAATAGATATACCCATATCTACTTAAGTCATCAGTAAAAGTGAGAAAATAGCGATATCCACCGCGCGTCGAATTACTCATTGGTCCGCACACATCGGTATGTATGATTTCCAATAAGTCCGTTGCTCGCTCCATTATTCCGGAGAACGGGGTTTTGATCATCTTGCCCATGAGGCATGGTTCGCACGTGTCAAATGATTAAAAATCAAGAGACTCTAAAAGTCCATCAGAATGGAGTTTCTTCATGCGTTTTACACCAATATGACCTAGACGGCAGTGCCACAAATAAGTTGGATTATCACTATCTACTTTGCATCTTTTAGCCTCAATGTTATGGATGTGTGTTTCATTGCTTTCGAGATTCAGAAGAAATAAACCATTCACAATAGGTGCATGACCATAAAAGATGTTATTCATATAAATAGAACAACCATTATTCTCAGATTTAAATGAATAACCGTCTTGCAATAAACACGATCCAGATATAATGTTCATGCTCAACGCAGGCACATAATAACACTTATTAAGGTTTAAAACTAATCCCGAAGGTAAAACTAAGGAGAGCGTGCCGATGGCCATCACATCAACTTTTGATCCATTGCCAACGCGCATCGTCACCTCATCCCTTGCTAGCCGCCGTCTATTCCGTAGCTCCTGTTTCGAGTTACAAATATTAGCAACTGAACCAGTATCATATACCCAGGCACTACAACGAGCGCTAGTAAGGTAGACATCAATAACATGTATATCAAATATACCTTTGATGGTGCCAGCCTTCTTGTCCGCTAAGTACTTCGGACAGTTTCGCTTCCAGTGACCCTTGACCTTGCAATAGAAGCACTCAGTGTCCGGCTTAGGTCCAGACTTGAGCTTCTTCTCAACAGGAGCAATGCGCTTGCCGCTGCCTTTCTTGAAGGATTTCTTTGCACCCTTAGCTTTCTTAAAGCTAGTGGTCTTGTTGACCATCAACACATGATTGTCTTTCTTGATATCCACCTCCACAGCTTTCAGCTTTGCGAAGAGCTCAGTGATCGTATCAGTGGAACCAATTTGATTATGAGTAACTACAAAACCTTTGTAGCTAGGAGGGAGTGATTGCAGAACTCTGTCAATCTTGAGCTCCTCTGGAATCTTGCAGTCCAGTTGCTCAAGGCGTTGAGTGTAGCCCGACATCTTAATGGCGTGCTCACTAACGGAACTCCCTTCTTTCATCTTGCAGTTAAAGAACTTCTCAGAGATCTCATATCTCTCAGAACGGGCTTGAGTCTGAAACATGGTTTTCAGTTCCTCAAGTATCTCATAAGGCCCGCGGTACTTCTCAAAACGATTTTGAAGTTCCGGTTCCATAGAAAACAGCATGGTACTCATAATCGCATCACAATCATCTCTACGAGCATTGAAGTCAGCAAGTTCTTCAGTTTTCGCAGTTGCAGCAGGGGTGTCACCTAGCGCTTTGTCAAGTACATAGGCTTTTTGTCCGCCAGCGAGTATGATTCTCAGATTGCGGAACCAGTTGGTGAAGTTAGACCCATTGTTCTTAAGCTTTTCTTTCTCAGCAAAGACGTTGAAGTTGAAGTTGGACTTAGCCATTTGATCTACAACATTGCAAGTACAATTTAGACTATGTTCATGATAACTAGTTCAACTTAATCAAATTACTAGATGAACTCCCACTAAATTCAACATCCCTCAAGTTGTTTAGTGAACACGATCCAAATTCACCACACCTAATCCGATCTTCACGAGAAGAGATGTGGTTTCAATGGTGGACAACTCAGTGTCGATCATATCATTCATATGACTCATGATTAACCTTTCGGTTCATGTGTTCCGAGGCCATGTCTGTACATGCTAGGCTCGTCAAGTCAAACCCAAGTATTTTCCGCGTGTGCAAAACTGGCTTGCACCCGTTGTATGTGATCGTAGAGTTTATAGCACCCGATCATCACGAGGTGCTTGAAAACGACGATCTTTCGCAACGGCGCATACGAGGGGAGAACACAATTTTATCTTGATCTTTAAGTGAGGAATCATCTTATAATGCTACCGTCGCGATCTAAGCAAAATAAGATATATAAAAGGATAAACATCACATTCATATAATTTTATGTGACATGGTATAGCCAATCTCCGCGCCATGATCTCCATCTTGTGCGCGCCGGCATGATCTCCATCACTCCACCATGATTGCCTCCACCACGAATAGCAACTACAACTATTGCTAACTACTTAGCGATAAAGTAAAGCTATTACATGGCGTATAAGAAGTTGACACGCAGGTCATACATAATTATAAAGACAACCATATGGCTCCTGCCGGTTGTGAACTCATCGACATGCAAGTCGTGAAAGATTACAAAACATGATCATTGCATACAACTCAATTCATACTCATCATGTCTTGGGCCATACCATATCACAAAACACTCCCTGCAAAAACAAGTTAGACGCCTCTACTTTGTTGTTGCATGTTTTACGTGGCTTATGGGAGTAGCAAGCTAAGAACGATTCTTACCTACGAAAAGCCACAACGGTGATATTGTGGTTGCTAACATCCGATGTAAGTCCCATGACTACTATAGTGAGAGAAACTGGCATCCACCAGCCGCATGTGTGGAACAAGCCACACGTCAAGTGCGGAGCCGGTCTCGCGAACGCGGTCGCGTAAAGTTGGCCTGGACCGCTTCAATCTCACTATACCGCGCCATAAGAAATACACAACAAGAGGTTTGCAATAGAAAACATCAACGCCCGCAACAAGCATGTTGCGTTCTACTCGTGAAACACATCTACGCATAGACCTGGCTCTGATACCACTGAAGGGTTTCGCAGCATAGTAAATCAAAAAATTTCCTACGGATGCGAACAAGAAAGCCAAGATCTAATCTAGGAGATGTAATCAACGAGAGAGGTAGATGAGATCTTCATACCCTTGAAGATTCGCACAGCGGAAACGTTCAATAGAACGTGGTTGACGTAGTCGTACTCGCCGTCTCCTCCTCGCGATCGGATCCGATCCTACGCCGCAAGTGGCGGCGCCTCCGAGAGTTGCACACGTGCGGTGCAGCGACGTCTCCTCCTTCCTTGGTCCAGCAAGTATGGTGGAGAGATAGATTGGATCAGCAGCACGACGGCGTGGTGCTTATGGTGGAGAGTTTCTGCGGCAGGGCTTCGCCTACGCGCAGTCGCGAGAGAGAGAGAGAGGGAGGGCAGCAGTTGGCGGCTAGGGTTTTTGGGTTAGGGGGTAGAGAGGGCTGCGCCCTTGCCCCCTATATATAGAGGGGTGGCCGGCCAGCTTGGCCTCTCCCCAAACCCTAGGGCGCCGACTTGGAGTAGGAAGAGTGGGGGGCAAGTTTCCCCCCCTTCCTTCTTTGAAGACTCCCTTAGGGTTTCCCCTTGGGCTGGCCGGCTGGGCCTTAGGGGCCTTGTGCGCCTGGCCCAGGGTGGCCAGGGCACTTCCCCTTAGGCCCACGCAGGCCTCCGTCAAGTGGGTCCACGTTGGTCCCACTCCGGAACCCTCTAGAACCTTCCGGTACAATACCGATAAACTCCGAAACCTTTCCGGAATCCAAAAACTGCTTTCCTTTATATGAATCTTATTCTCCGGACCATTCCGGAACCTCTCGTGATGTCCTGGATCTCATCCGAGACTCCGAACTAAAACTCATAAACCAATTATCCATTCTATCCTAGCATCGATACACGTTAAGTGTGTGACCCTACGGGTTCGAGAATATGTAGACATGATCTTCTATCAATAATCAACATCGGGATCTGGAAACCCATATTGACTCCCACATATTCATCGATGATCATATCGAATGAACCACGATGTCAGGATTCAATTAATCCCGTATATGTATTCCCTTCGTCACACGATATTTTACTCGCCTGAGATTTGATCGTCGGTATCGCCATACCTAGTTCAATCTCGTTCATAGCAAGTACTTTACTCGTTCCGTAATCCGATATCACTTTTTGATTAACTCATTAACCACATGCTTGCAAGCGGTGTTGATATCGATTACCGAGTGGGCCCGAAGTATATCTCTCCGACTTGGGAGGGACAAATTCCATCTCGATACATACAACCCAACAAGTACTTTCCGATCACCTGAGAGACACCTTTATTATCACCCTCACATAGGATGACGTTTGATGACTTCAAAGCTTTCTTCCGATACTAGGGAGTTGTATTATCTCATGGTCTAAGGAATACAATACATGACATAGGAAAAGCTTCGCAAAGATGAACATGATGACACGATCTAATTGCTCTGCTTTATTTGGGTCTGTCCATCTTATCATTCTCCTAATGATATGATCTCATTATTAATTGACAACTCATGTCTATGGTTAGGAAACCTTAACCATCATTAATCAATGAGCTAGTCCATAGAGGCGTACTAGGGACACGGTGTTGTTCATAAACCACACAAGTATTAAAGTTTCCGCTTAATACAATTCTAGCATGGAATATAAACATTATCATGAACAAGAATTATAATAATAACATCTTTATTATTGCCTCTAGGGCATAATTCCAACACCAACACCATTTGAAATTTTTTATAAAAACCTCTTTTGATGAAAACCAATTAAGATCAGAGGCAAAAATACACCTTGATGAAAAGATATGACAAGATCTGAACGCAAATCAAGGCGAAAACGAAAACCAAAAGCAGTAGCAGAAAAAGTAGAACGCTCGATAAACGATAAGAGTGAAAAACTGAGCGTTCTTTGCAAATGAAAACGAGTAACTTCTCCAAAAGAAAATTTGTTGGGGTCCAACCATTTATTGCAGCAAACAAACAAACTAAACAACCTAAGAAAACTAAAACAACTGACGCTCCAAGAAAAACACATAGTTCATGAAGCAATAAAAATATAGTGTTTTGAAAGGTGACCTGATTTTTGCCGATGAAGAAGGGGTGCCTTGGGGGCATCCCCAAGCTTTGACGCTTGTACTTCTTGGATATTTCTTGGGGTGATGCATGGGCATCCCCAAGCTTGAGCTTTTGTCCATTCTTCAACTCATCTCATCATTCTCCAATCCCTACACTTGAAAACTTCCTTCATACAAAACAAAACACAATTCTATTAGCAACATTAGTGTAAGCATAAAATATATTCAACCTCTTTTAGCTTCAGGTTTCAACTCAAAACCACCACATATATAGCAAATACTACTGTAGCAACCTCCCCAAAAGTTCCATGATCAAAAGAACTCAAAATAAAGCGATAAAGTGGCAAACACAAATATTGGCAGAAATCTGTCAAAACTGAACAGCTGACAAAGGACGAATTTTTGAGGGATTTTCTGTTGCTCAAATCAAAAAGTGTTCAACTAAGAAAAGTTTGGATATAACCTGGGGCATATGCACAAGAAATAGCAGGTCCAAAAGATAAACAGAGAATTTTCACGAATTTTTACGGTGCAGCACCGAAAACAGTTTCAGGACAGCAACATCCCCAAATCTTTACCTCGCTCAAATTAGAGGCTTCTCTTGGCACAAAAACGAAATAAACAAGATAAGGAGCGGTCATTACAGTAGTAATGACTTCCAAGACTCAAATAAAAGAAAAAGTACTGAAAAGAAAACATTGGGTTATCTCCCAAGAGTGCTTTTCTTTAACGCCTTTGAGCTAGGCGCAGAAAATTGCAAATCAAGTACCTTCAGAAGAAGCATTAAGATCAACATAAGAGGTCTTGTCAATAAGGCATTGTATTTCATCCACATAAGTTTTTGAAAACCCTTTGTGATCATGCTTTGGTACACTATTCTCATCAAAAAGATTTTCAGGACAAATCCAGGCAAAATTATTTTCGAAGGCATCATTCAATCCCAAAAGCTTGCAAGGTATAGGTATTTCGGCCTCCTCATCATGAGTATCAATAACCTTTATAGGCGAACCGAGTTTATTAAAACGTTTAAGAACCTTTCTAGCTTCAATAACGACATCCTTAAATTCTAGGCGCAAAGTTTCCAAGATAAAAGCTTTCTTTTCGGGATCCTCAATTTCATGAAGCTTAAGGAACATATATTGCATAAAAGGATTAAGACTAGCAAACCTAGTTTCCAACATGTCAATTAAATAAACAGAAGCAACTTCAATACTAGGAGCAAGCTCAACCCAAGACTTTTCCTCAACTTCCTCATGCATACTAATGTGATTAAAGAACTCCTCAATGTTACTTTTGCCAATAATTGAACCACTACCTACTGAGAGGTCCTCCAGAACGAACTCAGGGAACAGCATGATAAACTAAAGTAAAGAAATAACAACTACCAAGGATTCTAATTTTTTGGGTTTTTGATAAAAAAGCAATGCAGGTAAAATAAATAAAGTAAAGCAAAACAAATAACAAAGTAAAGAATGTGTGTGCGAAAAACTCCCCTCGCAGAAGTCTTCTCTTCCTCCCCGGCAACGGCGCCAGAAAAAGAGCTGCTAGAGTGTGATTGACGAGCAAGCAGACAGTCCTTGTGCGTGGTGAATGACCAGCCCGTTGGGAACCCCAAGAGGAAGGTATGATGTGTATAGCAGCTAGTTTTCCCTCAGTTAAGAAACCAAGGTTTAATATCGGTCAGGAGAGGAGAGACGGCGACGACTGAAGGTGATATGGAACCTGCACACACACAAACAAATACTTTGCTCCCAACTTGCGATGAGGTTGTCAATCTCACCAGTTTGCTTGAAACAAAGGTTATCAGTGTATCGAGTGGAAAACAGTAATAATATGCGAGTAAAGTAAACAGTGCGGGAAAAGTAAACAGGTGATAGCAATATGATTAAAATAGGACCGGGGTCCACAGTTCACTAGTGGTGTCTCTCCATAGATAAAATAACATGCTGGGTAAACAAATTACAGTTGGGCAATTGATAGAATAAAGATAACGTGATATGTCAAGAAGATCACTATGAGATTTACTCTGGGCATTACAACAAAATACATAGACCGCCATCCAACTGCATCTATGACTAATAATCCACTCCCGGGGATATCCATCCGAACACCCTAGAAGTATTAAGTTGCGAACAACAGATAATTGCATTAAGCAAAGTGTGTAATGTAAACAAAGCATATGCCCTTGAGCATATGAATGTTGTTTTCTCCCTAGTAGCAACAGCACATCTACCACCTTAGAGGTTTCTGTCACTCCCCCAGGTGAAATAGAGACATGAACCCACTATCGAGCATAAATACCCCCTCTTGGAGTCACTAGCAACTACTCGGCCAAGATAGCTACTAACAACGGAGAGCATGCAAGATCATAAACAACATAGAGATAACAAAAGATATAATTCAGTACAGCAACTTAATCATAAACACCAATATTCATCGGATCCCAACAAACCAACATCATAGAATTACATAACGGTGATCTCAATCATGTAGGGCAGCTCATGAGATCTAACATGAAGCACATGGTGGAGAAGACAACCATCTAGCTACTGCTATGGACCCATAGTCCAAGGTAGACTACTCACTCATCGCTCCGGAGGCAAGCATGGCGATGAAGAAGACCTCCGGTGGCGATTCCCCTCTCCGGCAGGGTGCCGGGAAGAGCTTCTAGACCCTCCCGATCTTCGGGTCGACGGCGGCGGCGGATCGCGATGTGTTCTGGAAATCTGATCGGGCCCTTAGGTTTTTCTCGTCGGGGGGTACTTATAGGCGAAGGAGCGTCGTCAGAGGTGGAGCCAGGCTCCCTCACGTGGGCCCAGCGCGGCCAGGGGCCTGGCCGCGCCACCCCCTTGTGTGGGGCCCTGGTGGCCCCCCTCCGACACTTCTTCGGATCTCTGGAAGCTTCCGGGTAAAATAAGACTTCAGGAACTTGTTTCGTCCAATTCCGAGAA
Organism: Dactylis glomerata; assembly: GCA_007115705.1. Classification (NCBI taxonomy): domain Eukaryota; kingdom Viridiplantae; phylum Streptophyta; class Magnoliopsida; order Poales; family Poaceae; genus Dactylis; species Dactylis glomerata. The sequence goes on from QXEO01000631.1 coordinate 1,164,858, forward strand.
TATTTCCTATGTATCACTTCTGAAACACAAAAACAGCAGAAAACAGGAAACTGGCACTGTGGCGCTTGTTAATAGGTTAGTTCCGGAAAATGCATAAAAGTGCCACTAAGTGTAACGAAACAATAGGCAAATGGTGTAAAAACAAGCATGGAGCATCAGAAATTATAGATACGTTTGAGACGTATCAAGCATCCCCAAGCTTAACTCCTGCTCGTCCTCGAGTAGGTAAGTGATAACAAAAGAATAATTTTTGAGGTGACATGCACCTACACAATCTTGATCATATATGTAAGCATTGGTGAGCTGGGATCAATAGAACTTAAAACATGGGCATGAAAGATATAATCATGACAATAAGAAACTTAGCAACCATGTTGTAAACATGTAAATGAACACAAACAAAAGATCATGATAATGAAACAATGAAAGTCAAACGTGTGTTCAAATCATAAGGAAAAACATACAAATGGTTTTCAGCTGGTCCTTCAAAGAGAGCAAAACATAAATGCATAGGACACCTTCAAGTTTAAGAGGGCGACTAGATACAAATAATTTAAGAACAAGTGAAACCAATCATCATGAGTCAATCAATGAACTTTGGGACAATGCATATCACACTAAGAATGACAACTATGCTCTCTTAATGGTGCATAAAGAAAGAAGGTGGTGACTCAACATAAAAGTAAAAGAAAGGCCCTTCGCAGAGGGAAGCAGTGATTGCAAGTTTTATAACCTTCAAAAATTATGGTACTTACCGGCTTTGAGCTCTCATTGCCCCCATCATAAGCATCTTGAATGGTTAAAGTTAATGCGAGAACAATTATGATGCATATGCTTGACAAATCATAAGTTGAAAACCTCGTGCCCCGTGAATACGAGTACCCAAACCTCATGCTACTTTACTTAGAGTCCCAAGCAAGGCTCTTGTCATTGTAAGTATATGCATATCATTGAGAACCGCCAATGGGGTACCTCCGTGCCCGATGACATGGAACAAGTCCACACCAAAATGACAGGACAAGCAGACAATGAACACATCGACATCTCTTTTATTTGCTATATTGTTTAGCTTTTTTATTGTGAGATGCGTCGTCGAATGTTCACCATGGGTATGCTGCAAATTTCCACCATGAATTATGCATGGCTTAGATTGGCGGCCCGGCGTTTCCCTAACACATATAAAAACTCCATGATCCTCACAAGATTCCCAATTCATTTCACACCGCGAGCATCCATAAACAAAAGATCACGATATCAACTCAAATAGAAGTGCAATGTTGAAAGCTTGCCCCATGACAGCATGGATGGGCTAGAATCCAACTTACAACTTGCAAGCATAACAACTCAACATAAGAGACCACAATGTCAAATTTTTAAGAACAGGAAAAAGTAAAGTGTGCCTTCCGGTTCGTGAGAGCTTTACTGACCGAATTTCGCATAACACTGGTAAGAGTTTAATTTGAAGAAAAAATAAAAGCAAGTCAAATTTACTTGGAATAGCAAATTGCTAGTAGGTATGTATGGTGGACACTTTGGAAAACTTTGGCTTTTAGGAGTTGGATGCACGAGTAGAGCTCATACTCAGTACAAGGTGAGGGCTAGCAAAAGACTGGGAGCGACCAACTAAGAGAGCAATAATGGCCATAATCATGCAAAGCGACAAAGCGACATTAAAAGAAGCATAAGATGGCATCAAAAGTCAAAAACTAAATGATCATGAAGGCTATTGGCAACTTTGTAAGAGTCTAACATGTGTGAGCATGCGCCAAGTCAACCCAAATAAAGCATCAAGGAGAAAACCAAAATAATGCTTCCATACAACAAAAACAACGCATGATTTTTTCAAAGGCTCATTAAGCAATCTCAGTTATTTGAGACAAGTCATGCTACAGCAAAACCACTAAGCATACTATCAAAAAGACATCAAGCATGACATGAAAAAGCCTAAGCCGCAGTCTACACAAGCTCCTTCTTGTACCACTATTTTGCACAAAGCTTTTTCTCTTTTCCAACACCATTTGAAATTTTTTATAAAAACCTCTTTTGATGAAAACCAATTAAGATCAGAGGCAAAAAATACACCTTGATGAAAAGATATGACAAGATCTGAACGCAAATCAAGGCAAAAACGAAAACCAAAAGCAGTAGCAGAAAAAGTAGAACGCTCGATAAACGATAAGAGTGAAAAACTGAGCGTTCTTTGCAAATGAAAACGAGTAACTTCTCCAAAAGAAAATTTGTTGGGGTCCAACCATTTATTGCAGCAAACAAACAAACTAAACAACCTAAGAAAACTAAAACAACTGACGCTCCAAGAAAAACACATAGTTCATGAAGCAATAAAAATATAGTGTTTTGAAAGGTGACCTGATTTTTGCCGATGAAGAAGGGGTGCCTCGGGGGCATCCCCAAGCTTTGACGCTTGTACTTCTTGGATATTTGTTGGGGTGATGCATGGGCATCCCCAAGCTTGAGCTTTTGTCTATTCTTCAACTCATCTCATCATTCTCCAATCCCTACACTTGAAAACTTCCTTCATACAAAACAAAACACAATTCTATTAGCAACATTAGTGTAAGCATAAAATATATTCAACCTCTTTTAGCTTCAGGTTTCAACTCAAAACCACCACATATATAGCAAATACTACTGTAGCAACCTCCCCAAAAGTTCCATGATCAAAAGAACTCAAAAGAAAGCGATAAAGTGGCAAACACAAATATTGGCAGAAATCTGTCAAAACTGAACAGCTGACAAAGGACGAATTTTTGAGGGATTTTCTGTTGCTCAAATCAAAAAGTGTTCAACTAAGAAAAGTTTGGATATAACCTGGGGCATATGCACAAGAAATCGCAGGTCCAAAAATAAACAGAGAATTTTCACGAATTTTTACGGTGCAGCACCGAAAACAGTTTCAGGACAGCAACATCCCCAAATCTTTACCTCGCTCAAATTAGAGGCTTCTCTTGGCACAAAAACGAAATAAACAAGATAAGGAGCGGTCATTACAGTAGTAATGACTTCCAAGACTCAAATAAAAGAAAAATTACTGAAAAGAAAACATTGGGTTATCTCCCAAGAGTGCTTTTCTTTAACGCCTTTGAGCTAGGCGCAGAAAATTGCAAATCAAGTACCTTCAGAAGAAGCATTAAGATCAACAGAAGAGGTCTTCTCAATAAGGCATTGTATTTCATCCACATAAGTTTTTGAAAACCCTTTGTGATCATGCTTTGGTACACTATTCTCATCAAAAAGATTTTCAGGACAAATCCAGGCAAAATTATTTTCGAAGGCATCATTCAATCCCAAAAGCTTGCAAGGTATAGGTATTTCGGCCTCCTCATCATGAGTATCAATAACCTTTATAGGCGAACCGAGTTTATTAAAACGTTTAAGAACCTTTCTAGCTTCAATAACGACATCCTTAAATTCTAGGCGCAAAGTTTCCAAGATAAAAGCTTTCTTTTCGGGATCCTCAATTTCATGAAGCTTAAGGAACATATATTGCATAAAAGGATTAAGACTAGCAAACCTAGTTTCCAACATGTCAATTAAATAAACAGAAGCAACTTCAATACTAGGAGCAAGCTCAACCCAAGACTTTTCCTCAACTTCCTCATGCATACTAATGTGATTAAAGAACTCCTCAATGTTACTTTTGCCAATAATTGAACCACTACCTACTGAGAGGTCCTCCAGAACGAACTCAGGGAACAGCATGATAAACTAAAGTAAAGAAATAACAACTACCAAGGATTCTAATTTTTTGGGTTTTTGATAAAAAAGCAATGCAGGTAAAATAAATAAAGTAAAGCAAAACAAATAACAAAGTAAAGAATGTGTGTGCGAAAAACTCCCCTCGCAGAAGTCTTCTCTTCCTCCCCGGCAACGGCGCCAGAAAAAGAGCTGCTAGCGTGTGATTGACGTGCAAGTAGACAGTCCTTGTGCGTGGTGAATGACCAGCCCGTTGGGAACCCCAAGAGGTAGGTATGATATGTATAGCAGCTAGTTTTCCCTCAGTTAAGAAACCAAGGTTTAATATCGGTCAGGAGAGGAGAGACGGCGACGACTGAAGGTGATATGGAACCTGCACACACACAAACAAATACTTTGCTCCCAACTTGCGATGAGGTTGTCAATCTCACCGGTTTGCTTGAAACAAAGGTTATCAGTGTATCGAGTGGAAAACAGTAATAATATGCGAGTAAAGTAAACAGTGCGGGAAAAGTAAACAGGTGATAGCAATATGATTAAAATAGGACCGGGGTCCACAGTTCACTAGTGCTGTCTCTCCATAGATAAAATAACATGCTGGGTAAACAAATTACAGTTGGGCAATTGATAGAATAAAGATAACGTGATATGTCAAGAAGATCACTATGAGATTTACTCTGGGCATTACAACAAAATACATAGACCGCCATCCAACTGCATCTATGACTAATAATCCACTCCCGGGGATATCAATCCGAACACCCTAGAAGTATTAAGTTGCGAACAACAGATAATTGCATTAAGCAAAGTGTGTAATGTAAACAAAGCATATGCCCTTGAGCATATGAATGTTGTTTTCTCCCTAGTAGCAACAGCACATCTACCACCTTAGAGGTTTCTGTCACTCCCCCAGGTGAAATAGAGACATGAACCCACTATCGAGCATAAATACCCCCTCTTGGAGTCACTAGCAACTACTCGGCCAAGATAGCTACTAACAATGGAGAGCATGCAAGATCATAAACAACATAGAGATAACAAAAGATATAATTCAGTACAGCAACTTAATCATAAACACCAATATTCATCGGATCCCAACAAACCAACATCATAGAATTACATAACGGTGATCTCAATCATGTAGGGCAGCTCATGAGATCTAACATGAAGCACATGGTGGAGAAGACAACCATCTAGCTACTGCTATGGACCCATAGTCCAAGGTAGACTACTCACTCATCGCTCCGGAGGCAAGCATGGTGATGAAGAAGACCTCCGGTGGCGATTCCCCTCTTCGGCAGGGTGCCGGGAAGAGCTTCTAGACCCTCCCGATCTTCGGGTCGACGGCGGCGGCGGATCGCGATGTGTTGTGGAAATCTGATCGGGCCCTTAGGTTTTTCTCGTCGGGGGGTACTTATAGGCGAAGGAGCGTCGTCAGAGGTGGAGCCAGGCTCCCTCACGTGGGCCCGGCGCGGCCAGGGGCCTGGCCGCGCCACCCCCTTGTGTGGGGCCCTGGTGGCCCCCCTCCGACACTTCTTCGGATCTCTGGAAGCTTCCGGGTAAAATAAGACTTTGGGAACTTGTTTCGTCCAATTCCGAGAATATTTCCTGTGTATCACTTCTGAAACACAAAAACAGCAGAAAATAGGAAACTGGCACTGTGGCGCTTGTTAATAGGTTAGTTCCGGAAAATGCATAAAAGTGCCACTAAGTGTAACGAAACAATAGGCAAATGGTGTAAAAACAAGAATGGAGCATCAAAAATTATAGATACGTTCGAGACGTATCACCCCTCCCTTTCTCCCCCTCAATATCCCAGGTGAAAACCTTTGGCTTGGCCGGGCTGCGGCGACGCTTCGGCACCGCCTTCCTCCTTGGAGGCGTAGCCTTGGGAGGGTGGGGTTCCTGGGAGTGTTCTGGCGTGTTCGTGGCGGTGGTTACTCGAAAGGGTCACCATGGTCTGGTGTTGGGCTGCTCAGCCGGTCTTGCTCATCTGCGCTTCGCCGCCATCCGCTTGGTTGCCGTCTGCTGGACGACGCCCTCGCCTGGGCGAGGGGGGAAGGGCTCCCCTCTGCATCCGCAACCTGGTATGGTTGGCATTTGAGCCAATCTCTGCAAGCCCCGACATCTCCCTTGCCATTCCTGGTGCTCCTTCTCTGGTGCTCTTCCTTTCAGCTACAATCTTCAGCTTGTTCAATATGGTTCTATGGTGGCAACGCGTCGTGAAGCTCCGGTGTGTTTGCGGCAGTGGCAACGAGTGTTACTTCAGCGGGTGTGCAGTTTGCTGCCCTTGATGCGCAGGGGTCGCTGAAGGACTTGTCTAGGTAGCCTGTGTCTGTTGTTGATCGCTAGCCTCTGTAGCTTTTCCCTCTGCGTTTTCCTTTTTCTCTTATACTTGCTCAAGTAACGTGTAATCAGTTCCTTGTATCCTAGCCGGTTGATGGCTTTATTAATTTAAAGCTGGGCTCTCGGGCCTTCTGTTTCATTCTAAGGCCAAGACAAGAAATTTGGGGCAATAGCTCTTAATCGTGGAAGAAAATTTTCAGGTCGGTAAAGGAGTTGTCGTGCCACTAAGGATAGTAAAGGAGTGATCCAGTGTGCTTGGATCCATAATTCAGGCAAATAGCTTGAGCACATCCTCGTCCATGTTGTCACCTCCCATAGATCGTTGCACTCATCATCCCTGCACAATGCTCACTTGCTCATTAATAGTACTTCCTCCTTCTTAGTTTATAAGTCCTACGCGTACTTTTAGATCATTAATTTGATCAACATAATATAAGATATAAATTACAAAAAATTATCATCGAAAACTTGAGACATTCTACTTTCTAATGGTATAATTTTTATATTATAGTGGTCAAAATAGCTACCTAAGGGTATGCGCAAGCCTTATAAACCGAGAAGGAGGGAGTATATTGTCTGCCAACATGATAGCGAGTTGTCAGCCGTCGTTTGATTCTTAAACACTCTCTAGGATACATTGAGCACTTCCGGAGCAAGCATGTCTTTTTTATGCTTTCACCGGGGAGAAATCCCCACCTGAATATATTGCGTCAAAAGAACATTATAAGACCGGGCTTTTTGTCAACCTTTGCGGGTTAACATTGGTCAGGATAGATATTTTGTTACAACAGAAAAGAAAAAGAAGGACGACATTAACACTTGAACATTAGCCAAGCGTCGCCATTGTTGAGCTTTGATATCCCACAAGTATAGGGGATCGTATGTAGCCTTTTTGATAAGTAAGAGTGTCACACCCAACAAGGAGCTAAAGGTAGGATAAATTTTCTCTCAAGTTCTATCAACCGCTGATACAACTCTACGCACACTAAATGTTTGCATCATCAAGGAAATAAAACTAGAGCAACAATACGGGTATGAGAGATAGCTTCGCAAGACAATAAATACAAGAAAGTAATTGTTAGTGCTGCAGCAATACAATATACTAAGTAACCATAAACTAATAGTACCATGATTGTGGAAAAGTGATGGTAATAGTGGTGGCTTTGTCTAAGTTCAATTAGTAAATAAATCGGGTTCACTGTCTTCGATGCAGTTTTCCATGTGGGAGAGGCTAAATATACATGCACTTCACTACTTGAAATTACAAGTACTATATGATTGGATTGTTAGCAAGCATCCGCAAATACTAACAATGCATTAAGGTTTCCCCAACCATTGCCTTAAGTTAATGGTCCTCTCACTCCCATACGTGCAATGGTCCGGTTCGTGTCCTCGGGTTTCTGTCGCTCCGGCAGGACTACCCCTTCCTTTTGCACATACTACTAACCCTAAGATGTTTAATCCATGCGCGCATAAATATACTGGACACCAAAGGACAGTACCATATCAACATACAACTCTAATGAACCAAAGACATTCAACAAATCAATCTAAGAACAAATAAACTATGCAAACATGACATAGATCATAGGATAAATATTATAGCATCAAACACCATGTCTACATATGATGGTATAGAGGTTTGTGGAGGATGAACCACTGCATAATAGGAGGAGTTGGTGATGGAGATAGCGGTGAAGATGGTGGAGATGAGCAGCAAGGGGCGCGGGCGGCGCGGCGGCGGCGCGGGGGACTCACCCGCCGTCCGCATCATGGGGGAGCGCCGCCCCTTAGCCCCCTTCCTTCATGGCTTCATGGGAGCCCTCCCCCATGGAGATGGGATCCATGGGGGAGGCAAAAATGTGGATCTGGTGGCTACAAATTCGTGGGTGGAGGTGTCTCCCACGAGCTAGGGTTCCTCCCTTTATATAGTCTCTCGGATTCTCGTCTCCCCATCTTGGGCCGCACAAGATCGGGCCTAACTCGGCCGTCTGGACTCGGAATCAGGTGAACTTTATGTCCAAAACATTTGCTGTGAAATTCCCTACAACTTTGTAGTTGAAGAGTTTTCCGTCTGACGCCGTCTTCGACCCGTAACGTGACCATCTTCGAAAAGAGTTCTGGCATAGAATTCTAGAAAGTCCCAATTTGACTCCAACAAGGTTTCCACTTATATTCTTGGTAATTCCTACACATCAAAGTGTAAAACAAGAACATTGTGCACTTTTGCAACTATTAGTAGGTTAGTCCAAATAAATCATAAAAGTACCACAAAGTGTAGACAAAACATATAGCAATTGGTATAAAACAAGTATGGAGCATCAAAAATTATAGATACGTTTGCAATGTATCAACATCCCCAAGCTTAACTCCTCGTCCTCGAGTAGGTAAGTGACAAACAAAATAATTTTTGAGGTGACATGCAACCAACACAATCTTAATCATCTATGTAAAGCATTGAGTGCTGGAATCAAAGAACTTAAAACATGGGCATAAGAGACATAATCTTGAGAATAAAAACTTAGCAACCATGTTATAACATGAAAAGAAACACAAATGAAAGATCATGAATAATGAAACAATGAAAGTCAAACATGTGTTCAAATCGTATGGAAAAACATAGCAAATGGTTTTCAGCTTGTCCTTCATAAAAGAGCAAAATATAAATATATAGGACACCTTGAAGTTTAAAAGGGCGACTAGATATAAATAATTTAAGAACAAGTAAAACCATAATCATAAATCAATCAATGATAAACTTTGGGACTATGCACATTAAACTCAGAATGGCAACTATGCTCTCTTAGACGGTGCATAAAGGTAGAAGGTGGAGACTCAACATAAAAGTAAAAGAAAGGCTCTTTGCAGAGGGAAGCAGTGATTAAACATGTGCTAGAGCTTTTCATTTGTAAAACAGAGTGATAAAAATTTGGTTTTGAGAGGTGGTTGTCTTTGTCAACGACTCGCAATGGGGTTCTTACTATCTTCCATACAAAAATAAGCAAGTTTCTGAGAGAGAGATTGGCACTTTTGTGCTCTTTTATAAAGCTTGGCACTCCTTGATTGCTATAGATGGCGCGGTGATGATGAAGTAAATAACCGGCCAGTTGGGAAACCCCAAGAGGAAGGTATGATGAATATAGCAGCAAGTTTTTCCCTCAGTAAGAAACCAAGGTTTTATCGATCTAGTAGGAAAAAGCCAAATTCAAGAAGGTGATGCTTGCTAGCTTCGCGATAGCTCCAGATAATTTATAGGGTGCCTCGTCCAAGCTTTGCTTTGCGAGCAGCAACGTGGAACCTGCACACAACACAACCAAATACTTTGTTCCCAACTTACGATGAGGTTGTCAATCTCACCGGTTTGCTTGAAACAAAGGGTATGAGCATATCGAGTGGAAAGCAATAGTAGTATGCGAGTAAAGTAAACAGTGCGAGTAAAGTAAACAGGTGATAGCAATATAATGGAAATAGGACCGGGGTCCACAGTTCACTAGTGGTGTCTCTCCATAAGATAAAATAACACATGCTGGGTAAACAAATTACAGTTGGGCAATTGATATAATAAAGACAACGTGAATATATCGAGAGGATCACTATGAGATTTACTCTGGGCATTACAACAAGATACATAGACCGCCATCCAACTGCATCTATGACTAATAATCCACTTGTGGCGAATCAATCCGAGAACTCCACAAGTATTAAGTTTCGAACAACAGATAACTGCATTAAGCAAAGTGTGTAATGTAAAGAAAGCATATGCCCTTGAGCATATGAATGTTGTTTTCTCCCTAGTGGCAACAACCTTAGAAGTTTCTGTTACTCTCCCAGATTAAATAGAGGCATGAACCCAACTATCGAGCATAAATACCCCCTCTTAGAGTCACTAGTATCTACTCGGCCAAGATAGCTAGTAAGAACGGAGAGCATGCAAGATTATAAACAACATAGAGATAACATAAGATAATATTCAGCACATCAACTCAATCATAACACCAATATTCATCGGATCCCAACAAACACAACATGTAGAATTACATAAACGGTGATCAATCATGTAAGGCAGCTCACGAGATCTAAATATGAAGCACATGGTGGAGAAGAAAACCATCTAGCTACTACTATGGACCCATAGTCAAAGGTAGACTACTCACTCATCGCGCCGGAGGCAAGCATGGCGATGAAGAAGACCTCCAGTGGTGATTCCCCTCTCCGGCAGGGTGCCGGGAAGAGCTTCTAGACCCTCCCGATCTCGGGTCGACGACGGCGGCGGATCGCGATGTTTTTCTGGAAAAGTGATCGGGTGTTTAGGTTTTTCCCGTCGGGGGGTCTTTATAGGCGAAGGGGCATCGTCAGAAGTGGACCGAGGCGGCCACACACATAGGGGGCACGGGCCACCCCTGGGCCGCGCCGCCCTGTTGTGTGGGCCCATCGTGGCCCCACTCTATCTCCTCTTTGGTTCTCTGAAAGCTTCGGTGAATTTCTGGATGATTGGCTTTTGTTTCGTCCAATTTCGAGAATATTTCCTGTGTAGCTTTTCTGAAACATAAAAACAGCAAAAAATAGGGAACTGGCACTATGGCATCTAGTTAATAGGTTAGTCCCAGAAAATGCATAAAAATGCCACGAAGTGTAACAAAACACTAAGCAAATGGTGTAAAAACAAGCATGGAGCATCAAAAATTATAGATACGTTAGAGACGTATCAGCATCCCCAAGCTTAACTCCTGCTCGTCCTCGAGTAGGTAAGTGATAACAAAAGAAATAATTTTTGAGGTGACATGCACCTACACAATCTTGATCAACTATGTAAGCATTGTGCGCTAGGATCAAAAGAACTTAAAACATGGGCATGAAAGACATAATCTTGATAGAAGAAACTTAGCAACCATGTTATAACATGAAAAAGAACACAAATGAAAGATCATGAAAATGAAACAATGAAAGTCAAACGTGTGTTCAAATCATATGGAAAAACATACAAATGGTTTTTAGCTTGTCCTTCATGAGAGAGCAAAACATAAATGCATAGGACACCTCCAAGTTCAAGAGGGCGACTAGATACAAATAATTTAAGAACAAGTGAAACCAACATCATGAATCAATCAATGAAAACTTTGGGACAATGCACATTATACTCAGAATGACAACTATGCTCTCTTAGATGGTGCATAAAGGTAGAAGGTGGTGACTCAACATAAAAAGTAAAAGAAAGGCCCTTCACGGAGGGAAGCAGTGATTAAACATGTGCTAGAGCTTTTCATTTGTAAAACAGAGATAAAAATTGAGTTTTGAGAGGTGTTGTTTCATGTCAACGACTGGCAATGGGGTCTTACTATCTTCCATAATAAACAAGTGAGAGCGGTTCCGAGTTCTTTGAAAATTTGGCACATTAGTGCTCTTTTCTAAAGCTTTGGCACTCCTCCCCACCTTTTTCCTTTCTCAAACCATGGCTAACTGATTCTATCGGGTGCCCACCAACATTCACATACCATGGAGGAGTGCCTTTTCTATTTTAGAATTAGATTGCAATGGTCTGATCAGCTCCCTTGCAAAATTAATGACGAGCAGATGAAGCTGCCTAGTCGAGGGGTACTTAATTTAATATGGAAGATAGCAATTCCGACCACTACGTCCCCATGAGCTAAAAATAGTGGCACAAAATGAGAAGTAGTTGAAAGTTTTGAAAGGTAGCACATGAAAATTTACTTGGAATGGCTTGCAAATACCATGCATAGGAATTTATAGTGGACACAATCGCAAACTTGGTTTTTAGGAGTTGGATGCATGAGTAGAGCTCATACTCAGTACAAAATGAGGGCTAGCAAAAGACTGGGAGCGACCAACTAAGAGAGCAATAACGGCCATAATCATGCATAGCGACAAAGCGACATTAAAAGAAGTATAAGATGGCATCTATAGTCAAAAACTAAATGATCATAGAGGCTTATGGCGACTTTGTATGAGTCAAACATGTGTGAGCATACGCCAAGTCAACCCAAATAAAGCATCAATGGAGAAAACCAAAATAATGCTTCTAAATAATTAAAACAACGCATGATTTTTCAAAGGCTCATTAAGCAATCTCCGTCATTTGAGACAAGTCATGCTACAGCAAAACCACTAAGCATACTATCAAAAAAACATCAAGCACGACATGCAAAAGCCTAGGCCGCAGTCTACACAAGCTCCTTTTTGTACCACTTTTTTGCATAAAGCTTTTTCTCTTTTTCAACACCATTCAAACTTTTTTGAATCAACTCTTTTGATGAAAACCAAAATGGACCAAAGGTAAATACACATTGATAAAAAGATATAACAAGATCTGAACACAAATCAAGGCGAAAAACAAAAACTAAACGCAGTTCTAGAAAAAGAGAACACTCGTTGAAACAATAGGAGTGAAAAACGGAGTGTTCTTGGCAAATGAAAAGCAAGGAAACTTCTCCAAAAGAAATTTGTTGGGGTCCAACCATTTATTGTAGCAAACAAACTAAACAAAACTTAAAACTAAAAACAACTAACGCTCCAAGAAAAACGCATAATGCATGAAGCAATAAAAAATATAGTGTGTTGAAAGGTGACCTGAATTTTGCCGATGAAGAAGGGTTGCCTCGGGGGCATCCCCAAGCTTTGACGCTTGTACTTCTTGGATATTTCTTGGGGTGACATGGGCATCCCCAAGCTTGAGCTTTTGTCCATTCTTCAACTCATCTCATCATTCTCCAATCCCTACACTTGAAAACTTCCTTCATGCAAAACTAAACACAATTCTATTAGCAACATTAGTGTAAGCATAACATTGAATCAACCCTTTTTGCTTCAGGTTTCAACTCAAAACCACCACATATAAAGCATATACTACTGTAGCAACTTCCCCAAAAGTTCCGTGATCAAAATAACTCAAAAAGAAAGCGATAAAGCGGCAAACACAAATATTGGCAGAAATCTGTCAAAACAAAATAGCTGACAAAGGTCGAATTTTTAGAGGGTTTTCTGTTACTCAAATCAAAAAGTGTATAACTAATGAAAGTTTGGATATAACCTGGGGCATATGCACAAGAAATATCAGGTCCAAAAGATATTCTGAGAATTTTCACGAATTTTTACGGTGCAGCACCAAAAACTGTTTCAGGACAGCAATATCCCCAAATCTTACCTCACTCAAATTAGAGGCTTCTCTTGGCACAAAAACGAAATAAAAAGATAAGGAGAGGTTATTACAGTAGTAATAACTTCCAAGACTCAAATAAAAGAAAAATTACTGAAAGTAAAAACATTGGGTTATCTCCCAAGAGTGCTTTTCTTTAACGCCTTTGAGCTAGGCGCAGAAAGTGCAAATCAAGTAATATCAAGTGATGAAGCATCAAGCTCATAATTTGGTCTAAGAATAGAGTCAAAAAGTAATTTCTTTCTCTTCCTAGGGAAGTGTTCCATACCTTTCTTGAGTGGGAATTTATATTTGATGGTGCCTTCCCTCATATCAATGATGGCACCTACAGTTCAAAGAAAGGGTCTTCCCAAAATAATAGGACATGAAGTATTGCATTCAACATCCATGACAAGAAAATTAACGGGAACAAGGTTATTGTTAACCATAATAAGAACATCATTAATCCTTCCCAAAGGTTTCTTCTTAGCAACATCAGCAATAGGAACATCATAATAGCACTTTTTAAGCGGTGGTAAATCAAGCATGTCATAAATTTTTCTAGGCATAGTAGAAATACTAGCACCTAGATCACATAAAGCATGGCAATCAAAACCATTAACATGCATATCAATGATGGGTTCCCAACCATCTTCTAATTTCTTGGGAATAGAACCTTTTTGCTTCAACTTTTCATCCCTAATTTTCATGAGAGCATTGGTAATATGCTTAGTAAAAGCAACATTTAAAGAACTAGCATTGGGAGTCAAAGCAAGCTTTTGCAAGAACAAAATAACTTCAGATATATTGCAGCCATCAACATCAAAATCATTAAAGGAAATAGAGCTATCATCTCCCACACTCTAAAAAATTTTAGCACTCTTTTGAGAAAAAGTTTTTGTTGTTTTAGGCTTTTTAACACTAGGAGTAGGAGTTTTCTCTACACAAATCAAAGTAAGAGGATTGATAGCATTAGGAACAACATCATTAGAGGTAGTAATGGTACATACCTTCATCTTTCTAGCCATCTCATCTTCTCTTTCCAACCTGGCATGCAATTCTGCTAGCATCCTAACATTTTCATCAATTCTAACTTGGATAGCATTAGTAGTGGAAAAAGGATCAGGCTTAGCGGACATTCTGTTAATCAAAGAAGATTGCGCATTAGACAAAGATGAAATATCAGTTTCAGCTTTGGAAACCTTAGCTTGCAACTCAGGAATAGCCTTGTTTAAATTTTCAAGTTGATGACTAATAGTCCTCAACAGAGCTGATTGCTCCTCCATAGTCTTGGTGAAAGTCCTATTCTGCTCATATTGCGCCTGCATAAAATTCTTGGTAGCCTTTTCAAGTTCAAAAATTCTTTCTTCACTAGGCATTTTAGGTCTACCAAGATAGCTATTATCACCATTAGAAGGAAATGGCATATAATTGTTACTAGCAAAATTGTTCCTATAAGCATTGTTGTTGAAATTATTATTTCTAATGAAGTTTACATCAACATGCTCTTCTTGAGCAACCAAAGAGGCCAAAGGAACATTATAGGATCTACATGAGTCCTATCATTAGAAAGCATAAGCATAATAGCATTAATCTTATCACTCAAGGAAGAGGTTTCCTCAACAAAATTTACCTTCTTACCTTGTGGAGCTCTCTCGGTGTGCCATTCAGAGTAATTTACCATCATATTATCGAGAAGCTTAATTGCGGCGCCCAAGGTAAGGGACATAAAAGTGCCTCCAGCAGCTGAATCCAATAGGTTCCTTGAAGAAAAAATCAGTCCTGCATAAAAAGTTTGGACAATCATCCAAGTACTCAGTCCATGAGTGGGACAATTCTTTATCATAGATATCATTCTTTCCCAAGCTTGAGCAACATGTTCATTATCAAACTGGCTAAACTTCATAATATTGCTATGCAAAGCTATAATCTTAGCAGGAGGATAGTATCTACCAATAAAAGCATCCTTACACTTAGCCCATGAATCAATACTATTTTTAGGCAAAGATAGCAACCAATCCTTAGCTTTTCCTCTCAAAGAAAAAGGAAACAACTTAAGCTTAATAATATCACTTTCTACATCCTTATATTTCTGCATCTCACATAGCTCAACAAAATTGTTGAGATGAGCTGCAGCATCATCAGTACTAGCATCAGAAAATTGCTCTTTCATAACAAGGTTCAACAAAGCAGGCTTAATCTCATAAAAATCAGCAGCAGGAGCAGGTGGCGCAATAGGAGTGCAGATAAAATCACTATTATTCGTGCTAGTAAAATCACACAACTTGGTGTTCTCATGAGTAGCCATTCTAGCAAAGCTAAAAGCAGACAAGTAAAAACAACTATAAAGGAAACTAATTTTTTGTGTGTTTTTGATAAAACGAAACAAGTAAAAATAAAGTAAAGCAAAACTTAAAAAAAAGTAAAGGATGTGCGTGCGAAACTCCCATTGCAGAAGTCTTCTTTTTCCCCGGCAACGGCGCCAGAAAAAGTCTTGATTGCTATAGATGGCGCGGTGATGATGAAGTAAATGACCGGCCAGTTGGGAAACCCCAAGAGGAAGGTATGATGAATATAGCAGCAAGTTTTTCCCTCAATAAGAAACCAAGGTTTTATCGATCCAGTAGGAAAAAGCCAAACTCAAGAAGGTGATGCTTGCTAGCTTCGCGACAGCTCCGGACAATTTATAGGGTGCCTCGTCCAAGTTTTGCTTTGCGAGCGGCAACGTGGAACCTGCACACAACACAACCAAATACTTTGTTCCCAACTTACGATGAGGTTGTCAATCTCACCGGTTTGCTTGAAACAAAGGGTATGAGCATATCGAGTGGAAAGCAATAGTAGTATGGGAGTAAAGTAAACAGTGCGAGTAAAGTAAACAGGTGATAGCAATATAATGGAAATAGGACCGGGGTCCACAGTTCACTAGTGGTGTCTCTCTATAAGATAAAATAACACATGCTGGGTAAACAAATTACAGCTGGGCAATTGATAGAATAAAGACAACGTGCATATGTCAAGAGGATCACTATGATATTTACTCTGGGCATTACAACAAGATACATACACCGCATCCAACTGCATCTATGACTAATAATCCACTTATGGCGAATCAATCCGAGAACTCCACAAGTATTAAGTTGCGAACAACAGATAACTGCATTAAGCAAAGTGTGTAATGTAAAGAAAGCATATGCCCTTGAGCATATGAATGTTGTTTTCTCCCTAGTGGCAACAACACATCTACAACCTTAGAGGTTTTTGTCACTCCCCCAGATTAAATAGAGGCATGAACCCAACTATCGAGCATAAATACCCCCTCTTGGAGTCACTAGTATCTACTCGGCCAAGATAGCTACTAACAACGGAGAGCATGCAAGATCATAAACAACATAGAGATAACATAAGATAATATTCAGCACATCAACTCAATCATAACACCAATATTCATCGGATCCCAACAAACACAACATGTAGAATTACGTAACGGTGATCTCGATCATGTAAGGCAGCTCACGAGATCTAAACATGAAGCACATGGTGGAGAAGACAACCATCTAGCTACTGCTATGGACCCATAGTCCAAGGTAGACTACTCACTCATCGCGCTGGAGGCAAGCATGGCGATAAAGAAGACCTCCGGTGGCGATTCCCCTCTACGGCAGGGTGCCGGGAAGAGCTTCTGGACCCTCCCGATCTCGGATCGACGATGGCGGCGGATTGCGATGTGTTTCTGGAAAAGTGATCGGGTGTTTAGGTTTTTCCTGTCGGGGGGGGGGGTCTTTATAGGCAAAGGGGCATCATCAGAAGTGGACCGAGGCGGCCACACACATAGGGGGCGCGGGCCACCCCTGGGCCACGCCGTCCTGTTGTGTGGGCCTCTCGTGGCCCCACTCCATCTCCTCTTCAGTTCTCTAGAAGCTTCGGTGAATTTCTGGATGTTTGGCTTTTGTTTCGTCCAATTCTGAGAATATTTCCTGTGTATCTTTTCTGAAACACAAAAATAGCAAAAAATAGGGAACTGGCACTGTGGCATCTCGTTAATAGGTTAGTCCCGGAAAATGCATAAAAATGCCACGAAGTGTAACGAAACACTAAGCAAATGGTGTAAAAACAAGCATGGAGCATCAAAAATTATAGATACGTTAGAGACGTATCACTCCTCCCCACCTTTTTCGTTTCACAAACTATGGATAACCGATTCTATCGGGTGCCCACCAACATTCACATACCAAGGAGGAGTGCTTTTTTTCTTTTCTTTTTCCCTATTTTTTCTTTTTGGAATAAAACAATATGGAAGATAGCAAATCCGACCACTACATCCCCATGAGCTGAAAACAGTGTCACAAAATGAGAAGTATTTTGAAGGTTTTTTGAAAGGTAGCACATGAAAATTTATTTGGAATGACTTGCAAATACCATGCATAGGAATTTATAGTGGACTCATAGGCAAACTTGGTTTTTGGGAGTTGGGTGCACGAGTAGAGCTCATACTCAGTACAAAATGAGGGCTATCAAAAGACTGAGAGCGACCAACTAAGAGAGCAATAACAGCCATAATCATGCATATCGACAAAACATTATTAAAAGAAGCATAAATTGGGTATCACAAGTCAAAAACCAAATGATCATAGAGGTTTATGGCGACTTTGTAAGAGTCAAACATATTGTAAGCATGCACCAAGTCAACCCAAATAAAGCATCAAGGAGAAAACCAAATAAATGCTACCATATAATAAAAACAACGCATGATTATTTTCAAAGGCTCATTAAGCAATCTCAGTCATTTGAGACAAGTTATGCTACAACAAAAATTACTAAGCATACTATCAAAATGACATCAAGAATGGCATGAAAAAGTATAAGCCGTAGTCTAAACAAGCTCCTTTTTGTACCACTTTTTTGCATGAAACTTTTTCTCTTTTTCAACACCATTTAAACCTTTTTGAGACAACTCTTTTGATGAAAACCAACATAGACAAGTGGTCTGAATACACCTTGATGCAAAGATAAAACAAGATCTGAACAAAAATCAAGGCGAAAAATGAAAGCCAAACGCAGTTCTAGAAAAAGAGAACACTCGTTGAACGATAAGAGTGAAAAATAGAGTGTTCTTGGCAATGAAAAACAAGGTACACCTCCTCCAAAAGAAATTTGTTGGGGTCCAACCATTTATTGCAGCAAAAAAAAGAAAAGAAAACTGAAAGCAAAAGTAAAGACGCTCCAAAAAAACGCATAGAATATGAAGCAATAAAAATATAGTGTGTTGAAAGGTGACCTGATTTTTGCCGATAAAGAAGGGGTGCCTCGGGGGCATCCCCAAGCTTTGACGCTTGTACCTCTTGGATATTTCTTGGGGTGACATTGGCATCCCCAATCTTGAGCTTTTGTCCATTCTTCATCTCATCTCATCATTCTCCAATCCCTACACTTGAAAACTTCCTTCATACAAAACTTCACACAATTCTATTAGCAACATTAGCATAAACATAATAATAAATCAACCCTTTTTGGTTCAGTTTCAAACTCAAAATCACCACATATAAAGTATATACTACTGTAGCAACTTCCTCAAAAGTTCCGTGATCAAAAGAACTCAAAAAGAAAGCGATCGAGAGGCAAACACAAATAGTGGCAGAAATCTGTCAAAACAGAACAGCTGACAAAGGTCGAATTTTTTGAGGACCTTCTGTTGCTCAAATCGAAAAGTGCAAAACTAATGAAAGTTTGTATATAACCTGGGGCATATGCTCAAGAAATTTCAGATCAAAAAGATATTCTGAGAATTTTCACAAATTTTTATGGTGCAGCGCAGAAATCTGTTTCAGAACAATAACTTCCCCAAATCTTACCTCCCTCAAATTAGAGGTTCTTCTTGGCACAAAAACGAAATAAAAATGATAATAAGAGGTCATTACAGTAGTAATAACTTCCAAGACTCAAATAAAATAAAAATTATTGAAAGAAAACATGGGTTATCTCCCAAGAGTGCTTTTCTTTAACGCCTTTGAGCTAGACACAAAATAGAGAACCAAACAAAGAAGGAAAACAAAAGGAACTATTTTTGTTGTTTTCAAATTATAAGTGAAAGTCAAGAAGCAATAAGAACAAAATAAAGAGCCTAATAAAACTAAAAAAGATAAAACCAAGACATATAAAAGCAACTATAATACAAGTTAACACAATACATATCATGTGGATGGGTAATATAGAGTATGAAGGAGACAACCTCATGTTAGTTGATGAATAGGGGGATGACTCGGGCATCCCCAAGCTTAGATGATTGTATCTTCTTGAATATGTTCTTTGGATGCACCTAAACATCCCCAAGCTTGAGCTCTTGCATCTTATTGTTCATCTCATATCACCATATTGATTAGAACTTATAAGCTACATCCACATAAAACTTCACAAAACTCGTTAGTAGGGTTAGTACTCATTAAATAAAATCCAGTAATGTTCAAGCATTGACAAGTTTCATAATCTTCACTCAACATTAACCACTGTATATACTAAGGTATTCATGATTTCTATTGTCCGTCGAAAAACTAATGAAACTAATAACACCAAGTACAATATTGAATAAACTAAGAAATCTGTCAAAACTTAACAGTCTGTAAATATGACACTCAACGAGATAGTTAGGTAGCTCAAATCGTAAAACTCAAAACTAATGAAAGACAGATCATAATCTTAGGTTTATGCACACAAAATTTCCGATCAAAACACTATTTTAAGATTTTTCACAATTTTTTACAGTGAAGCACAAGAATCTGTCTAAACTGAACAGTCGGCGAAGATCAAATTTTTCAAGACACCTACGTAACTCAAATCAGAAAAGGTTATTTTAATGAAAGAAAGATAATAAGTATTACTTTGCACTCAAGAAATTTCAGGTCAATATCACATTCTTGTGATTTTAAACATTTTATACGGTGAAGCACGGAAAATCTGTTTTTGGACAGCAAAGCAAAACTATCAACTTCCAAGTAACTAGGAACTACAATTATCACTTTACTTTTATGGTATAGAGGAATATGTACAATATATATAATATGTACAAGTTTTTAACTGAAAAGCTTCCATGGAAAGATTTGTTTTGGTTTCATAGGCATGAACACAAGTGTTCAAGGTCGACCCCCACTTAACCATTACTCGTCTTTCCAATCACTTTCCTTTTTGAAAACGTTTTTAGGTAACAAGTACAACTATTTTTTTTTAATTTGCATTCCCTATCCATACTAAGATAGAGAATAACTTAAAACTAGAAGTAAAAACTACTTAGAGATAAAGCAAACAAGTGCACACAAGAATATTCACCCACACGCTATTGCTCCCCGGCAACGGCGCCAGAAAAGGTCTTGATATCCCACAAGTATAGGGGATCATATGTAGCCTTTTCGATAAGTAAGAGTGTCGAACCCAACGAGGAGCTAAAGGTAGGATAAATGTTCTCTCAAGTTCTATCAACCGCTGATACAACTCTACGTACACTAAACGTTTGCATCATCTAGGAAATAAAACTAGAGCAACAATACGGGTATGAGAAATAGCTTTGTAAGACAATAAATACAAGAAAGTAATTGTTAGTGCTGCAGTAATACAATATACTAAGTAACCATAAACTAATAGTACCATGAGTGTGGAAAAGTGGTGGTAATAGTGGTGGCTTTGTCTAAGTTCAATTAGTGCATAAATCGGGTTCACTATTGACAAGGGTATAGTTGATAGAGCCCGTTAGTTGAGTACCCCTGAGGCCCGTTAAGCTAGGCCCAATTGTAATGATAGCCGAGATACGAGTCCTTACCGTATGTCGATATTGTAATCTGTGTCGGGCCCTACCCGATCCTCGAGACCTGGCCACCTATATATAGGGGCCAGGAGGGGACGGTGTAGGCTAGATTGAAAGCAAGCTAGGTTTAGCACCCAAGTTTACTTTCGATATACGTTTATTTCGACTAACCTTAACTTCGAGTTCATCCGACGCCCTGCTTCCCTGATCCTAAGTCCTTCATCTAGGACATTTGTCGAGTTAACCCTCGTCAATTGGCGCCGACCGTGGGGACTCTGGGCGTTGGAATCATGAATTCGACGGCTTTTTCGCTTTTAGCCAACAGCAGTACAGAAGTCGACGAAAATCAAGAGATGGAATTGACAATCGGAAGTTTAAGCATCTTCGTCGGGCCATCGGGTTCATCCCGCCTCTTGGATTAGATGAAACCAGATCCGTCGGCAAGTAAGCCTGAAACAGTAGTAATGCTGGAATCATCGGAAGGTTCTTCCAGTGAGGTAAACTCGCCGGTCAGCTTAGGAAAAGCACCAATCGCAGAAGGCGACATGATTCAGGAAAAATTCGACTTGGAAGAAAGAGCGTGTAAAACGCACAACAGCGCAAGGGACTTCGCCGCTGGAAGTAGTGGCGTCTCCAAAAGAGTACATCAGCTATGCGTCATTATCACTGAAGCATAAGAAGAAAACAACAATGAAGGAAGTAAAGGGGTTGACAGGCAAGTCGACAAGATAAAGGAAAACAACAAAAGAGAGAAGGAGAAAGTTCACGTTTCAGCTGGAGAATGGAGAATCATCATGTCAGCTATCAATCATGGCACGGAAGTACCTGAAGGATCGAGAAGAGAAGTCTTAATGGGATATCAGTACGCATTGCACCAGCATAGGAAGAAACTAAGAGAGGAAAGATACATGGTTTTTAAGATAATAACAGTATATCAAGGGAAGAATATTGGGATGACTATAGTGAGGACTCAGAGTACAGTAGGGAAAGGCGCGGAGACCCAAAGCACAACAGAGGGACAACAGCGCAAAGCAGAGAGGAAAGGTACTCAAGGAGCCTTACTCCACAGCTAGAGGAGGAGGAAGAAGACTTTGTACAAGAAACACCAGAAGCAGCACTGATAGCAGCACACGCATACTTACTAACCACGAGGCCAGAACCCGGAGATCCGCGAGAAGATATGCACCAAGCCGCAATACGAAGCCTCGGGATAGTGGAAGACAAGATCAGGGGAAAAGGACCGGAGACAAAGTCGACAAGCTACAAGGAAAAGCGAAAGGAGAAATTCAAATACAATTTCACACAAAACGAGTATAGCGAGTCATCAGAAGAAGAAAGGCGACAAAAGAGGAAGGAGGACGCAAGAAATATAATAGCGCAGGCTCGAGTAAATAAATCGCGCCACGCCTGGAGGGAAGAAAATTATGAAGACGACGAAAAAGAGATGGGTGCGTCATGCTTTACCCGCAGGGTTCGCAAAATGCGGGTACCCAAAGGATTCAAGTTACCACACGACCAGCAAAAATATGACGGGTCGCAAGAACCTACCCTATGGTTATCAGATTATTTGCAGGCAGTACAGATATTAGGGGGAACAAAAGCAACTGCAATGCAAAGTTTACAACTACACCTCACCGGCGTAGCAAGGTCCTGGTTGAATACCCTACCCAATGAATCCATTGGAAGCTGGGGAGAACTCGAAAGCCAATTCGCAAGAAATTTCCGTTCGACATACAAGCGCCCAGCATCACTGGAGGAGGTCAAAGCGTGTATGCAAAGGAAAGGCGAAACTCTACGTTCTTATATACAACGATGGAGTGTAATCAAAAACTCAGCAGAGGACATCTCCGACGAACGAGCAATAGATGCTTTTTCGGCCGGCCTTCGTCGCTCAGATCTCGTGGAAGAGATAGGAAGAACAAGGCCAACGACAGTAGCTGAACTAATGGAAGAAGCCAACAAATTCACTGATGGAGAGGACGCATATAATAACAAAAGAGGACGGTCACCAGAAGTCGACAGAACAAGTAGACAGAGGAGATGACACCGCAGCAGGGATAATCAAGGAAGGCGAAATCAGGTAGCTGTGGGTTACGAAGCAAGGGAAGAGGAAGGATACGAAAACAGAAGGTTTCAGGCAAAAGGAGCAGAAAAATCAAGATACTCCGGCCCTTCAGCCGAAGACATGCTATACGGACCTTGTCGAATCCATTATGCATATCTTGATGGAAAAAGAGTCTCAAATCACCAGATGAAGGATTGTAGAACTTTCCTGAGGCTACAAAGCGCCATGGGTTCAAGCCAAGGGGGATGGCAAGGAGAAAAACACACAAGTCAAGGATACCAAGTGCAAAGGCTAGCAAGACACCTAGAATCAAAAGTTTACATATCAGCAATGATTCAACCGGTGCCTAAGTCGAAGAAAGAGCGAAAGAGCATATCCAGGCAAGTAAACCTAGCAATATCATCACCACCAGCCACCACAGAATATTTGCGGTGGTCAGATCAACCAGTTAAGTTCAGCAGAGCAGATCACCCAAGAAAATTTCCCAGGCCGGGCCACTCGCCAATGGTTTTAAATGCGCAAATATGAGGGTACGACATCGGGAGAGTATTTATGGATGCAGGGAGTGGCATAAACTTAATATATGCTAGAACCCTGAAGGCAATGTGTATCTCACTATCAAGTCTGAAGCCAACAGATTGCTCTTTCCATGGAATAGTACCAGGAGCCGCAAATTACCCTCTGGGAAGAATAGAACTCGACATCTGCTTTGGCAGTAGCAGCAACTATCGCAGAGAAAAGTTGGAATTTGAAGTTATGGACTGGCCATCACAGTACCACGCAATCCTAGGCCGCCCAGCATTTGCAAAGTTCATGGCAGTACCTCATTACGCATACCTTACGCTAAAAATCCCAGGACCCAAAGGAACGATCACAGTACAAGGGAGCTTCGAAGTAGCCAACACTTGCGACAGAGAATTCAATAGAATGGCGCAAACCTTCGGCATGACAGCAGAATACGAGAGGCTGAAAGGAGAAACCGATCATAATGTGCTACCCGACGTTGGACGATCCCTGCCAGATCAGGCTTTCGACACAACTCAGGACTCGAAGAAAATTTAGGTCCACCCCACGGACCCAAACAAGACGACATCGATTGCGGTAAACCTGGATCCCGCATAGGAAAGCGCGCTCATCGAGTTCCTCTGTGAGCGCTGGGAAATCTTCACCTGGTGTCCTTCAGACATGCCAGGGGTTCCCAGGGAACTCGTCGAGCACGCACTAAATGTAGATCCTAAAGCAAAGCCAGTCAAGCAACCATTGTGAAGATTCGATGAACCCAAAAGGAAGGCGATAGCATCAGAATTGCACAGGCTAGAAAACGCCGGATTTATCAGAGAAATAAAAACTTCGAGTTGGGTATCCAATCCTGTGATCGTGCCCAAGAAAAACACAGACGTATAAAGAGTATGTGTTGACTACACATCTCTCAATAAGCATTGTCCAAAGGATCCCTTCCCTCTACCCCGCATCGATCAGATAATTGATTCAACAGCGGGATGCGCAAGGCTTTCCTTTTTGGACGCATATTCTGGTTACAACCAGATCAAGTTGAAAAAAGAAGACGAAGAAAAGACAGCCTTTATCACACCGTATGCGGTGTTTTGCTATCAAGTAATGCCATTCGGCCTAAAAAAATGCAGGAGCAACTTATCAACGGATGATGCAAAATTGCCTCGGGGGCCAAATAGGACGCAACATCCAAGTCTACATTGACGATGTAGTCATCACTACAAGAGAGGAGGAATCCCTTATCAGCGACTTGGCAGAAACCTTCGACAACCTGAGCAGGTACAAGCTTAAGCTTAACCCGACAAAGTGTTCCTTCGGCGTATCAGCAGGACAACTATTAGGGTTCCTGGTGTCAGCACGGGGAATAGAGGTGAACCCAGAGAAGATACAAGCAATTTTAACAATGGGGAAACCCACGAAACTACACGACGTACAAAAGCTCGCAGGATGTGTCATGACACTAAGTTGTTTTGTTGCTCGATTGGGAGAAAAGGCGCTCCCGTTCTATGCACTTATGAAAAAGTCAGATGATAAGTTCGAATGGACAGCAGAAGCAGACGCAGCTTTTGCGCAGCTGAAAAAAGTGCTCTCCACGCCACCAGTGCTGGTCGCACCAAAAGAAAAGGAGCCACTACTACTCTACATTGCTGCAACCCATCAGGTGGTGAGTACAGTACTAGTAGTCGAAAGAAGTGAAGAAGGCAAAGCCCATGGCGTCTAGAGGTCGGTATATTTCATCAGTGAAGTACTATCTCCGACAAAACATAGGTAACCGCATTATCAAAAGCTTGCATATAGTGTTTTTACAACAGCACGAAAATTGTGACAATACTTTGCGGTGCACCCAATTATAGTGGTCAATGAAGCACCACTATCGAACATATTGAACAATCCTTCGGCAATAGGACGTGTCTCTTTGTGGGGAATCGAGTTATCTCCCATGGACATCACGTACGAAAAAAGGAAGGCGGTCAAATCGCAAGTCTTGCCAGATTTTACAGCAGAATGGCTGGAGCTGCAGAGCACGGGACCGCCAGACTTATCAAGTGTTTGGACAATGTACTTCGACGGTTCTAAGAGAGTCCAAGGCGCAGACGCAGGAGTAGTCTTGATATCGCCGCATGGCGACAAATTGAAGTACGTTTTAAGGATGAGTTTTTCATAGGCCTCTAATAATAAAGCAGAATACGAGGCTTTGTTGCATGTAATGAAGATGGCCAAAGAATGTGGAGCAACTCGCCTAAAAATATTTGGAGATTCAAACCTTGTCGTCCAACAAGTTATGAACAGGTGCGACACAATCAATGACAACATGATGGGCTACAAGAAATTATATCACTATCTCGAAGGAACATTCGATGGATGCGAAGTCTCGCACATCAGTAGAAATAGCAATGAAGAAGCCAACAACTTAGCAAATATCGGGTCACAGTGTTTACCCGTACCATCTGGAGTCTTCTGGGAGGAAATAGTGGAAAGGTCACTAAAAAGTGTCAAAAGTTCGACTACTGCAGCAAGCTCGGGGGCTATGCCGGAACCCGAAGAAGTCATGATGATAGAAGAAACCTGGATGCAGCCATATCTCGCATACATGATAAATAAACAGTTACCAGAAGATGCAGTGGAAGCCAAGAGAATAACTCGACGATCGAAAGCATTTGTCGTATTGCAGGGCTAATTATACAAGAAGAGTATAACTGGCATTTTGCAGCGTTGCGTAACGCCTCAGGAAGGACAAGTAATATTAAAAGATATACACGGCGGAGTGTGCGGCTGATACGTCTCAAACGTATCTATAATTTTTGATGCTCCATGCTTGTTTTTACACCATTTGCCTTGTGTTTCGTTACACTTCGTGGCACTTTTATGCGATTTCCGGAACTAACCTATTAACAAGATGCCACAGTGCCAGTTCCCTGTTTTCTGCTGTTTTGTGTTTCAGAAAAGCTACACAGGAAATATTCTCGGAATTGGACGAAACAAAAGCCAGAAGTCTTATTTTTCCCGGAAGCTTCCCAAAGACCGAAAGAGAGCCGGAGGGGGGCCAGAGGCCGCCCTCACACATAGGTGGTGCGGCCCAGGCCCTGGCCGCGCCACCCTGGTGTGAGGAGCCCCTGGCTGCCCTCTGACGACGCCCCTTCGCCTATATAAAGCCTCGAGACGGAAAACCCTAAGACGGTCGGCAAAATTTCCAGAACAGTTCCGTAGCTCCGCCGTCGCCGTCGACAAATTTCGGGGGACAGAAGTCTCTGTTCCGGCACCCTGCCGGGACGGGGAAGTGCCCCCAGAGCCATCTCCATCGGTCTCCATCGCCGTCTTCGCCGTCTCCATCGACCTCACCGCCATCTCCATCAACCTTGCTGTCTCCTATGATGAGGAGGGAGTAGTTCTCCCCCGGGGCTGAGGGCTCTACCGGTAGCTATGTGGTTCACCTCTCTCTCCCATGATATGATCTTTATGTGATCATGAGCTTTGTATCATGTTGAACAAGTAGATGTTATTATTCAGATATTATGTGTACTCTAGTGATGTTACTAAAGTAATCTATTCCTCCTGCCATGGTGTAACGGTGACAGTGCGTGCATCATGGTGGTACTTGGTCTAGGCTACAATTGTGATCTTTTATGGATTATGAGAATAATTATCGCTATGATAGTATTGAAGTGATCTATTCCTCCTTTCATGGTGTAATATTGACAGTGTGTGCACCGTGTTAGTACTTGGTCTTAGTTGCAATAATATCTATCTTGAGTTGTGCTTTGATTTGGATATCTCTATGAGTGGTGTTTGTCAGGTACTTGATGAACTTTAAGGGGTGCTTCTGTAGCCACTACGCAATGATTAGTGTTATTCAATAGGAGAGTAATTCAGAGTACCATAGTGAAGAGAAGTTGTTTATTTTTTCAATTGTGTTATATTGTTGGGAGTGTGTACACTAGTGAAAGTATGATCCCTAGGCCTTGTTTCCAAGCTTTGCACACCGTTTACTTGCTGTTTTGTTACATGTTTGCTTGCAGCGATACTTATTTCATATTACAGTTACTACTTATAATCATCACTACCGCTTGTATTTCACTATCTCTTTGCCGAACTAGTGCACCTATACATCTGACAAGTGTATTGGGTGTGTTGGGGACACAAGAGACTTTCTGTATCGTAATTGCATGGTTGTTTGAGAGGGATAGCTTTGACCTCTTCCTCCCTGAGTTCGATAAACCTTGGGTGATCCACTTAAGGGAAACTTGCTGCTGTTCTACAAACCTCTGCACTTGGAGGCCCAACACTATCTACAAGAACAGAAGCGTGTGTAGACATCAAGCTCTTTTCTGGCGCCGTTGCCGGGGAGGTAAGGTAAAAGGTACTCGCATCCTCCTGTGTGAGTGCTCAGAGTTATTTCCTTTAGATTCTGCAATTACATCTTTTTGTTTCTTGTTTTTATTTTCACTAGTTAGGCTTAATGGAAAACAAAGAGTTCTTTAGTCTTTTTCCTGATTTTAGATTTGAAGAGAAAATTGAAAATCCTTTGGAGCTTATTTCACATAGCAATGTTATTAGTACGAATACTTTGAATACCGTTAATGCTAATGCTATAGAAAAGTCTAAGCTTGGGGAAGCTGGTTTTGTTAAGTATGATATTTTTAGTCCCCCAGCTTTAGTGGAGAAGGTCTGTTCTGATAATATTTTATCTCCCATGTGTGATGTTTCTAGTGATGCTTGTGCTCCTCATCCTTTTAAAATACCTACGAAGATTGTTGAACGTATTAGGGATAACTGCTATTTAGGAGATGGAACTGTCCATTGTGGTGATCATCTGCTCTTTATACATGAATTATGCGAGTTGTTCCAGTGTGCAGGTATTTCAATGAACCAAGTTAAGAAGAAGCTATTTTCTTTATCACTGAAAGGTAGAGCCGAGGAATGGTATCGGTTGCTTAAAGATGGTCCATCTATTGCATGGGAGGAAATTGTGCATCTCTTTTATTCCAAGTTTTGTCCTCCAAGTGAAATTTATAAAGACCGTAATCAGATATATAACTTTTGGCCGCATGAGGGAGAAAGCATTGCCCAAGCTTGGGGAAGATTGAAGTTACTAATGCATAAATGTCCTATTCATGATCTTCCCCGTAATATTGTTATTAATAATTTTTATGCAAGGCTTTCAGGATATTACAAGGACTATCTAGATGCATGCTTTGATGGGTCTTTCACAAGCAAGGATGTTGACACCAAGTGGGATCTACTTGAAACAATTCAAAACAATATTGAAGGTTGGTATAGCGACAAAGGTAAAGGATCAGGTATGAATTACGAGTTTGATTGCATTAAGTCTTTCGCTGAAACTGCTAATTTTCAAGAGCTTAGTGCTAAATATGGTATTGATCCTCAAATTATGGTTGATTGCTTTAAAGCCTTTGCTTCCCATATGAATGTTCCTCAAGGAAATGGGGACGTGTATCATGAACCTTTTAAGGACACTTGCATAGAAAGTGATATTGTTATTGATGATTGCAATAAACATGCTCAAATTTCTAAAAGTACTATTTCTTATAAGCATGTTAATTTTTGCGGAATACATAGACCTTGTGAACAGAGTTACAATAAGGAAGATTATTGCATCACCCACGCAAATGAAGAAACCAGTATGTGGCTCAAGGATCTAGATGTGCTTGGTGAAAGGGTTTGTGAGCTTTATCCTTTTCTTTGTGAATTTTGCGGTGAAAAGGGTCACTTTAATTTTCAATGCCAAATTAATCGAACGAGTACCGCATATTTGTATTGCGATGATAAGATTACTCTCAATCAGCATGATGAGCTTACTTTGTTTTTGAATTGTGAAGAGATATCTAGAAAGATTTCTTTGGTTGATATGAGAGATGTTGATATTAATAGCACCCTACGTGGTTGTCGTCTCTATTGTGCTAAAGATTGCCTCGCAAATACTTACTTACAAGATCTTATAAAACATGATGTTTTGCCAAGCTATGACAGGACTAATAGATGTTTTGATCTTATTAATAGAGAGGAGGAATCCTCCAAAGTTTCTTCTGTTGTTTCTGTCAGCAAACCAGATTATGTGGAGAAGATGCCTTTCCCTCCTAAAGAATATGTGGAGAAGATGCCCTTCAAGTCTCTCCCTCCTAAAGGAGAGAGTAAGAAGAGTATGAAGAAGAAGAAGAAGAAGAGGAGTAAAAGGCAAGAGGACACGGTATCTTCCCCTAAGCGTTATGATCCTGCTATTGATTATGATAATTCTGATTGGGATGATATTCCTATGCCTGTTACCTATGTTAGTGATCATGATTGGGAAAAGCACTCTACTTTTGATATTGAAAATCTTTTTGGTACCAATTCTAAGGTTAATAATTGTTGTACCATTAGTGCTATCCATGCTCCTTCTTATGATGATATGTTTGATGAGTATGCTTTGCGACATAGTAGTTCTCTAGCTTGTGATGATACTAAACCTCTAGTTTATGATGGTTACAATGATGAGTATAATATTTTCAGTTCACCTACTTTTGAGGAGAAAACTAGTTATGATTACAATATGCCTCCTATTTATGATGATTATGGTGATGAGAATAATTATTCTGTTGAATCTGCTCCTACTATGATTGTTCATGTGGGGAGTATTAATCCTTTTATGCATGTGGCTCATGATAGGGATGCTTTACGTGATAGTTATATTGGTAATTCTATTCATGATGCTACTGAAAGTTATTACGAGAGAGGGAAACATGGTTTGATGGATCTCAACAATATTGAGTTTCCCCTCTTTATGTTGCAATTCTTGAAGTTGTACTTGTTTTGCCTTCCTATAATTTTTGCTTTGCGCTTTTATGACTTGTCTTTTTACAAGACTATTTTTTATAGGAAGTGGTTTAGATTTAAATGTGTTTCATACTTGCTTGTTGATGCTCTCTATTGCTTTAAGTTACTATATGGCACCTTTGCCTCAAGCTCTTATATGGCGCCAACATGAGCATCTTTGCAAATTACTGCGCCTAGCTCAAAGGCGTTAAAGAAAAGCACTCTTGGGAGATAACCCATTGTTTATTTTTTAGTACTTTTTCTTTTATTTGAGTCTTGTAAGTTATTACTACTGTAATGACCTCTCCTTATCCTTTTTATTTTGTTTTTGTGCCAAGAGAAGCCTCTAATTTGAGTGAGGTAAGATTTGGGGATGTTGCTGTCCTGAAACTGTTTTCGGTGCTGCACCGTAAAAATTCGTATAAATTCTCTGTATATATTTTGGACCTGAGATTTCTTGTGCATATGCCCCAGGTTATATACAAACTTTCGTTAGTTGAACACTTTTTAATTTGAGCAACAGAAGACCCCTCAAAAATTCGTCCTTTGTCAGCTGTTCAGTTTTGACAGATTTCTGCCAATATTTGTGTTTGCCGCTTTTTCGCATTCTTTTGAGTTCTTTTGATCACGGAACTTTTGGGGAAGTTGCTACAGTAGTATTTGCTATATATGTGGTGGTTTTAGGTTGAAACCTGAAGCAAAAGAGGATTGATTATATGTTATGCTTGCACTAATGTTGCTAATAGAACTGTGTTTAGTTTTGTATGAAGGAAGTTTTCAAGTGTAGGGATTGGAGAATGATGAGATGAGTTGAAGAATGGACAAAAGCTCAAGCTTGGGGATGCCCATGCATCACCCCAAGAAATATCCAAGAAGTACAAGCGTCAAAGCTTGGGGATGCCCCCAAGGCACCCCTTCTTCATCGGCAAAAATCAGGTCACCTTTCAAGACACTATATTTTTATTGCTTCATGCACTATGCGTTTTTCTTGAAGCGTCAGTTGTTTTAGTTTTTAGTATTAGTTTAGTTTATTTTTCTGCAATAAATGGTTAGATCACATCATGTTTCTTTTGGAGGAGATGAACTCGCTTTTCATTGCCAAGAACACTCTAATTTTCACTCTTATCAAAAACCGAGTGTTCTTCTTTTTTCGCTACTGCTTTTGGTTTTCATTTTCGCCTTGGTTTTTGTTCAGATCTTGTTTTATATTTGAATCAAGGTGTATGTTTGCCTCTGATCTTTATTGGTTTTCATCAAAAAAGGTGTTTTAAAAATTTCGAATGGTGTTGGAAAAGAGAAAAAGCTTTATGCAAAAAAGTGGTACAAGAAGGAGCTTGTGTAGACTGCGGCTTAGGCTTTTGCATGTCATGCTTGATGTTTTTTTGATAGTATGCTTAGTGGTTTTGCTGTAGCATGACTTGTCTCAAATAACTGAGATTGCTTAATGAGCCTTTGAAAAAATCATGCGTTGTTTTTATTGTATGGAAGCATTATTTTGGTTTTCTCCTTGATGCTTTATTTGGGTTGACTTGGCGCATGCTCACACATGCTAGACTCTTACAAAGTCGCCAATAGCCTTCATGATCATTTAGTTTTTGACTTTTGATGCCATCTTATGCTTCTTTTAATGTCGCTTTGTCGCTTTGCATGATTATGGCCATTATTGCTCTCTTAGTTGGTCGCTCCCAATCTTTTGCTAGCCCTCGCCTTGTACTGAGTATGAGCTCTACTCGTGCATCCAACTCCTAAAAGCCAAAGTTTTCCAAAGTGTCCACCATACATACCTACTAGCAATTTGCTATTCCAAGTAAATTCGACTTGCTTTTATTTTCTCTTCAAATTAAACTCTTACCAGTGTTATGCAA
Organism: Dactylis glomerata; assembly: GCA_007115705.1. Taxonomy (NCBI): domain Eukaryota; kingdom Viridiplantae; phylum Streptophyta; class Magnoliopsida; order Poales; family Poaceae; genus Dactylis; species Dactylis glomerata. The sequence goes on from QXEO01000631.1 coordinate 1,197,113, forward strand.
AATTGGGTCAGTAAAGCTCTCACGAACCGGAAGGCACACTTTTCTTTTTCATGTTCTTAAAAATTTGACATTGTGGTCTCTTATGTTGAGTTGTTATGCTTGCAAGTTGTAAGTTGGATTCTAGCCCAGCCATGATGTCATGGGGCAAGCTTTCAACATTGCACTTCTTATTTGAGTTGATATCGTGATCTTTTGTTTATAGATGCCCGCGGTGTGAAATGAATTGGGAATCTTGTGGGGATCATGGAGTTTGTATATGTGTTAGGGAAACGCCGGGCTGCCAATCTAAGCCATGCATAATTCATGGTGGAAATTTGCAGCATACCCATGGTGAACATACGACGACGCATCTCACAATAAAAAGCTAAACAAAAGGCAAATAAAAGAGATGTCGAGGTGTTCATTGTCTGCTTGTCCTGTCATTTTGGTGTGGGCTTGTTCCATGTCATCGGGCACGGAGGTACCCCATTGGCGGTTCTCAATGATATGCATATACTTACAATGACAAGAGCCTTACTTGGGACTCTAAGTAAAGTAGCATGAGGTTTGGGTACTCGTATTCACGGGGCATGAGGTTTTCAACTTATGATTTGTCAAGCATATGCATCATAATTGTTCTCGCATTAACTTTAACCATTCAAGATGCTTATGATGGGGGCAATGAGAGCTCAAAGCCGGTAAGTACCATAATTTTTGAAGGTTATAAAACTTGCAATCACTGCTTCCCTCTGCGAATGGCCTTTCTTTTACTTTTATGTTGAGTCACCACCTTCTTTCTTTATGCACCATTAAGAGAGCATAGTTGTCATTCTTAGTGTAATATGCATTGTCCCAAAGTTCATTGATTGATTCATATTGTTGGTTTCACTTCTTCTCAAATTATTTGTATCTAGTCGCCCTCTTAAACTTGAAGGTGTCCTATGCATTTATGTTTTGCTCTCTTTGAAGGACAAGCTGAAAACCATTTGTATGTTTTTCCTTATGATTTGAACACACGTTTGACTTTCATTGTTTCATTTTCATGATCTTTTGTTTGTGTTCATTTGCATGTTTACAACATGGTTGCTAAGTTCTTATTGTCAAGATTATATCTTTCATGCCCATGTTTTAAGTTCTTATGATCCCAGCTCACCAATGCTTACATATATGATCAAGATTGTGTAGGTGCATGTCACCTCAAAAATTATTCTTTGTTATCACTTACCTACTCGAGGACGAGCAGGAGTTAAGCTTGGGGATGCTTGATACGTCTCCAACGTATCTATAATTTTTGATGCTCCATGCTTGTTTTTACACCATTTGCCTATTGTTTCGTTACACTTCGTGGCACTTTTATGCATTTTCCGGAACTAACCTATTAACGAGTTGCCACAGTGCCAATTTCCTGTTTTCTGCTGTTTTTGTGTTTCAGAGTGATACACAGGAAATATTCTCGGAATTGGACGAAACAAGTTCCTGAAGTCTTATTTTACCCGGAAGCTTCCAGAGATCCAAAGGAGAGTAGGAGGGGGGGCACCAGGGCCCCACACGCAGGGGTGGTGCGGCCAGGGGCCTGGCCGCGTGAGCCTCGCGTGAGGGCCCCTGGCTCCTCCTCTGACATCGCCCCTTCGCCTATAAAGACCCCCCGACGGAAAAAACCTAAGGACCCGATCACTTTTCCAGAACACATCGCGATCCGCCGCCGCCGTCGACCTGAAGATCAGGAGGGTCCAGAAGCTCTTCTCGGCACCCTGTCGGAGAGGGGAATCGCCACCGGAGGTCTTCTTCATCGCCATGCTTGCCTCCAGAGCGATGAGTGAGTAGTCTACCTTGGACTATGGGTCCATAACAGTAGTTAGATGGTTGTCTTGTCCACCATGTGCTTCATGTTTAGATCTCATGAGCTGCCCTACATGATTGAGATCACCGTTATGTAATTCTACATGTTTGGTTTGTTGGGATCCGATGAATATTGGTGTTTATGATTAAGTTGTTGTACTGAATATTATCTTTTGTTATCTCTATGTTGTTTATGATCTTGCATGCTCTCCGTTGTTAATAGCTATCTTGGCCGAGTAGTTGCTAGTGACTCCAAGAGGGGGTATTTATGCTCGATAGTGGGTTCATGCCTCTATTTAACCTGGGGGAGTGATAGAAACCTCTAAGGTTGTAGATGTGCTGTTGCTACTAGGGAGAAAACAACATTCATATGCTCAAGGGCATATGCTTTGTTTACATTACACACTTTGCTTAATGCAATTATCTGTTGTTCGCAACTTAATACTTGTGGAGTTCTCGGATTGATTCGCCACAAGTGGATTATTAGTCATAGATGCAGTTGGATGGTGGTCTATGTATTTTGTTGTAATGCCCAGAGTAAATCTCATAGTGATCTTCTTGACATATCATGTTTATCTCTATTCTATCAATTGCCCAACTGTAATTTGTTTACCTAGCATGTGTTATTTATCTTATGGAGAGACACCACTAGTGAACTGTGGACCCCGGTCCTATTTCCATCATATTGCTATCACCTGTTTACTTTACTCGCACTGTTTACTTTATTCGCATACTCTACTGTTTTCCACTCGATACGCTCATAACCTTTGTTTCAAGCAAACCGGTGAGATTGACAACCTCATCGCAAGTTGGGAGCAAAGTACTTGGTTGTGTTGTGTGCAGGTTCCGCGTTGCTACTGGCCAAAGACGAGTCAACAAGTGAGCCCTTGTTGGAGTGCTATTAAGCCAGTCTGCATCACCTTCAGTCGTTGTTGTCTGCTTTTCTCCTGAACGATATTAAACCTTGGTTTCTTAACTGAGGGAAAACTAGCTGCTATACTCATCACACCTTCCTCTTGGGGTTCCCAACGGGCTGGTCATTCACCACGCATCAGCGGCCATCATGCTAGCAGCAGGGCAATAGCGGCAAAAGCATTTCGACCAGGATTTTATTGGCTCACAGCCATCGAAGACGCAAAAGATATAGTTCAGAAGTGTGAAGCATGTCAAAGATTCGCATCTCGACCACACGCGCCAGCAGCAGAGCTACAGCCAATACCATTGTCCTGGCCCTTTGCACAATGGGGCCTCGATATGGTGGGAAAGTTGCACAAATCTTGGCCAGGAGGACATGTTTACATGCTAGTGGCAGTCGATAAATTTACCAAGTGGGTGGAAGCGGCTCCGGTAACAACTCAAGATTCGACAGCAGCAATCAACTTTATTAAGTCAATAGTGTTCCGTTTCGGTGTACCATATAGCATCATCACAGACAACGGGACAAACTTCACTTCGAAGGAATTCAAGAGTTACTGCGAAGGATTGGGAATCAAGCTCAAATTCGCATCTGTAGCACACCCGAAGACAAATAGGCAAGTCAAAAAAGCCAATGGCCTAATATGCAGTAGGATAAAAAAGAGGCTCTTAGCACCTCTCGAGAAAGCCAAGAGCGCTTGGGTAGATGAATTGCCCTCTGTTCTTTGGAGTTTAAGAACCACACCTAACGCAGCAACTCAAGAAACTCCCTTCTTTCTGGTCCATGGCGCAAAAGCCGTGCTTCCAGTTGAAGTTACACACGAAGCTCCAAGAGTTACGGCATACGACAAAGTAACATCAACAGAAGCGTTGCAGGACGACATCAACGCACTAGATGAAGCAAGAGATAAAGCATTAGAAAGAGCCACGCAGTATCAACAGAGCCTGCAGAACTACCATAGTAGTCGAGTTCGTCCACGATCCTTTGTGGTGGGAGATCTAGTCTTACGACTCAGGCAGGACAGCCACGGCAAATTGGAGTCCCCTTGGGTGGGACCTTACATTGTCACAGAAGTGATACCAGGAGGAGCTTATCAACTACAAGACAAGAAGACAGGAAAAGACGAGAGCAACCCATGGAATGCGGAGCAGCTACGATGTTTTTACGCGTAGAAGAAATATAGTGGTATCAGTAAACTCGAGTTAACCCTCTGAACCCAGAACATGAGGCCATAGGTCGGGTTCCTTGGGTTGAACTCGACAAATTGTACAAATATTTCTACTTCTCCGCTCGGGGGCTTCAACCCTCGGGTCGTACGAAAGAAAGTTTTATCATGATATGGATATCTTTTACATTACTAGGTTGTGCAGACAACCCAATATTCTTCAAAGTAATATAATTGGTTCGCAAAGAACCCGATATATATAAAGCATACCTCAGAACAACGATTTGTCCTCATGGTACTATTAAAAACATCAAAGCAAAATACGAATATTTATTACAGATAGTACGGCAGCAAGGCAACTAGAAAAAGAGGTTACATATAGCAGATTCTAATGGAAGTGAACTTCAGCTTCATACTCCTTCTGGCACTGGGTGCCGTCATAGATTTTCACGTCAAACTTTGACGTGCCGATGTGGAAGTCGAAAGTCATGAAGAAGCCTTGGTGGAGGTCATGGTCTTCTGCAAACTGTGACCAGTGATGACCCACAACTATAGGGGATCGCAACAGTCTTCGAGGGGAGTATTACCCAAATTTATTGATTCGACACAAGGGGAGCCAAAGAATATATGTAAGCCTTAACAGATGAGTTGTCAATTCAGCTGCACCTGGAAACAGTCTTACTCGTAGCAGTTTATCAGTAGCAAAAGTTTTATAGTAGTGACAGCAGGGAAACAGTAACAGCAGTAGTAAAATAGCAGCGGTAATAGTAACAGTTGTAAACAGTAGGAACAAATACTGTAGGCATAGGGATGGATTACGGGCGTTGCATGGATAAGATAATTCATGAAATCAATGAGACAAAGGCATTGCAGATAAATAATGATAAAGCATCCTAGTACAAACAATCATAGGCATGTGTTCCGTATATAGTCGTACGTGCTCACAAGGAGAAACTTGCACGACATCTTTTGTCCTACCAGCCTGTTGCAGCAGGGCCTCAAGGGAAACTACTGGTAATTAAGGTACTCCTTTTAATAGAGTACCGGAGCAAAGCATTAGCACTCGGTGAACACATGTGATCCTCACATCATAGCCATCCCCTCTGGTTATCCCAATTTCTGTCACTTTGGGGCCTCGGGTTCCGGACAATAATATGTGTATACAACTTGTAGGTAAGACCATAAACAACAAGTATCATCATAGAAATAATAACATGTTCAGATCTGAAATCATGGCACTCGGGCCCAAAGTGACAAGCATTAAGCACAACAAGTTGCAACAATGTCATAGGCACTAAATAAAGATACTAGGCACTATGCCCTATCAATCTCATATCAAATTACATGAACAATCTCATCCAATCCCTACCATCCCCTCACCTACAGCGGGAGAATTACTCACACATGGATGGGGGAGTCATGGATGGTCGATGGAGGAGCGTTGGTGATGATGGTGATGAAGATCTCCTCTGAATCCCCATCCCGGCAGGGTGCCAGAACGGAGTTTCTGGTTCCGAATCGCGGTTTCTGATGGCGGCGGCGCAGCGGAAGTCTATCTGGGAAAAACGCCGTCTCTCTGATATTATGTCGTCCGGGGGTATATGTACGCGAGAGGGGAGGTCGAGAGGGGTGCTGGGGCCCCCTCACGCAGGGGTGGCGCGGCCAGGGCTGGGCCGCGCCACCACTGTGTGACGGCCCCTCGAGCCCCTTCTCCCTCCTGTCTTCTGGCTCCGTGGGTCTTCTGGTGAAATAGGATTTTTCATGATTTTTCCCGAATTTTTACTGGAAGTTGAATTTCTGCACAAAAACGAGACACCAGAGCAATTCTGCTGAAAACAGCGTCAGTCCGTGTTAGTTGTATTCAAAACACACAAATTAGAGGAGAAACAATAGCAAAAGTGTTCGGGAAAGTAGATACGTTTTGGACGTATCAACTCCCCCCAAGCTTAGCTATTTGCTTGTCCTCAAGCAATTCAGTTAACAACTGAGAGCGATAAAAGAAACTTTCATGAACACATTTGCTCATATGATGTATATATACTAACTATGTGATCAAGTACTCAGGCAATTCATAATAAGGAATATGCAACTAATGTCACCTCATAGTCAAGCAAGCTATGAAAGAGTGCCAATGCACTAATAACAAGTAACATGTACATGAGAAGCTACAAGATTGTAATATGCATAAATGATATGAAAGAGTAGTATCCCACTTGCCTTTATTTGTAGAGCAAAACATAAATGCTGAGGCACCTCTGAAGTCCAAGGGAAGACTAGAAGTAGAAATATCAAAGATACAAGCATCAAAGTTATACCACAATTAACCGTGTTCTGGGACAAGCACATTACACTAAGAATAACAGCTATGCTCTCAAGAAGTGCTTAAAGTTAGAAGATGGTGACTCAACATAAAAGTAAACGAATGGCCCTTCGCAGAGGGAAGCAGGGATTTAACATGTGCTAGAGCTTTTCATTTGTAAAACAGAGATAAAAGTTTCTTTTGAGAGGTGGTTGTTCAATGTCAATGACTAGCAATGGGGACTTACTATCTTCCATAATAAACAAGTGAGAGCGGTTCCGAGTTCTTTGAAATTTGGCACATTGGTGCTCTTTTATAAAGCTTTGGCACTCCTCCCCACCTTTTTCCTTTCTCAAACCATGGCTAACCGATTCCATCGGGTGCCCACCAACTTTCACATTCCTTTGGAGGAGTGCCCCCTTTTTTTTCTTTCTTTAGAAATAAGATTATAATGGTCTGACCAGCTCTCATGAAAAATTAATGACGAGCAGATGAAGCTGCCTAGTCGAGGGGTACTTAATTTAATATGGAAGATAGCAATTCCGACCACTACGTCCCCATGAGCTAAGAACAGTGGCACAAAATGGGAAGTAGTTGAAAGCTTTGAAAGGTAGCACATGAAAATTTACTTGGAATGGCTTACAAATACCATGCATAGGAATTTATAGTGGACTCTTTGGAAGACTTGGTTTTTGGTAATTGGATGCACGAGTAGAGCTCATACTCAGTACAAGTGAAGGCTAGCAAAAGACTGGGAAGCGACAATCGAGAGAGCAAAAACTGTCATAATCATGCTTGCGACAAAACAAAATTAATATAGGCATAAAAATGATACAAGAACTCTGAGGCAATTTAGATCATCGAGGCTTAACTGACTTTTTGTTCAGTCATATGCATGCTTGAGCATGTGCCAAGTCGATTCAAATGAAGCTTTCAGAGGTGGATACCACAATATCATACCATACTATGAATAAAACAATGCATGCAAGCGTCTACATGACATGCTATAGGCTAATAGTAAATTGAAACTAATCATATGAGAGCAAGAACTACAAAGCATCCATTAGATAACATATACCTTACATGAACTGACTAAGCATGTCCACATAGATGAGTATATGTACAAAAATGAAAACAAATAGAGTTCATACCAGCCTCTTACCACACCTCGGATTGTCATATATCGTCATTATTGCTCTTCACTTGTGTGGCTTGAATAATATAAAGTGAATACCAAGCTCCAATGGAGTAACGGGAGACTGAACTCTGCAACAAACTTTACAAAACCGAAGAAGAACAACAAATATTTTTGGGGTTTTCGATTTTTGAAGCAAAAGCGGAAGGAAATAGCAAACAAAGCAAAATATTTTTGGGTTTTTCAAGTAGCAAACTGAAATGGCAAGTAAAACAAACCAAAGGTGGAAAACTAAAGAACCAAATAGAGAGAAACAACGGAAATGTTTTTGGTCTTTTTATGTTTTGGAAGAAATGAAAACAAGAACGAGAACAATAAAGAAAGCAAAACATGAATATACAAAGGTCCGACAAAATATGATATGTAGATGAGTGAATCGTCAGCGTACCTCCCCCCAAGCTTAGGCTTTTGGCCTAGGTGGAAATCAATTTCGACTTTGATAGCTGCCCCAGGCTGGTGGATCATCATAGGTGTAATCGTACCCGGGCTCTCGTGAAGATGAAGCTGATGGCGCATAGTCATAATAAGGCTGCTCATATGGGAAATTCATAGTGTTGGAGGGCTGCCCCGACTCTTCGGTGCCCTCCTCATCGTGCACAGACGGCGGGTGCTCCTCCACGTACGCATTAAGCTCATCTTCTGTAAGCGACCATCCATTCATGCGATCAAGGTTAAACAAAAGAGGTGCAGGCAAACGGACTGATCGTTCAGTCTTTACTACCCTCCAGGTAGTCTTCTTGAAAAAGGTTAGCTCAAATGTTAAATTAATCAAACTGGCAGGAGGAGAAATAAACTTATGTTGAACCATAGCATCAAGACCAAGTTTCTCTTCGGGGAACTGCAGATCTCGAAAATGAGGCACAACACCATGAAAAGTTAACAGGCGTGAAGCTATAAGCCCCCCACAGATTCCCCCTTTCTCACGGTTAATATCAAGACGGAAAGCTATTAAGGCACCCAAATTGTAAGTTCTATCACGCCTTAAAGTAGTAGCAATAAAAGCTAGATCATGGAGAGACAATTTACTTGCAGATTTCCTAGCAAGAACACATTTGGTAATGAAGAAGGCAAAATATCGAATGGATGGGAAATGAATGTTTCGAGTTTTACCACCCTCTCCTGTGAAGCTTCTTCCTTGACAAATCTCCTCGTATAGTTCTAACAATTGCCTTGGTTGTCCCCTTATCTTCTCGAGCGATCCCCACTGTGGTACTCTAATAGCTGTACAGAAAACATCGAGAGGCAAGTCCACAGATTTGTTATAAATTTTATAATGAACCATGGGATTAGATGTGGACCAACTAAATCTGAAATCCTGCACCACAGACATTGTTAGTTTAACATATTGGGGAGGTTCACCCTCAACAAAATATTCTAATCTTGCATTAGAAAGCAAGGTTTGAAAATCTTGTAGGATTCCAGCAGCACTCAAGAATGCTGAGCATGGATAGAGTGAGGGAAAAACCTTCTCTTCACGGTGAACTTTCATAACTTCATGCACTTCTAGTTCATGTTGAGAGAGTTGATACACATTCTCCTCCATTTCGGAGAGCAAATGATCCAAGTTTCAGTAGAAATGTTGGGCTGAACAAGGAGATCGAAAAATCCAGGTGAACAACAGCAAGGACTCGAGCTTGAGCAAATGGAGTGGTGTTTTTCGGGAGAGAGAAAGAGCAGGGGAAGAAGAGATGAGTGAGGAGCCTGGTGGGGCCCCCTCACACCTGGGTGGCGCGGCCAGGGCTGGGCCGCGCCACCTGTGTGTGAGGTGGCGTGGCTGCCCCACCTGGTGCCTCCCAGGTGTCTCTCTGCCCCATTTTTGACATAAAAATTTATAAAGAATTTTCTGGAATTTTTCGAGAAACTTTATTTTCGAGGATTTTTCAGAAATTAGCATATCGATAAAACTCAGAAAAACGAGGATGAAAAGATTTCAAGTAAATCAAAACTAAGCATGCAGCAGCTCTGAGATACTCTTAATCATGCAACTAAACTGAAGGAATAAAATTTTATGAAAGTAAATACAAGTGAGGTGGAGTGGATGCAGTGAAAACGAAGTTTCGTTCATATAAATTCACTTTGCTAACAAGGTTGATCAAGTCTTGTTACCAAACTAACTTTATATGAGGCAAAACTTTGCACTTCACTTAATGCTTATGTTACCTCAACTTTGATAGGTATAGCCCCAACCATAACAATTTGATATTCTTCCTTGGGCTTTTGCTCTGAACAAATAATTTGACCAACTTTGATGGTCTCAACATGCTTGATTGAATTTAGAGCATTCTTCCTATCAATCTTCTTGGGAAAATAAACCGTATATTCTTTGTCATTAACATTAAAAGTGACTTTTCCTTGATTGCAATTAATAACAGCACCTGCAGTGTTTAGAAAAGGTCTCCCAAGAATAATAGACATATTATCATCTTCAGGCATTTCCAACACAACAAAATCAGTCAATATCAAACAGCTGTTAGCAACTTGAACAGGAACATTTTCACATATGCCAATAGGAATAGTGGTAGACTTATCAGCCATCTGCAAGGATATATCAGTTGAAACCAATTTTTCTAGATCAAGTCTCTTATAAAGAGAAAAAGGCATGACACTAACTCTAGCTCCCAAATCACATAAAGCAGTTCTAACATAGTTATTTTTAATGGAGCAAGGAATAGTGGGTATACCTGGATCTCCAAGCTTCTCTGGAACTTTACCATCAAAAGAATAGTTAGCAAGTAGAGTGGAAATTTCCTCACTAGGAATTTTCCTTTTGTTAGTGACAATATCTTTCATGTATTTTGCATAAGGAGGCATTCTAATAGCATCAGTCAAAGGAATTTGCAAAAATAAAGGTCTCATCCATTCATAAAACCTGTTGTAGTGTTCTTCTTCCTTGGACTTGTGTTTCTTACTAGGAAAAGGCATTGGCTTCTGTACCCAAGGTTCCCTCTCCTTACCATGCTTGTTGGCAATGAAGTCTTCTTTGGTGTACTTTGCATTTTTATCACTTTTTTCCGGTTCTTCTTCAACTTCTTCTTTATCTTCTTCTTTGTCGGAAGCATCTCCTGGTTCAGTTTCAGCATCTGAAATAGAAACAATGTTAGGATCTTTACCTGCATTAGAGGATTCTGCATTTGTTTTATGCTTCTTCTTCTTCTTCTTGGAAGGAATATCATCACTTGAAGTGCGTTGAGAATCTTGCTCAACCCTCTTAGGATGTCCTTCAGGATATAATGGGTCTTGAGTAGCAGCACCACTTCTTGTGCGTATTTCACATGCTTGCTTCTCTCTTGCAGCATTAACTAGCAAGTCTTTTTGCACCTTGGTAAGCTGATCAATTTGTGTTTGAACCATTTGAAAATGTTTAGCAAGTATCTTCACATCATTGGCGGTTCTCTCCACAATATCCTACAACTTGTTAATAACTCTAGAATTCTCCAACAGATGATTATGCACCATTCTATTAAAATTCTCTTGCTTAACAATAAAATTATCAAACTCATCTAAGCATTGATCAGGAGGTTTAGTATAAGGAATATCTCTTTCATCAAAGCGTTGGAGAGAGTGTACCTCAATAGTAGATGAGCGAGGGATTGGCTTACATAATTCTTCTATAGGAGGTAAATTCTTCACATCTTCGGCCTTAATACCTTTCTCCTTAAGAGATTTCTTAGCTTCCTTCATAACTTCATCATTTAATTCAATCATCCCTCTCTTCTTCGGCGTAGGCTCTGTAGATGGCGCAGGAGTTGGTGCTCGTGTTGGCTCAGCTAAAGTCCAATCATCATGATTCTGACTTATTTTAGCCATTAATTCTTTAGTTTCAGCCGGAGTTCTTTCCCTGAAAACACAACCAGCACAACTATCCAAATATGACTTAGATTCATCCGTTAGTCCATTATAAAATATGTCAAGGAGTTCATTTTTAGGCAATGGTTCTTTAGGCAAAGCTCTAATTAAAGAACAAAACCTTGTCCAAGATTCAGGCAATATCTCTCATTTTCCCTGTTCAAAATCAAAGATTTTCTGCACAGCAGCATGTTGAGCACTAGCGGGAAAATATTTCTAAAAGAAAGCATTAACCAAAGCAATAGGACTAGTAAGAGATCCAGGAGACAAGCTATTAAACCAAATTTTAGCAGCATCTTTCAATGAGAAAGGAAAAATCTTAGCAACAAAGTAAGTGCGGAGCTTAATATCATCAGAAAACAAATTACTCAAAGTAGAAAGCTCATTCATGTGCTCCATAGCACTCTCATCTTTAGTACCACAAAAAGGAGTTTTCTCAACAATAGATATGTAAGATAAATCCAAAGAGAAATCATAATCCTTGTCTCTAATATTGATAGGAGAGGCAGCAAACTTAGGATCAGGAGACAAATTGTATCTAACAGAACGTCTAGCAAGAAGTTCTTTAACATTACCTGCATTACGAGCAGCACGTGCTTTTGCAATAAAATCATCATTAAGCTCAATGTAAGCATCATCATCATAATCATCACTAGAACATTCCCTAGACTCAGGTGAACTAATAGGTGTAACAGTGGTGTTTCCCAACTTAGCTCTAGCAATAGTAGCATCTAAAAAGGAACCTAGTGAACCTCTCTTATCAAGCACAGTAGAAGCATTATCTAAATTATCAGTGGCACTTTCAATCTCAGCAGAAGTAGTAGCAGTAGCGTGTGGGTGTGGTGGTGTAAGCAACTTACTTATAACAGATGGCGAATCAAGAGCAACAGAGGTGTTGAGAGTCGTACCTCTTCTTGTAGTGGATGGCAATATAGGAATTTTTCCATCACGAGGTTTACCCATGATGAAAGGATTGCAGCGAACAATATGAATACCAAGTGAACTTACAAATAAAGCTATGCTCCCCGGCAATGGCGCCAGAAAATAGTCTTGATGACCCACAAGTATAGGGGATCGCAACAGTCTTCGAGGGAAGTATTACCCAAATTTATTGATTCGACACAAGGGGAGCCAAAGAATATATGTAAGCCTTAACAGATGAGTTGTCAATTCAGCTGCACCTAGAAACAGTCTTACTCGCAGCAGTTTATCAGTAGCAACAGTTTTATAGTAGTGACAGCAGGGAAACAGTAACAGCAGTAGTAAAATAGCAGCGGTAATAGTAACAGTTGTAAACAGTAGGAACAAATACTGTAGGCATAGGGATGGATTACGGGCGTTGCATGGATAAGATAATTCATGAAATTAATGAGACAAAGGCATTGTAAATAAATAATGATAAAGCATCCTAGTACAAACAATCATAGGCATGTGTTCCGTATATAGTCATACATGCTCACAAGGAGAAACTTGCACGACATCTTTTGTCCTATCAGCCTGTTGCAGCAGGGCCTCAAGGGAAACTACTGGTAATTAAGGTACTCCTTTTAATAGAGTACCGGAGCAAAGCATTAGCACTCGGTGAACACATGTGATCCTCACATCATAGCCATCCCCTCTGGTTATCCCAATTTCTGTCACTTTGGGGCCTCGGGTTTCGGACAACAATATGTGTATACAACTTGTAGGTAAGACCATAAATAACAAGTATCATCATAGAAATAATAACAAGTTCAGATCTGAAATCATGGCACTCGGGCCCAAAGTGACAAGCATTAAGCACAACAAGTTGCAACAATGTCATAGGCACTAAATAAAGATACTAGGCACTATGCCCTATCAATCTCATATCAAATTACATGAACAATCTCATCCAATCCCTACCATCCCCTCACCTACAGCGGGGGAATTACTCACACATGGATGGGGGAGTCATGGATGGTTGATGGAGGAGCGTTGGTGATGATGGTGATGAAGATCTCCTCCGAATCCCCGTCCCGGCAGGGTGCCAGAACGGAGTTTCTGGTTCCGAATCGCGGTTTCTGATGGCGGCGGCGCAGCGGAAGTCTATCTGGGAAAAACGCCGTCTCTCTGATATTATGTCGTCTGGGGGTATATGTACGCGAGAGGGGAGGTCGAGAGGGGTGCTGGGGCCCCCTCACGCAGGGGTGGCGCGGCCAGGGCTGGGCCGCGCCACCACTGTGTGACGGCCCCTCGAGCCCCTTCTCCCTCCTGTCTTCTGGCTCCGTGGGTCTTCTGGTGAAATAGGATTTTTCATGATTTTTCCCGAATTTTTACTGGAAGTTGAATTTCTACACAAAAACGAGACACCAGAGCAATTCTGCTGAAAATAGCGTCAGTCCGTGTTAGTTGTATTCAAAACACACAAATTAGAGGAGAAACAATAGCAAAAGTGTTCGGGAAAGTAGATACGTTTTGGACGTATCAACCAGCCACCCTTGAAGTATTGCTCGGCGTCGCTGTCGTACCAAACCTCCACTTCGTATGGAGTTCCTCCACCAGATTGTTCACAAAGAACCGCTTCTCGCAGTTCTCGCCCATCCATGAAGTTGGTGAAATTCAGCGGCAAGCGCTAAATCTCGTGGCACTGCGCATTGGCGATGCAGAAGAAAGAGAACATTCTGGGAGAAGCAGGAGATGTGACAGGAGGAGGAGCGCTTGGACCTGGGGCGGCGCCAGTCACCTTTGGTTTATTCTTGCTACCAGGCGGGCGGCCAGGACGACGCTTCGCCGGAGCGGCCGACGACGATCCTGCAGCAGCTAGAGTTGTTTTGTTTTTGCTTCCACGAGGGCGGCCACGACCCCGCGGCGCCATCGGAGAGCCAAGGTTCAGACGAGAACCATCTGCATCAGCCATGTGGAAAAGTGGGGAGAATAGAAACCCTAGATGAAAAAAGAAGACGATGCGGCGGAGGAGGAATCTGATTAGGATTTTTACCCTCACCAAAGATGCTTTATTTATAAGCACATATTAGCGGGCCCCCGTGATAGCAAGGCCCATAAACATATTTACAAAGGAGTTAAATTCTGCACATAGCAGACGATAATAAAGGGAAAAAAGAAAGTGTGATCGAAAGATATGAAAAAACCTCGCCTTGGGCTCGGGGGCTTACAAATAGGAGAAACCAGAAGGAAGAAGAAAAAGTCAATTTGAGCCTATGATTGACTACAAGTATCCAACCATAGCCTCGGGGGCTACTCCCATCGGGAGCGCTGAGCGCGCACACGATAGAAAATAAGACAATCAGCAATAAAGATGAAGAAATCTACCATGCAAACTTCGACTACGTAGTCGATAAAATATAGAGCGACTACTCCCATCGGGAGACACTTGGGAGAAATTAATATAATTCGAAATTCCTTGATTTTATCAGTCAAAAGAGACTGCGACATGAGATTCTTGAGTTGCATTATCGCAATGAAACTCGAATGCCGTGATTTATCACGAAGGTAAGACCCCGGGATCCGTCCTGTGTGGCCTGGTATACGCACATGGATGCGCTCTGCTGGTATGTATCCGTGTCTACAACACGAAGAAAATCCTGGTGGACGCACTGGGTATCCTGAGAATCACTGGGATTCATTCTTTGTAAGTCCTAAATGCGGCAAAAGAATGGTTTTGACCGGTATCCTGAATTTAAGTACAAGGGGATTGAATTTGAAGTAGGTGACAAGTATCTGTTCTGGCAGTTAACTGACCTCTTGATCCGTCAGAGTTGTCAGGCTTGTTCATCAAAACCCCTTGCGAAATATTGTCATAAAAATAAGTCGAAAGACCAAGTCGAAGATTTGAGGATATGAAGAAGTCAAAAAATTGATCAAGTCGAAGATTTAAAGATTAGAGATTCAACCCGAATCTGCAATTCTGGTAGAATCTCAGGGGCTACTGACAAGGGTATAGTTGATAGAGCCCGTTAGTTGAGTACCCATGAGGCCCGTTAAGCTAGGCCCAATTGTAATGATAGCCGAGATACAAGTCCTTACCGTATGTCGATATTGTAATCTGTGTCGGGCCCTACCCGATCCTCGAGACCTGGCCACCTATATATAGGGGCCAGGAGGGGACGGTGTAGGCCAGATTGAAAGCAAGCCAGGTTCAGCACCCAAGTTTACTTTCGTTATACGTTTATTTCAACTAACCTTACCTTCGAGTTTATCTGACGCCCTGTTTCCCCGATCCTAAGTCCTTCATCTAGGACATTTGTCGAGTTAACCCTCGTCAACTGTCTTCAATGCAGTTTTCTATGTGGGAGAGGCTAAATATATATGCACTTCACTACTTGGAATTATAAGTACTATATGATTGGATTGTTAGCAAGCATCCGCAAATACTAACAATGTATTAAGGTTTTCCCAACCATAGCCTTAAGTTAATGGTCCTCTTACTCCCATACGTGCAACGTTCCGATTCGTGTCCTCGGGTTTCTATCGCTCCGACAGGAATACCCCTTCCTTTTGCACATACTACTAACCCTAAGATGTTTAATCCATGTGCGCATAAATGTAATAGACACCAAAGGACAGTACCATATCAACATACAACTCTAATGAACCAAAGACATTCAACAAATCAATCTAAGAACAAATAAACTATGCAAACATGACATAGATCATAGGATAAATATTATAGCATCAAACACCATGTTTACATAGGACAGTATAGAGGTTTGTGGGAGGATGAACCATTGCATAATAGGAGGAGTTGGTGATGGAGATAGCGGTGAAGATAGCGGAGATGAGCAGCAAGGGGCGCAGGCGGCATCATGGGGGAGCGCCGCCCCTTAGCCCCCTTCCTTCATGGCTTCATGGGAACCCTCCCCCATGGAGATGGGATCCATGGGGGAGTCAAAAATCGTGGCTCTGGTGGCTACAAATTCGTGGGTGGAGGTGTCTCCGACGAGCTAGGGTTCCTCCCTTTATATAGTCTCTCAGATTCTCGTCTCCCCATCTTGGGCCGCACTAGATCGGGCCTAACTCGGCCGTCTGGACTCGGAATCAGGTGAATTTTCTGTCCAGAATGTTTGCCGTGAAATTCCCTACAACTTTGTAGTTGAAAAGTTTTCCGTTTGACGCCGTATTCGACCCGTAACGTGACCATCTTCGAAAAGAGTTCTGGCATAGATTTCTAGAAAGTCCCAATTTGACTCCAACAAGGTTTCCACTTGTATTCTTGGTAATTCCTACACATCAAAGTGTAAAACAAGAACATTATGCACTTTTGCAACTATTAGTAGGTTAGTCCAAATAAATCATAAAAGTGCCACAAAGTGTAGACACAACATATAGCAATTGGTGTAAAACAAGCATGGAACATCAAAAATTATAGATACGTTTGCAACGTATCAAGCTTGCACAGCAGAACGGATAGTCTTTGTGGTGATTGCAGATGGCAGCATTGCGGTGCCGAAGTGCACCGCCGCCAGATTCCCATCAACCAGAACCGGATCAAGACCTTGTGATGGAGAACAAATGAGACATGGTGGCATCTCCAATGAGAGGAACGGTGCCCATGGGCGTCGCTGTCACCAGCAGCAATAGGGTGTTGCTATGACTCCATCTCCATCCAAACCTTGCACGCATTCGAAACCCACAGGAGGGGCAGATTCCAGCACGACGCCTTCAAGAAGGGGAGTGGCGCTCTTCAGCGTCATCGTCGCTGGGCTTTCACCCGGAGGTCTGCCACCGAGGCAGAGAAGCCGAGCCGCACAAAATAAGCACAGAGTGGATAGGAACGAGGTCAAAATGGGGAGGAAGGGGTGACCTGTCCTTTCACTGATGTGCGTCTTCCAAAGCAAAACATGGCCTCAGCGAGATGTGTAGCCACCTATGCCCGGACGCGCATCGCAGTTGACGCGGGGAGGTCAGGACAGGAGCGTCGAAGCGGCTCGGAGCCCACGGAGACAGGGCAGCACGACGTTGTGCCCCCAGTCAGGGGACGGCAAGGCCAGTGGATACCCACCCCACGCGCCGCCCGAAAGAGGCAGGGGATGGCGCGACATCCTTGGGCGCGACGACGCCAGAGTTGTGAACGCCCAGACGATGTGTCCCCGTCCATCTTCTGGACCCAAGCCGAGCCGCGCGTGTCGCGGTGGACCGCAGGGCGGCTGGCCATCGATGCCGACACTAGGTGACAAGGGTATAGCTAATAGAGCCTGCTAGTTGAGTACCCCTGAGGCCCGTTAAGCTAGGCCCAATTGTAATAATAGTCGAGATACGAGTTCTTACCATATGTCGATATTGTAATCTGTATCGGACCCTACCCGATCCTCGAGACCTGGCCACCTATATATAGGGGCCAGGAGGGGACGATGTAGGCCAGATTGAAAGCAAGCAAGGTTCAACACCCAAGTTTACTTTCGATATACACCTGTTTCGACTAACTTTACCTTCGAATTCATCCGACGCCCTGTCTTCCCGATCCTAAGTCCTTCATCTAGGACATTTGTCGAGTTAACTCTCGTCAATTGGCACCGTCTGTGGGGACTCTGGGCGTTGGAATCATGAATTTGATGGCTTTTTCGCTTTTAGCCAACAACAGTGCAGGAATCGACAAAAGTCAAAAGATGGAGTTGACGATCGGAAGTCTAAGCATCTTAATCGGACCCTCGGGTTCGACCTGCCTCTCGGATTCGATGAAGCCAGATCCGTCGGCGAGTGAGCCCGAGACAGTAGCAATGATGGAATCATCTGAAGGCTCTTCTAGCGAGGTAAACTCGCCGGTCAGCTTAGGAGAAGCATAAATCGCAAAAGGCGATAAAATTCGGGAAGAACTCAACACGGAAGTAAAAGCATTTAAAACGCACAATAGTACAAGGGACTTCGCCGCTGGAAGTAGTGGCATCTCCAAAAGAGTACACCAGTTATGCGTCATTATCACTGAAGCAGAAAAAGAAAACAATAACGAGGGAAACGAAGGGGTCGACAAGCAAGTCGACAAGATAAGGGAGCACAACAAGAAGGAGAAGGAGAAAATTCACGTCTCAGTCGGAGAGTGGAGGATCATCATGTCAGCTATCAATCATGGCACAGAAGTACCCAAAGGCTCAAGAAGAGAAGTTCTAATGGGATATCAGTACGCATTACACCAGCACAAGAAGAAACTGAGAGAGGAAAGAGACATGTTTTTGAGAAGTCAAGATAATAACAGTATGTCAAGGGAAGAGTATTGGGATGATTATAGTGATGATTCAGAGTACAGCACAGAAAGGCGCGGAGACACAAAACACAAAAGAGGGACAACGGCACAGAGTAGAGAGGAAAGGTACTCAAGAAGTATTACTCCACAGCTAGAGGAGGAGGAAGAAGACTTCGTGCAAGAAACACCGGAAGCAGCGCTGATAGCAGCACAAGCATACCTACTAACCATGCGGCCAGAACCCGGAGATCTGCGGGAAGATATGCACCAAGCCGCAATACGAAGCCTCGGGATAGTGGAAGACAAGATCAGGGGAAAAGGTCCAGAGGCAAAGTCGATAAGCTACAAGGAGAGGCGAAAGGAGAAGTTCAAGCACAAAATCACACAAGACGAGTCTAGTGAGTCATCAGAAGAAGAAATGCGACAAAAAAGGAAGAAGGACGCAAGAAATATAATAGCGCAGGCTCGAGTAAATAAATCGCGCCACGCGTGGAGGGAAGAAAATTATGAGGACGACGAAAAAGAGATGGGCGCGTTGTGCTTTACCCGCAGGGTTTGCAAAACGCGGGTACCCAAAGGATTCAAGTTACCGCACGACCAGCAAAAATATGATGGGTCGCAAGAACCTACCCTTTGGTTATCGGATTACCTGCAGGTAGTACAAATATTAGGGGGAACAAAAGCGACAGCAATGCAAAGTTTGCAATTACACCTCATTGGCGCAGCACGGTCCTGGTTGAATACCCTACCCAATGAATCCATCGGAAGCTGGGGAGAACTCGAAAGCCAATTTTAAGAGATTTCCGCTCGACATATAAGCGCCCAGCGTCACTGGAGGAAGTCAAAGCGTGTGTGCAAAGGAAAGGCGAAACTCTATGTTCTTATATACAACGATAGAGTGTAATCAAAAACTCAGCAGAGGACGTCTCCGACGAAAGAGCAATAGATGCTTTTTCGGCTAGCCTTTGTCGCTCAGACCTCGTGGAAGAGATAGAAAGAACAAGGCCAACAACAGTAGCCGAGTTAATGGAAGAAGCCAACAGATTCGCTGACGGAGAGGATGCATATAACAACAAAAGAGGACGTTCACCAGAAGTCGACAGAACAAGTAAACAGAGGAGAAGACACCACAACAGGGATAACCAAGGAAGGCGAAATCAGGTAGCCGCGGGGTACGAAGCAAAGGAAGAGGAAGGTTATGAAAATAGGAAGTTTCAAGCAAAAGGAGCAGAAAAACCAAGATACTTCGGCCCTTCGGCCGAAGACATGCTATATGGACCTTGTCGAATCCACTACGTGTATCTTGATGGAAAGAGAGTCTCAAACCACCAGATGAAGGATTGTAGAACTTTCCTGAGGTTACAAAGCGCCATGGGTTCAAGCCAAGGGGGATGGCAAGGAGAAAAATACACAAGTCAAGGATATCAAGTACAAAGGCTAGCGAGGCACCTAGAGTCGAAAGTTTACATATCGGCAATGATTCAATCGGTGCCCAAGTCAAAGAAAGAGCGAAAGAACATATCCAGGCAAGTAAACCTAGCAATATCATCGCCACCAGCCACTACAGAGTACTTGCGGTGGTCAGATCAACCAATCAAGTTCAACAGAGCAGACCACCCAAGGAAAGTTCCCAGGCCGGGCCACTCGCCAATGGTGTTAAAAGCGCAAATAGGAGGGTACGACATCGGGAGAGTATTCATGGATGCAGGAAGCGGCATAAACCTAATATATGCTAGAACCCTGAAGGCAATGTGTATCTCGCTGTCAAGCCTGAAGCCAACAGATTGTTCTTTCCATGGAATAGTACCAGGAGCCGCAAATTACCCTCTGGGGAAAATAGAACTTGACGTCTGCTTCGGCAGTAGCAGCAACTAACACAGGGAGAAGTTGGAATTTGAAGTTATGGACTGGCCCTCACAGTACCACGTAATTCTAGGGCGCCCAGCATTTGCAAAGTTCATGGCAGTACCTCACTACGCGTATCTAACGCTAAAAATTCTAGGACCCAAAGGAACGATTACAGTACAAGGGAGCTTCAAAGTAGCCAACACTTGCGACAAAGAATTCAATAGAATGGTGCAAACTTTTGGCATGACAGCAGAATATGAGAGGCTGAAAGGAGAAACCGATCATAATGTGCTACCCGACGTTGGACGATCCATGCCAGATCAGGCTTTCGACACAACTCAGGACTCGAAGAAAATCCAGGTCCACCCTACGGACCCGAACAAGACAACATCGATTGCGGTAAACCTGGATCTCGCATAGGAAAGCGCGCTCGTCGAGTTCCTCCGTGAGCGCTAGGAAATCTTCACCTGGTGTTCTTCAGACATGCCAGGGGTTCCCAGGGAACTCATCGAGCACGCATTAAATGTAGATCCTAAAGCAAAGCCAGTCAAGCAACCATTGCGACGATTTGATGAACCTAAAAGGAAGACGATAGCATCAGAATTGCACAGGCTAGAAAACGCCGGATTTATCAAAGAAATAAAAACTTCGAGTTTGGTATCCAATCCAGTCATCGTACCCAAGAAAAACACAGACGTACAAAGAGTGTATGTCGATTACACATCTCTCAATAATTGATTCAACAGCGGGATGTGCAAGGCTTTTCTTTCTGGATGCATATTCTGGTTACAACCAGATCAAGTTGAAAAAAGAAGACGAAGAAAAGACAGCTTTCATTACACCATATGGGGTGTTTTGCTATCAAGTAATGCCTTTCGGCCTAAAAAATGCAGGAGCAACTTATCAATGGATGATGCAAAACTGCCTTGGGAGCCAAATAGGATGCAACATCCAAGTCTATATTGACGATGTAGTCATTACCACAAGAAAGGAGGAATCCCTAATTAGCGACTTGGCAGAAACCTTCGACAACCTGAGCAGGTACAAGCTTAAGCTTAACCCGACAAAGTGTTCCTTCGGCGTATCGGCAGGACAACTTTTAGGGTTCCTGGTGTTAGCATGAGGAATAGAGGTGAACCTAGAGAAGATCCAAGCAATTTTAACAATGGGGGAACCCACGAAACTA
Organism: Dactylis glomerata; assembly: GCA_007115705.1. NCBI lineage: Eukaryota > Viridiplantae > Streptophyta > Magnoliopsida > Poales > Poaceae > Dactylis > Dactylis glomerata. The sequence goes on from QXEO01000631.1 coordinate 1,218,542, forward strand.
CACGACATACAGAAACTCGCAGGACGCGTCGCGGCACTAAGTCGTTTCGTTGCTCGATTGGGAGAGAAAGCACTCCCTTTCTATGCACTTATGAAGAAGTCAGATGATAAATTTGAATGGACAGAAGAAGCAGATGCAGCTTTTGCGCAGCTGAAAAAAGTGCTTTCCACGCCACCAGTGCTGGTCGCACCAAAAGAAAAAGAGCCACTACTACTCTACATCGCCGCAACCCATCAGGTGGTGAGTACAGTATTAGTAGTCGAAAGAAGTGAAGAAGGAAAAGCCCACGACGTCCAGAGACCGGTATGTTTCATCAGTGAAGTACTTTCTCCGACAAAACAGAGGTATCCGCACTATCAAAAACTTGCATATAGTGTCTTTACAACAGCATGAAAATTGTGACAGTACTTTGCGGTGCACCCAATCATAGTGGTTAATGAAGCACCACTATCGAACATATTGAACAATCCTTCAGCAACAGGACGTGTCTCTTTATGGGGAATCGAATTATCTCCCATGGACATCTCGTATGAAAAAAGAAAGGTGATCAAGTCGCAAATCTAGCCAGATTTCATAGCAGAGTGGTTGGAGTTGCAGAGCACGGGGCCGCCAGATTTATCGAGTGTCTGGACAATGTACTTCGACGGTTCTAAAAGAATCCAAGGCGCAGGCGCAGGAGTAGTCTTGATATCACCACACGGTGACAAACTGAAGTATGTTTTAAGGATGAGTTTTCCGCAGGCCTCTAATAATGAAGCAGAATATGACGCTTTACTGCATGGAATGAAGATGGCCAAGGCGTGTGGAGCAACTCATCTAAAAATATTCGGAGATTCAAACCTCGTCGTCCAACAAGTTATGAACAGATGCGACACAATCAATGACAACATGATGGCCTACAAGAACTTATATCACTATCTCGAAGGAACATTCGATGGGTGCAAAGTCTCGCACGTCAGCAGAAACAGCAATGAAAAAGCCGACAATCTGGCAAATATCGGGTCAAAGTGCCTGCCCGTGCCATCTGGAGTCTTCTGGGAAGAAATAGTGGAAAGATCGATAAAAAGCGTCAAAAGTTCGACTACTGCAGTAGGCTCGGGGGCTGGTGCGAAAAGTGACGAGAGTGCACCAGAACCCGAAGAAGTCATGATGATAGAAGAAGCCTGGATGCAGCCATATCTCGCATACATGATAAATAAGAAGTTACCAGAAGATGCAGTGGAAGCCAAAAGAATAACTCGACGATCGAAAGCATTTGTCGTGTTGCAGGGGAAATTATACAAAAAGAGCATAACTGGCGTTCTGCAGCGTTGCGTAACGCCCCAAGAAGGACAAGTAATATTAAAAGATATACACGCCGGAGTATGTGTCCATCATGCTAGCAGCAGGGCAATCGCGGTAAAAGCGTTTCGAGCAGGATTCTATTGGCTAACAGCCATCGAAGACGCGAAAGATATAGTTCGAAAGTGTGAAGCCTGTCAAAGATTCGCGTCTCGACCACACGCGCCAGCAGCAGAGTTATAGCCAATACCATTGTCCTGGCCCTTTGCACAATGGGGCCTCGATATGGTAGGGAAGTTGCACAAATCCTGGCCAGGAGGGCATGTTTACATGCTAGTGGCAGTCGACAAATTTACCAAGTGGGTGGAAGCAGCCCCAGTAACAACTCAAGATTCGACAGCAGCAATCAATTTCATTAAGTCAATAGTGTTTCGTTTCGGTGTACCATACAGCATCATCACGGACAATGGGACAAACTTCACTTCAAAGGAATTCAAGAATTACTGCGAAGGTTTGGGAATCAAACTCAAGTTTGCATCCGAAGACAAACGGGCAAGTCAAAAAAGCCAATGGCCTAATATGCAACAGGATAAAAAAGAGGCTCTTAGCACCTCTCGAGAAAGCCAAGAGCGCTTGGGTAGATGAACTGCCCTCCGTTCTTTGGAGTTCAAGAACAATGCCTAACGCAGCTACTCAAGAAACTCCTTTTTTCCTGGTCCACGGCGCAGAAGCCGTGCTTCCAGTCAAGATTACACACAAAGCTCCAAGAGTGACGGCATACGATGAAGTAACCTCAACAGAAGTGTTACAAAACGACGTCGATGCACTGGATGAAGCAAGAGATAAAGCACTGGAAAGGGCCACGCAATATCAACAGAGCCTGCGGAACTACCACAGTAGTCGAGTTCATCCGCGATCCTTTGTGGTGGGAGATTTAGTCTTACGACTCAAGCAGGACAGCCACGGCAAGTTAGAGTCCCCTTGGGTGGGACCTTACATCGTCACAGAAGTAATACCAGGAGGAGCTTATCGGCTACAAGACAAAAAAAAGGGAAAAGACGAAAGCAACCCGTGGAATGCGGAGCAGCTACGGCGTTTTTATGCATAGAAGAAATCTAGTGACATCAGTATCTTCGAGTTGACCCTCTGAACCCAGAACATGAGGCCACAGGTCGGGTTCCTTGGGTTAACTCGACAAATTGTACAAATATTTTACTTTTCCACTTGGGTGCTTTAACCCTCGGGTCGTACGAAAGAAAGTTCAATACAATATGAAGATCTTTCAAGACATACTACTAGGTTGTGCGACAACCCGATATTCTTCAAACAATATAATTGGTTCAAAAGAACCCGATAATATATATAGCATACCTCGGAACAACGATTTGTTCCCATGGTCTAACAAATACAAGCATAAAAACCAAATACGATTATTCATAACAGCTAGCACGGCAACAAGGCAACTCGAAAAGGAGATTACATAAGGAGATTCTAGTGGAAGTGTACTTCAGCCTCGTACTCCTTCTGGCATTGAGTACAATCGAAGATCTTCACATCAAACTTCGACGTACCAATATGATAGTCGAAGGACATGAAGAAACCTCACTGGATGTCGTGATCATCCACAAACTAGGACCAGCCGCCCTTGAAGTATTGTTCGCCAGCACCGTCATACCAGACTTCCACCTCGTAGGGAGTTCCTCCCCCGGAGTGTTCATGAAGAATTGCTTCACGCAACTCCCGCCCATCCATGAATTTGGTGAACTTTAGCGGCAGCCGTTGAATTTCACGGCACTGCGCGTCGGCAATACAGAAAAATGAGTATATCCTCGGCTGAGGAGGAGAGGTGTTACCAGGAGGTGCGCTTGGACCTGAGATAGCACGAGGCACCTTTGGTTTATTCTTACTCCCGACAGGGCAGCCGGGACGACGCTTCACTGGAATGGACGATGAAGATCCTACATCATCTGGTGCTGTCTTATTCTTGCTGCCACGAGGGCGGCCGCGACCCCGCGGCGTCGTCGGGAAGCCGAGGTTCAGACGGGACCCATCTGCATCAGCCATGGAGACAAGTTGGCAGAAAAGAAACCCTAGATGAAGAAGAAGATGATGTGGTGGAGGAGGAATCTGTTTAGGGTTTTTACCCTCGCCAAGTGTGCTTTATTTATAAGCACATAGTAACGGGCCTCCACAAAAACAAGGTCCATAAAATATTTACAAAGGAGTTAAATTCTACACATAGCAGACGATAATAAAAAGAATATCAAAGAAAGTACAGGAAACCTCGCCTTGGACTCGGGGGCTTATGACTTCAAGGGAAAAAGAAAAGGTAATGAGTGTACTAGGAAGAATTTATATCCTTTGAGCCTATACCCGGGAAAAATTTCTCGGCTATAGCCTCGGGGGCTACTCCCATCGGGAGCGCTAAGCGCGCACCCGATAGAGAATAGAAAAGTAGCAATAAAGATGAAGAATTTACGGTTAAAGAGTTACTGGATACGGTACGAGTCACCAAACATTTCGACAACAATGAAACTTCGACTACATAGTCGACGAAATATAGAGCGATTACTCCCATCGGGAGCTACTCATGAGAAGTTAATATAAATTCAAAAGATTTTGGATATTGCATCAGTCAAATAAAGACTGCGACATATGATTCTCAAGTTGCGTTATCGCAACGAAACTCGAATGCCGTGATTTATCACGAAGGTAAGACCTCGGGATTCGTCCTGTGTGGCCTAGTATACGCACATGGATGCGCTCTGCTGGTATGTATATGTGTCTACGACGCGAAGAAAATCCTGGTGGACGTACTGGGTACCCTGAGAATTAATGGGATTCATTCTTCGTAAGTCCTAAATACGGTAAAATAATGGGTTTGACCGGTCTCCCGAATTCAAGTCCAAGGGGATTGAATTTGAAGTAGGTGGCAAGTATCTGTTCCGGTAGTTAACTGACCTCTTGATCCGTCAGAGTTGTCAGGCTTGTTCATCAAAACCCCTTGCGAGATATTATCATGAAAATAAGTCGAAAGACCAACTTGAAGATTTGAAGATATGAAGAAATTGAAGAACTGATCAAGTCGAAGACTTAAAGATTAGAGATTCAACCCGAATCTGCAATTCTGGTAGAATCTCAGGGGCTACTGACAAGGGTATAGCTAATAGAGCCCGCTAGTTGAGTACCCCTGACGCCCGTTAAGCTAGGCCCAATTGTAATAATAGTCGAGATACGAGTTCTTACCGTATGTCGATATTGTAATCTGTATCGGACCCTACCCGATCCTCGAGACCTGGCCACCTATATATAGGGGCCAGGAGGGGACGGTGTAGGCCAGATTGAAAGCAAGCAAGGTTCAACACCCAAGTTTACTTTCAATATACACCTGTTTCGACTAACTTTACCTTCGAGTTCATCCGACGCCCTATCTTCCCGATCCTAAGTCCTTCATCTAGGACATTTGTCGAGTTAACCCTCGTCACTAGGGGAATCCCAGCAGCACGCAGAAGGAGGAGTCACCGAGGCTGCAGCTGTGTAGTAGGACGTTGAGCCGGCGGAGCGCAGCGGCGCGCCAGGTCCAGAAGTAGACACCGGCGGAGCGGCGTGCAAGGGAGGGGGTTGGAGCCTGACGCAGGGGTGAGCTGCGCGCCGCCATCTTGGATGCCAGAAGCGGGTCGACGCAGCCGCGGGTTGCCGATCCGAAGCAGCCATGCGCCAAGGCACTGACGGGCCTTTTCCATGACGGCCAGAGCGAGGGCCAAGGAGGGCAGTCTGCGAGCGCACAGGCAAGGCGGAGCAGATCTGGATGTAGGTCGATGTGGGGGGAAGGGTGGATTTTGTGGTGGAGATTGGATTTTTGGGGAGGAGTCGACCTCCCGCCACCGTCGTCCGTCGTGGGACGGCTTCCTCCGGCGGCGGCGGGAGCAGTGGGATCGAGGCCGAGCTTTTTGGCGACGGCGGCGGGCCGCGGGGGGCGCCTCGGGGTCGCCTTGGAGTGACCCGGAGGCGGGTGGTGCAACCCGAATAGGGCCTTAATGTGAACTAACACGGTCAGTCCTGACCCTTTGCCACATTCGGATCTATCTTTTTCTCCTTGAATTTGTCGAACATTCAGAAGCGAACGCCAAAATTCAAATTTTCATTGCCAAACTAATGCTCGCGTAGACTGGAGAGACCGTGGCGTCACAACCGACGTTGATGCTAAAAATCAACGGTAGAGATTGAATCAAATGGGTCGGTTTTCTGACCGGACCGACTCGACTAGCAAGCCAAGAACCCTAAGAAAAATTCCCCACTCTTCCCCTCCAGATCTCCCAATCCGTTGCTCCCTCGACAAATTCTGCTCGAGATTCCGCCCGAGCACGGCCAGTTCCCTCTAGGGAGAGGAGGTATCCGGCCCATCGCGTCGGCGGCGGCGGGTCGGGGAAGATGAATCCCCTGACGCAGGTGAAGCAGACCCAGCTGATAAACAAGAAGGAGGCGGCTCTGGGCCTCAGCGACGGCGCCTCGTGGCACGCCAGGTTCAAGAACTCCGCCTACATCTTCTGCGGCGGCATCTCCTTCGACCTCACCGAGGGCGACCTCCTCGCCGTCTTCGCGCAGTGAGTACAAGTGGACCACAACCCCCTTCCCAACTTTCCGCCTGTTCCCCTCCTGACCGATTTGGCAGACTTGTTTCTTGACCGGTTGTTCCGATCTCCGTTCTCAGGTACGGCGAGGTGGTGGATGTGAACCTCGTGCGTGACAAGACCACCGGCAAATCCAGGGGTTTCGCCTTCCTCGCTTATGAGGACCAGAGGAGCACGGTTCTTGCTGTTGGTGAGGACTCTTTGCGGTTTCTGCTTAAGTCGCTTCCCAGTGTAGTTCCAATTGGTTCAATGCTGCGCGCTCATATGTGTAGTTATGTAATTTTCCCCTTTATTTTGTGTGGCGTAGATAATTTAAATGGAGCTAAAGTTCTTGGGAGGATCATAAAGGTTGACCATGTGGACAACTACAAGAAGAAGGAGGAGGAGGACGAGGACGAGCTGGCAAAGAAGAGGGAGGAGCGCGGCGTGTGCTATGCATTCCAGAAAGGCGAGTGCAACCGCGGAGATGCGTGCAGATTTTCCCATGATGAGCAGGTACATAATCCTGCTTGTGCAATGTCCAAGTCATTTTTTGATTTATCTGTTAGGATTGCACCCAAGCCACTCACTACCTGGCTTGTATTTATTTGCACGTCTGAAGTTTTTCACTGTGTGTGTAGGATGATCAAACGATGTTAGTTATTAAGTAAACAGTTAGTAACTTGTCATTTCACTGCAATCATATGTAGAATAGTCTGTGAATAATAGACATGTACATTTTTCTTAAGATGAAGATATGCTGAAATTTTTTACTTGCACAGTAAGGACTTTATGTTTATTTGTGGTCATTATTTTGCACACTCCAGCTAAATGACCTTCATTGATGTAGATATGCTTGAAACTTATACTTGCACAGTATGGTCTTGTGGTCATGATTTTTAACGCTCTTCAGTTAAATCACCTAATTACTTTCCAGAGCATATGCTGTGAAACTCTTATAACAGAATGGGAGGAACTTGAACATTAGTTGTTGGAAACACATGCTCCTTATTATTATTATTATTGCATTGTGCTACGTTTATGTATGTGCTATAGATTATTATGCTTCTCCAAATGCACTAATCAATCATGAAAACTGGGCTGGAAGCTTTTCACCTTATGCTAGTCATCGTTTATCTGTAGCCTGGTTTAGTACATCCAGTGAACATTCTTGATTGGCGACTAATTCTCATGCTCATGAATTATATTCTCAGAGAAATGCAAACACTGGTTGGGGTTCTAAGGAGGATCTCGAGCCAAAATGGGAGCATGACAAACACCGTGGTCCGTCAAATAAGGGTGGTGTCTGCTATGCTTTCCAGAAAGGCGAGTGCAGTCGGGGAGACTCCTGCAGGTTTTCGCATGATGAGCAGGTAGCTGTCCAGAACCGTGGCGTCTGCTATGCTTTCCAGAAAGGGGAGTGCAATCGTGGAGCTTCCTGCAGATTTTCACATGATGAGCAGGTAGCTGTTCTACTATTGGAAATACCAAGTAGTTATATGATCATTCGCTAGGGAAATACACAAGCAAGTTTTGCTTGCCCATGAACAAATTATATTGCAAGATTAGTCAATAACTAGAAAATGAGTTACTTATCACTTCGCCACAATGTTTCTTCAGAGTATTTATACTTATATTTTCTCAAGTTCATATGCTGGAAACTTATGCTTATCACAGTATGGTCTTTTACATTGATCTGGTCACTACTATGTGCGTGCATCACTTAAATGAGCTAGTTACCTGCAAAATATATTTCATGAATTACATAGAAGATCTGTCGATTTGGTGTAATTGCCAGATGATTTAACATTTTCTGTTGAAGAACAAGCACCATTGTTTTATTACTTCATTGCAGATATGACTGGTATGCTAGAGATTATTGCCTTGGGCCATGTTTGCAGCATGCTACATACTTCTCTGAATGTAATAATCAATAAAACAATTAGGGTTTTAAGTCTGCCTTTTAGTTACCTGGCTGAAAATATTTGCCCTTTATACTTCGTCGTTCATCAGTAACTTTTTTTCAGTCATTCCAATAAAAATTCATGCTTGGCGACTGATTCTGATGCTCATTAACTATATTTTCAGAGAAATGCAAACACTGGTCAAGGTTTGCAGGAGCACAGCAATGCAAGACGACAGCATGACCATGATCCTCCAAAGAGCCACAAAAACTTCCCTGACAGGAATAAAGAAGAGACGAGATCAGGGGATAGAGAAGGTCATTCCTCAAGATCAGAGGTGTACAGGGACCGAGATTCTAGGATGAGACATGGAGACAGAGACACAAAAGATAGGGACAGGAACAGGCACGAGAAATCCCCTGAGAGATCAAAAGATGAGAGGCGGAGAGGCGATGATAGATATACACAGGGAAGAGAAGAAAGATCAGAGAGCAAGCGGTCTAGGAACGACCGAGATTCCAGTGGCCGTCACGAAAGAAGGGGTGATGAAGAGGCAGAACGATATGGAAAATCGCGGAGATAAAACTCGCCTTTGTCAGGCACATGCTGCTCTTCTTATTTGGTTGATGTTGTGTACTTGTACATGGCAAACAATTTTGTTTAGCCCTTCGATGTTTTGTGCTAAGATGTGTAGGTTGCATCTGCTTGTTCTTCTCCTTGCAAAATTTATGAACATACTATAGCCCAGGGATGATACAGACGATTCTTGTTACGGCACTAATGAATTTTGTACCACTTCAGATAGTTTTACTAGTTGTAGCATTCTTAGCACCCCCATCCTGTAATTTTGCCAGAAAACTGACACAATCAGGGCAAGGATATCATTACTGAACAATTCAGTATGAACAAAATATCATGAAATAATGGTTATAAATTGTCAGAAAAGAGAAGGTTAATGACAACAACTCTACCAAGCGATTAGCTGGACATGAGACAAACAGAACTTCCCAGACTATACACGCTTGGAAAACAAATATTCGAACAGCAGAATACATTGACTTGTTAACATCTGATTTTCATCCATTCAGCATCTTGATCATCACCAGTCCAGGTCTCCAGTACTTCAAAACATCATTCTCGAAGTTCCAGTGGAAACAAATTACGCCAATTATGGCTGTAATCTCATACCAACCTTAACCGTTGAAATTCCATTGATGCTGCATGTTTTATTGATTGAACTTACTATTTATTACACTAGCTACAATTGCTTATTTGGTGCAGCACCCACAGCAAACAGGCTTTGGATGTTTTCTGCCAGACTTCAGAAGAGGAAAAACGAGAGCTAATCAGTTACACATCCGAGAAGTCAAGGAAGGTAGATTCTGCGAGATCGATGGCTCGAGCGAGGCCGGCAGCCTTGTTCTGGCACTCCTGGTGCTCGTCTTCTGGCTTGCTGTCGGCAACGATCCCGGCACCAGCCTGCAGGTGCGCCACCCACTCTTGGCGCGCACTGCTGTCGGCGGCATACGAGTACATGGTGTCGAACCGAGAGGCCGTCGGGAAGACAATAGTCCGCAGGGCGAGGGCGATGTCCATGTCACCGCGGTAGGAGATACCACCAAAGCCGCCACCGTATGGACCACGCATCTTCCCTTCCAACTCATCGATCAGCTCCATCGCTCTCACCTGGTGAGTTTCAGACGTGACCAAAATGGAGAATGATGAGTGAACTGAGGGGAGCAGCATCGATGCATGAAAGATGGAGCATATAACAAAATAACACAAAGTCTGAAGATGCTGTATGATTGGAATTTAAGAAATTATAACGGGTCTGACACCTATTTAGACTCAGCATTGTGGATGCTTCAAAAAAAATATTTATTTATTTACGGAGATAACAGTTCGTTGAAAGCAATTCTTGGATGATTACATTAAGATTCTTACTGCAAGCAACAATAAGTTTGCTAACTAACTAGATTCCAATGCACTTAGGTTATGGCGTGATGCTGTCATGTTTGTCTCTTAGTTGCAAAGAACAAGCGGCAGCATGATAGCAATTAATATGTACAATCATACCTTGGGAGCACCACTAACTGTTCCAACAGGCAATGCAGCTCGCAATGCATCCCAACATGTAAGATCATCACGCAACTCCCCAGTAACCTACAGAGGAACAAAAATATATCCCCACATTGTGAGAAATTGATAACACAATTCAGCAAACAATGTGACTAGATATGGCCATTAGCATTTGCCGAATCTGTTCGTCTTATATGCTTATAGACACTGCTGATTGCTTATATGATTATAAGTTGTAACAAACGAATATGTGAAGTCTTCTCTCAGAAGAAAAATACTGACTTACTGTCGAGCTAATGTGCATGACATGTGAATATCGCTCCACATTCATCAGTTTCTCAACCTTTACTGTACCTGATTTGGACACCTACAAAAATAGCAAAGTTGAAAACAAGTCAGACTAGATGAAGCCAAAAGTTGTAGCAACTCAGGTAACCTGACTTAATCAAACCAGACTTTTCTACACACAGACAAAAGTCACTGCATCTAACGATGTCAGAACTTTACTGTCACTAATGTGTAGTAATGAAACAGAAATGGATGCAATAATTTGGCAGCCTAAATAAAAGGCTGCTAGTTGAAAAACAATGGCACAGACCTTAAGAAAAAAATATTGATGGCACATGCTACCTATCATTATTTGGCAAATCATGAGATGCACCAAAAATTAAATTGGACAGAAAATAAAAGGGTGAAAGACAAACCTTTCCAACATCATTCCGACCCAGATCTACCAACATAATATGCTCGGCACACTGCTTTTCGTCACTCAACAAGAGTTGTTCAAGAACCTTGTCTTCAGCTTTCGTCTTTCCTCTTCTAATTGTTCCAGCAAGTGGCCGATTGACAATTGTCCTCTGGAAAATGGTAAAGTAATCGGTCATGTTTGGTACTAACAAATTTTCTAGAAGATTGTGGACAAGCAAATGAGTTTCCATAATATTTTCCTTGAAGGAAAAGCAAATACATACAAAACGATAATTAATTGTCTCCATTCTTTAAAGCATACAGATAGCACATATGATACGACAAGTTAACTTCCAATATATATTCTGTTATATATGAGCCTCAGCAACCAACCCAACCAGGCTTGCAATCAATTATATAAAGTTTGAAGCAAGCCATAACTAAAGATGCAAAACATAAATCCTTATTTCAACATACCTTTTCCACCCGAGTAAGAATCTCGGGACTGGATGCTACGAGGATACACCCTCGTGCCTGCGACAATGTTACGGAAATAGACCTTACTGATCAATATGTGCCACATAATTGACAATTAATCTTATTTCTTACAATACTGCAAATATTCAATTCACCTGCAGATAGGCCATGTAAGGGCTAGGATTGACAATGCGTAATGCGCGATACACCTCAAAAGGGTCCGCAAATGTCCGCCTCTCAAAACGTTGGCTTAGGACTACTTGAAAAATGTCACCAGCTAGAATGTGCTCTTTCGCTTGCACAACAGAATTCTTATAGTTGTCACCGGATATTGATGATTTTTGTAGTGTTGAGCTGAAGTCCTCAACATTAAGTTTAATAGAACCAGCCGAAAGAGTTGGGCTACAAAAATAATTAGTGTTAGATCAGTGTGAATCAGAAAATTATGATAAATCATCATATAAAAAGGAGTTGGCCAAACTTTATAACTCACACATTAAGGCTGTGCAATCTTGATAACAAAGCTTCCAGTCGATTTTTCCCATCTTCATATGCTTCATCAATTGAGTGATAACAGTCCACCCTCACCCAATGAATGGCATGTGTTTTCTGCACCAAGCAAACATAACATATACCAATATAAGTCAAATGTTTCGAAATAACTGGATAACTAGCTCTTTTGAGGGAAAGCTTAAAAAACCTATAAACATTTTTTAATGAACTTTGTTGACTCTTTAGTGGGACTTTTATTTGATGATGTTGAGAACAACATATGAGGCAACTACCAAAATTAACGTGAGAACAGATGATGGCATCACAATAATCATACCTAATACATTGTCATACAAGAATATACTCTTATAGAAACACAAATGATTGATCTATTGTTATCGATTACAGTTACATGTTGAGCATAGTGGAGGATTCATAACTGATGTGTGTTCTTATTGCCAATTATTTCTCAGCCTCAGAAATACATCAAGGAAACATAAAACAGGATAAACAAAATATTTATATAAAAATCATAGAACATACAACTGTCAGAGTTAGACAAAATGCATACAAAGATTCCCTAATTATCCATACCTTTTCAACATGATCAAACACAACTACGTCATTGTAGAGGCCTAAATGGATGTCAGGGAGGTTCCTATCATCCTCTGGCGCCTTAGAAAATGGAAGCTTCTTTGTCTCAACATAACGCACCGTATCATATGAGAAATTTCCAACCCATCCACCTACAGATGTTTTTAAATATAATTATTTTTTCTGAAAACATAACCAATGCCCAACAAAGAGAAATTACAGCCTTCTGTTATATGAAAAAGGCATCCGCAATACACATGTTCAACCTAACTTGGCATGAACAAAAAGACGTATTATACATAAGGGTGTACAAAAACGGAACAATTTCATACCGTAGTTCAAATTATCTGTACTAGTTTGCCACCCCGATCTGCAACTCTGAAAGAAAATGAACTAGGGAGTTGGTAGTCGGTTTCTACAGTTTGGACGGATTCTGTTTTTGCACACCCTTAATTTTACACACAACTACAGGACAACACTAGGCGTGACGTTTTGCACGCCACACCACACTACCCATCTCTTCTTTTACGTGTCGCCCCTCCTCTACTCCATCACCTCCGCACAGCCCCTTCCCTTCTTACCACCCTGCTTTGTTTCCTTCACTACCGTGCTACCGCCTAGTCATTCACTCGCGGCGACACACTGATCAGACACCCCCCCCCCCCTCCCTCCCTCCCATATGCCTACTTCATCCCAGATCGACGTATGGTAAACGTTGTTCCTCGGAATTCTTGATTACTGACATAGACAGCTACTACCAGGAGAATGTCAAATACTAGTATACTCTAACCTCAAAGGATTCCATAAATACATTGACTAAGCACAGCATTGTCAATCTAGAACTACAGAGTGGTATAAAAAATCTTACCACAGAATGCATCAGGGAGGCCATCAGTAATCTGTGGGTTCCACTGCTCCATAATGTCCCTGGCGACCGTCATGGGATCAGACGCGTGATGCTCCTTCTTAGACCTCATCTCGTGGTCCATGACCGTCACGTTACAGGCCTTGGCCACGATCTCCATGGCCGGCTGTGCCCCTACCACGCTGTACCTCCCCTGCAAACCCACAGATTCTGAATTTATTTGGGGGGAAATGCAATATAAGCTGATGAATGGATAGTCAGGCATTCAGGCTGCTGTGGGAACCAACCACATTGGTGCCCTCGGAGCCCTGCTCGACGGACTCGAAGAGGAAGCTGGGCGCCTCGCGGTCGTCCTCCCTGACGAGGCAGCGGTAGGCGAGCACGGGGGTGAGGTGGTCGGAGAAGATGCAGCGCCTGAGGGGCAGAAGGTTGTGCCCCGCCGCCGCCGCCTCCCTGAACGTGGCCTCCTCCTCCCGCACCGCTGCACGAGAACCCACATTGCAATCAATCAATCAATCCGCGGCTCGGACGCAGCCTAGCTCAGGTATATTCAGGATTCAGGGGGGGCTCACCGGTGGCGTCTAGCTTGTGGAACGCGGTGGCGGCGCGACACGCGACTTCGCGTGGCAGGCGAGGGGCGCTCGCGCGGCAGCCGACCGGGAGGCGGCCGTGGTGTGGCGTCGGCGGCGGCGCGAGACTCCTCCTCGGCCCGAGCGCTGACGGCGGCGGCGAAGGGGACAGCGCGGGTCGCAGGGAGAGTGCGATCCCGGCGGCCATCGGTGGGGGGAAGGGAAATGGAGGCTGGATTGAGTCGAGAGAGACTGTGAGGAGGATCTGGCGCGGATTTAAACGGGAGCAGAGTCGGATTGGGGGTGGCGGCGCGGGCGCGTAGAGGCAGAGGACAGGAGACGGCCCGTGGAATCCCGTCACGGAAACCACGTGGCACGTCCGCATTATCCCGCTTTCATTTCTTGCCAGTTTTGGGAGCATTAACCCGCTTTCATTTCTTGCCAATTTGGGACCTGGCGATGTTAGGGCATCTACAATGCTAGGTGCTTAGGGGAGATGCTTAAGTAAATAAATCGGTTTTTAGTTAAGCAACAATCATGTCATAGATTTGGGAGTCCATTTCATAACCTTAAATGTTAATGAAAAAATTCATAAAAAGATAATAACATGCAACAATCATGTCATAAGACTTAAGAATCCGTGTCCATAACCTTAATTGTAAATAAAAACGTAGACCAAAATGGAGAAGGATCTATCACTTGGCTATACGCTATGAGATGAGATGAGAACTCTCCATTAGTGAAAAAGTAAAATAAGAGATGTTAATTTTTTTATCATTATGGCATGAGTTATTTTGTCGCAAGACCTTCCCTATAGTATTGTCAATCCAGTAGAGTTTAACCACCATATTGAGGATAGATCGGTGTGGTTCTCTACGCCTAGGACACATTGTCGCACTATGATTGAGGAAAGATAGGAATAAACATTGCTAGTTTTTCAAGATGATAACACACCGGTAGTATGAGGGATTCACAAGCAACTTAAACACAAGTGGGCCGGCTCAACACACTGAGCTCTAGCCAATAACTATTATTTGATTTTCAAACCTTAATTTTTTTAAAAAAAAACTAGCCGTTAGTTCAACCTTTTATGCTTGGATCTGATAACAATCCGCAAACAAACTTATGGCCATGTGTTATATTGGATTTCTCTTATTGGCTTCTCGGCCTATTGGCAATTGAGTTTGAATTAAATGAATTCCACTCGGGAGTACATTATCACATGGTACCACCAAGCCATCTAAGCACAACATCACACGGTGGATCCCTCCCCTACTTCTTTTAGATACACCACCAAACATAAGGGGATCCGCGAGAGCGTTACGTGGCCAATCATTTGCAAGAAAAAAAAATCACATATTAGATAGTATTGTTTTCCACTGACCATCCCTTTCCTCATCTAGCTAAACGCCGTGGTGGCCATATGCATGCTCCAAACATGTAAGTCATTAAGCTGGATACTAGAGGATCAGGACAAAGTAATGGAGGTGGAGGAATCCACCGTGGTGGAGGACAATCCTAGGGAGGTACTAGAAGTGGAGGAATTCACAGTGGTGGAGGACAGTTTGACATTTTTTTATGGCAAAGTCAAAGATATATAACATCATGTAATTAGAGACGGAGGGGGGGGGCAATGCCCCCTCCACCCGGGGTAAGGATATAGGACCCATTTTTTTGAGACAAGTGGGCAGCAACCTTTTATTGATTCAACAATTGTTCAGTACAAATAATGGCCCTAATGAACTCAGGTGGCTCATTAAACCAACAGGACCCTTGATCATGTTCCGCGGACTTGGCGAGAACATGTGCTGCCCTATTACATAAGCGATTTACATGCTTAAAAGAACAAGATAAGAACTTTGTAGTTCTGAACTTGATGTCATAAACAATAGCACCCGTCGAAGACCTATCTAGCCCTGCTGCAGTTTGTTAATTACAGAGAGGCAATCGGAGGCCACCTCAATATATTGAGCTTTAATGTTCTCAGCAAGAAGGAGCGCCTCGCGGATAGCCATTGCTTCAGCAGTTTCAGGGCATGACACATGATCAGCAGAGCCTCGACAAGCTGCTATCATAATCCCTTCATGATTACGTATTACAGCCCCATACCCAGCTCGTCTTGTCTTTGAGAAGATCGCAGCGTCCACGTTTATCAGCGGTCGGCCCTCCGGTGGCGAAGACCATTTCTGAATTGATGTCGAGGTCTCACGCCTATTGGAACCCTCTGAACTGATAATGTTTGAAGAGATAAAATCAATGTAAGCTATGATCTTATGAGAAACATGTAAAGGATGGGGCAAAACCTCACCATTGCGGTAGGAGTTTCTGTTCTCCCATATATGCCAACAAGCCACTGCAAATATTGTTGAATGGAACTCTGAAGCTTCTGAAATCCAGTCCATCAGCCATTGTCTGATATGAGAGAAGTTTTGAAGGTTAAGGGAAATACCATACTCCTTCTTCAGGTCGTTCCAGATTTCTTTAACATATTGGCATTGTAGGAAGCAATGTTCAATATTTTCCTCACGGTTACAGAGATAGCATTCATACCTTGTGGGGATTGAACGCACCTTGAGCTGCATACCAGTAGGAAGACAATTGTGAGCCATTCTCCATAACAGCACCTTCATCTTATTTGGACAATTAATAGCCCATAATCTCTTCCAAGCTTTCTTCATGGTCGCATGGTCAGAAGTGGCCCCCTTACCAACAGAACTACGGCTTATCCAGAACAACTCTAATCTGGCTAGATTATATGCAGATTTGACATAATATGTTCCACTCCTTGTGTGAGGCCAAGAGGGAAAGTGAAAGGACATTTTCCTTACCTTCAGTTTTTGGGTGTTTGATCACAATACAAGGAATTTAATCTTGTGCTGTGTCTTTCAGGAATTCTACAGGTATTGCACAAGACTGATGGTGAAGAGGTGTGGGTTTGGGGACTGCTGTAGAAAGGCTTGAAATCATCCAAAGGAGAGAAAATTCCAGGGCCGGAAATTCTGTTTCAGGGCCAGAAATTCCGCCCCAGGGCCGGAATTTCCGCCCCTGGACAAAATTTCCGGGGGCCGGAAATTTCATAATTTCCGGCCCTTCGAAATTCGGCTAAGTCCCTTACGAAGCCGGGTGGTGCACCGTGCAGTAAGGGGGCCGGAAATTCTGGTTTGGCAGAATTTCTGGGGGCCGGAAATTTCAGAATTTCCGGCCCCCTGATTTTTCGGCTAAGTCCTTTCCCGAAGGGCGTGGTGCAGCTTGCAGAAGAGGGGCCGGAAATTCTGTGAAGGCAGAATTTCCGGGGGCCGGAAATTCCAGAATTTCCGGCCCCCGTGATTTTTCGCTAAGTCCCTCAACTCAAGATGTGGTGCGACCTGCAGGAAAGGGCCGGAATTTCTGGCCGGAAATTCCATTTTGGAATTTCCGGGGGGGGCGGAATTTCCGCCCCCAGGCCGGAATTTCCGGGGTAAGTTTTCTCCAACGGCCACATTTCGAGCCAGCCTATAAATAGTCGTCCCCTACCTCAGATCTGGTTACCTCGTCCACACTCTCTTTCCTCCATTGTTGCTGAGCTTCAACTCCGTAGATCTCCTTCCCTAGCCAACCAAATCCTCCAAGACTTGGTAGATTGGGAGAGGATCCATAGATCTACAACCCCACCGAAGTACTTAGTGTTTGCTTCACTCCTCCTCCGTGGACCTTGCCTTAGGCAAGAGAGGTCACCTCAAAGCTTCCTCCGTGTAAAAGCTTTGTGGTTGTTCTTGTTGGGAGCCTCCAATTGAGTTGTGGAGTTGTGCCCCAACCTCCGTGTAAGGGTTTCGGTCGGTACCCCCACTACCACCGCTTAGTGGAAACGAGTTAGCCTCCGTGGCTTGCTCACCGGAGAACAAGGTGAGCCTCCGTGGCGTTGGTGGACTCCGTGTCGCCACACCTCTCCAACGTAGATGTACTTCCCCTCAAAAGGAAGGAACTACGGGAATACATCCTTGTGTCTCCGGCTTCCGCTTTACGGTTCTTTCTTACCCTTACTCGCATCGGTTTTACTCGTTTCACTCTCATTCACTTGCTTGCTTGTCACATAGGAAATTCACCTAGAGTTGCACATCTAGAGAATTTCGTTTGTGTCAAGCCTTAAAATTGAAAAAGGTAAAATTTTGTGTAGCGCCTATTCACCCCCCCTCTAGTCGCCCGTGAGATCCCTTTCAATTGGTATCAGAGCCTAGTGCTCTTGATTGGGCTTAACCGCCTAAGAGATCATGGGCGAAGAGGAGCCCGCCACTAAGGCGGATTTTAATAACATAATGACTCGCATGGATGCTATGATGGCAGCCATGGAAAGCCAAAAATCTCAACTTGATGCTCTCACTAGTGGAACATCAAGTACCACTCCACCAACTCCGGTTGACACCTCGGGTAAGGATAAGCCATCCTTAAGCGAGGAAGATCCGGAGAAGGATGGGAATGAGAACAACGAGGATCCCCCCAAGAAAGATGACACCTCTCGGGGACATAGCACGGAGGTTCCACATCCTACAAGCTATGTCTCCGGAAGGCACCTTCAAATGCCACACCTTGCCTCATGCGGCCCACCGCCACAACTTTATGCTTCTAGCTTTGCCAATTGGCAAGATAACATGCGCTCTCACATCAATTTCGTGTCTATTGAGCTTTGGAGGATCATTGAGCAGGGTTATCATCCAACTTCCAAGGACTTGACCAACTTGCTACCTTGGGAGCAAATCGACAAGCAGCTCAATGCCTCCGCCTTGCACCTCATTCACATGTCTCTCTCCGAGAAGGACAAGGCCTTTGTTCGCAACATCTCTTCCGCCAAGGAAGCTTGGGATGCTCTCACCAACCTCTTCATCGGCAATGAGAGCATTCAAGAGTCCAAGTTTGATGAGGCATCTAATGAAGCTGACAACTTTGCTATGCTTGATGGTGAATCACCCGAAGAACTTCATCGGCGTCTCTCGACACTCCAAGTGAAGCTAGTCGACCTTGGCTCCACTCAATGTGATGGGAGATGGATGAAGAGGAAATTTGTCCAAGCCCTCTTGCCCTTCTTCAAGGATACGATGAACTCAATCAAGGGAGATGCCAACTTTAGGAAGATGACCGCTCATGACATCTTGCAAGAGATTGTGGCAAGGAAGATCTCCGAGAAGAATGCGGATGATGCTCTAGCTCGTGCACGTGGCGTGTGTGCACCCAACCTTGCTTTGAAGGCAAAAGTTTCTCTTCATGAAGAAGCAA
This sequence comes from Dactylis glomerata, assembly GCA_007115705.1. Taxonomy (NCBI): domain Eukaryota; kingdom Viridiplantae; phylum Streptophyta; class Magnoliopsida; order Poales; family Poaceae; genus Dactylis; species Dactylis glomerata. The sequence goes on from QXEO01000631.1 coordinate 1,237,347, forward strand.
GTTTTATGGAAGAGGAAGAATCTATATGTGGAAGTCCCGAAGACATGAAGTATGCTCATGCCGAACACATGGCTCTTGCTCAACGGGCTTTCATGAAGAAGTGGAAGTCATCAAGTCCCTCCAAACCTAAGGCCACAAGTAGAGTGAGAACATGCTACAATTGTGGTAATCAACACCACTTCATCGCGGACTGTCCCTATGAAAGAGTGGAAGATCACAATGGAAGACTCATTCGCAAGGAGATGAAGGCCAAGTCTTACCCACCAAGGAACTTTGATAAGAAGAAAGCCGTTCCAATACATGCCTTGACGACTCAAGAAGAATACCCATCCGGTGATGATGCAAGTGATGATGAAGAAGTAGGAAGGGCCGCCATCACCATCGCCAAGCCCATCTTTTCACCATCCCTCTTCGCTTCCGCAAACGAGTCCAAGCGCTCCAACTCCAAGGGAACATGTCTAATGGCTCATGCTACAAAGGTATCACCGACTTTCACACCCATCATACCTAGAAGCTTATCTTTGATGGATTGTGTTGATACTAGTAGTGATAAGGATGAGCCTAATGAATTTGACACCTTCATGTCAACCTTGCATGGGGAGACCAAAGCTCAATTTGAGATTCTCCTAAATCAATATAATGAGTCTCTTCAACTTAATGATAAAAATGAGGAACGCATCTTTGAGCTAGAAGGGCATGCTCGTGAGTATGCCGATGAAATTGCAACTCTCAATCAATCTCTTGAGGTTGAGCAAGATCTAAGGATGGCACTTGAGGCATCCAAGTTAGGTCTTGAAGAATCCTATAACTTGGACATTGCTAGACTTAAGAATGATCGTGATATTGCTCAATCAGTTGCTAATGAACTTAGGTTGCAAAATGAGAAACTAAATCTTATGATTGCTAAAGAAGCAACCAAGTCATCTTCTAGCACCTTTGTTGCAAGTACTTGTTACACTAACCCTCTTTATGAGAAAGATGCCCCCAAAGGTGACACAAGGCTTGACGAGCTTTTGAGTGCTCAAAAGCAACATGGTGACAAGACCGGGCTTGGTTTCACTCCCAAGTCCAACAAGAAGAGGAACAAGAAAAAGAACAAGAAGAAGAACAACAAGAAGACGCAATTTCTTGTGCCCACTCCTCCTCCTAAGAAGCACATCCCAAATGACATATGCTTTGACGAGGATGGCAATGTTTATGAGGAGAAGGGGGGGCTCGTGAGGGAAGTGGTTGGGAATGCCAAGAGGGCAATGCCCAATCACAACGACTTTGCAGGAAAATATAACCCCTCTTATGTTCTTCGCCGTGCTTATGATGGACATGTTTATGTTAAATTTGTTGGCTCACCTAATGAATGCACTGCTTGGTCTATTTGGGTTCCTAAGACCCTTGTCACTAACAAAAGAGGACCCATTGAAAAATGGGTACCTAAAAACAAAGCTTGATTTTTGTAGGGCTTTGCTTCCGGTGCGGGACAATGGATAATTGATAGCGGTGCTACCAATCACATGTCCGGAAGCAAAGAGTTGGTGAAGGAGCTTCGCACCGGTTCATCTAGTGCGGGCTACGTCACCTATGGAGATTCCTCAAGGTCAAAGGTATTGGGTCTTGGTAAAGTTGTTATATCTCAAGATGTTACCGTGGAGAATGTCATGCTTGTTGAGTCTCTCTCTTACAATTTACTTTCCGTAGCTCAACTTGCCGATATGGGCTTTGCAACTTTCTTTGATGTTGGGATTGTGGTTCTTTTGTGGAGCAAGTCTCTTAAAGTAGCTTTTGTTGGGCATGTTGAAAACGGCTTATATGTGATTGACTTCTCGGAGAAGGTCACTAAAGCCGCAACTTGCCTAATGGCTAAAGTTGACCTGGGATGGCTATGGCATCGCCGGCTAGGCCATGTCAATATGAGAACTTTGCAAAGACTCCACAAAGGTAACCACATCCTAGGACTAACCGATCTAACCTTTGCCAAAGATCGTGTGTGTAGAGCTTGCATTGAAGGAAAGATGCATGAACTTCCTCATCCTAGCAAGACGATCATTTCTTCTAAAAGGGTCTTGGAGCTCCTTCACATGGATCTTTTTGGCCCTCCATCTCATGCAAGTCTAGGAGGGAAGAAGTATTGCTTGGTGATTGTTGATGACTACTCAAGATATACTTGGGTCTACTTCTTCAAGCACAAATACGAGACCCAACAAACCGTCAAGGACTTCATCAAGGAAGTGGAACGTCAATTTGGCCAAGATATCTTGATGATTCGGAGTGATAACGGGACGGAGTTCAAGAACTACACCATCAACGAATTCTTGAGTGATGAGGGAATTCAACATCAATACTCCTCTCCCTACACTCCACAACAAAATGGTGTAGCCGAGCGGAAGAACCGAACCTTGATGGACATGGCAAGGACAATGTTAGCGGAGTTTAAGTCTCCGTATAACTTTTGGGCCGAAGCCATCAATACCGCTTGTCATGCTTCTAACCGGCTATATCTTCGCAAGGGCTTGAACAAGACTCCTTATGAGATCCTCACCGGCAACAAGCCTAACATCAAATACTTTCGAGTATTCGGTTGTAAGTGCTTCTATCTTAGAAAGGGTGTTCATTTGTCCAAGTTTGATTCTAAAGCTCTTGAGGGTATCTTTGTTGGTTATGCCGCCGAATCTCATGCTTTTAGAATCTTTGACAAAGAGTCCGCTCGTGTTGTTGAAGTTTCTAACGTGAGATTCGACGAGAATGACGGCTCCCGTGTGGAGCAAAGTGGTGTTTGTGATGTAGGTGACGAAATACCTCCTCAAGCCATAAGAAGAATGGGTGTGGGTCATCTCATACCCATTGAGGGACACCTTTTGGCGGAAGGAGAAGGACTATGCTCTACTCAAGTGGAGCCTTCACCTTCACAAGCTCCACAAGCTCCTCAAGGACCGATTGATGCTAACCAAAGACAAGCATTAGACCCTCATTCAAGCGAGCAAGGCCAAGATCAAGACCAAGAGGATGATGGTGATTCCTCACCAATGGTAGATCAAGGCCAAGCTCAAGATGTTGAGCATGCTCATGATGTTGATCAAGCTCAAGTTGAAGGTCAAGGCGAGGACCAAAATAGTGGTGATGACCAAGTGGCTTCTCAAGAGTCTTTTGAAGAAGCTCAAGCTCGCCGTGCAAGGAAAGTGGAAGAAGCTCTTCGCAAAGGGAGTCATACCTTGGATAGTGTGATTGGGAGTGTGAGAAAAGGGGTTTCCACAAGGAGACAATTAGCCAACTTTAGCATCCATCATGCCTTCGTCTCTTGTGTGGAACCTCAAAAGGTGTTTGAGGCACTTGAAGACCCGGATTGGATGGAAGCCATGCACGAAGAACTCAACAACTTCAAGCGCAATGAAGTTTGGACTTTGGTGGAGAAGCCCAAGGAGTGCCGCAATGTCATTGGAACCAAGTGGGTGTTCAAGAACAAACAAGATGCCAATGGGATTGTCGTGAGGAACAAGGCTCGCTTGGTTGCTCAAGGATACTCTCAAGTGGAAGGAATCGACTATGGGGAGACCTACGCTCCCGTGGCTCGTCTCGAGTCAATTCGTATCCTTCTTGCTTATGCTTCTCACTTCAACTTTAAGTTATATCAAATGGATGTAAAGAGTGCCTTTCTAAACGGTCCTCTACATGAATTGGTCTATGTGAAACAACCCCCGGGGTTTGAAGATCCCCATTTCCCGACCCATGTCTACAAACTCGATAAGGCGCTTTATGGCCTGAAACAAGCCCCACGTGCGTGGTACGAGCACCTTAAGGAGTTGTTGTTAGACCGTGGGTTTGAAATTGGGCTCATCGACCCAACTCTTTTTACTAAGAAAGTCAACGGGGAGCTTTTCATATGCCAAATTTATGTAGACAATATTATTTTTGGCTCTTCTAACAAGCTCTTCAATGATGAATTTGCAAAGCTAATGACAGACAAATTCGAGATGTCCATGATGGGAGAGTTGAAATTCTTTCTTGGCTTTGAGATTCGGCAATTGCGAGGAGGGACATTCATCAATCAAGCCAAGTACATCCAAGACATGCTCAAGAAATTCAACATGGATTCCGGAGTTAAGGGAGCCAAAACCCCCATGCCAACAAAGGTTACTCTTGATCTCGATCCTAGTGGTAAGGAAGTTGATCAAAAGCTTTACCGTTCGATGATTGGCTCGCTTCTTTACCTTTGCGCATCTAGACCCGATATCATGCTTAGTGTGGGAATTTGTGCACGTTATCAAGCCGCCCCAAAGGAAAGCCATTTAATGGCCGTGAAAAGAATCTTCCGATATTTGATTCATACTCCAACTTTCGGCCTTTGGTACCCGAAGGGATCAAGCTTCGAGCTTGTTGGGTACACGGACTCGGATTGGGCGGGAGACAAAGTGGACAGGAAGTCAACTTCCGGGACTTGCCAACTTCTTGGTAGGTCCTTGGTTAGTTGGTCTTCTAAGAAGCAAAATTGTGTGTCTCTCTCCACCGCCGAAGCCGAGTATGTGTCCGCGGCAAGTGGTTGTGCTCAACTCCTTTGGATGCGGCAAACGTTGAAGGACTATGGAGTTCATTGCGACAAGGTTCCACTCTTATGCGACAACGAGAGTGCCATCAAGATCGCCCATAATCCGGTTCAACACAACAAGACGAAGCACATTGAGATCCGGCATCACTTCATCCGGGACCACGTCAATCGAGGTGATATTAACTTGTCTTATGTAGGTACAAATGATCAACTCGCCGACATCTTCACGAAGCCCCTTGATGAAGCAAGATTCCGAGAGTTGAGGCATGAATTGAATATCATTGATTCTTGCAATATGGCTTGTTAATGTGCACTCATTCCCATACGATAGCACGTGTTCTACTCTAGATGTGGGCATGGACATAGGGGGAGTGCGGTCCTAATTCATTGGGCTATCCCTCCCCCCATTATGCCGATAGTAATGCAATCATTCTCTTAATATCATTTTGTGATATATGAGCTTCAATGATGAGTATTGGTTATGAACCCAAGATATATCTTCGCGGTTTAATGCCAAAACACTCATATATGGTGGCTTCGGCCACCGACCTCTTCTTTTGAAGAGTTTATTCCTTGAAAATCTTTTGAAGTTTCTCTTGATATGGGAAGGGGCTTGAGTTTGGTTTTTCGATGATTTCTTGCCTTTTTGCAACCTCAAGTGTCGAGAACCACTCCGTGTTTGTTTTCTAGCCTATGCCCTCTCTGTCTCTAAAACCTCCGTCTAACACACAAGTCAACCTCTTGTTTTATCTTGGTTCTTGATGAGATGGCCGGATTTTCCGTGTTTAAGTGTTAGAATTTTCCCAATGGGTGGAAACCCTTATTTCCGTAGCAAATTTTTATGCCCCCATGTACTCCTCCGAAGTGGTGCACTTTGCAGTACATGGGCCAGAAATTTGCCCCGGAAATTTGGGCGGAAACGTTAAATTTCCGCCCCCCCGGAAATTCTACTACTTAACCCAGAAATTCCGGGGGCCGGAAATTCCGCCCCTAGGGCCGGAATTTCCGCCCCTGCGGTTAGTCTATATAAAAGGGGGGCCGGGGTGGAGTTACCCCTTGGTACCTCTTTTCACCCCCGACCCCCCATACTCCAAACCGCCGCCGCCGCCTCACCAAGGTCCTCTGCGGCGACTCCCTAGCCGCCGGATTCCCCGGATTTCGCCGGTCCTTGCTCCTCTCGGCGTGGGGGTTCTTTTCCTCCACGCGGTTTTCGCCATGGACAGCGGTATTGCCCCAAATCTCTCTCTCTCTCTAGGTGCCTTTGCCCTAGATCTAGTTTCATTTGGGTTGATCCGTTTTTCATTGAAAGGATCATGTTTAGAGGTAGTTTTTCGGTCTAGTGAACCTAGCATTGAACTTAGTTGGTGCCGATCCAATTTCTAGAGATTTTTGTATCTTTGTTGTGGTGTTCTCACCAGGGGCCGGAATTTCCGCCCCTAGGGCCGGAAATTCCGGGGTAGGCCGGAAATTCCGTCCTTTGACCGGAATTTCCGCCCTCCCCACCGGAATTTCCGCCCCCAGACCGGAATTTCCGCCCCTATGCTGAGAATAATACAACTAAGATACGTCATCTCTAAATTGTTTCTGCCTTACTAGTTCCCTTCTATGTTCTCACTAGCTATCTTATCGACTTGTGTGTTCTTATCTCCGTGCTTTTCCTCCTACTTTCAGTCACAGGTGGCTCTAGTTCTCGTCCTAAGCGTGATCAGCGCGGCCGTTCTGCTGTTCGCAAGCGGAACTTTCGGTTTGCTGATGAGGGCACTTTTGAAGAAGAATTTGTATCTCAGCAAGCTGAACAGGAGGCTGCTCAGGAGGCAGCAAGGGAGAAGGAAGCTAGGGCAGCCAAGAGGGCAGCTCGCAACCCCTCACGGGTTCCTCGTGTGAACTATGAGACAATGAGCTCAGTGGAGTACAGTGCTTTGAGGCAGTTGGACTGGTATTCTGAGGCAAGAGATGAAGAACTTGAAGATACTCGTTTCTGGTGTGCTGCTCAGAAAGGTATTTATGAGGATATCTATCGCCCCATGTCTCAGCGGGTATGTTACATGCATGTTCTAGACCGCACTCATCTCAGGAAGAAGGCTGAATACTTTGGTGATGCTCTGGGAATCATGAAGAGGCTTGGTCTGTTTCCTCTTATGGATATTCAGTGTCCCTATAATGAGAAGATCATTCAGCAGTTCTATGCCACTCTCGCCTTCAAGGGGAATGAGGCTCTCTCTTTCAGATGGATGTGTGGAGATACCATGCATGAGTCAGACTTCTATGAGTTTTCCCAGCTGTTGAACTATGATTTTCAGGGGTACAGTGTGCGTGTTGGTCACCGTGTGCATCTGCATGGAGTTCAGCCGGACAAGAATCGCTTGGCTCCTCTTTACTCTTCAAAGGGCCAGATTGGCACTAATAAGGGCTTGCTTCCTCTGTACAACATTCTTCTTCGCATGTTCAGGGAGAACATCTCTCCCTCTGGAGGTAATCGGGATGCTATTCGTGCTGCCCTTGTTGAGCTCATGTATCTTTCTCATCGCTGCTTTGTGAGTACTGATCCTAACGAAGACTTCAAGCTGGATGTGATGCACTATATCTTCAATAAAATGCATGATGCCATGGTTTCCAAGCGTGCTCCTCCCTATGCTCCATACATTATGCTCCTCATTATTCAGAAGGCCCAAGACATGGATTTCTCCAAGGGGAACTCAGAACACATGCTCAAGAGAATGAATGTGATCAAGCCAATAGAGGAGAAAGAAGCAGTCAAAGGGAAAGGGAAGAAGCCAGTTCCTACAGGTGGTGATGATGTTGAGATGGGTGACTCTAGCTCTCGTTTGCGCAAGACTTCCTCTGCCCATCCATCTCGCAACAAGAAGCTTTCTCTGTGGCAACGCACTCTCTTGTGCATCAACGTTGCTATCCACAAGGAGAACTACTCTGCCTATGAGGAGAGAAGGGATATCATTCACAATCAGCAGGTTCTTTCTCACGAGGTTTAGCTTCTTCAGGATCCCTCCCTTCAGCTCTCTCCTGTTCCTGCTCCTCAGTACATTCCGTATGAGAGGTGGCAAGATGACAACGGCGTCGACTGGGCTGAAGTGGAGGCTCTCTCCAAGGTTGGAAGTGATGAGGAGTTCTCCGGGAGCGATGAGGATGATGAAGATGCTGCTGATGTTGATGAGGACGAGTTCGATGATGAGTGATCTTCGCTTGGGGATAGCATCGCTCTTCTCCCTTTTTGGTGTCTCGATGCCAAAGGGGGAGAAGTAGTTCTATTAGGATTTGCTTGGGTTGGTTATTTGCTCCGTGAACTGTTCGTGGTTTATTTGTGTGGAACTTTGGTTCTATTTTTGTAATAGACTAGTCGTACTCTACTTTGTGCTCTTCGTTTAATACTGTCTTTCTAGTGTGCAAATTGCTCTTATTGTCTTGTTTATACCTTGCACTTGTCTAGGGGGAGCACTTGTTCTTGCTCTCTATTGCAAATCCGTGTATTGTCATCAAACACCAAAAAGGGGGAGATTGAAAGGACATTTTCCTTACCTTCAGTTTTTGGGTGTTTGATCACAATACAAGGAATTTAATCTTGTGCTGTGTCTTTTAGGAATTCTACAGGTATTGCACAAGACTGATGGTGAAGAGGTGTGGGTTTGGGGACTGCTGTAGAAAGGCTTGAAATCATCCAAAGGAGAGAAAATTCCAGGGCCGGAAATTCTGTTTCAGGGCCGGAAATTCTGTTTCAGGGCCGGAAATTCCGCCCCAGGGCCGGAATTTCCGCCCCTGGACAAAATTTCCGGGGGCCGAAAATTTCATAATTTCCAGCCCTTCGAAATTCGGCTAAGTCCCTTACGAAGCCGGGTGGTGCACCGTGCAGTAAGGGGGCCGGAAATTCTGGTTTGGCAGAATTTCCGGGGGCCGGAAATTTCAGAATTTCCGGCCCCCTGATTTTTCGGCTAAGTCCTTTCCCGAAGGGCGTGGTGCAGCTTGCAGAAGAGGGGCCGGAAATTATGTGAAGGCAGAATTTCCGGGGGCCGGAACCGTGATTTTTCGCTAAGTCCCTCAACTCAAGATGTGGTGCGACCTGCAGGAAAGGGCCGGAATTTCTGGCCGGAAATTCCATTTTGGAATTTCCGGGGGGCCGGAATTTCCGCCCTTATTGGACCCCGGAATTTCTGCCCCCAAGCCGGAATTTCCGGGGTAAGTTTTCTCCAACGGCCACATTTCGAGCCAGCCTATAAATAGTCGTCCCCTACCTCAGATCTGGTTACCTCGTCCACACTCTCTTTCCTCCATTGTTGCTGAGCTTCAACTCCGTAGATCTCCTTCCCTAGCCAACCAAATCCTCCAAGACTTGGTAGATTGGGAGAGGATCCATAGATCTACAACCCCACCGAAGTACTTAGTGTTTGCTTCACTCCTCCTCCGTGGACCTTGCCTTAGGCAAGAGAGGTCACCTCAAAGCTTCCTCCGTGTAAAAGCTTTGTGGTTGTTCTTGTTGGGAGCCTCCAATTGAGTTGTGGAGTTGTGCCCCAACCTCCGTGTAAGGGTTTCGGTCGGTACCCCCACTACCACCGCTTAGTGGAAACGAGTTAGCCTCCGTGGCTTGCTCACCGGAGAACAAGGTGAGCCTCCGTGGCGTTGGTGGACTCCGTGTCGCCATACCTCTCCAACGTAGACGTACTTCCCCTCAAAAGGAAGGAACTACGGGAATACATCCTTGTGTCTCCGGCTTCCGCTTTACGGTTCTTTCTTACCCTTACTCGCATCGGTTTTACTCGTTTCACTCTCGTTCACTTGCTTGCTTGTCACATAGGAAATTCACCTAGTTGCACATCTAGAGAATTTCGTTTGTGTCAAGCCATAAAATTGAAAAAGGTAAAATTTTGTGTAGCGCCTATTCACCCCCCCTCTAGTCGCCCGTGAGATCCCTTTTAGAAAGTCGCTGCAGCCTTCAGAGCTTATAGGTATGCTTAGAATCTTCTCTGATATTTCTTCTGGAAAGAGATCTCTTACTGACTTTTCCTTCCATTGTTGCCCATTCTCCTGCATTAGAGAGCTAACAGTTTGATCATCTTTGATTGGGGAAGACGTAGTTAATGTACTATGGGTCACACCTGGGATCCAATTGTCCCTGATTATGTAAATAGTTTTTCCGTCCCCAACTCTCCATAAGAGACCTTGCTGCAACAGTTTTTTACCATGCATAATACTACGCCATGTATATGATGCTGACCTTGTTCTCTGAGATGTCCAGAAGTCCCCATTAGGGAAGTAGCGCCCCTTCAACACACGAGCACACAAAGAATGAGGTTCAGTTAGCAGGCGCCAACATTGTTTCGCAAATATAGGACCCATTTTTGGACAAGAAGGCTTTAATTACCCATGACAACATTGGCAGCTCGAGCTCGCGGGTGAGTCTCACTAGTCGCGTCCGAGCTTGTCTTGAGTACGCACCTTCATGCGCAACTTTGATGCTTACGCCATCCCTAGGAACGACCAGATAGGTGTTGCTAATTTTTTTGGATGTTTTCCCGTTGATGGTCCAATAGAAGTCTATCGACTATCGTCAAGTGACTCCTTTTTATCTCCATAGTCTAACAATCCTAGGGAGAAAGACAAGGAGATAAGGGAGCCAGGGAGACGACATAATACCGATAAAAGGGACTCTCTTGATCGGGAATTGAGTCACGCATGGGAATAGAGGAGAGTTAATAATCTAGCCTTATAATATTGAAATACATGAAAAAACTCTCCATCCTAATAATCCTATACGGCTGCTCATAGTGAAGAGTAACATAGATTAGTGTCATGCAGATGTTACTAGTCTATGTTACTATCTTCATAGTGGGGAATAACGTATATGTGGTGTCATACAAGACCTTATTTATTAGGTTATAGACTTATTGTGTATTGGGGTGTGTGATGTTACAGTAACATAATATGTTACCACAACACTCTCTTTCCTCACTTAATAGTATGCCATTGCATCAAAATGCATTGAAGTGTGTGATATTACTATCTATGTTACCCCCACTATGAGTAGTCTACATATGTGCAGAGATAGGTGTAATCAGTGATAGCTTTATAATTGAGATCCGTGCAAAGATAGTTTCCGTGCAGAGGCACTAGGTGCAATCAATATTGCAAGCACATAAATTCTAAACATTTATATGTGTAATTGTTTTCAATTCAATTACTAGTATCTTTAATACAGTACTCCAAGACGAGAGGCAGTGAGATGGAACCCCTCCTCGCCGGCAGCTTATATGGACCGGGCGCCATTACTCCAAGACGAGAGGCGGTGGCATAGAATTGGAGGCTGGAACGGCGGAGGTTGGGGATTGGATCGGCGAGAGGAAATTTGGGGAGGAGAGGAAGAGGATTTGCGATATCGTGGGGAGAATGAGAGGATTGGGTCGTCCCTCGCTGCAGTGAGTTCGAGGCGTGGACCGAGGTGCTAAACGCAAAATTATCAACGGGGGATGTAAATGTCCACTTTTTTATGGATTTCTCTGGAGGCCAGACGTCCACTTTTTAACGGACGGAGAGAGTATGTTTGAATATTTGTACCAACTTACCGTCCGTCACCGAGAACGCGTGTTACGGTGAGTTGGCTCATTTGCGTGTTGAGGAAAATTAACAATTTTATCTGACGAATTACATCAACCCAAAAGCAAACGGAGGGAATAGGAGAGACACCATTATGCAGGTGTTGCGGTCCATGGTGCCGAAAAATTGCGTCCGGGCCGTCATTCTTTGCGACTCGGGAGCCGAGAAGGCTTCGGCTCGGCTACACACTGGACCGCCCCCCCCGCCAGTATCGTCTACTCTACGCAGCAGAGGACAGAACACGTGAGCGCTTGCCAAAACAAAGAAATAGATATCCGCGCACCGATGGAAGCACGAGCCACGCTTCCGCTGTAGCGTCTATCCAATCCAATCATGAAAACGATGCGTACCGGCCACACATAAATCGACGCGATAGCGACGCCACGGAATGGCGAGTCAGATGGAACCGATGACCATCACTTACTACACGTCACATTGAAGGCGTCTAGTTAAAAGTCGCCGTGCCCGATCGGACTGGAAAAGGACAATGCTGTTTCGAGCGTTGCTCATTTCTACGGGACAAGTCACAAGTGACTCTTGCGGTGGCCACGGCGGCTAGTGTTTTACCGGCCATTTCGAAACCGTGCGACTATTCAATCTTTGATGTAGTATATACATGCCGTGTTGAGCTAGAACTGTAGATGACGATTGTTTGAAAAGGTTAATTTAAATCTGTGGACAATTAAATAATTTGCAATTATCTAATGATCCAAAATCATTTTTTGAAGCAAATGATCCAAATCATTTTTTTTGTAGAGAGCGTGCATCGATAAATTTTCATTTCGCCAACATATATGACAGGGGAAAATGTAGAGCCATTATGAGAGGCTAGCTAGAGATCGGTGCACTGCTTAATTTCCATTATTGGGTCTTGAACTCTTGATTCGAACCACCGGGCTACATGGCCAATCTCGGGCATAACTAGAAAATTTTAAGAAGCGAAAGCTACAAATAGAAGCAAACAAGAGCAGCATGTCGGTCTTGCACGATTTGTCGGCCTGCACCGACTGCGCCTTATATGATTGCCACCGCGCCTAGACGATTGGACCGCAAGTATAGTGATAAGACGCTCATGTAACATCTTTTTTCCAGTCAAATAAGAGTAAAGGTACATGAACCCGATTTCATTGGGTTAAAATGATGCTCTTGAGTGTATATGCTTTCTTTACTAAAATTTTTGTTAGACGCATTTTGAAGTGTTAAAAAAATTTCAAATAAAAATTCACGTGTACATCTCCACACGTACATGCACGCAAATCCGTTTCACGAAAAAACAAGCTGTCGTGTAGTATGTGTAAAAAGCACAGAATAAAAATATGTCTTTTTACTAGATTCTTTTGTCTATTTTACATAGACTTATAAAATATCTATTTTCCGTAAAACTTTACGAACACACATAGATTGTGGATATGTACATGTAAAAAGAAATTATTATTTTTTATAACTTAAAATGTGTTTTTTTGGCGGAGGAAGCATATGCATCCGCTAGCGAAATTGAATTTACTCGTCTAGTTTGGTTCTATACTTTACATTTAATATCAATTTTCAACTCCTATGATGTGATTAGTGTAATGGGAATTGAGCCACAACTTTCAAATAAATTATATTACTAACATATGGACATGTTATGCCAAGCAACCACAAATGGAGCCCTGGCTCCATGGTTGCTTTTTTTTTGAAAACTTAGAATTGATATTTCAAGTTTGAAAACATTTAGAACAAAAATCCTAGGTGTAGATAATGTTGAAATATACTCGTGTGCAAAATTTCAACTCAAAATTTGTTGCATTCTAGGCTACACAAAATTGAAAAATCTGGCAATCTTTTATGTTTTGAAAATGCACTATTCATCACATGCACTGCACATTTGTCATTTTGATGAGCCTAACATATAATGAATCTAGGTTTGATTTTTTACACACTAGTAGATCTCATGTTTATCTACATCTTGAGTTTTATTTCATTAAAAAAACTTTAAATGCCGCATGGACCACTCTTGCAGTCTTGAAAATTGGAAACTAGAAAGCAGACCCGCACATAATTCTAAGGCTAGACATAGTGCTAGTATCATAGCCAGTATCATGCAAGCTAGGCCCAAAAAATACTGATGTGGCATTTAATTAATGAAGAAAGAGAAGATTAGAGTAGTATCATATGTAGATACTATATCATAGCGCATATTACGGGAAATATTAAGCTCAAGTAAATCTTGTACACACATTTGTATTAAGATACTACAAAACAATAAATACGATGAATATATGATACTAGTTTTATGATACCATGCATTATAGTGATAGTATTATATACTCTCTCCATTCGAAAATATAATATGTTTTAGCTTTGTGAAGCTAATGTATCTAGACATCTTTTAGTGTACAGATTCGAGCGAACCCATACACTAAAAGATGTCTAGATATATTCAATTCACAAAACTAAAACATCTTATATATCTAGATGAAGGGAGTACATAATACTACTATATGCCTAAGCCTAAGATAAATCGACGCGATAGCGACGCCACGGAATGGCGAGTCAGATGGAGCCGATGGCCATCACTTACTACACGTCACATTGAAGGCGTCTAGTCGCCGTGCTCGATCGGACTGAAAAAGGCATATGCTGTTTCGAGTGCTGATCATTTCTACGGGACAAGTGATCCTCGCGGTGGACACGGCGGTGGGTGCTTTTTACCGGCCATTTTGGATCCGTGCGACAGTTCAATCTTTGAAGTTGTGTATACATGCCGTGTTGAGCTAAAACTGTAGATGACGATTGTTTGAAAAGGTTAATTTAAATCTTTGGACAATTAAATAATTTGCAAATTATCTAATGAACCAAATCTCTTTTTTGAAGCAAATAATCCTAATCATTTTTTGTAGAGAGCGTGTGCATTGATAAATTTTCATTTCGCCGACATATATGGCAGTTGGCACTTGGCAGGGGAAAATGTAGAGCGATTCTGAGCAGCTAGCTATAGATCGGTGCACTGCTTAATTTCCATTCTTGGGTCTTGGTTGAAACCACCGGGCTACATGGCCGATTCAGGCGTAAATTAGACGTTATTTAAGAAGCGAAATCTACAAAAGGAAGCAAACAAGAGCAGCATGTCCGTCTTGCACGATTTGTCGGCCTGCACCGACTGCACATTATATGATTGCCACCGCGCGTCGGCGCCTGGATGATTGGACCGCAAGTACACTGTCAAGATACTTCTTCCGATTATTATTATATATTCTAATGTAAATATATTTGACCATATTTTAGTAATTTAGATATATTTATATTAAGACAAGTAATAGTGGTTGAAGGGAGTAACATATTTTTCAATCAAATAAGGGTAAACATACATTAGGTAAAAAAGGGGGTAAAGGTACATGGACCCCATTTGATTTGGTTACAATGATGGTCTTGAGTGTATACATGCTTCCTTATTTGAAATTTTTGTTAGAAACAATTTGAAACAACAAATTCGCGCATACATCTCCACATGTACAAGCACACAAAGTCGTTTTCACAAACAATCAAGTTTTTGTGTCGTATGTGCAAAAAAGAAAAATAAGTCTTTTCACATTTTTATATATTTTATTACATAGGCAAAGAAAATATCATTTTTTCGCAAAATTTTACGAACACACATAGATTATGGATATATACATGTCAAAAAATTATCATTTTTTTGACAATTTACCAGCATGCAAAATCTCAACTCAAAATTTGTTGTATTTTGCCCTACACAAAAATATAAATCTAACAAATTTTATGTTTTGAAATGTGCACTGATCTTTACATTTGTCATTTTTACTGAGCCTGCCATCTAATAAATCTAGGTTTGATTTTTTTGCACACTAGTAGATCTTATGATTATCTACATCTAGATTTTTTTTTGATTTTTTTAAAAACTTTTAAATACTATTCTCGATTTTTTTCAAAAAACAAGCTATATGCTGGTGGGGAGCTATTTGTCGGTGCTCCTTGTTATGCTGCATGCACCACTCTTGCCGTCTTGCTGAAAACCGGAAACTAGAAAGCGGAACCCGCAGATAATTCCAAGGTTAAGATTTTAACATGTTGTGTAATTGGTGTTGCTAGAGGTACTGGAGAGGGTAGAGCGAGTGATATCAAGGTAAAGATAAGATCAAAAAAGAAAGAAGAGTTAAGAGGAGGCAATACATTAGGCATTTCCACTTCTAGTGGAAGAAGATGACTGTTAGCTAACATTGTTTAAGAAAACTGTACGTGTACCAGCTGAGCCGTCACCAGTGACGCAATAAAAGTCTAAGGAACACATCGAGGTGTGTGGTCCTATCGTAGTCCACGTAAAAGCTTGACAATTTTCGTCTGCCGATTCTTGTACTAGCATATCCTCTTTGATAAAAGAGTAGGGAAATTGCAGGTGACCTCAGAAGTACCTGATTGATGCGTACAGACTAATCCTTTTCGGATAAATTGAACAGTAGCGAAGTGTATGTAGCTACAATTTCAAGCAGCTAGAAGACACTTCTTAATCTC
This sequence comes from Dactylis glomerata, assembly GCA_007115705.1. Classification (NCBI taxonomy): domain Eukaryota; kingdom Viridiplantae; phylum Streptophyta; class Magnoliopsida; order Poales; family Poaceae; genus Dactylis; species Dactylis glomerata. Next base: position 1,252,993 of record QXEO01000631.1, read on the forward strand.
CACTGTTGTTTCTGCAATGAAGCCACTGAACTTGTTTGTTTGATTTGACGCTAACTTGTTGGATTTTTGGCCTCTTTGGCCCAGCCTATAAATGCTAAGTCCAATAATTTCTAAATCCTATAGGCCCATGTGGCCCATTCATGCATGATAAGGGGTGGGACAAATGTTTAGTCCCACCTTGCTAGTTTAGAAGGAGTTGGACCAACATATAAGGTGAGCTCTTCCCCTTGTGGTAGGAGTGTGTGAGAAGAAGGCTCTCTCACGCGCGCTCCTCCTCCTCCGCCGCCCGCCTCGCCGCGCGCGCGCGCCGTGGTTTGCGGAATGTGCCTCGGTGCCGAGCTTCTCTTTTTATCACGCATGACTGAACTATGGAACTGAACGGACACGTGGAAGCTGAAACGATTTGCCTGAGTGGAAAATGAATACGAGCCTGTTCGGTTCATCTTCTGGCTGTTCGTTTCACCTCCCACGTTGCCTGTTCGCCTCCCTCTGTGGCTATAAAGACACAGCACACAGCCACCACTGCCTACTGCATCCAGAGCTTTGCGCTGCCTCTCGGTCTTCTCCATCCCGTCTTGCGGCGTGCACCGCGAACCGGGACAGTAGGCCTCCGGAACCCCGCCTCTTGCGATCCTGTACGGGAGAGAGGCGATAAGGTTTTTGGGGAGCGCACTGCGCGACTACTGGCGAGTTCTTCATCACGGACGCCTACGAGGACGACGTCTTCCCCAACGAGGACTTCTTCCCCGACATCGACAACCTCTTCAGCGACATGTCTCTCACTGACGACAACACCAACGGCGGTTCTGCTTCCGCACCGGCTCCAACACCGTATGTCTTCCTGCTCTTCGCTTGTGTGTTTCAGTTTCTCGGACTAGCAATCGCTTTAGATATGCTAGACATGTTCTGTTCCTATCGATTTCTTGTAAACATGATTTGTCTGATTTCCATGCTTTCTGCCATATTTTGTTCACTGTTTTCATGGATTAAATCCTTTGGTAAATTGCTGATTTTTCCAACATTCCAAAAACCTTATGTTTTTCATAGGCAATTTTCCCCTGTTGGCTAAGCCGACAACCTCATGAGAGGTGCTGTTATCAGCGTTCTTGGCGAGAACATTGTTGACTCGTACCTGTCCCTTACTACGGGCAAGGACATGTGGGATGCACTCGAGGCCAAGTTTGGGGTCTCGGATGCAGGCAGTGAATTCTATGTCATGGAGCAATTCTTTGACTACAAGATGACTGATGAGCGCGGCATTGTCGAGCAGGCTCATGAGATACAGTCCATTGCTAAAGAACTTGAGCAGTTCACGTGTGTGTTACCGGACAAGTTTATTGCCGGAGGCATCATTGCCAAGCTTCCTCCCTCGTGGAGGAATTTTGCTACTTCTTTGAAGCACAAGAGACAGGAGTTTTCTGTCATTGATCTTATTGGGTCTCTTGATGTGGAAGAGAAGGCGAGAGCAAAAGACACACGTCCTCGAGGTGCCGAGGGAGGTTCTAGTGCCAATGTGGTACAAAACAAAAACTTCCAATCTCACAAGTTCAAGAACAAGAACAAATCTGATGGCAAAGGAAAGTTTGATGGGAAGAACAAACCATCACAGTCTACCAACTTCAAGAAGAAGACCGATAAGAGGAAAGGAGCATGCCATGTATGTGGCGAACCTGGACATTGGGCACCTAGTTGCCCAAACCGCTTTGACAAGCGTCATGGGAAGAGCGGCAAGACCGCAAATGTTGTCATTGGTGATGCTGAGATGAAGTACTCTGGGTATGGTATACTCCCTACTATCCTTTCAGTTTGTCAGTCTCCTAATTGGTGGATTGACACCGGCGCTAATGTACACGTTTGTTCTGATATTTCCATGTTTTCCTCTCATCAGGTCACAGGGACTTCCTCCGTGTTGATGGGAAACGGCTCTCATGCTACTGTTCGTGGTGTTGGTACGGTCAATCTGAAGTTCACTTCGGGAAAGACCGTGCGGCTGAAGAACGTGCATCATGTTCCCTCAATCAATAAAAATCTTGTTAGCGGATCTCTTCTATGTCGGGATGGCTACAAGATAGTTTTTGAGTCCAATAAATTTGTAGTGTCCAAGTTTGGAAACTTTGTTGGTAAAGGCTATGAGTGCGGGGGCTTGTTCCGCCTATCCTTGTCAGACGTTTGTAATAAAGTTGTTAATCATGTTCGCAACGACAGTTTATCAAATGTTTGGCATTCACGACTTTGTCATGTTAATTTTGGTTGTATGACGCGGCTAGCTAAAATGAATTTAATCCCGGAATTCCCTGTTGTGAAAGGCTCCAAGTGCCAAGTGTGTGTGCAAGCTAAGCAACCTCGCAAGTCTCATACGACTGCTGAGGCGAGAGATTTGGCACCGCTAGAGCTTATACATTCAGATCTTTGTGAGATGAATGGTGTTTTGACAAAAGGTGGAAAGAGATACTTCATGACTCTGGTTGATGACTCCACTAGATACTGCTATGTGTATCTTCTAAAATCGAAAGATGAGGCTCTGAACTTCTTTAAAATCTATAAAGCTGAAGCAGAAAACCAACTTGATCGAAAGATCAAACATCTTAGGTCTGATCGTGGTGGAGAGTATTTTTCCAACGAGTTTGATTCTTTTTGTGCGGAACATGGTATAATCCATGAGAGGACGCTTCCTTACTCACCTCAGTCAAACGGGGTGGCCGAAAGAAAGAACCGCACTCTAACCGATTTGGTGAACGCCATGTTAGATATGTCGGGTCTTTCTCAGGCATGGTGGGGGGAAGCTATATTGACAGCTTGTCATGTCCTAAACCGAGTTCCCACAAAGAACAAAGAAATTACTCCATTCGAGAAATGGGAGAAGAAAAGGTTAAAACTCTCTTACTTACGGACTTGGGGTTGTTTGGCCAAAGTCAATGTGCCAATTCCCAAGAAGCGCAAGCTTGGACCAAAGACTGTTGATTGTGTTTTCCTAGGTTATGCTTTCCATAGCATTGGGTACAGATTCTTGATAGTAAAATCTAAGGTACCTGATATGCTTGTTGGTACGATCATGGAGTCGAATGATGCGACTTTCTTTGAGGATATCTTTCCTATGAAAGATATGCCTAACTCATCGAATCAGGAGATGCCTAGTTCATCTAGACGGGAATTAGTTAAAATTCCGGAACCCACCATTCCGATAGAACACTTTGAAAATCCTGTGGAGAATGACGATGAAACTCCTAAAAGGAGCAAAAGACAGAGGACTGCAAAGTCCTTTGGTAATGATTTTATCGTGTATCTTGTGGATGACACTCCTAGTTCCATTTCAGAGGCCTATGCATCTTCAGATGCTGACTACTAGAAGGAAGCTGTCCGCAGTGAGATGGATTCCATCTTGGCTAATGGAACTTGGGAGATTGTCGATCGTCCTTACGGGTGTAAACCTGTAGGGTGTAAATGGGTGTTCAAGAAGAAGCTTAGACCTGATGGCACCATTGAAAAGTACAAGGCACGCCTTGTTGCTAAGGGTTATACCCAGAAAGAAGGCGAAGACTTCTTCGATACTTACTCACCTGTGGCCAGATTGACCACCATTCGAGTACTACTTTCCTTGGCTGCCTCACATGGTCTTCTCGTTCATCAAATGGACGTTAAGACGGCTTTCCTAAATGGAGAGTTAGATGAGGAAATCTATATGGATCAGCCGGATGGATTTGTGGTAGATGGTCAAGAAGAAAAGGTGTGCAAGTTGCTGAAGTCTTTGTATGGTCTTAAGCAAGCACCTAAGCAGTGGCATGAAAAGTTTGAGAGAACTTTAACTGCTGTAGGCTTTGTTGTAAACGAGGCTGATAAATGTGTGTACTATCGCCATGGTGGGGGCGAGGGAGTCATCCTATGTCTGTATGTTGATGATATCCTGATATTTGGGACCAATCTTGAAGCCATCAAGGAGGTCAAAAACTTTCTATCTCATTGCTTTGAGATGAAAGATCTAGGAGTGGCTGATGTGATCTTGAACATCAAGCTACTGAAAGATGATGATGGTGGGATAACACTGCTTCAATCCCACTATGTGGAAAAGATCTTGAGTCGTTTTGGGTATAGCGACTGCAAATCTTCTCCTACACCATATGATCCTAGCACGTTGGTTCGAAAGAATCAGGGAGATCCTAAGGATGCTAAGGATCAGCTGAGATACTCTCAGATTATTGGCTCGCTTATGTATTTAGCCAGCGCCACGAGGCCTGATATCTCCTTTGCTGTAAGCAAGTTGAGTCGATTTGTGTCAAATCCTGGAGATGTTCATTGGCACGCCCTTGAAAGGGTTTTGCGCTATTTGAAAGGCACTGCGAGCTATGGAATTCACTACTCTGGGTACCCAAGGGTACTTGAAGGGTATAGTGACTCAAATTGGATTTCTGATGCTGATGAGACAAAGGCCACGAGTGGTTATGTGTTTACACTTGGTGGTGGCGCTGTTTCTTGGAAGTCTTGCAAGCAGACCATCTTAACGAGGTCAACTATGGAAGCAGAACTCACAGCATTAGACACAGCCACTGTTGAAGCAGAGTGGCTTCGTGAGCTCTTGATGGACTTGCCTGTGGTTGAAAAACCAATACCCGCAATTCCTATGAACTGTGATAATCAAACTGTGATCATCAAAGTAAACAGTTCTAAGGATAACATGAAGTCATCAAGGCATGTGAAGAGGAGATTAAAATCTGTCAGAAAAATGAGAAACTCCGGAGTTATTGCGTTGGATTACATCCACACATCTAAGAATTTGGCAGATCCCTTCACAAAGGGTCTATCACGAAACGTGATAGATTATGCATCGAAGGAGATGGGTATGAGACCCACAATATGAGTTGTCCACAGTGGTAACCCACTCTATGTGATCGGAGATCCCGTGAATTAGAATTGGGAGACAAGCTGTTGGTCAATTGAGAGGAGAGTATCCCTACTTTGTATAATACCACTCCGTGAAGATGCAGTACTCTCCTAATCTGCAAGGCAGGCTGATTTTATCTTAATGTGTTCTAAGTGACTTACTTAAGCAGAGATGTTGTCCTGCAGAACATCTTTTGAAGAACACACCTATGTGAGTCTGACTGTTAAACGTCGCAGTCTATGAGAGTTGGGTGATCTTTAACAAACTCATGAAAGGCCTCGGAGTATGACGTATAAGCTCCAAACCGAGGGGAAGTCCCACGGCAGCCTAGTATCAGTCAAGGTTTTGTGTGAAACTAGATTCGCAGAAAACTTGCAGTTCAAGGCCTAGTCCACTGTTCAAGTAGCAGTCTAGTGTAACATAGAGATCTAGGTGGAAGTTCAACTTAACAGTCTCCACTGCAGCACTGGTATATAAACAATATTTTGGAACCTAAGGCAACTTTATGTGCCTCTAGGATCTGGTGGGGGATTGTTGGATTTTTGGCCTCTTTGGCCCAGCCTATAAATGCTAAGTCCAATAATTCCTAAATCCTAGAGGCCCATGTGGCCCATTCATGCATGACAAGGGGTGGGACAAATGTTTAGTCCCACCTTGCTAGTTTAGAAGGAGTTGGACCAACATATAAGGTGAGCTCTTCCCCTTGTGGTAAGAGTGTGTGAGAAGAAGGCTCTCTCACGCGCGCTCCTCCTCCTCCGCCGCCCGCCTCGCCACGCCTCGCCTCGCCTCGCCTCGTCACGACGCGCGCGCGCCGTGGTTTGCGGAATGTGCCTCGGTGCCGAGCTTCTCTTTTTATCACGCATGACTGGACTATGGAACTGAACGGACACGTGGAAGCTGAAACGATTTGCCTGAGTGGAAAATGAATACGAGCCTGTTCGGTTCATCTTCTGGCTGTTCGTTTCACCTCCCACGCTGCCTATTCGCCTCCCTCTGTGGCTATAAAAGAGAGGTCGCTCCTCTCTGCAAAGACACAACACACAGCCACCACTGCCTACTGCATCCAGAGCTTTGCGCTGCCTCTCGGTCTTCTCCATCCCGTCTTGCGGCGTGCACCGCGAACCGGGACAGTAGGCCTCCGGAACCCCGCCTCTTGCGATCCTGTACGGGAGAGAGGCGATAAGGTTTTTGGGGAGCGCACTGCGCGACTACTGGCGAGTTCTTCATCACGGACGCCTACGAGGACGACGTCTTCCCCAACGAGGACTTCTTCCCCGACATCGACAACCTCTTCAGCGACATGTCTCTCACTGACGACAACACCAACGGCGGTTCTGCTTCCGTACCGGCTCCAACACCGTATGTCTTCCTGCTCTTCGCTTGTGTGTTTCAGTTTCTCGGACTAGCAATCGCTTTAGATATGCTAGACATGTTCTGTTCTTATCGATTTCTTGTAAACATGATTTGTCTGATTTCCATGCTTTCTGCCATATTTTGTTCACTGTTTTCATGGATTAAATCCTTTGGTAAATTGCTGATTTTTCCAACATAACTAAGATAACATGATTACAGAAAAGCTGGGACACTAAACAAGAAAGCAAAGAAAATATGAAGAGCTGATTGGTCAGGTGTAATTACCGTCACGTGGATGATTGATTGGACCACAAGCAATTAAAAAATAAGAGTTTTTTCTTTATTGAAAAAATAATTGTCATTGTGTGGATGCTTGATTGGAACACAAGCAATTATAAAAGTAGGAGTTTTTTCTTTATCAAAAAATAATTGTTGTCATGTGGATGATTGGTTGGAACACAAGTAATTATGAAAGTAAGAGTTTTTTCTTCGGAATGTCAATTCGGTTCCCATGTGCGAATGCTCCCTATACTAAAAAAAAGATATTTTGAAGTGTAAAAAAATTAAAACGAAAAATTTCACATGTACATCTCCATAATCCATACGCGTTCGTAAAGTTTCGTAAAAAAACGACATTGCACGTGGTCTGTGTAAAAAACATGTACCATAAAATATCTTATTTTTAGCACCAAAATCTTTTTTACATAGGCCAAACGACAAGTCGATTTTTTGTGAAACGACTTTGTGCACACACAACATGTGGAGACTTACGTGCAAATTTTTCATTTTTTTTTGACATTTTAAAATGTGTCAAATATTATATTCAAATAGAGAGCATATGCACATTCTTTCTTTTAATAATTATTGAACAACATACATATGGACGTGATTTGTGTTAAAATGAATACTGAATTCTAGACCCGAATTCTACTTCGGTTTTCATCTCAATTTTGTCGCTCACACACATGAAAATAGAAGTCAAGATTTTGACATGTTGCATGGCTGTTTTGTAATTCTTGCATGACAGGTACAGAGGCTGTACTTAGAGAGTTGATCACTTGAAATAAAAGTCTAAAGAACGCATCGAGGTGTGTGGTCCCACAGTAGTCCACGTAAAAGGTAGACAATGTTTGTCTCCTGATTCTTGTACTAGCATATCCTCTTTGATAAAACAGTAGGGAAATTGCAGGTGACCTCATGGCACTTCTGGTGGAGTACCTGATTGATGCGTACAGACTAATCTTTTTTTTTTTTTGATAAATTGAACATTGGTGAAGTGTATGTAGCTACAATTTCAAGCAGCTAGAAGACACTTCCTTAATCTCCATTGTCGTCTCCACAGTGAAGCCATCGAACCTGTTTGTTTGATTTGACGCTAACTAAAATAACATGATTACTCAAAAGCTGGTACACTTCCTTAAACAAACAAGAAAGCAAACAAAATGTGAATAGCAGATTGGTCATGTGGATGATTAATTGGAACACAAGCAATTAAACAATAAAAGTTTTTTCTTTATCGAAAAAATAATTGTCGCCATGTGGATGAATGATTGGAACACAAGCAATTATAAAAGTAAGATTTTTCTTTATCGAAAAAGTAATTGTGGTCATGTGGATGATTGATTGGAACACAAGCAATTATAAAAGTAATAGTTTATTCTTAAATAATTATTGAACACCATATATATGGACATGATTTGTGCTAAAATGAATACGTATAAAATTCTAGACCTGAATTCTATGTCGACTTTTCACCTCAATTTTGTCGCTCACATACATGAAAATAAAAGTCAAGATTTTGACATGTTACATGGCTGTTTTGTAATTCTTACTTGACAAAGTAGAGAGGTTGTACTTAGCATAGTTGATCACTTCAGTGATGTAAATAAAAGCCCAAAAGAACTCATCCAGCCAGGTGTGTGGTCGTAGCGTAGTCCACATAAAAGCAAGACGAAAAATCTGCAGATTCTTTGTAGCATTATGTAAGCCACGCCAAGAAACAAACCAAGCCACATACTCAGACACTGACCTCCCGGACCCACTCTTGCAGCGGAACCAACCGAGCAGTTGCCGAGGACCGCAACACTGCAGTGGGCCCCCACTTCACCACCAAACGTGGGCCCACCTGTCATTGTCTTCCGCCCAACAGCCTAACCACCCATGGGCCATGGGTGGTACAAGAACGAAGCATTCCCGCACGCAAAAGCAAAGGGGGAAGGGCCAGACCACTTCAATCAAAAGGGGATTTAACTAAACCACTCGCCGGACACCAACCCATCGCCGCCGCCGCTGACAGACTCCGGCGCCATGGTCGCCGGAGAGAGGCGCCACCTCCTATTGGGGGCGCTCCTCCTGGCCCTGGTCGTGTCGGGGCACTGCCTCGACGCGCACCACAGTAACCGCGGCCTGAAGCGGCGCCGGAAGAAGCACGAGATCCACTCCCCCGTCAAGACGGTGGTGGTGGTGGTCATGGAGAACCGCAGCTTCGACCACATCCTCGGCTGGCTCCGCGCCGAGCGCCCCGACATCGACGGCCTCACGGGTGCCGAGTCCAACCGCCTCAACCTCTCCGACCCGGCCTCCCCCGAGATCTTCGTCACCGACAAGGCCGGCTACGTCGACTCCGACCCCGGCCACGGCTTCGAGGACATCCGCGAGCAGATCTTCGGCTCCGCCGACACCTCTGCCAACCCCGCCCCCATGTCCGGCTTCGCGCAGAACGCGCGCGGCATGGGCCTCGGCATGCCGCAGAACGTCATGAGCGGCTTCGCCCCGGACTCCGTCCCCGTCTACGCCGCGCTCGCCGACGAGTTCGCCGTCTTCGACCGATGGTTCGCCTCCGTGCCCACCTCCACGCAGCCCAACCGCCTCTTCGTCCACTCGGCGACCTCCCACGGCCTCACCTTCAACGCCCGCAAGGACCTCATCAACGGCTTCCCGCAGAAGACCATCTTCGACAGCCTCGAGGAGAACGGCCTCTCCTTCGGCATCTACTACCAGAACATCCCCGCCACGCTCTTCTACCAGAGCCTGCGACGCCTCAAGCACCTCGTCAAGTTCCACCAGTACAGCCTCAAGTTCAAGCTCGACGCCGCGCGGGGGAACCTGCCCAATTACGTCGTGATTGAGCAGAGGTACTTCGATTGCAAGGAGTTCCCGGCCAACGATGACCACCCGTCGCACGATGTCGCCAGGGGGCAGAGGTTTGTCAAGGAGGTCTACGAGACGCTGCGAGCAAGCCCACAGTGGAACGAGACGGCTCTCATCATCACCTATGATGAGCATGGTGGGTTCTATGACCATGTCCCCACTCCGGTAGCCGGAGTGCCCCAACCCGATGGGATTGTTGGCCCTGACCCTTACTACTTCAAGTTTGAGCGGCTTGGGGTGCGCGTGCCTAGCTTCCTTATCTCGCCATGGGTTGAAAAGGGCACTGGTGAGTACTTGTGATGTTCCAATCTATGCCCTTCCAGTTTTCCATACAGACCCTTTGCTTAAATTTGGATGTCTGTAAGTACAATTTATTATTGGTCAACACCTAGCAATTGGAATGAACTAACTTGTGAAGATTAGCCAGATCCTAAGTTTGATAGGAAGATTAACTCAAAGATGAAAGATATTAGCACATTTTGTTGATCTGATGGCATCAGCGTTTTAAAGAATTGCTTGCATATGAATAATTGAAGATTTACTTCGCTCATTGTACTGATGATATGCTGCAAATATGCCCGTGGACTTGTAGTTGGAGAAGTAGCAGTTTTACAGGCCTTGCCATCAGGAGCTGGACTTGCTTGCTTTTTCAGTCTAATTCCATCTATTGTTCCTGTTTGCCATTTTATTAAGTAGACAAATATTGTAACTTGAACCAATTGCTTAACCTCTCCACTTAGAAATTATACGGCTACATGCTCTACGAGAATACGAGAGTAGCCACAAAATTTTCATGTTCTGTGGTATGCTTATATATCATTTTAGTATTAACAAGCTTGCTTTTAACTTGTGCAGTGATCCATGAACCAAATGGTCCGCAGGCAACCTCACAGTATGAGCATTCTTCAATTCCTGCAACAGTAAAGAAGCTATTTAACTTACATTCGAACTTTCTGACAAAGAGGGATCAATGGGCTGGGACCTTTGAGAACTACTTGAAGATTCGAAAGACACCAAGGACTGATTGTCCTGGTAAGTTGTTCTGTAGTTCAGTATATTACTAAACTAATATGATCGGGTTAGTGAGGTTTCACATAAAGAAAGTTCGGATGCTGTAACATTTTCAGTTCTTGGATCCTATGATCCTCAGTTTTATCAGTGTGGGGCTGTCTAGATGTTGTAATGTGCCCAGCTCTTGGATTTCATAATGCTTATTGTTGCTTGTTGCTTATCGTTGCAGTTCATTTTATTGGAATCCTAATTATTTATTCATTTTCCCTAACAGAGAAACTACCAGAGGTCACAAAGTCTCTGCGACCGTTCGGTGCTAATGAAGACAAATCACTCTCAGAGTTTCAAGTGGAGTTGATTCAACTTGCCTCTCAGATTAACGGTGACCATGTACTCAACACCTATCCAGATATTGGCAAGACAATGACCGTAGTGGAGGCAAATCGTTATGCAGAGGATGCTGTCGCGCGATTCCTGGAAGCTGGCAGGATTGCGCTTAGAGCGGGTGCGAATGAATCTGCTCTGGTGACAATGAGGCCTGCACTCACCAGCAGAGCTGCAATGTCCTCCAGTTTAACATCTGAACTCTGAGGAGTATTTGATGATTGACACTACATCAGCTGCAACATATGGTTGCACTGCATAATGGATAGAGATCTTAAACATGGCTTTTGTACATAGACACCATGATACTTCGCATCTGAAGCTTACTTACAGCAGATCGTGGTGGTCACGCTGTGATATCAGCTCAGGAGTATCACCCATCATACCAGATACATGCCGAAAGCTCCTCCTAGATAAGTTGTAGCTGGTATTTGTAATCCATTGTTGGGAAATTGTACCTATTCAGCTCTCTATTGTGAACTGCACTTGGTAATGTACGAACTGTACTGTATGAATGATTGGCGTGTTACCTAGAACTTGAACTGTTCTTTCTGTGGTCCTTTTGAAGTATTTGACTTATACTCTATATCTTAATTTCCCTGTCAGTCATGTATTGTGATACACAGTTCTAGATTTATGTTTTTTTTTTAAAAAAAATCCCAGCAACTTCAGTTAACTCCGAATACATGAATACTGAATCCTGTCACATGTCACCCATGAGCCATGAGTGCATGACTCAGGTTCAATTTGGAATCACGCAAAAGGCAGGCTATGTTAAGGAACAAGCAAGTTGCAGAACTTTTGAAATGGAGAAAACTGGAGTACACCAGCTGCAGAATAGTACTGGTAAACATTGCTGGGCATGTGCATCACAAACAGCAGATCTCAAAAGTTGCTCGTCAGGCAGAAAGACACAACATAGCATCTGTAGCTCCAAGCACTTCATCTGTAGCCCAAACAGTGCTGTTATGTTTTCATTTGGAAAATCTATATAGCTCAAAGTAGTATTTCTCATTACTACACAGCCTTCTCGGTAAGTAAACTTCTCAGCACAATTCTGACACAACCCATTAGGATAAAAGAAAAGACTACTCTGTAAGAAATGTTGATGTTCTCCTCCGCCTGAAAACAATTAAGCTTGCAACAGTGCATTACAGCAGAAACTACTAAGTTCAGAGTATCTCTTACAAATCGGCACCTCAAGTGTTTCTTGGCAGAATTTATTAAAGCCCTTTTTTAACCCAGAAGCCACAATGATCTCGACCAAATTTAAACCCTAGCTGGACAAAGAATCCCGAAGTCTTATCGTGCAAAGGAGTGGTGATCTCCCCTGTTTTACACGAGTGTAACCCTAAAACCAGCCATCTATACAAGATTAGTACAACTTAACGGCTAGAAAATCATGGGTTTCTTTACAATAACGTGGGTTATACAACGCAATAAGATGTTTTCTTGTCTCACAATTTGGTGTTGCATAACCTCGATCAGTTTGTCAGAAGAAATCAAGGTGGGCTTGATTTGAATGTCAGGCGTTGTCTCTTTCGCATGGTCCCCTAGAGTGCCCTGCAGTGCGCTGTATTGCGAAACGTCATTTCATATGGGTCCCAACTTGTACGCAATTCCCTAATAAAATTAGGAAAATGCGAAAACTTGTTTACGTGACTTAGTTGAGAGGAAAAATTACAACATGTGGCAGGAATAAGTCCATTTTGGCATGCGACGAGGGGAAGAAAAATAAGTGGGAAGATCTAATGGCTTTGCGGGGTGTCAACCCTAGGACACCCGACAAGGATCTGATGGTGGCTTCGCTGGGTGACAGCCCTAGGACAACCGACAAAGATCTGCCGGGAAATTTCCCGCGCACTTAGAAAAAATGATGTTGAAATATTGGGCCATTTCATATGAGCTCATAGTAGATTTTAGAAATTCCTAGAAATCTCAAAGTCCATGTGTGTAAGCCCATTTGGAATGCAGCCCAAGTTTTTGGCTGCACAAAGGCAAGGGGTGGGAGCTAAGTTTAGTCCCACATGGAAAGTTGGAGAGATGTAGACCAACATATAAGGTGGGGTGTTGCACCACTTGGTAAGTGAGTGAGAAGAGAAGTGCCACACGCGCGCTCCTCCTCCTCGCTCGTCTCGACTCGTCACGACGCGCGCGCGCGCGCGCCGCGGTTCGCGGAATTGAGCCGAGCTTATCTTTTTGCTGCATAGGAAAACCGAGCGTTTGACCGAGTCCTTGACGGACGCGTCACAGCTAGCCGGTTCGGGTCGCTCCCGGATCGTGGGCTGCTGTAACCGACTCGGCCGTGCGACGTGGGCGTGGCCCACGTTGCCTAGGGTTTCTCCGCTGTGCGCCCGCGCCTATATAAACTCTTGCCCGGCTACCGCCGCACACACCTGAAATCAATCTAGGGTTTTGCCACTTCTCGCTGCTTGCGCCGCCTCCGTAGTCTACCTCATCCCGAGCGCCGGCGTGCACCGGCGAACGGGAGAGCAGGTCTCCGGAACCACTCGCCTTTGCGATCCTATACGGGAGAGGGCGAATTAGGTTTTTGGGAAGCGCTCTGCGCGACTGCTCAAGCTCTTCATCACGGGTCGTCTTCCTTCCAAGTCGGGCGGTGCAGCCTACCGCCGTCTTCATCGCCGTCTGCATCGACCGGTCTTCTCCAACGTTGTCATCAACAACGTTACTGCAACGACTACATTTGCAAACGAGCGGTACGTGCGGTCTACTGCAGTTTATCTGTTCATCATGTTCTGCGAGTACATGTTTCGCTACTACTTGTTTTCATTCATCTTGCTGTTTAGTACATCTAGTATGTTCGAGTTACTTGTGGTAGTAGCTGTTGTTGTCATGCTTAATATTCTGGAATTAATAATGGAAATTGTACCTAATTTTCCAACAAATGATGCGCGATAAAACTTAATAGACACTAATGGACATTCGGCAAAGTGTGATGTCGTAAGGGCTTCGGTGAATCATGGCCACGACAGCCATGTGGCTGATGGCTTTCCGGAGTGCCCGGGGAAGACACTCGGAAAACGTCTGTCTTTGTCATGTACCTATTCTTTGTTGGGTCTATTTTCCATTTCACCGTGTATTTTTATTTTTCGAGTAACGACCTCAGCAAAGATAGCATGCCTTTGTTGTGTACCTTGTCTTTGCCGAGTGTTTCTTTACTGGTACACGGCAAATCATGTCTTTGCGGAGTTCCAAAAAAGAGGACACCCGACAACGAGAAAAAGCATGACAAAGCTACATTTAGCTGCAGTGATACATTACAAGAATATGGAGTTTGATCTCAAGTATTTCTTGGCAAAATATTCTTTGATCTCAATTCCCAACTTGTACGCAACTTCGAAATAAACATTTACTAATTACTATGCAGCACCTCAAGTGTTCTTGGCGAAATCATATTCTGCCTCGAAACATTCAGGTTGACAAACAAAAATCCGCGCCTTTTTTTACCCCAAAGCCACAATGATCTTGACGAAATTGAAACCCAAACTGGATACATAATCGTGAAGTCTTATCGTGCAAAGGAGTGGTGACCTCCCCTGTCACACGAGTGTAACCCTAAAACCAGCCATCTCTACAAGATTAGCACTTACAACTTAACGGCCAGAAAATAATGGGTTTCTTTACACCACGCAGTAATGTGCTTTTCTTGTCTCACGATTTGGTGTTGCATATATCGATCAGTTTGACAGATGGAATTGAAGCATACACGTATGAATTAGTCAAGACGATCAGTTTTCTAAACGTGAACCATATAGAATTGATGTTCAATTGATTCATATACACGTATGGTGTTTCGAGTCTTTGTGTCAATAGGAATTGGCTTGGTGATTCGTGACTTGGAGCAGCGGCATCGAAAGTGGGGGCGACAGCACAGGAGAAGTTCAAAGTCTTACCTTGCAGGGTGAAAATCCAAGGTCTGGCCTTAACTAGTTGTGCCTGGCAATGTCCTTGCTAAAGGCATTGTTTTGTGAGTGAAGACTTTCTCCAAGGTGAAAACCTAAGATCTACGATCGGGCGACGACAGCGCTTGTGCACTGTTTCCTTCTTGGAGACGCCGCTTTTGGAGAAGCCGGACATCTGGTGCTGTCTTGGTGGTGTTAGTGTTGCTACTCCAAGAAACTGATCACTGTAGCGGGACTTTTCTTTTTTGTATTTTTTTTTCTTTTGGCTGTGTGCATCCGTAGTACCGCTAGGGTACTGCGTTGTTGCAGATGCTAGGTGTATTGGTATCTTATCGATATTAATATATTTACTCTTTATCTAAAAAATATAATATGTTTGACAAACAAAAAAAAGTGTGGCTTTACATGAATTTGATCTGGCGTAACCTGGGGCAGCTTCTAGCTAATAACAATTACACGCCTCCATGATCTGACAAGCACAAGATCAAAGCATCAATGATCAATCTGTTAATACTCTATCTACTCAACTCAAGCATCATCTCGCCTGAATCTCTTGTTCCTATGGTGTCCACTTCTACACGTTGTCTTCCGGTGGTGGCCGAAGCAGGTCGTCGAGATCAACAAAAAAGTCGTCTGTCACCGGCGGAACCTCCAGATCGCCTCCCTGCATGTGGTCGGAACCGCCGGAGCCTTCCAACAGGTAGTCGAAGTCATCTATGAACGGTGGGAACACCAGACTGCCTCCCTCCATGTGCGCTGTGCCGTAGAACTCTGAAGACGGCAAGAAGAAGCTATCTTGCACGCATGGCGGCAACTCCATTTGCGTCGCCGCCGCGTAGTAGTTGCCCTTGGCGTCGTAGTGCTCGGTTTCGCTGGACCCTTCCATGAACACCTGCCCGAGGAACTCCGTGGAGCGATTCTCGTCGTATGTTCGCCGCGCACCCGGTGTCGGAGCGTCGGGGTGGTTGCTCGCCGCCTTCCTCTTCTTGGAATCGCCGGGGTCGGACACGGACGCCGACGTGGTGGTGGATGAGGATGCCTTGGATTTCTTGCGTGGCGTCCGGTAGATTTTGCAAACTACGCGATCGCCGCCTCCTTTTTGCTCCGGGACGTGGAACTCCTTCATGATCCATCCAAGCCTTTCTGTCCCCGACGAGGGCTTCTTCACGTACGTGAAGGTCTTGACGTACCCGCCGTGGGCGCTGCCCTTGACGGCCTTCTTGCTCTCCTCGTGCCATGTCCCGCCGACCACCGCACGTGGCTTCCTCTTTCCAGTTCCAGAGCTCTTGTGTCCAGGGGCAGGGGCGCTGACCAACGGGCTGACGAAGTACCACACCGGCGGCTTACCGTCCTCGCCGGTACCGGGCGCCGGCGTGAGCGTCTTCACCAGGTTCTCGGGATCCGCCGAGTAGATGTCGACGCGGTGGAAGAATCCGGGGACGGGTTTGCGGCCGGCGAGCTCGTCACGGAGGTAGCCGTCGGTGAGCTTACTGTCCGGCGGGCAAAACGTCCAGCCCCGATCTAGGGTGCGGGCAGCTGCTGGCGCCATGGTCTCGATCGATCAGATCAATCTCGATCCCGTGCAGGCTTGTTAGCTAGGGTTCGTGCCCTTGCTTGAGGCTTGAGGGCAAGTGCTTATATTCTGCTCATGTGCGTAGGAACTAGGAAGCTGTGCCTGAATACCTAGGTGAACTAAACTGATTCTAATTACAATCGGTTTTGTCTTTTAATTATACCAGATGCCTCTTAATTATATTTGTCTTGGTTAATTACACGGCCCAGTGGATCAAACATGGCGAGACGAGACAGCCCAAGTACATGGGCTTCACAAGCCCCGCACGTTCAAGAACCTGGAGTAGCTAGACGGTTCACCCTAGTTGATGGATTAGATCATCTCGCCGTGTTATGTGTTAAAAAAAAAAGATCATCTCGCCGTGTATTGGATGTGCCGGACAAAAAAAACCACGCGGTTGAAATGGGATTTCGATCTAGCGCGGCTTAACAAATAGTCCAACGCTCTCAGGCCATCACCCCTACACCGGCGTCATTGTGGGGACGCCGGACACGAGCGGCAAGTGGGGGCAACAAAAGACGGGCCACCTCTATCATTAGTGCAACCGGGGTATATTTTACTTTCCCTTCTCTTGTCTCGCCGTTTTTCTCCCACGCCCGCCCGGTCGGCCATCGACTATCGCCATGCTCCCTCCCTCGCCAACATGCCAACGAAAGTGCTGAAGCCCGCGACAGCGAGGAAGAAGGCCGCGGTCGCGACTGTGGCAGTGAGAACGACATTCATTGAAGCTGTGGAGGCAGCCGATGCCGCATTAGAAACCGGACGGGATAACGAAGGTCGAGTGGGAGGTCATCTTCATCCACGGGAAGTATGCAACGACGGAATGCTAGGGGCGGCGCATCAGGGACAAGGCAATTGTGGCGGCCGCGCGCTAGGCTGAGTCGATCGTGCCTTGCATGCATCCCATCGGTGGCGCCAGCCAGGCAAGCATGATGTTTGTGAATCAGCCGTGAAGCGCATCGCCATAAACCTCGGCGAACACCGGTGACATGCCCCGGGTTACGCCATTGTCGATGTTGAGGTTCTCCCCTGAGTACACCGACAATTGCTCGCTTCACAACATCAATCCAACCGCCCCTGGATTGTTCGACGAAATGTCGCCGGGTCTCAATGAGGTATGGTAGGAGTACATTGATCCCATTGGATTGTCTCTTGCCATTTTTATGATTCACGCCATTGCGTTTACATACATGAATGGAAGCGCCTTCTAGAAATGACATTATCAACGATGACCCAATCGAAGTACGCTGGTGGGCTAGGGTTCTGAGATATTGAACTTTTGATCGTGCACTACTAGCATGTCAGGTATGGCGCATGATCCAAGAACCTTTGACCTTGAGAGCATGCTCAAGGCTATCTACTTCCCGGACTCTGAGTTATTGGCAGCAGAGATTGGGTCGCACCGATCCTAGGTCTGGCGTGCACTCATCAAAGGGAAGGATGCTCTGAAAATCGGTCTTATCCGTCGTATCAGAAATGGAAGGACGATGGATGCATGGAGGCACAATTGGTTGTCTCGTGATGAGAGAATGACGCCTGTAGCTCCGCTAAAACAGGGTGCTCCGTGCATGGTCAGTGATTATGTTGACAACACTTCTGCCACCTGGAATGTGTAGCTACTTGATGAATTCTTCTTACCAATGGATGTGGAGATTATCAGGGGTATCCTGCTGTGCACGAGGAACCAAGAGGATTTCTGGTCGTGGCATTTTGAGAAAAATGGTGTCTTCACAGTTCGATCTGCCTATAGAGTTTTGGTCTCAGTTAAAAAGACAAGAGAGGATTGGCTAGATGGGAGGGCTACTTCCTCGAGCTCGGTGGACGATGGGAAAGCTTGGTCAAAGCTGTTGATACGTCTCCAACGTATCTATAATTTTTGATGCTCCATACTTGTTTTTACACCATTTGCCTACTGTTTCATTACACTTCGTGGCACTTTTATGCATTTTTCGGAACTAACCTATTAACAAGTTGCCACAGTGCCAGTTCCCTGTTTTCTGCTGTTTTTGTGTTTCAGAAGTGATACACAGGAAATATTCTCGGAATTGGACGAAACAAGTTCCTGAAGTCTTATTTTGCCCGGAAGCTTCCAGAGATCCGAAGAGGAGTAGGAGAGGGGCCACAGGCTAGTCTCACGCCTGGCTGGCGCGGCCCAGGCCCTGGCCGCGCCGCCATGGTGTGAGGGGGCCTGGGGCCACTCCTGACGATGCCCCTTCGCCTATAAAGACCCTCCGATGGGAAAAAACCTAAGGAACCCGATCAATTTTCCAGAACACATCGCGATCCGCCGCCGAAGATCTTCTTCATCACCATGCTTGCCTCCGGAGCGATGAGTGAGTAGTCTACCTTGGACTATGGGTCCATAGCAGTAGCTAGATGGTTGTCTTCTCCACCATGTGCTTCATGTTTAGATCTCATGAGCTGCCCTACATGATTGAGATCACCATTATGTAATTCTACATGTTTGGTTTGTTGGGATCCGATGAATATTGGTGTTATGATTGAGTTGCTATACTGAAATATATTTTATGTTATCTCTATGTTGTTTATGATCTTGCATGCTCTCCGTTGTTAGTAGCTATCTTGGCCGAGTAGTTGCTAGTGACTCCAAGATGGGTATTTATGCTCGATAGTGGGTTCATGCCTCTATTTAATCTGGGAGAGTGACAGAAACCTCTAAGGTTGTAGATGTGTTGTTGCTACTAGGGAGAAAACAACATTCATATGCTCAAGGGCATATGCTTTGTTTACATTACACACTTTGCATAATGCAATTATCTGTTGTTTGCAACTTAATACTCATGGGGTGTTCGGACGATATCCCCGTGAGTGAATTATTAGTCATAGATGCAGTTGGATGGCAGTCTATGTATTTTGTTGTAATGCCCAGAGTAAATCTCATAGTGATCTTCTTGACATATCACGTTTATCTTTATTTTATCAATTGCCCAACTATAATTTGTTTACCCAGCTTGTGTTATTTATCTTATGGAGAGACACCACTAGTGAACTGTGGACCCCGGTCCTATTTCCATCATATTGCTATCACCTGTTTACTTTACTCGCACTGTTTACTTTACTCGCATACTTTTACTGTTTTCCACTCGATACGCTCATAACCTTTGTTTCAAGCAAACCGGTGAGATTGACAACCTCATCGCAAGTTGGGAGCAAAGTACTTGGTTGTGTTGTGTGCAGGTTCCGCGTTGCAGCTAGCAAGCAAAGCTTGGACGAGGCGCCATATATAAATTGTCCAAAGCTATCGCAAACTAGCAAGCATCACCTTCAGTTGTATTGTCTGCTTTTCTCCTGATCGACATAAACCTTGGTTTCTTAACTAAGGGAAAACTAGCTGCTATACTCATCATACCTTCCTCTTGGGGTTCCCAACGGGCTGGTCATTCACCATGCATCAAGCTAATTTTCTGGCACCGTTGCCGGGGAAGAGTGGAAGACCTCTGCAAGGGGAGTTTTTTGCACACACACATCCTTTACTTTATTTTATTGTTTTGCTTTACTTTATTTATTTTACCTGCATCGTTTTATATCAAAAACCCAAAAAAATTAGAATCCTTGGTAGTTGTTTTTTACTTACCTGCTTTTTTTTTGCTGAAATGGCCAATCCTAAAAACACCAAGTTGTGTGACTTTACTAGCATGAACAATAGTGATTTTATCTGCACTCCTATTGCACCACCTGCTCCTGCTGCAAACTTTTATGTGATTAAGCCTGCTTTGTTGAACCTTGTTATGAAAGAGCAATTTTCTGGTGCTAGTACTGAAGATGCTGAAGCTCATCTCAACAATTTTGTTGAGCTATGTGAGATGCAGAAATATAAGGATGTAGAAAGTGATATTATTAAGCTCAAGTTGTTTCCTTTTTCTTTGAGAGGAAAAGCTAAAGATTGGTTGCTGTCTTTGACTAAGAATAGTATTGATTCATGGGCTAAGTGTAAGGATGCTTTTATTGGTAGATACTATCCTCCTGCTAAGATTATATCTCTGTGTAGCAATATTATGAAGTTTACTCAGTTTGATAATGAACATGTTGCTCAAGCTTGAGAAAGAATGAAATCTATGATAAAGAATTGCCCCACTCATGGACTGACTACTTGGATGATTGTCCAAACTTTTTATGCAGGACTGAATTTTTCTTCAAGGAACCTACTTGATTCAGCTGCTGGAGGCACTTTTATGTCCCTTACCTTGGGCGCCGCAACAAAGCTACTTGACAACATGATGGTGAATTACTCCGAATGGCACACCGAGAGAGCTCCACAAGGTAAGAAGGTAAATTCTATTGAGGAAACCTCTTCCTTGAATGATAAGATTGATACCATTATGGCTATGCTTGCTAATGATAGGACTCATGTTGATCCTAATAATGTTCCTTTAGCCTCTCTGGTTGCTCAAGAAGAGCATGTTGATGTGAATTTCATTAGAAATAATAATTTTAACAACAATGCTTATAGGAACAATTTTGCTAGTAACAATTATAGGCCATTTCCCTCTAATGGTGAAAATGGCTATCTTGGTAGACCTAAAATGCCTAGTGAAGAGAGGTTTTTAGAACTTGAAAAGGCTACCAAGAATTTTATGCAAATGCAATGTGAGCAAAATAAGTTGTTTACTAAGACTATGGAGGAGCAATCAGCTCTGTTGAGGACTATTAGTCATCAACTTGAAAATTTAAACAAGGCTATTCCTGAATTGCAAGCTAAGGTTTCCAAAGCTGAAACCGATATTTCATCTTTGTCTAATGTGCAATCCTCTTTGGTTAACAGAATGTCCGCTAAGCCTGATCCTTTTGCTACTGCTAATACTATTCAAGTTGGAATTGATGAAAATCTCAGATTGTTAGCAGAATTGCATGCTAGATGGGAAAGAGAGGATGAGATTGCTAGGAATTTGAAAGTTTGTACTATTACTACCTCTAATGATGTTGTTCCTGATGCTAGCAATCCTCTTACTTTGATTGGTGTAGAGAAAACTCCCACTCCTTGTGTTAAAAAGTCTAAAACTGCCAAAACTTTTTCTCAAAAGAGTGCTGAAATTTTTTGGAGTGTAGGAGATGATAGCTCTATTTCTTTTAATGATTTTGATGTTGATGGTTGCAATATATCTGAAGTTATTTTGTTCTTGCAAAATCTTGCTTTGACTCCCAATGCTAGTTCTTTAAATGTTGCTTTTACTAAGCATATTACCAATCTCTCATAAAAATTAGGGATGAAAAGTTGAAGTAAAAAGCTTCTGTTCCCAAGAAGTTAGAAGATGGTTGGGAACCCATCATTGATATGCATATTAATGGTTTTGATTGCCATGCTTTATGTGATCTAGGTGCTAGTATTTCTATCATGCCTAGAAAAATTTATGATATGCTTGATCTACCACCGCTTGAAAAATATTATTTTGATATTCCTATTGCTGATGTTGCTAAGAAGAAACCTTTGGGACGGATTAATGATGTTCTTATTGTGGTTAACAATATCCTTGTTCCCGTTGATTTTCTTGTTATGGACGTTGAATGCCATGCTTCATGTCCTATTATTTTGGGAAGACCCTTTCTTCGAACTGTAGGTGCCATCATTGATATGAGGGAAGGCACTATAAAATATCAATTCCCACTCAAGAAAGGTATGGAACACTTCCCTAGGAAAAGGAAGAAATTACTTTTTGACTCTATTCTTAGAGCAAATTATGAGCTTGATGCTTCATCACTTGATGTTACTTGATTCGCAATTTTCTGCGCCTAGCTCAAAGGCGTTAAAGAAAAGCATTCTTGGGAGATAACCCAATGTTTTATTTTCAGTATTTTTTCTTTTATTTGAGTCTTGGAAGTCATTACTACTGTAATGACCACTCCTTATCTTTTTTATTTTGTTTTTGTGCCAAGAGAAGCCTCTAATTCGAGTGAGGTAAAGATTTGGGGATGTTGCTGTCCTAAAACTATTTTCGGTGCTGCACCATAAAAATTCGTATAAATTCTCTGTATATATTTTGGACCTGCGATTTCTTTTACATATGCCCCAGGTTATATCCAAACTTTCGTTAGTTGAACACTTTTTGATTTGAGCAATAGAAAACCCCTCAAAAATTCGGCCTTTGTCAGCTGTTCTGTTTTGACAGATTTCTGCCAATATTTGTGTTTGCCGCTTTATCGCTTTCTTGCGAGTTCTTTTGATCACGAAACTCGTGGGGAAGTTGCTACAGTAGTATTTTCTATATATGTGGTGGTTTTGAGTTGAAACCTGAAGCAAAAAGAGGTTGATTATATGTTATGCTACACTAATGTTGCTAATAGATTTGTGTTTAGTTTTGTATGAAGGAAGTTTTCAAGTGTAGGGATTGGAGAATGATGAGGTGAGTTGAAGAATGGACAAAAGCTCAAGCTTGGGGATGCCCATGCATCACCCCAAGAAATATCCAAGAAGTACAAGCGTCAAAGCTTGGGGATGCCCCCGAGGCACCCCTTCTTCATCGGCAAAAATCAGGTCACCTTTCAAAACACTATATTTTTATTGCTTCATGCACTAAGTGTTTTTCTTGGAGCGTCAGTTGTTTTAGTTTTCTTAGTTAGTTTAGTTTGTTTGCTGCAATAAATGGTTGGACCCCAACAAATTTCCTTTAGAGGAGATGTACTCGTTTTCATTTGCCAAGAACACTCCGTTTTTCACTCTTATCGTTCATCGAGTGTTCTTCTTTTTCTGCTACTACTTTTGGTTTTCATTTTTGCCTTGATTTGCGTTCAGACCTTGTCATATCTTTTCATCAAGGTGTATTTTTGCCTCTGATCTTTATTGGTTTTCATCAAAAGAGGTGTCTTTAAAAATTTCAAATGGTGTTGGAAAAGAGAAAAAGCTTTATGCAAAATAGTGGTACAAGAAGGAGCTTGTGTAGACTGCGGCTTAGGCTTTTTCATGTCATGCTTGATGTCTTTTTGATAGTATGCTTAGTGGTTTTTCTGTAGCATGACTTGTCTCAAATAACTGAGATTGCTTAATGAGCCTTTGAAAAAAATCATGCGTTGTTTTAATTATTTGGAAGCATTATTTTGGTTTTCTCTTTGATGCTTTATTTGGGTTGCCTTGGCGCGTGCTCACACATGTTAGACTCTTACAAAGTCACCAATAGCCTCTATGATCATTTAGTTTTTAACTTTTGATGCCATCTTATGCTTCTTTTAATGTCGCTTTGTCGCTTTGCATGATTATGGCCATTATTGCTCTCTTAGTTGGTCGCTCCCAGTCTTTTGCTAGCCCTCGCCTTGTACTGAGTATGAGCTATACTCGTGCATCCAACTCCTAAAAACCAAAGTTTTCCAAAGTGTCCACCATACATACCTACTAGCAATTTGCTATTCCAAGTAAATTTGACTTGCTTTTATTTTCTCTTCAAATTAAACTCTTACCAGTGTTATGCGAAATTTGGTCAGTAAAGCTCTCATGAACCGGAAGGCACACTTTACTTTTTCCTGTTCTTAAAATTTTGACATTGTGGTCTCTTATGTTGAGTTGTTATGCTTGCAAGTTGTAAGTTGGAGACTAGCCTAGCCATGCAGTCATGGGCAAGCTTTCAACATTGCACTTCTTATTTAAGTTGATATCGTGATCTTTTGTTTATGGATGCCCGCGGTGTGAAATGAATTGGGAATCTTGTGGGGATCATGGAGTTTGTATATGTGTTAGGGAAACGCCGGGCCGCCAATCTAAGCCATGCATAATTCATGGTGGAAATCTGCAGCATACCCATGGTGGACATTCGACGACGCATCTCACAATAAAAAGCTAAACAAATGGCAAATAAAAGAGATGTCGAGGTGTTCATTGTCTGCTTGTCCTGTCATTTTGATGTGGGCTTGTTCCATGTCATCGGGCACGGAGGTACCCCATTGGCGGTTCTCAATGATATGCATATACTTACAATGATAAGAGTCTTGCTTGAGACTCTAAGTAAAGTAGCATGAGGTTTGGGTACTCGTATTCACGGGACATGAGGTTTTCAACTTATGATTTGTCAAGCATATGCATCATAATTGTTCTCGCATTACCTTTAACCATTCAAGATGCTTATGATGGGGGCAATGAGAGCTCAAAGGCGGTAAGTAACATAATTTTTGAAGGTTATAAAACTTGCAATCACTGCTTCCCTCTGCGAAGGGCCTTTCTTTTACTTTTATGTTGAGTCACCACCTTCTATCTTTATGCACCATTAAGAGAGCATAGTTGTCATTCTAAGTATAATGTGCATTGTCCCAAAGTTTTCATTGATTGATTCATATTGTTGGTTTCACTTGCTCTTAAATTATTTGTATCTAGTCGCCCTCTTAAACTTGAAGGTGTCCTATGCATTTATGTTTTGCACGCTATAGAGGACAAGCTGAAAACCATTTGTATGTTTTTCCTTATGTTTTGAACACACGTTTGGCTTTCATTGTTTCATTTTCATGATCTTTTGTTTGTGTTCATTTGCATGTTTACAACATGGTTGCTAAGTTCCTATTGTCAAGATTATATCTTTTATGCCCATGTTTTAAGTTCATATGATCCCAGCTCACAAATGCTTACATATATGATCAAGATTGTGTAGGTGCATGTCACCTCAAAAATTATTCTTTTGTTATCACTTACCTACTCGAGGATGAGCAGGAGTTAAGCTTGGGGATGCTTGATACGTCTCCAACGTATCTATAATTTTTGATGCTCCATGCTTGTTTTTACACCATTTGCCTACTGTTTCGTTACACTTCGTGGCACTTTTATGCATTTTCCGAAACTAACCTATTAACAAGTTGCCACAGTGTCAGTTCCCTATTTTCTGCTGTTTTTGTGTTTTAGAAATGATACACAGGAAATATTCTTGGAATTGGACGAAACAAGTTCCTGAAGTCTTATTTTGCCCGGAAGCTTCCAGAGATCCAAAGAGGAGTAGGAGAGGGGCCACAGGCCAGTCTCACGCCTGGCTGGCGCGGCCCAGGCCCTGGCCGCGCCGCCGTGGTGTGAGGGGGCCTGGGGCCACTCCTGACGATGCCCCTTCGCCTATAAAGACCCCCCAACGGGAAAAACCTAAGGAACCCGATCAATTTTCCAGAACACATCGCGATCCGCCGCCGCCGTTGATACGTCTCAAACGTATCTATAATTTTTGATGCTCCATGCTTGTTTTTACACCATTTGCCTATTGTTTCGTTACACTTAGTGGTATTTTTATACATTTTCCGGAACTAACCTATTAACAAGTGCCACAGTGCTAGTGACAAGGGTATAGCTAATAGAGCCCGTTAGTTGAGTACCCCTGAGGCCCGTTGAGTTAGGCCCAACTGTAATGATAGTCGAATACGAGTTGTTACCGTATGTCGATATTTGTAATCTGTATCGAACCTGAACCGATCCTCGAGACCTAGCCACCTATATATAGGGGCCAGAAGAGGACGGGGGAGGGTAGATTGAAAGCAAGTCAGGTTGAACACCCAAGTTTACTTTCGACATACACCTATCTCGACTAACTTTACCTTCGAGTTCATCCGACGCCCTATCTCCCCGATCCTAAGTCCTTCATCTAGGACATTTGACGAGTTAACCCTCGTCAATTGGCGCCGACCGTGGGGACTCTGGGCGTTGGAATCATGAATTCGACGGCTTTTTCGCTTTTAGCCAACAGCAGTCCAGAAGTCGACAGAAGTCAAGAGGTGGAGCTAACAATTGGAAGTTTGAGCATCTTCATCGGGCCGTCAGGTTCCTCTCGCCTTTCGGATTCGACGAAACAAGGTCAAGATCTGTCGGCACAAAAGCCCGAAACAACAGCACTGATGGAGTATTCTGAAGGCTCTTCCAGCGAGGTAAACTCGCCGGTCAGCCTAGGGAAAGCATTAATCGCAGAAAGTGACAAAACTCGGGAAAAAATCGACTCAGAAGAAAAAGCGTGTCAAACGCACAATAATGCAAGGGACCTCGCCGTAGGAAGCAGCGGCGTCTCCAAAGTACATCAGTTATGCGTTATTATCACTGAAGCAGAAGATGGAAACAACAGCGAAGGAAGCAAGAAATTCGACAGGCAAGTCGACGAAGTGAAAGATCACAACAAAAAGGAAAAAGAGAAAATACACGTCTCGACAGGTGAATGGAGAATGATTACGTCAGCCATTAATAATGGTACAGAAGTCCCCGAAGGATCGCGAAGAGAAGTTCTAATGGGATATCAATATGCACTATATCAACACAAGAAGAAACTAAGGGAGGAAAGAGACATGATGTTTCAAGACAACAACAGCATATCAAGGGAAGAATATTGGGAAGACTATAGTGAAGACTCAGAATATAGCAGAGAGAGGCGTGGAGATCCAAAACACAAAAGAGGGGCAACAGCACGCGACAGAGAAAAAGGGTACTCGAGGAGCCCCACCCCACAGCTAGAAGAGGAGGAAGAGGACCTGATACAAAAAACGCCAGAGGCGGCATTAGCAGCAGCACAAGCGTATTTACTAGCCACGAGACCAGAGCATGGGGACCCGCGAGAAGATATGCACCGAGCCGCGATACGAAGCCTTGGAATAGTAGAAGGTAAAATCAAGGAGCGAGTCCCAGAATTGAAGTCGACAAGCTACAAGGGAAGCGGCAAGGAGAAGTTCAGGTACAAGTACTCAAGCGACGACTATAGTGAATCATCAGAAGAGGAAAAACGACAGAAAAGGAAGAAGGATGCAAGAAGTATAATAGCACAAGCTCGAGTAGATAAATCGCGGCATGCTTGGAGGGAGGAAAATTACGAAGACGATGATAAAGATATGGGTGCGTTATGCTTTACCCGTAGGGTTCGCAAAACACGAGTACCCAAAGGATTTAAATTACCTCATGATCAGAGCAAGTACGACGGGTCGCAGGAACCCACATTATGGCTATCAGATTATCTACAAGCAGTACAGATATTAGGAGGAACAAAAGCGACCGCAATGCAAAGTTTGCAGCTACACCTCACCGGCGCTGCCCGGTCTTGGTTGAACACCCTACCCGACGATTCCATTGGAAGCTGGGGGGAACTCGAAAGTCAATTCGCAAGAAATTTCCGTTCCACCTACAAGCGCCCAGCATCACTGGAAGAAGTTAAGGCATGTGTGCAGAAAAAAGGCGAAACGCTAAGATCTTACATACAACGCTGGAGTATAATTAAAAACTCAGCAGAGGACGTCTCCGATGAACGAGCAATAGATGCTGTTTCAGAAGGACTTCGTCGCTCAGATCTTGTGGAAGAAATAGGAAGAACAAGACCCACGACGGTAACTGAGCTAATGGAACAAGCCAACAAATTCGCTGATGGAGAAGACGCGTACAACAACAAAAGAGGACGTTCGCCAGAAGTCGACAGAATAAGTCGACAAAGGAGAAGATACCGCAGCGGAGGCAACCAAGGAAGGCGAAATCAGGTAGCCGCAGGATATATACTAGAAGAAGAGGAAGGATACGAAAGCAGGAGGGTTCAAGCAAAAGGAACAGAAAAATCAAGGTACTCCGGTCCTTCGGCTGAGGATATGTTATACGGACCTTGTCGAATCCACTATGCGTACCTCGACGGGAAAAGGGTCTCAAATCACCAGATGAAGGATTGCAGAACATTCCTAAGGTTGCAAGGTGCAATGAGCTCAAGCCAAGAAGGAAGGCAAGGAGAAAAGCGGAGAAGTCAAGGATATCAAACTCAAAGATTGTCAAGACAC
This sequence comes from Dactylis glomerata, assembly GCA_007115705.1. Taxonomy (NCBI): domain Eukaryota; kingdom Viridiplantae; phylum Streptophyta; class Magnoliopsida; order Poales; family Poaceae; genus Dactylis; species Dactylis glomerata. The sequence continues at coordinate 1,280,966 of QXEO01000631.1, forward strand.
CTAGAGTCGAAAGTATACATATCAGCTATGATTCAACCGGTGCCCAAGTCGAAAAAAGAACGGAAGAGCATAACCAGGCAAATAAACCTAGCAATATCATCACCACCAGCCACCACAGAGTACCTACGATGGTTAGAGCAACCAGTCAAGTTTAGTAGAGCAGACCACCCACGGAAAGTTCCTCGACCGGGCCACTCGCCTATGGTTCTAAAAGCGCAAATAGGAGGATATGACATCGGAAGAGTGTTCATGGATGCAGGGAGTGGCATAAACTTAATATATGCTAAAACACTGAAGGCTATGTGCATCTCACCAACAAGTCTAAAGCCAACAGATTGCTCTTTCCACGGGATAGTACCAGGAGCAGCAAACTACCCTTTGGGAAGAATAGAACTCGATGTCTGCTTTGGTAGCAGCGCAAACTATAGAAGAGAGAAACTGGAGTTCGAAGTCATGGATTGGCCGTCACAATATCATGCAATCCTGGGGCGCCCAGCATTTGCAAAATTCATGGCAGTACCGCACTACGCGTATCTCACGCTAAAAATTCCAGGACCTAAAGGAACAATCACAGTACAAGGGAGCTTTGAGGTAGCCAACACATGTGATAGAGAATTCAATAAGATGGCGCAAACCTTCGGCATGACAGCAGAATACGAGAGGTTAAAAGGAGAAACAGATCATAATGTGCTACCAGACGTTGGACGATCCCTGCCAGATAAGGCTTTCGACACAACGCAGGACTCAAAGAAAATTCAGGTCCACCCTACGGATCCAAACAAGACGACATCAATTGCGGTGAACTTGGATCCCGCATAGGAAGGCGCGCTCGTCGAGTTCCTCCGTGAGCGCTGGGAAATCTTCGCCTGGTGTCCATCGGACATGCCAGGGGTTCCCAGGGAACTCGTCGAGCACGCATTAAATGTAGATCCCAAGGCGAAACCAGTCAAGCAACCACTGCGACGATTCGACGAACCCAAGAGGAAGGCAATAGCGTCAGAATTGCACAGATTAGAAAATGCTGGATTCATCAGGGAAATCAAAACTTCGAGTTGGGTGTCGAACCCAGTAATAGTACCCAAGAAGAACACAGACGTACAAAGAGTATGTGTCGACTACACATCTCTCAATAAACATTGTCCAAAGGATCCCTTCCCTTTACCCCGCATCGATCAAATAATCGATTCAACAGCGGGCTGCGCAAGGCTTTCGTTTTTGGATGCATATTCTGGCTATAACCAGATCAAGCTGAAGAAAGAGGACGAGGAAAAAACGGCCTTTATTACACCGTATGGGGTGTTTTGCTACCAAGTGATGCCATTCGGCCTAAAAATGCAGGAGCAACTTATCAAAGGATGATGCAGAGTTGCCTCGGGAGCCAAATAGGGCGCAACATACAAGTCTACATTGATGATGTAGTCATCACCACAAGAGAGGAGAAGTCTCTAATCAGCGACTTGGCAGAAACCTTCGACAACCTGAACAAGTTCAAGCTCAAGCTGAACCCGACAAAGTGCTCCTTCGGAGTTTCAACAGGGCAACTTCTGGGGTTCTTGGTATCCGCACGAGGAATAGAAGCAAATCCAGAGAAGATTCAAGCAATTCTAACAATGGGGAAACCCACGAAACTCCACGACGTACAGAAGTTAGCAGGACGAGTCGCAGCATTAAGTCGCTTCGTTGCTCGACTAGGGGAGAAGGCGCTACCTTTTTACGCACTTATGAAGAAGTCAGACGACAAATTTGAGTGGACAGAAGAAGCAGACGCAGCGTTTGCGCAATTGAAGAAAGTGCTTTCCACGCCGCCAGTGCTGGTCGCACCTAAAGAAAAAGAGCCACTACTACTGTACATCGCCGCAACCCATCAGGTGGTAAGTACAGTCCTAGTAGTCAAAAGAAGTGAAGAAGGCAAAGCTCATGGCGTCCAGAGACCAGTATATTTCATCAGCGAAGTGCTATCTCCAACCAAACAGAGGTACCCGCATTATCAGAAATTGGCATACAGTGTCTTCACAACTGCACGAAAACTACGACAGTATTTTACTGTGCACCCAATTATAGTGGTTAACGAAGCACCACTATCAAACATATTGAACAATCCTTTAGCGACGGGACGTGTCTCTTTGTGGGGAATAGAGCTATCTCCCATGGACATCACGTACGAGAAGAGGAAGGCGATCAAGTCGCAAATTCTGCCAGATTTTACAGCAGAGTGGCTCGAGCTGCAAAGTACAGGACCACCAGATTTATCGAGTACCTGGACAATGTATTTCGACGGTTCTAAGCGAGTCCAAGGCGCAGGCGCAGGAGTGGTATTGATATCGCCTCATGGCGACAAACTAAAGTATGTCCTAAGGATGAGTTTCCCACAGGCTTCTAACAATGAGGCAGAGTACGAGGCTTTGCTGCACGGAATGAAGATGGCTAAAGCTTGTGGAGCAACTCGCCTAAAGATATTTGGAGACTCTAACCTTGTTGTCCAGCAAGTTATGAACAGGTGTGACACAATCAATGACAACATGATGGCCTACAAGAATTTGTACCATTATCTAGAAGGAACGTTCGACGGATGCGAAGTCTCTCACGTCAGCAGGAACAGCAATGAAGAAGCCGGCACTTTAGCAAATATTGGATCACAATGCTTATCTGTGCCATCTGGAGTGTTTTGGGAAGAAATAGCGGAAAGATCAATAAAAAGTGCTAAAAGTTCGACTACTACGACAAGCTCGGGGGCTATGACAGAACCAGAAGAGGTCATGATGATAGAAGAAACATGGATGCAGCCATATATTGCGTACATGATAAATAAGAAGCTACCAGAAGATGCAGTGGAGGCTAAAAGGATAACTCGAAGAGCGAAAGCGTTTGTCGTGATTGAAGGGAAACTATACAAGAGAAGTATTACAGGCGTTTTACAACGCTGTGTCACACCCCAAGAAGGGCAAACAATATTGAAAGACATACACGGCGGAGTATGTGGCCATCACGCCAGCAGCAGAGCAATAGCGGCGAAAGCTTTTCGAGCAGGATTCTATTGGCTAACAGCCATCGAAGACGCGAAAGATATAGTTCGAAAGTGTGAAGCATGTCAAAGGTTTGCATCCAGACCACACGCACCAGCAGCAGAGCTACAAACAATACCATTATCTTGGCCCTTCGCACAATGGGGACTCGACATGGTGGGAAAGTTACACAAATCTTGGCCAGGAGGGCATGTCTATATGCTAGTGGCAGTCGACAAATTCACCAAATGGGTGGAAGCGGCCCCAGTAACAACTCAGGACTCTACAGCAGCAATCAGTTTCATCAAGTCGATAGTTTTTCGTTTTGGTGTACCACATAGCATCATCATAGACAACGGGACAAACTTTACTTCAAAAGAATTCAGAAGTTATTGCGAAGGATTGGGAATCAAGCTTAAATTCGCATCGGTGGCGCACCCGAAGACAAATGGGCAAGTCGAAAAAGCTAATGGCTTGATAAGTAGTGGAATAAAAAAGAGGCTTTTAGCACCTCTCGAGAAAGCCAAGAGCGCTTGGGTAGAAGAATTGCCCTCCGTTCTCTGGAGCCTAAGAACTACGCCTAATGCAGCAACTCAAGAAACTCCTTTCTTCCTGGTCCATGGTGCAGAAGCCGTGCTTCCAGTCGAAGTTACACACGAAGCTCCAAGAGTGACAGCATATGACGAGGCGACATCAACAGAAGCATTACAAGACGACGTCGACGCGCTAGATGAAGCAAGAGACAAAGCACTAGAAAGGGCTACGCAATATCAACAAAGTCTACGAAACTACCATAGTAGTCGAGTTCGTCCACGATCCTTCGTGGTGGGAGATCTTGTTTTGCGACTTAGGCAAGACAGCCATGGCAAATTGGAGTCCCCTTGGGTGGGACCTTACATCGTTACGGAAGTAATACCAGGAGGAGCATATCGACTACAAGACAAGAAGACCGGGAAGGACGAAAGTAACCCGTGGAATGCAGAACAGCTACGGCGTTTTTACGCGTAGACTAAGTATAAATATCAGCATATTCGAGTTAACCTTCTGGACCCAGAACATGAGGCCACAGGTCGGGTTCTTTGGGTTGAACTCGACAAAATTGTACGATTCTTGTGTTACTTCTCCGCTCGGGGGCTTCAACCCCTGGGTCGTACGAAAAGTTGTTATGACAAGATGGAGGGATTTTTTCTTCGCTATAAGGTTGTTTTCACAACCCGATAAATACAAAGAAAACTTGGTTCATGAAAAAGAACCCGATATCATCTTTACATTTATTGGTTCGCAAAGAACCCGACATATGGAAAGCATATCTCAGAACATGACTCGTTCTCATGATACTAGTAAAAATTAATCGGCACAAAGTACGAATATTTATTGATATCATTGCAGGAAGGACATTATCAAACGAGATTACATGGATAACAGATCTAAATAAAAGAGGGCTTCAAGCCTCGTACTCCTTCTGGCAAAGAGTGCCATTATAGATCTTCACGTCAAACTTCGACGTACCGACGTGGAAGTCGAACGCCATGATGAAACCTTGATGGATGTCGTGGTCCTCAGCAAATTGCGACCAGCCACCTCTGAAGTACTGCTCGCTGTTGCCGTCATACCACACCTCCACCTCATAGGGGATGCCTCCGCTAGATTGTTCACGAAGAACCGCCTCTCGCAGTTCGCGGCCATCCATGAACTTCGTGAAATCCAGCGGCAAGCGCTGAATTTCACGGCATTGCGCCATGGCAATGCAAAGAAAGGAAAAGATACGGGGGGTGCAGCAGGAGCAGCAGGCGTAGCATAAGGAGGAGAGGCAGGGCCTGGAGTGGCGTTGGTCACCTTCGGTTTGTTCTTGCTACCAGGTGGGCGGCCGGGACGGCGCTTCGCCGGAGCATCTGAAGAAGTTCCCGCGGCGCTAGCAACCTTGGGTTTATTTTTGCTACCACGAGGGCGACCCCTACCTCGTGGGGCCATCGGGGATCCAAGGTTCAGACGAGAACTTCCAGCGTCAGCCATGAGCAAGGCAGAAAAATCTCGCAAAAACCCTAGATGAAGGAAGAAGAGGATGCGGCGGAGGAGAAGTTTAATTAGGGTTTTCTACCTTAATCAGCGGGCGCTTTTATTTATAAGCACATACTATTGGGCTTTCGGGCTGCATCAAAGTCCGTGAAACACAATTTACAAAGGGAGTTAAATTCTGCGCACAGCAGACGATAATATCAATGAAGAAAAGGAAAAAAAGAAGAAGGGGGAGGATTATGCGATATGGAAACCGCGACTTAGACGCGGGAGCTTGTCAACATTAAGATATTTATAGAAGAAAGAGGAACTGAACTTTGAGCCTATGCTTGACTACAAGTTGCCAAACATAGACTCGGGGGCTACTCCCATCGGGAGCGCTGAGCGCGCACCCGATAGAGATGAGATGGTGAATATTTTAGATGAAGAAGGATAAAACTTCGACTACGTAGTCGACAAATTGAAGAGAGATTACTCCCATTGGGAGCAAGTTTTATGGTTGTAGAAACCCAAATATTTTCAGTCAAAATTTGACTGCGATATAGAATTCTCGAGTTATGTTATCGCAACAACACTCGAATGCCGTGATTTATCACGAAGGTAAGACCCCGGGATCCGTCCTGTGTGGCCTGGTATACGCACATGGATGTGCTCTGCTGGTACGTATCCGTGTCTACGACGCGAAGAAAATCCTGGTGGACGCACTGGGTACCCTGAGAATCACTGGGATTCATTCTTTGTAAGTCCTAAATGCGGCAAAAGAGTGGGTTTGACCGGTATCCCGAATTCAAGTCCAAGGGGATTGAATTTGAAGTAGGTGGCAAGTATCTGTTCCGGCAGTTAACTGACCTCTTGATCCGTCAGAGTTGTCAGGCTTGTTCATCAAAACCCCTTGCGAAAGAATATCATGAAATATAAGTCGAAAGACCAAGTCGAAGATTTGAAGATGTGAAGAATTGATCAAGTCGAAGATTTCAAGATTAGAGATTCAACCTGAATCTGCAATTCTGGTAGAATCTCAGGGGCTACTGACAAGGGTATAGCTAATAGAGCCCGTTAGTTGAGTACCCCTGAGGCCCGTTGAGTTAGGCCCAACTGTAATGATAGTCGAATACGAGTTGTTACCGTATGTCGATATTTGTAATCTGTATCGAACCCGACCCGATCCTCGAGACCTAGCCACCTATATATAGGGGCCAGGAGAGGACGGGGGAGGGCAGATTGAAAGCAAGCCAGGTTGAACACCCAAGTTTACTTTCGACATACACCTATCTCGACTAACTTTACCTTCGAGTTCATCCGACGCCCTATCTCCCCGATCCTAAGTCCTTCATCTAGGACATTTGACGAGTTAACCCTCGTCAGCTAGTTTCCTGTTTTCTGCTGTTTTTGTGTTTCAGAAGTGATACACAGGAAATATTCTCGGAATTGGACGAAACAAGTTCCTGAAGTCATATTTTACCCGGAAGCTTCCAGAGATCCGAAGGAGAGAAGGAGTAGGGCCACGTGGGCCCCACACACACAGGCGGCGCGGCCAGGCCCCTGGCCGCGCCAGCCACGTGTGAGGGAGCGTGGCTCCACCTCTGACATCGCCCTTTCACCTATAAGTACCCCCCGACGAGAAAAACCTAAGGGCCCGATCAGTTTTCCAGAATACATCGCGATCCGCCGCCGCCGTCGACCCGAAGATCGGGAGGGTCCAGAAGCTCTTCCCGGCACCCTGCCGGAGAGGGGAATCGCCACCGGAGGTCTTCTTCATCGCCATGCTTGCCTCCGGAGCGATGAGTGAGTAGTCTACCTTGGACTATGGGTCCATAGCAGTAGCTAGATGGTTGTCTTCTCCACCATGTGCTTCATGTTTAGATCTCATGAGCTGCCCTACATGATTGAGATCACCGTTATGTAATTCTATGATGTTGGTTTGTTGGGATCCGATGAATATTGGTGTTTATGATTAAGTTGCTGTACTGAATTATATCTTTTGTTATCTCTATGTTGTTTATGATCTTGCATGCTCTCCGTTGTTAGTAGCTATCTTGGCCGAGTAGTTGCTAGTGACTCCAAGAGGGGGTATTTATGCTCGATAGTGGGTTCATGTCTCTATTTCACCTGGGGGAGTGACAGAAACCTCTAAGGTGGTAGATGTGCTGTTGCTACTAGGGAGAAAACAACATTCATATGCTCAAGGGCATATGCTTTGTTTACATTACACACTTTGCTTAATGCAATTATCTGTTGTTCGCAACTTAATACTTCTAGGGTGTTCGGATGATATCCCCGGGGGTGGATTATTAGTCATAGATGCAGTTGGATGGCGGTCTATGTATTTTGTTGTAATGCCCAGAGTAAATCTCATAGTGATCTTCTTGACATATCACGCTATCTTTATTCTATCAATTGCCCAACTGTAATTTGTTTACCCAGCATGTTATTTTATCTATGGAGAGACACCACTAGTGAACTGTGGACCCCGGTCTTATTTTAATCATATTGCAATCACCTGTTTACTTTTCCCGCACTGTTTACTTTACTCGCATATTACTACTATTTTCCACTCGATACACTCATAACCTTTGTTTCAAGCAAACCGGTGAGATTGACAACCTCATCGCAAGTTGGGGACAAAGTATTTGTTTGTGTGTGTGTAGGTTCCACAAACACCTTCAGTCGTCATCGTCTCTCTTCTCCTGATCGATAAACCTTGGTTTCTTAACTAAGGGAAACTAGCCGCTACACTCATCATACCTTCCTCTTGGGGTTCCCAACGGGCTGGTCATCACCACGCACAAGGACTTACTGCTCCCACATCAACTAAACGCCACAGTCTTTGCTGGCGCCATCACACGAGTAGCAGCTTCTTTTCTGGCGCCGTTGCCGGGGAAGAGAGAAGACTTCTGCGAGGGGAGTTCTTCGCACACACATTCTTTACTTTGTTATTTGTTTTGCTTTACTTTATTTTATTTTACCTGCATTGCTTTTTATATCAAAAACCCAAAAAAATTAGAATCCTTGGTAGTTGTTATTTCTTTACTTAGTTTATCATGTTGTTCCCTGAGTTCGTTCTGGAGGACCTCTCTGTAGGGAGTGGTTCGATTATTGGCAAAAGTAACATTGAGGAGTTCTTTAATCACATTAGTATGCATGAGGAAGATGAGGAAAAGCCTTTGGTTGAGTTTGCTCCTAGCTATGAAGTTGCTTCTGCTCATTTAGTTCACATGTTAGAAGCTAGGTTTGCTAGTCTTAATTCTCCTATGCAATACATGTTCCTTAAGCTTCATGAAATTGAGGATCCCGAAAAGAAAGCTTTTATCTTAGAAACCTTGCGCACAAAATTTAGAGATGTTGCAATTGAGACTAGGAAAGTTTTTAAGAAGTTTAATAAGCTTGGCTCGCCTGTTAAGGTTGTTAAAGTACCAATACCTTATGAACTTATAGGAATTCATGATGCTTGGGAAAAGAATTCTAGTTGGATTTGCCCTGAAAATCTTTTTGATGAGAGTAGTGTGCCAAAGCGTGATCGTAAAGGAGTTTCAAAAACTCAGTTGAACACATTTTCTTTCATTGTTGAAAAGATCTCTGCTGTTGATCTTAATGCTTCATCTGATATTACTTGATTCGCAATTTTCTGCGCCTAGCTCAAAGGCGTTGAAGAAAAGCACTCTTGGGAGATAACCCATTGTTTACTTTTCAGTACTTTCTCTTTTATTTGAGTCTTGGAAGTCATTACTACTGTAATGACCGCTCCTTATCTTGTTTATTTCGTTTTTGTGCCAAGAGAAGCCTCTAATTTGAGTGAGGTAAAGATTTGGGGTTATTGCTGTCCTGAAACTGTTTTCGGTGCTGCACCGTAAAAATTCGTAAAAATTCTCTGTTTATCTTTTGGACCTGCGATTTCTTGTGCATATGCCCCAGGTTATATCCAAACTTTTCTTAGTTGAACACTTTTCGATTTGAGCAACAGAAAATCCCTCAAAAATTCATCCTTTGTCAGCTGTTCAGTTTTGACAGATTTCTGCCAATATTTGTTTTTGCCACTTTATCGCTTTCTTTTGAGTTCTTTTTGATCGTGGAACTCTTGTGGAAGTTGCTACAGTAGTATATACTTTATATGTGGTGGTTTTGGGTGGAAACCTGAAGCTAAAAGAGGTTGAATATATTTTATGCTTACACTAATGTTGCTAATAGAATTGTGTTTAGTTTTGTATGAAGGAAGTTTTCAAGTGTAGGGATTGGAGAATGATGAGATGAGTTGAAGAATGGACAAAAACTCAAGCTTGGGGATGCCCATGCATCACCCCAAGAAATATCCAAGAAGTACAAGCGTCAAAGCTTGGGGATGCCCCCGAGGCACCCCTTCTTCATCGGCAAAAATCAGGTCACCTTTCAAAACACTATATTTTTATTGCTTCATGCACTATGTGTTTTTCTTGGAGCGTCAGTTGTTTTAGTTTTCTTAGTTTGTTTAGTTAGTTTGTTTGCTGCAATAAATGGTTGGACCCCAACAAATTTCCTTTGGAGGAGATGTACTCGTTTTCATTTGCAAAGAACGCTCTAGTTTTCACTCTTATTAAAAATCGAGCGCTCTACTTTTTCTGCTACTGCTACTGCTTTTGGTTTTCGTTTTCTCCTTGATTTGCGTTTAGATCTTGCCATATCTTTTCATCAAGGTGTATTTTTGCCTCTGATCTTCATTGATTTTCATCAAAAGAGGTGTTTATAAAAATTTCAAATGGTGTTGGAAAAGAGAAAAAGCTTTGTGCAAAATAGTGGTACAAGAAGGAGCTTGTGTAGACTGCGGCTTAGGCTTTTTCATGTCCTGCTTGATGTCTTTTTGATAGTATGCTTAGTGGTTTTGCTGTAGCATGACTTGTCTCAAATAACTGAGATTGCTTAATGAGCCTTTGAAAAAATCATGCGTTGTTTTTATTGTATGCAAGCATTATTTTGGTTTTCTCCTTGATGCTTTATTTGGGTTGACTTGGCGCATGCTCACACATGTTAGACTCTTACAAAGTCGCCATTAGCCTTCATGATCATTTAGTTTTTGACTTTTGATGCCATCGTATGCTTCTTTTAATGTCGCTTTGTCACTTTGCATGATTATGGCCATTATTGCTCTCTTAGTTGGTCGCTCCCAGTCTTTTGCTAGCCCTTGCCTTGTACTGAGTATGAGCTCTACTCGTGCATCCAACTCCTAAAAGCCAAAGTTTTCCAAAGTGTCCACCATACATACCTACTAGCAATTTGCTATTCCAAGTAAATTTGACTTGCTTTTATATTCTCTTCAAATTAAACTCTTACCAGTGTTATGCGAAATTCGGTCAGTAAAGCTCTCACGAACCGGAAGGCACACTTTACTTTTTCCTGTTCTTAAAAATTTGACATTGTGGTCTTTTATGCTGAGTTGTTATGCTTGCAAGTTGTAAGTTGGATTCTAGCCCAGCCATGCTGTCATGGGGCAAGCTTTCAACGTTGCACTTCGTTTTGAGTTGATATCGTGATCTTTTGTTTATGGATGCCCGCTGTGTGAAATGAATTGGGAATCTTGTGAGGATCATGGAGTTTTTATATGTGTTAGGGAAACGCCGGGCCGCCAATCTAAGCCATGCATAATTCATGGTGGAAATTTGCAGCATACCCATGGTGAACATTCGACGACGCATCTCACAATAAAAAGCTAAACAATATAGCAAATAAAAGAGATGTCGAGGTGTTCATTGTCTGCTTGTCCTGTCATTTTGGTGTGGGCTTGTTCCATGTCATCGGGCACGGAGGTACCCCATTGGCGGTTCTCAATGATATGCATATACTTACAATGACAAGAGCCTTGTTTGGGACTCTAAGTAAATTAGCATGGTTTGGGTACTCGTATTCACGGGACACGAGGTTTTCAACTTATGATTTGTCAAGCATATGCATCATAATTGTTCTCGCATTAACTTTAACCATTCAAGATGCTTATGATGGGGGCAATGAGAGCTCAAAGCCGGTAAGTACCATAATTTTTGAAGGTTATAAAACTTGCAATCACTGCTTCCCTCTGCGAAGGGCCTTTCTTTTACTTTTATGTTGAGTCACCACCTTCTTTCTTTATGCACCATTAAGAGAGCATAGTTGTCATTCTTAGTGTGATATGCATTGTCCCAAAGTTCATTGATTGACTCATATTGTTGGTTTCACTTGTTCTTAAATTATTTGTATCTAGTCGCCCTCTTAAACTTTGAGGTGTCCTATGCATTTATGTTTTGCTCTCTTTGAAGGACAAGCTGAAAACCATTTGTATGTTTTTCCTTATGATTTGAACACACGTTTGACTTTCATTGTTTCATTCTCATGATCTTTTGTTTGTGTTCATTTGCATGTTTACAACATGGTTGCTAAGTTCTTATTGTCATGATTATATCTTTCATGCCCATGTTTTAAGTTCTATTGATCCCAGCTCACCAATGCTTACATATATGATCAAGATTGTGTAGGTGCATGTCACCTCAAAAATTATTCTTTTGTTATCACTTACCTACTCGAGGACGAGCAGGAGTTAAGCTTGGGGATGCTTGATACGTCTCAAACGTATCTATAATTTTTTATGCTCCATGCTTGTTTTTACACCATTTGCCTATTGTTTCGTTACACTTAGTGGTATTTTTATACATTTTCCGGAACTAACCTATTAACAAGTGCCACAGTGCCAGTTTCCTGTTTTCTGCTGTTTTTGTGTTTCAGAAGTGATACACAGGAAATATTCTCGGAATTGGACGAAACAAGTTCCTGAAGTCATATTTTACCCGGAAGCTTCCAGAGATCCGAAGGAGAGAAGGAGTAGGGCCACGTGGGCCCCACACACACAGGCGGCGCGGCCAGGCCCCTGGCCGCGCCAGCCACATGTGAGGGAGCGTGGCTCCACCTCTGACATCGCCCTTTCGCCTATAAGTACCCCCCGACGAGAAAAACCTAAGGGCCCGATCAATTTTCAAGAATACATCGCGATCCGCCGCCGCTGTCGACCCGAAGATCGGGAGGGTCCAGAAGCTCTTCCCGGCACCCTGCCGGAGAGGGGAATCGCCACCGGAGGTCTTCTTCATCGCCATGCTTGCCTCCGGAGCGATGAGTGAGTAGTCTACCTTGGACTATGGGTCCATAGCAGTAGCTAGATGGTTGTCTTCTCCACCATGTGCTTCATGTTTAGATCTCATGAGCTGCCCTACATGATTGAGATCACCGTTATGTAATTCTATGATGTTGGTTTGTTGGGATCCGATGAATATTGGTGTTTATGATTAAGTTGCTGTACTGAATTATATCTTTTGTTATCTCTATGTTGTTTATGATCTTGCATGCTCTCCGTTGTTAGTAGCTATCTTGGCCGAGTAGTTGCTAGTGACTCCAAGAGGGGGTATTTATGCTCGATAGTGGGTTCATGTCTCTATTTCACCTGGGGGAGTGACAGAAACCTCTAAGGTGGTAGATGTGCCATTGCTACTAGGGAGAAAACAACATTCATATGCTCAAGGGCATATGCTTTGTTTACATTACACACTTTGCTTAATGCAATTATCTGTTGTTCGCAACTTAATACTTCTAGGGTGTTCGGATGATATCCCCGGGGGTGGATTATTAGTCATAGATGCAGTTGGATGGCGGTCTATGTATTTTGTTGTAATGCCCAGAGTAAATCTCATAGTGATCTTCTTGACATATCACGTTATCTTTATTCTATCAATTGCCCAACTGTAATTTGTTTACCCAGCATGTTATTTTATCTATGGAGAGACACCACTAGTGAACTGTGGACCCCAGTCTTATTTTAATCATATTGCAATCACCTGTTTACTTTTCCCGCACTGTTTACTTTACTCGCATATTACTACTGTTTTCCACTCGATACACTCATAACCTTTGTTTCAAGCAAACCGGTGAGATTGACAACCTCATCGCAAGTTGGGGACAAAGTATTTGTTTGTGTGTGTGTAGGTTCCACAAACACCTTCAGTCGTCATCGTCTCTCTTCTCCTGATCGATAAACCTTGGTTTCTTAACTGAGGGAAAACTAGCCGCTACACTCATCATACCTCCCTCTTGGGGTTCCCAACGGGCTGGTCATCACCACGCACAAGGACTTACTGCTCCCACATCAACTAAACGCCACAGTCTTTGCTGGCGCCATCACACGAGTAGCAGCCATCGACCCAAAGATCGGGAGGGTCCAGAAGCTCTTCCCGGCACCCTGCCGGAGAGGAGAATCGCCACCGGAGGTCTTCTTCATCGCCATGCTTGCCTCCGGAGCGATGAGTGAGTAGTCTACCTTGGACTATGGGTCCATAGCAGTAGCTAGATGGTTGTCTTCTCCACCATGTGCTTCATGTTTAGATCTTATGAGCTGCCCTACATGATTGAGATCACCGTTATGTAATTCTACATGTTTGGTTTGTTGGGATCTGATGAATATTGGTGTTATGATTGAGTTGCTATACTAAAATATATCTTATGTTATCTCTATGTTGTTTATGATCTTGCATGCTCTCCATTGTTAGTAGCTATCTTGGCCGAGTAGTTGCTAGTGACTCCAAGAGGGGGTATTTATGCTCGATAGTGGGTTCATGCCTCTATTTAATCTGGGGGAGTGACAGAAACCTCTAAGGTTGTAGATGTCCTGTTGCTACTAGGGAGAAAACAACATTCATATGCTCAAGGGCATATGCTTTGTTTACATTACACACTTTGCTTAATGCAATTATCTGTTGTTCGCAACTTAATACTCATGGGGTGTTCGGACGATATCCCCGTGAGTGGATTATTAGTCATAGATGCAGTTGGATGGTGGTCTATGTATTTTGTTGTAATGCCCAGAGTAAATCTCATAGTGATCTTCTTGACATATCACGTTTATCTCTATTCTATCAATTGCCCAACTGTAATTTGTTTACCCAGCTTGTGTTATTTATCTTTTGGAGAGACACCACTAGTGAACTGTGGACCCCGGTCCTATTTCCATCATATTGCTATCACCTATTTACTTTACTCGCACTGTTTACTTTACTCGCATACTTCTACTATTTTCCACTCGATACGCTCATAACCTTTGTTTCAAGCAAACCGGTGAGATTGACAACCTCATCGCAAGTTGGGAGCAAAGTACTTGGTTGTGTTGTGTGCAGGTTCCGCGTTGCAGCTAGCAAGCAAAGCTTGGACTTGGCGCCATATATAAATTGTCCGAAGCTTTCGCAAACTAGCAAGCATCACCTTCAGTTGTATTGTCTGCTTTTCTCCTGATCAACATAAACCTTGGTTTCTTAACTGAGGGAAAACTAGCTGCTATAATCATCATACCTTCCTCTTGGGGTTCCCAACGGGCTGGTCATTCACCACGCATCAGCTGTGGAAGACCAAGGTCCCCTCCAAGGTGCGTGTTTTCCTTTGGAGGCTAGCCTAGTGCTCACTAGCGACACGTGATGTCCGACACCACAGGAATATGTCTCCATCCAAGGCATGCACGGTGTGCGGGCAGGAGGACTCCTGGTGCCACTTGTTGATCGAGTGCAATATGTCTTGATGTGTATGGGCGTGATCTAACCCTACCATTGTTGAGCATATCTGTATGCCCGACGAGCAGTCGACATGATAGTGGCTGTTTCAGATGCTGCACACGATGGATCATGGGGACTTTACATCAATGGTGATTACTATGTGGGCTATATGGCATGCGAGAAGAAAGCTAATTCATGAGGAAGTTCATCAAAGCCCGCTTGCTACCTACCAGTTTGTTCAGATATACTTGAGTGAGATGAAAACAAGCAAGGGGAAGAAGAGAGCGAGGCTAGCGGGAGCTAGGCGACCTGTGGCTGTAGCCCAATGGGGCCTGCCACCAATGGGTTATTGCAAAATAAATGTAGACGGAGCTGTAGCGAAGACCACAAACCGGGGTGCAGTTGGGGCTGTGTGTAGGGCCCAAAATGGTATGTATCTGGGTGCTTCGGCAGTCGTCTTCGAAGCAATCACTCACCCAGGTAGTCTAGAAGCACTAGCTTGCCGCGAGGCACTAGATTTGGCTACTGACCTGTACATCCCAACAGCTGTGGTGGCGTCGGACTGCTTGGAGGTGGTCAACGGAATCCTGGGCAAGAACCTAGGGACTTTCAGTCATATCCTTCATGAGATTGTGGTCTCGGTGGAGGAGCGAGGGGGTATTGTGTTTCGACATGAGGGTAGAAGCTTCAATACTGAAGCTCACAAGTTAGCATGGATGGCTACTTCTTTACGTGTAGGGCGCCATGTGTGGCTTGGTAATAGACCAGAGGGTTTGATTAAATGCTGTTATTATTGATTAATAAAGGGTTGAGTGTTTCTCCAAAAAAGAAAGCTACTCCCTCCATCCCGATTTTAAGGGCACACTTTGCAAATCTCTTGGCCCAAGGTTATCTCTCATTGGCCCTAATTTTCTCTCTATTTTTTCATTTATTAGGGCCCTTGCTCATGCATTGGTTGTTTGCATGAGATATGTTTTTATTTATGCCCATGCATTGGAGCATGCAAAGTGGAACTAGGGAGGAGAGAGAAATTTATGGGAGTAATTAAAATATTTAATGCTAATATGCCTAGGAGATGAGAGTATTTTGGGATTGCATGACTTTTGAAATGTGCCCTTAAAACTGGGATGGAGGGAGTAGCTAGCTAGACGGTTCACCCATAAAAAATCTAGCAAGACAGTTGATGGATTAGTCATGTCGCCGTGTATTGTATGTGCCGAACAAAAAAAAACCACGCGGTCAAAATGGGATTTCAGTCTAGCACGGCTTAACAAACAGTTCGACGGTCTCAGGTCATCACCCCTACACCGGCGTCATTGTGGGGACGCCAGACAGGAGCGGCAAATGGGGCAACAAAAGGTGGGCCACCTCTATCATTAGCACAGTCGGGGTATATTTTACTTTCCCTTCTCCTATCTTGCTGTTTTTCTCCCATGCCCGCCCGGTCGCTTCACTTTCTCCTGCTAAGCCCAGCCATCGACTATCGCCATGCCCCCTCTCTCGCCAACATGCCAGCAAAAGTGCTGAAGCCCGCGACGGCGAGGAAGAAGGCCACGGTCGCGACTGCAGCGGTGATAACGATGTTCGTTGAAGTTGTGGAGGCAGTGGATGCCGCATCAGAAACCAGACGGGATGACGAAGGTCGAGTGGGAGGTCGTCTTCATCCGCGGGAAGTATGTGACGACGAAATACTAGGGGCGGCGCATCAGGAACAAGACAATTGTTGCAGCCGCGCGCTAGGCTCAGTCGATCATGCCTTGCATCCATCCCATCGGTGGCGCCAGCGAGGCAAGCATGATGTCTGTGAATCAGCCGTGAAGCGCATCGTGATGCTTCCCCAGGTTGAGACTCCAAGTGCAGAGTGCTGAGCATAGGGATGCTTGATTTTCCCCCACAAAGGTGACTTGAGGCTTTATATCAAACTTTCGGGGAACTGTGTGTACAAGGATCGTTCATGTTCTTCTTCTAACAACCTGCAAGGAAAAATAAATTTGCTTTGTGCCCTTGATACGTCTCAAACGTATCTATATTTTTTGATGCTCCATGCTTATTTTTACACCATTTGCCTTGTGTTTCGTTACACTTCGTGGCGTTTTTATGCGATTTCCGGAACTAACCTATTGACAAGATGCCACAGTGCCAGTTCCCTATTTTTTGCTGTTTTTGTGTTTCAGAAAAGCTACACAGGAAATATTCTCAGAATTGGACGAAACAAGTTCTGAAACTCCTATTTTTCCCGGACGAAGGACGAGGACCGAAAGAGAGCCGGAGGGAGGCCAGGGGCTAGCCTCACCATGAGGGGGCGCGGCCCAGCCCCTGGTCACGCCCACCTATGGTGAGACCACCCTGGTCCACTCCTGACGATGCCCCTTTGCCTATAAGAAGCCTCCCGACGGAAAACCCTAGAGGAATCGGTGAAATTTCCAGAAGAGTTTCGCAGCTCCGTCGCCGCCACCGACGAATTTCGGGGGACAGAAGTCTCTGTTCCGGCACCCTGTCGGGATGGGGAAGTGCCCCTGGAGCCATCTCCATCGGTCTCCATCGCCATCTCCGCCGTCTCCATCGACCTCACTGCCATCTCCATCAACCTTGCTGTCTCCTATGATGAGGATTGAGTAGTTCTCCCCCGGGGCTAAGGGCTCTACCAGTAGCTATGTGGTTCACCTCTCTCTCCCATGATGTGATCTTTATGTGATCGTGAGCTTTGTATCTAGTTTAATTGGTAGATGTTATTATTCAGATATTATGCTACTCCCGTGCTTTATATTTGTAATCTCCGGAGATACCTTGTATCATGGTGTGAAGGTGACTAGTGTGCGCATTATGTGTATCTTTTTGGTTAATGTCTCTATGAAATGTTGTTGTTTGTTAGAACCATCTAGTGCGTTCATGGTGATAGTGTGGGACAATCTAGTTTGGGGAAATACGGACTTTGAGGAGTGCTTCGTAGCCCTACGCATGATTAGTGTTCGTTTTCCATTGAAGAATTGTTTTGAGTTGCATATTGATGATAGTATCTATTGGTTCAATTATATTATATTTGTTGAGAGTGTGTCCACTAGTGAAAGTATGATCCCTAGGCCTTATTTCCAAGCTTTGCACACCGTTTCCTTTCAGTTTTGTTACATGTTTGCTCGCAGCGATATTTATTTCAGATTACATTTACTACTCATAATTATCACTACTACTTGTATTTCACTATCTCTTCGCCGAACTAGTGCACCTATACATCTGACAAGTGTATTGGGTGTGTTGGGGACACAAGAGACTTTTTGTATCGTAATTGCAGGGTTGTTTGAGAGGGATAGCTTTGACCTCTTCCTCCCTGAGTTTGATAAACCTTGGGTGATCCACTTAAGGGAAACTTGCTGCTGTTATACAAACCTCTGCACTTGGAGGCCCAACACTGTCTACAAGAACAGATGCGTGCGTAGATATCAAGCTCTTTTCTGGCGCCGTTACCGGGGAGGTAAGGTAAAAGGTACTCGCATCCTCCTGTGTGAGTGCTCGAAGTTACTTCCTTTAGATTCTGCAATTATATATTTTTGTTTCTTGTTTTTTTTTTCACTAGTTAGGCTTAATGGAAAGTAAAGAGTTCTTTAGTCTTTTTCCTGAGTTTAGATTCGAAGAGAAAATTGAAAAACCTTTGAAGCTTAATTTGCATGCTAATAGTGTTGTTAGTACGAATGCTTTGAACACCATTATTGCTAATGCTATAGAAAATTCTAAGCTTGGGGAAGCTGGTTTTGTTAAGCTTGATATTTTTAGTTCCACAGCTTTAGTGGAGAAAGTTTGCTCTGATGATATTTTATCTCCCATATGTTATGATTCTTATGATGCTTGTGCTCCTCATCCTTTTAAAATACCTATGAAAATTGTTGATCGTGCTATGAATAACTGCTATTTAGGAGATGGAACTGTCCATCCCGGTGATCATTTGCTCTTTATACATGAATTATGCAAGTTGTTCAAGTGTGTATGTATTTCAATAAACCGAGTTAAGAAGAAGCTATTCTCTTTATCATTGATGGGCAGAGCTGCAGAATGGTATAAGACGCTAAAGGATGGCCGACCCATTTATTGGGAGGAAATTGTACCTCTCTTTTATTCTAAATTCTATCCTTCTAGTGAGGTTTATAAAGATAGGAATTATATTTATAATTTTCATTCGCATGAGGGAGAAAGCGTTGCCCAAGCGTGGGGAAGATTGAAGTCACTAATGCTCAAGTGTCCTATTCATGAGCTTCCCCGTAATATTGTTATTAATAATTTTTATGCAAGGCTTTCAGGATATTACAAGGACTATCTAGATGCATGCTTTGATGGGTCTTTCACAAGCAAGGATGTTGACACCAAGTGGAATCTGCTTGAAACAATTCAAAACAATATTGAAGATTGGGATAGCGACAAAGGTAAAGGATCAGGTATAAATTATGAGTATGATTGCATTACGTCTTTCGCTGAAACCGCTAATTTTCAAGAGCTTAGTGCTAAATATGGTCTTGATCCTCAAATTATGGTTGATTGTTTTAGAGCCTTTGCTTCCCATATTAATGTTCCCAAAGGAAATAGGGACGTGTATCATGAATCTTTTAAAGACACTTGCATAGAAAGTGATATTGTTATTGATGATTGCAATAAACATGCTCAAACTTCTGAGAGTACTATTTCTTATAAGCATGTTAATTTTTGTGGAGTACATAGACCTTGTGAACGGAGCCACAACAAGGAAGATTATTATATCCACCACGGGAATGAAGAAACCCGAATGTGGCACAAGGCTCTAGATGAGCTTGGTGAAAAGGTTTGTGAGCTTTATCCTTTTCTTTGTGAGTTTTGCGATGACACAAGTCATTTTAATTTTCAATGTTAAGGCCCTAATAGTCACCTTTCTAATCGAATGAGTACCGCAAGTTTGTATTGTGATGACAAGATTACTCTCAATCAGCATGATGAGCTTACTTTGTTTTTGGGGTGTGAAGAGATATCTAGAAAGACTTCTTTGGTAGATATGAGTGTTTTTGATATTAATAGCACCCTTCATAGTTGTCGTCTCTATTGTGTTAGAGATTGCCTCACAAATACTTACATACAAAATATTATAAAACATGATGTTTTGCCAAGCTATGACATGACTGATAGATGTTTCTATCTTATTAATAGAGAGGAGGAATCCTCCAAAGTTTCTTCTGTTGTTTCTGACAGTAAACCAGATTATGTGGAGAAGATGCCTTTCAAACCTCTCCCTCCTGAAGGAGAGAGTAAGAAGAGTAAGAAGAAGAAGAGGAGTAAAAGGAGAGAGGAAACGGTATCTTCCCATAAGCATGTTGCTCCTATTATAGATTATGATAATTCTGATCTTGATGATGTTCCTATGCCTGTTACCTATGTTAGTGATCATGATTGGGAAAAGCACTCTACTTTTGATATTGAAAATCTTTTTGGTACCAATTCTAAGGTTAATAATTTTTGTACCATTAGTACTATCCGTGTTCCTTCTTATGATGATATGTTTGATGAATATGCTTTGCAAAATAGCTGTTCTCTCGCTTATGATGATACTAAACCTCTAGTTTATGATGGTTATGATGATGAGTACAATATTTTCAGTTCACCTACTTTTGAGGAGAAAATTAGTTATGATTACAATATGACTCCTGTTTTTGATGATTATGGTGATGAGAATAATTATTCTATTGAATCTACTCCTACTACGATTGTTCATGTGGGGAGTATTAATTCTTTTATGCATGTGGCTCATGATAGGGATGCTTTATGTGATAGTTATGTTAGTTCTATTCATGATGCTGCTGAAAGTTATTATGAGAGAGGGAAACATGGTTTGATGGATCTCAACAATATTAAGTTTCCCCTCTCTATGTTGCAAATCCTAAAGTTGCACTTGTTTTATCTATCCATGTTTGCTACTATGTGCCTCGTTGATTTATTTTCTTACAAGATTCCTATGCATAGGAAGTGGTTTAGATTTAAATGTGTTTCATATTTACTTTTTAGTGCTCTCTCTTGCTTCAAGTTCCTTTATGGCACCTTTTCCTTAAGTTCTTTTCGGGTGCCTATGTGAGCATTTTTTGAAATTACTGCGCCTAGCTCAAAGGCGTTAAAGAAAAGCACTCATGGGAGATAACCCAATGTTTTATTTTTAGTACTTTTTCTTTTATTTGAGTCTTGGAAGTTATTACTACTATAATAACCTCTCCTTATCATTTTTATTTCGTTTTTGTGCCAGGAGAAGCCTCTAATTTGAGTGAGGTAAGATTTGGGGGTGTTGCTGTCCTAAAACAGATTTTGGTGCTGCACCGTAAAATTCGTGAAAATTCTCAGAATATCTTTTGGACCTGCGATTTCTTGTGCATATGCCCCAGGTTATATCCAAACTTTCATTAGTTTAACACTTTTTGATTTGAGCAACAGAAAACCCTCTAAAAAATCGACCTTTGTCAGCTATTCTGTTTTGACAGATTTCTGCCACTATTTGTGTTTGCCTCTCGATCGCTTTCTTTTTGAGTTCTTTTGATCCGGGAACTTTTTGAGGAAGTTGCTACAGTAGTAGATGCTTTAATATATGGTGGTCTTGAGTTGAAACCTGAACCAAAAGGGTTGGCTTACTATCATGTTTATGCTAACGTTGCTAATAGAATTGTGTGAAGTTTTGTATGAAGAAAGTTTTCAAGTGTAGGGATTGGAGAATGATGAGATGAGATGAAGAATGGACAAAAGATCAAGCTTGGGGATGCCCATGCACCCCAAGAAATATCGAAGAAGTACAAGCGTCAAAGCTTTGGGATGCCCCGAGGCACCCCCTTCTTCATCGGCAAAAATTAGGTCACCTTTCAAGACACAATATTTTTATTGCCTCATGCATTATGCGTTTTTCTTGGAGCGTCTTCACTTTTGATTTCAGTTCTCTTTTGCTTTGTTTGCTGCAAATAAATGGTTGGATCACATCATGTTTGTTTTGGAGAGAGCTATGCTCCCTTTTTCATTGCCAAGAACACTCCATTTTCCACTCTTATCGTTCAACGAGTGTTCTCTTTTTCTGCTACTGCATTTAGCTTTTGTTTTCCACCTTGATTTTTGTTCAGATCTTGTTATATCTTTGTATCAAGGTGTATTTTGACCTCTGGTCCATGTTGGTTTTCATCAAAAGAGTTTTTTCAAAAAGGTTCGAATGGTGTTGGAAAAGAGAAAAAGTTTCATGCAAAAAAGTGGTACAAAAAGGAGCTTGTTTAGACTGCGGCTTAGGCTTTTGCATGTCGTGCTGGATGTCATTTTGATAGTATGCTTAGTGGTTTTGCTGTAGCATGACTTGTCTCAAATGACTGAGATTTCTTAATGAGACTTTGAAAAAAATCATGCGTTGTTTTTTATTATTTTGAAGCATTAATTTAGTTTTCTCCTTTGATGCTTTATTTGGGTTGACTTGGCACATACTTACACATGTTGACTACAAAATAAGTCACCTATAGCCTCTATGATCATTTGGTTTTTGACTTGTGATACCACTTTATGCTTCTTTCAATGATGTTTTGTCGCTATGCATGATTATGGCCGTTATTGCTCTCTTAGTTGGTCGCTCCCAGTCTTTTGCTAGCCCTCATTTTGTACTGAGTATGAGATCTACTCGTGCATCCAACTCCCAAAAACTAAGTTTGCCAATGTGTCCACTATAAATTCCTATGCATGGTATTTGCAAGCCATTCCAAGTAAATTTTCATGTGTACCTTTCAAAAAAACCTTCAAAACACTTCTCGTTTTGTGACACTGTTTTAAGCTCATGGGAACGTAGTGGTCGGATTTGCTATCTTCCATATTGTCTTATTCCAAAAAGAAAAAAAAGAAAAAAGAAAGAAAAAGGCACTCCTCCATGGTATGTGAATGTTGGTGGGCACCCGATGGAATCAGTTTGCCATGGTTTGTGAAAGGAAAATGGTGGGGAGGAGTGCCAAGCTTTATAAAAGAGCACCAAAGTGCCAATCCCTCTCTCAAAAACTTGCTTGCTTTTTGTATGGAAGATAGTAAGAACCCCATTGCTAGTCGTTGACAAAGACAACCACCTCTCAAAATCTAGTTTTTATCTCTTTGTTTTACAAATGAAAAGCTCTAGCACATATTTAATCACTGCTTCCCTCTGCGAAGGGCCTTTCTTTTACTTTTATGTTGAGTCTCCACCTTCTACCTTTATGCACCGTCTAAGAGAGCATAGTTGTCATTCTGAGTATAATGTGCATTGTCCCAAAGTTATCATTGATTGATTCATGATTATGGTTTTGCTTGTTCTTAAATTACTTGTATCTAGTCACCCTCTTAAACTTGAAGGTGTCCTGTGCATTTATGTTTTGCTACTCCATGAGGGACATGCTGAAAACCATTTGCTATGTTTTCCATATGGTTGAAACACACACGTGACTTTCATTGTTTCATTTTCATGATCTTTCCTTTGTGTTTCTTTTCATGCTATAACATGGTTGCTAAGTTTCTATTATCAAGATTATGTATTTCATGCCCATGTTTTAAGTTCTTTGATCTCAGCACTCAATGCTCTAACTCGTTGATCAAATTGTGATGGTGCATGTCACCTCAAAAATTATTCTTTTGTTATCACTTACCTACTCGAGGACGAGCAGGAGTTAAGCTTGGGGATGCTTGATACATCTCAAACGTATCTATAATTTTTGATGCTCCATGCTTGTTTTTACACCATTTGCCTTATGTTTCGTTACACTTTGTGGTGTTTTTATGCGATTTCCAGAACTAACCTATTGACAAGATGCCACAGTGCCAGTTCCCTGTTTTCTGCTGTTTTTGTGTTTCAGAAAAGCTACACAGGAAATATTCTCGGAATTGGACGAAACAAGTTCTGAAACTCCTATTTTTCCCGGACGAAGGACGAGGACCGAAAGAGAGCCGGAGGGGGGCCAGGGGCCAGCCTCACCATGAGGGGGCGCGGCCCAGCCCCTGGCCGTGCCCACCTGTGGTGAGACCACCATGGTCCACTCCTGATGACGCCCCTTCGCCTATAAGAAGCCTCCCGACGGAAAACCCTAGAGGAATCGGTGAAATTTCAAGAAGAGTTCCGCAGCTCCGCCGCCGCCACCGATGAATTTCGGGGGATAGAAGTCTCTATTCCGGCACCCTGCCGAGATGGGGAAGTGCCCCCAGAGGCATCTCTATCGGTCTCCATCGGCGTCTCCGCCGTCTCCATCGACCTCACCGCCATCTCCATCAACCTTGCTGTCTCCTATGATGAGGAGGGAGTAGTTCTCCCCCCGGGGCTAAGGGATCTACCGGTAGCTATGTGGTTCACCTCTCTCTCCCATGATGTGATCTTTATGTGATCGTGAGCTTTGTATCTAGTTTAATTGGTAGATGTTATTATTCAGATATTATGCTACTCCCGTGCTTTATATTTGTAATCTCCGGAGATACCTTGTATCATGGTGTGAAGGTGACTAGTGTGCGCATCATGTGTATCTTTTTGGTTAATGTCTCTATGAAATGTTGGTGTTTGTTGGAACCATCTAGTGCGTTCGTGGTGATAGTGTGGGACAATCTAGTTTGGGGAAATACGGACTTTGAGGAGTGCTTCGTAGCCCTACGTATGATTAGTGTTTGTTTTCCATTGGAGAATTGTTTTGAGTTGCATATTAATTATAGTATCTATTGGTTCAATTATGTTATATTTGTTGAGAGTGTGTCCACTAGTGAAAGTATGATCCCTAGGCCTTATTTCTAATCTTTGCACACTGTTTTCTTTCAGTTTTGTTGTTTGCTCACAGCGATATTTATTTAAGATTACATTTACTACTCATAATCATCACTACTACTTGTATTTCACTATCTCTTCGCCGAACTAGTGCACCTATACATCTGACAAGTGTATTGGGTGTGTTGGGGACACAAGAGACTTTCTGTATCGTAATTGCAGGGTTGTTTGAGAGGGATAGTTTTGACCTCTTCCTCCCTGAGTTCAATAAACCTTGGGTGATCCACTTAAGGGAAACTTGCTGCTGTTATACAAACCTCTGCACTTGGAGGCCCAACACTGTCTACAAGAACAGACGCGTGCGTAGACATCAGCCCTCAACGTCACCAAGTGGTTGTCAAGCACAATGTTTGTGTAAGTATACAAAACTGAAAGTAAATATGCAATACTAAATAAATAAATATGCAAATGCAATGGTGCCAAAAAATCTTTTGCCGCGGGAATATGCAAACTAAAGTAATATGCAATGCAATGATGAACTGTAAAAGATATGGTTGTAGTGTTTTGGTTTGTGAAATGCAATAAAGAAAATGTTTTTGTATTTTCGAAATTAATAATGACTGAAAATAAAAACAGCGATAAAGTGAATGGAAAGTTGTTTCTTATAATAAAAAGTGGACCGGGGTTCATGAGTTCACTAATGCACTCTCTCATAAAAGATATGGCGGACAAAAGATCATACAATTAACATAAATGATTGCAATAAAGTTCACATTCAAATGAATTCATCTGGGCATCACGCCTATATAGAGATGTTTTGGATATTCATCTCTCTCATACTCCACCAAGATGGGAATTTAATCTAGTCACCTCGGTATTAAGATAAACTTAGAGCATAGTATTAAGCACAATGACATGAAGTTAAAATAAGAGCATGCTAGATCTAGTTGCGGATACTCAGCAAGGTCACGCTAGAGATACCCTGTAGCATGGTATTTTCTTTATGCCTAGTGAGGCAACAAAGTAAGGTAAACACCCAAGTGACTCCAAAGGACTATCCTCCCCGGAAAAATCACCCTGTTACTCCAACTAATGCATACATTCCCCCCACACACACGCTCCCATAAACATGCTTGATCATAACAAGTAAATAAGAACAGGGTATATAATATGCATCTACTCATACACTGAAATTAAAGAATAATTGCAATCGCATATATTACTCATAGAAAGATCCACCACAAAAGTGATACAAATATGACCATAATCATGTTATGCAGCTCATATGGCACTAAGAAGACGAAGAACAAGAGAGAGATACAATTAGCTACTGCCACAAACTCGTAGTCCAGAGGTGGAATACTCCCTCTTCATCATGGTGACGAAGGTAGAGTCGTTGGAGGGGATGGAGATCACACCGGCAGCGCCCCGCTGGAGTTTTCCCCTCCATTCTTTGATCTCCCAGGCTTATGTTTCGTGTTTCTGTGTTTCAGCGGCGCTCGCTTTCGTGACCCGTAGGGGGACCCTTTTTATAGATGGTTTTAGGTCAAGACAAATCCATCGAGATGAAGATTGACAGCATCAGAGCAACAAGGTGGGAACGGGTAGGCCCCATGCAGCCCAGGCATCTGGCTATGTGGGCCATACCCGTTTCATCCTCGGACCTCCTCTGTTGCACTTCCTTCTCTCCGAAGTCTTGTTCCGTGGAAAAACTGGCTCCCGCAAAGTTTTAGGTAATTTGGACTCCGTTTGGGTCCCTGAAAGTTAAAAACATTGAAAAAGAGGTTTTCTAGTTTTCCCACGTTAATCCGATAAAATTAGGGAACATGTGAATTATTCCCAATAATCAAAAAAATCATGAATATAACCAATATATGATGCAAATAAGATGGAATATCAAGTGGTAAAGTGCAAAGATCATGTATGCATTTTACATGCATCAACATCCCCAAGCATAACCTATACTCATCCTGAGTATAAAGGTGATAAAACCAACATGAGCTTTGTACTTTACTACTATCTAAGATATCAAAGAAGATTATTGCTGATACACATAATTAAATGATTCATTTTATAAATAAGTAGCAATATGCAAGGTAGATTATCAAGTGATATCAACATTTCAATGTAATGATGTCTAATAATGATTCACAAAGTAAAACATAGAAGAAAGCACTATGGACCAAATGTATGTAAAATGAAATAAAACAGAGTAAAGACATCCTATAATGGTCATAGAGTATTCTTCTTAAAACTGAATGTAAGTCCTATCATTAGCATCATGAAATGGTTAATGGTTAAAGTGAAAGCAAATATGAGTAGTGCCCTTGACAAAATATAAGTCGAATGCCTCATGCTCCTTGAAAATGAGGGCCTACACCAGATGTTACTAAACTCGGGAAACAAAGCAAATTCTTGTCATTGTAAGTATAATAGTATCATAGAGAATATCAACCGGGGTACCTCTTGCCCGATGATATGGAAGATTTCCCATACCAAAATGACAAGACAAATAGACAATGAACACCTTGACATCTCTTTTATTTACCATTGGGTATATCTTTTTATTATGAGATGCATCGTCGAATGCTCACTATGAAATGCTGTAAATTTCCACCATGAATGATGCATGGTTTAGATTAGCGGCCCGAGAGTTTCCTCTAACCATTTATACAAACTCCACAAATGAACAATGTTTCCTCACTTAGTTCACAAATGATAAGCATCCAAAAACAAAAGAATCATGACATCAACTAAAATATAAACAAGTGCAATGTTGAAAGCTTGCCCTATGATAGCATAGATGAGCTAACTCCCAACTCAGACTTTGTCAAGCTCATAACTTCATAATCTTAATCACAATGGTTCAAGTTTATTAAATGCAAGAAATAAAGTGTGCATTCAAGTTCGCGGGAGCCTTTAGACCACTTTTCTCATAACAAACATACTCATAAGCATTTTAATATTTGGAAACTAAGTAAAACAATGAAACCTGGAAAACATACTTGGAATAGCATCAAAGCTAATAGGTAGATATGGTGGACTCACTGGAATAACTTGGTTAGAAGGTGTTGGAAAAACAAGTTTTTGATTTGTTGGATTATTTATTTATTTTTGGGCTAGCAAGAGGGAGAAAGTTGACCAACTATATGCATGCATAAGTGTCCATAGCGCTAAACAATCCATGTTAAACAATGAAAACAAGTATTAAGCATCAAAACAATTAATACAAGATAGCTCCTAACAAACCACATGCAGATCAAAACTTATTCAAAGCATATGAAGCATACAACTATATGTATCTTAATAATCAACTCCTATATCTCAATCTCAAATCTTTTAATGCATCCAAATCAAACCAAACCAAACCTCCAGTAGATTTCTTTCAAAATAAATAAAATGGTGGTCTCACCCAAATAAAAATAAAACAAAGCAAAATCAAACTATAACAATACTATAAAAGACGCTCCAATTTTATGCGATAAAACTGCGTTGATAGAAAAATAAAAAGTAGACGTGTGCAAACCGAGAGTATGTAGTCCAGTGAGGTCTTGACATCCCAAGGTTATGGTTTTCACCATTCTTGAATGTCTCTTGGTGCAGCTCCTCTAATTCCTATGAAAAACTTCAACACAAAGATATCTTCCATCTCTTTTTCTGTGGGGTGACATTAGTAGGCATAAAAAGCATGATGCTTGCTGCATGTAATTCCCAAAACAAATTGCATGAAAAGTGTGAAGTAGGTATATAATGTTGTATTCATTCTCATAAACTCAAACCAATCAAAAATATTTAGCTTTAAAGCTCAAAGAATGCATAAAACAAAATAGGATAGAATCTGTCCAGAAATGTTGCAGCAAGAAAACGTAATTAATTACCCAACTTAAACATGTCGAAAAATTCTGTAAAAAATCAGGCATACAGAGGATGAAAAGTTACACCTTCAGTTAAAAGGAGAGCCCAATCGAAGATACATAATTTTTTTGAGAATGTTTTTACTAAAAAATAGTTCACGCAGGAATTTCAGCTCCATAAGTTTTCGGCAACTTTAACAATCCAAAATGAGTAAAATTTGGCACTTTATTAAAAACTCCAGTAGCAAAACAAAAAAATAAAGTCTCTTGTTATAGCAAGAGGACACAAAAAAATCAAAATAAGAACAGCCGGGTTGCTTCCCGTAAAGTGCTTTCTTTATAGCCATATAGCTAGGCTTACTTACTTGATACTTAAGATGGGTGAAGCTCATGAGGGAAGTTGTACTTTGGCGTGTCCCTCTTCCTTGGGAAGTGTTCCATGCACTTTTTGTGTGGAAACTGAAACTTCACATTGCCTTCCTTGAAATCAATGATAGCACCTGTAGTACGAAGAAAAGGTCTACCCAAAATAATAGGACTAGAGGTTTTATTCCCCATGTCCATGATAATGAAATCAACAGGTACAAAAGTCATGTGCAGCTCTACCATGACATTACTTACTTTTCCTAAAGCATGTTTAATAGAATCATCAGCAAGTAGCAAGTCAATAGAGTATTTTTCAATATTTTGTAACTCTAGCAATTCACGTATCTCTTTAGATAAAACAGAAACACTGGATCCAAGATCTAAAATAGCATGATGTGTTTCTTTTCCAATAGTAACAAATACCTTTGGGATCCATGCATCCCCAAGCTTTGGTGGTATCATGGCCTCCTGGTTGTACCTAGCAATCTTTTCTTTCAAGACATGATTAGCAATATAAGAACCAAAATCTGCTTGGTTAGCATTTATAGATGGATCACTTGCAAATTTTTGCAAGATAGACATAAGTTCATGCAAGCTACACTTTTCCAAATCAAGCAAAGGATCTTTAACTTCACTAAGAATTTTCACTTCTTCTACCCTTTTCTCATTCCTCTTTTTTAATAAAGCTTCTAAGGCCATTTTAAAATCGTTCTCTTCTTTAGTATTATCAACATGAATTCTCTCCACCAGATTGATAATAGAGTGAACCTTATTATCAAGTCTATTAAGCGAAGCATGATTCAAACCAATACGACTGACAAGGGTTTCCATTTTTTGAGAAATAGCTGATAGAGTTTGTTTAGTTTTTCTAAACTGAGAGCTAGCATGGAGGATAAACTAGGATATCTCATTTTTAGTAGGACACTCCTCCATATAAGTTTGCAATTCTAATATGGCCCTATCAACAGAATTCTTCAACTATTTGATTCCGAGTTCATCTATTGGTTTTACCAAACTCCCAAATAGATCATCCATTAAATTAATAGCATGGGAAGGGTCTCCTGAAGAAAATTTACCACTGGTTAATGAGTCTAGAAAGCTTTTTGACCATTCATCTAAGCCCCCATAATTTTTTTTAATTAGAGTGGCTAGAGTTTCCCTAGAATTCTTATTGATATCTTTTATCCTAGACCAAGCCTCCATTAACGATTCTCCATAGCGTTGAGCAAAATAATTCATTTCGATGCTAGAGTCCATTTTTATGCGTTTTTTAGTTTTTAGAATGAAAACTGAAAGTAAAATGATCCTACAACTAATGCAACCAAAATAAAAAGTAACAAAATGCAAAATGAAAAATAAAAATGCATACCAAAATATAAAAGTAATGCAAAACTGAAAATAAAAATGATAATATGCAAGACAATAACAAAACAAAAATAAAATACTTTGAAAATCTAAAAAGACAAGATGATACTCACATAGGTGCAACCTCCCCAAGCTTAGGCTTTTGCACAAGTTGGTGATCAAGACTTTCTTGTGAGCAATCCTTCTACTAGTTCCCCGGTAACGGTGCCTGAAAATCTTCTTGATGCTTCGCTAGGTTGAGACTCCAAGTGCAGAGTGCTGAGCATAGGGAAGCTTGATTTTCCCATGAAGGTGACTCGAGGGTTTATATCAAATTCTTGCGGAACTATGTATACAAGGATCATTCCTTTCCTTCTTCTAACAACCTGCAAGGTAAAATAAATTTGCATTGTGCCCTCAACCTCACCAAGTGGTTGTCAAGCACAAGGTGTGTGTAAGTATACAAAACTGAAATTAAATATGCAATACTAAATAAATAAATAAATATGCAAATGCAACGGCGCCAGAAAATCTTTTGCCGCGGGAATATGCAAACTAAAGTAATATGCAATGCAATGATGAACTGTAAAAGATACGTTTGAAGTGTTTTGGTTTGTGAAATGCAATAAAGGAAATGTTTTTGTATTTTCGAAATTAATAATGACTGAAAATAAAAACGGCGATAAAGTGAATGGAAAGTTGTTTCTTATAATAAAAAGTGGACCGGGTTCATGGGTTCACTAATGCACTCCCTCATAAAAGATATGGCAGACAAAAGATCATACAATTAACATAAAGTATTGCAACAAAGTTCACATTCAAATGAATTCATATGGGCATCACATCCTATATAGAGATGTTTTGGTTATTCATCTCTCTCATACCCCACCAAGATGGGAATTCAATCTAGTCACCTCGGTATTAAGATAAACTCAGATCATAGCATTAAGCATAATGACATGAAGTTAAATAAGAACATGCTAGATCTAGTCGCGGATACTCAGCAAGGTCACACTAGAGATACCCTATAGCATGGTATTTTCTTTATCCCTAGTGAGGCAACAAAGTAAGGTAAATACCCAAGTGACTCCAAAGGACTGTCCTCCCCGGAAAAATCACCCCACGTTACTCCAATTAATGCACAAGTCCCCACACACACGCTCTCATAAACATCCTTGATCATAACAAGTAAATAAGAACAGGGTACATAATATGCATCTACTCATACACTGAAATTAAATAAGAATTACAATCTCATATATTACTCATAGAAAGATCCACCACAAAAGTGATACAAAGATAGCCATAATCATATTATGCAGCTCATATGGCGCTAAGATGATGAAGAACAAGAGAGAGATACAATTAGCTACTGCCACAAACCCATAGTCCAGAGATGGACTACTCCCTCTTCATCATGGTGACGAAGGTAGAGTCGTTGGAGGGGATGGAGATCACACCGGCAGTGCCCCGCCAGAGTTTTCCCCTCCAATCTTCGATCTCCTAGGCTTCTGTTTCGTGTTTCTGTGTTTCAGCGGAGCTCCCTTTCACAACCCGCAGGGGGACCCTTTTTATAAATGGTTTTAGGTCAAGACGAATCCATCGAGACGAAGATCGACGATATCAGAGCAACGAGGTGGAAACGGGTAGGCCCCACACGGCCCAGGCATCTGGCCGTGTGGGCCATGCCCGTTTCCTCCTCGGACCTCCTCTGTTGCACTACCTTCTCTCTAAATTCTTGTTCTGTGGAAAAACTGGCTCCCGCAAAGTTCAGGTAATTTGGACTCCATTTGGGTCCCTGAAAGTTAAAAACATTGAAAAAGAGGTTTTCTGATTTTCTCAGGTTAATCCGATAAAATTAGGGAACATGTGAATTATTCCCAATAATCATTAAAAAGCATGAATATAACTAATATATGATGCAAATAAGGTGGAATATCAACTGGTAAAGTGCAATGATCATGTATGCATTTTACATGCATCAATCGCCATAAACTATTGACAGGAAAGATACTCTGGGCCCACTCGGTGAGATTTCAAATCAAGAGCGGGATTTGTTCTTCCACGTGACTGAAAGATACTCTGGGCCCACTCAGTGAGATTTCATCCAATGTTGCAACATGTGACTAGGTCACGAGGATGGAATATCACGGAACGAGTAAACGGCAATGTCAGACAAGATTGAACTAGGTATGGAGATACTGACAATCAAGTCTCGGATATTGCAAGTATCACAAAAACAAAAGTAATAGGACATCGACGTCTATGGTTCAACGACAAAAGTCCTTTGTGTGAATACATAGGGATCATCACGGATATCCAGATCCGATTGATGATCATTTATTGAAGAGGAGTCATGGTTATTTCTGAGTATTCCCGAACCATAGGGTAATATACTTAAGGGTGCGATGACATTAAGATGTATCTAGAATTGTCAAACTGTTGACAGGAGGAAGTCAAAAAAATTCCGCAGAGATCCAAAAGTTGTTCGGAGGATTCTGGAAGGAGTTTCATGTATGCATTTTACATGCATCAACATCCCCAAGCTTAACCTATACTCATCCTCGAGTATAAAGGTGATAAAACCAACATGAGCTTTGTACTTTACTACTATCTAAGATATCAAAGAAGATTATTGCTGATACACATAATTAAATGATTCATTTTATAAATAAGTAGCAATATGCAAGGTAGATTATCAAGTGATATCAACATTTCAATGTAATGATGTCTAATAATGATTCACAAAGTAAAACATAGAAGAAAGCACTATGGACCAAATGTATGTAAAATGAAATAAAACAGAGTAAAGACATCCTATAATGGTCATAGAGTATTCTTCTTAAAACTGAATGTAAGTCCTATCATTAGCATCATGAAATGGTTAATGGTTAAAGTGAAAGCAAATATGAGTAGTGCCCTTGACAAAATATAAGTCGAATGCCTCATGCTCCTTGAAAATGAGGGCCTACACCAGATGTTACTAAACTCGGTAAACAAAGCAAATTCTTGTCATTGTAAGTATAATAGTATCATAGAGAATATCAACCGGGGTACCTCTTGCCCGATGATATGGAAGATTTCCCATACCAAAATGACAAGACAAATAGACAATGAACACCTTGACATCTCTTTTATTTACCATTGGGTATATCTTTTTATTATGAGATGCATCGTCGAATGCTCACTATGAAATGCTGTAAATTTCCACCATGAATGATGCATGGTTTAGATTAGCGGCCCGAGAGTTTCCTCTAACCATTTATACAAACTCCACAAATGAACAATGTTTCCTCACTTAGTTCACAAATGATAAGCATCCAAAAACAAAAGAATCATGACATCAACTAAAATATAAATAAGTGCAATGTTGAAAGCTTGCCCTATGATAGCATAGATGAGCTAACTCCCAACTCAGACTTTGTCAAGCTCATAACTTCATAATCTTAATCACAATGGTTCAAGTTTATTAAATGCAAGAAATAAAGTGTGCATTCAAGTTCGCGGGAGCCTTTAGACCACTTTTCTCATAACAAACATACTCATAAGCATTTTAATATTTGGAAACTAAGTAAAACAATGAAACCTGGAAAACATACTTGGAATAGCATCAAAGCTAATAGGTAGATATGGTGGACTCACTGGAATAACTTGGTTAGAAGGTGTTGGAAAAACAAGTTTTTGATTTGTTGGATTTTTTATTTATTTTTGGGCTAGCAAGAGGGAGAAAGTTGACCAACTATATGCATGCATAAGTGTCCATAGCGCTAAACAATCCATGTTAAACAATGAAAACAAGTATTAAGCATCAAAACAATTAATACAAGATAGCTCCTAACAAACCACATGCAGATCAAAACTTATTCAAAGCATATGAAGCATACAACTATATGTATCTTAATAATCAACTCCTATATCTCAATCTCAAATCTTTTAATGCATCTAAATCAAACCAAACTAAACCTCCAGTAGATTTCTTTCAAAATAAATAAAATGGTGGTCTCACCCAAATAAAAATAAAACAAAGCAAAATCAAACTATAACAATACTATAAAAGACGCTCCAATTTTATGCGATAAAACTGCGTTGATAGAAAAATAAAAAGTAGACGTGTGCAAACCGAGAGTATGTAGTCCAGTGAGGTCTTGACATCCCAAGGTTATGGTTTTCACCATTCTTGAATGTCTCTTGGTGCAGCTCCTCTAATTCCTATGAAAAACTTCAACACAAAGATATCTTCCATCTCTTTTTCTGTGGGGTGACATTAGTAGGCATAAAAAGCATGATGCTTGCTGCATGTAATTCCCAAAACAAATTGCATGAAAAGTGTGAAGTAGGTATATAATGTTGTATTCATTCTCATAAACTCAAACCAATCAAAAATATTTAGCTTTAAAGCTCAAAGAATGCATAAAAGAAAATAGGATAGAATCTGTCCAGAAATGTTGCAGCAAGAAAACGTAATTAATTACCCTACTTAAACATGTCGAAAAATTCTGTAAAAAATCAGGCATACAGAGGATGAAAAGTTACACCTTCAGTTAAAAGGAGAGCCCAATCGAAGATACAGAATTTTTTTGAGAATGTTTTTACTAAAAAATAGTTCACGCAGGAATTTCAGCTCCATAAGTTTTCGGCAACTTTAACAATCCAAAATGAGTAAAATTTGGCACTTTATTAAAAACTCCAGTAGCAAAACAAAAAAAATAAAGTCTCTTGTTACAGCAAGAGGACACAAAAAAATCAAAATAAGAACAGCCGGGTTGCTTCCCGTAAAGCGCTTTCTTTATAGCCATATAGCTAGGCTTACTTACTTGATACTTAAGATGGGTGAAGCTCATGAGGGAAGTTGTACTTTGGCGTGTCCCTCTTCCTTGGGAAGTGTTCCATGCACTTTTTGTGTGGAAACTGAAACTTCACATTGCCTTCCTTGAAATCAATGATAGCACCTGTAGTACGAAGAAAAGGTCTACCCAAAATAATAGGACTAGAGGTTTTATTCCCCATGTCCATGATAATGAAATCAACAGGTACAAAAGTCATGTGCAGCTCTACCATGACATTACTTACTTTTCCTAAAGCATGTTTAATAGAATCATCAGCAAGTAGCAAGTCAATAGAGTATTTTTCAATATTTTGTAACTCTAGCAATTCACGTATCTCTTTAGATAAAATAGAAACACTGGATCCAAGATCTAAAATAGCATGATGTGTTTCTTTTCCAATAGTAACAAATACCTTTGGGATCCATGCATCCCCAAGCTTTGGTGGTATCATGGCCTCCTGGTTGTACCTAGCAATCTTTTCTTTCAAGACATGATTAGCAATATAAGAACCAAAATCTGCTTGGTTAGCATTTATAGATGGATCACTTGCAAATTTTTGCAAGATAGACATAAGTTCATGCAAGCTACACTTTTCCAAATCAAGCAAAGGATCTTTAACTTCACTAAGAATTTTCACTTCTTCTACTCTTTTCTCATTCCTCTTTTTTAATAAAGCTTCTAAGGCCATTTTAAAATCGTTCTCTTCTTTAGTATTATCAACATGAATTCTCTCCACCAGATTGATAATAGAGTGAACCTTATTATCAAGTCTATTAAGCGAAGCATGATTCAAACCAATACGACTGACAAGGGTTTCCATTTTTTGAGAAATAGCTGATAGAGTTTGTTTAGTTTTTCTAAACTGAGAGCTAGCATGGAGGATAAACCAGGATATCTCATTTTTAGTAGGACACTCCTCCATATAAGTTTGCAATTCTAATATGGCCCTATCAATAGAATTCTTCAACTATTTGATTCCGAGTTCATCTATTGGTTTTACCAAACTCCCAAATAGATCATCCATTAAATTAATAGCATGGGAAGGGTCTCCTGAAGAAAATTTACCACTGGTTAATGAGTCTAGAAAGCTTTTTGACCATTCATCTAAGCCCCCATAATTTTTTTAATTAGAGTGGCTAGAGTTTCCCTAGAATTCTTATTGATATCTTTTATCCTAGACCAAGCCTCCATTAACGATTCTCCATAGCGTTGAGCAAAATAATTCATTTCGATGCTAGAGTCCATTTTTATGCGTTTTTTAGTTTTTAGAATGAAAACTGAAAGTAAAATGATCCTACAACTAATGCAACCAAAATAAAAAGTAACAAAATGCAAAATGAAAAATAAAAATGCATACCAAAATATAAAAGTAATGCAAAACTGAAAATAAAAATGATAATATGCAAGACAATAACAAAACAAAAATAAAATACTTTGAAAATCTAAAAAGACAAGATGATACTCACATAGGTGCAACCTCCCCAAGCTTAGGCTTTTGCACAAGTTGGTGATCAAGACTTTCTTGTGAGCAATCCTTCTACTAGTTCCCCGGTAACGGTGCCTGAAAATCTTCTTGATGCTTCGCTAGGTTGAGACTCCAAGTGCAGAGTGCTGAGCATAGGGAAGCTTGATTTTCCCATGAAGGCGACTCGAGGGTTTATATCAAATTCTTGGGGAACTGTGTGTACAAGGATCATTCCTTTCCTTCTTCTAACAACCTGCAAGGTAAAATAAATTTGCATTGTGCCCTCAACCTCACCAAGTGGTTGTCAAGCACAAGGTGTGTGTAAGTATACAAAACTGAAATTAAATATGCAATACTAAATAAATAAATAAATAAATATGCAAATGCAACGGCGCCAGAAAATCTTTTGCCGCGGGAATATGCAAACTAAAGTAATATGCAATGCAATGATGAACTGTAAAAGATACATTTGAAGTGTTTTGGTTTGTGAAATGCAATAAAGGAAATGTTTTTGTATTTTCGAAATTAATAATGACTGAAAATAAAAACGGCGATAAAGTGAATGGAAAGTTGTTTCTTATAATAAAAAGTGGACCGGGTTCATGGGTTCACTAATGCACTCCCTCATAAAAGATATGGCAGACAAAAGATCATACAATTAACATAAAGTATTGCAACAAAGTTCACATTCAAATGAATTCATATGGGCATCACATCCTATATGGAGATGTTTTGGTTATTCATCTCTCTCATACCCCACCAAGATGGGAATTCAATCTAGTCACCTCGGTATTAAGATAAACTCAGATCATAGCATTAAGCATAATGACATGAAGTTAAATAAGAACATGCTAGATCTAGTCGCGGATACTCAGCAAGGTCACACTAGAGATACCCTATAGCATGGTATTTTCTTTATCCCTAGTGAGGCAACAAAGTAAGGTAAATACCCAAGTGACTCCAAAGGACTGTCCTCCCCGGAAAAATCACCCCACGTTACTCCAATTAATGCACAAGTCCCCACACACACGCTCTCATAAACATCCTTGATCATAACAAGTAAATAAGAACAGGGTACATAATATGCATCTACTCATACACTGAAATTAAAGAAGAATTACAATCTCATATATTACTCATAGAAAGATCCACCACAAAAGTGATACAAAGATAGCCATAATCACATTATGCAGCTCATATGGCGCTAAGATGATGAAGAACAAGAGAGAGATACAATTAGCTACTGCCACAAACCCATAGTCCAGAGATGGACTACTCCCTCTTCATCATGGTGACGAAGGTAGAGTCGTTGGAGGGGATGGAGATCACACCGGCAGTGCCCCGCCAGAGTTTTCCCCTCCAATCTTTGATCTCCTAGGCTTCTGTTTTGTGTTTCTGTGTTTCAGCGGAGCTCCCTTTCACAACCCGTAGGGGGACCCTTTTTATAAATGGTTTTAGGTCAAGACGAATCCATCGAGACGAAGATCGACGATATCAGAGCAACGAGGTGGAAACGGGTAGGCCCCGCACGGCCCAGGCATCTGGCCGTGTGGGCCATGCCCGTTTCCTCCTCGGACCTCCTCTGTTGCACTACCTTCTCTCTGAATTCTTGTTATGTGGAAAAACTGGCTCCCGCAAAGTTCAGGTAATTTGGACTCCATTTGGGTCCCTGAAAGTTAAAAACATTGAAAAAGAGGTTTTCTGATTTTCTCAGGTTAATCCGATAAAATTAGGGAACATGTGAATTATTCCCAATAATCATTAAAAAGCATGAATATAACTAATATATGATGCAAATAAGGTGGAATATCAACTGGTAAAGTGCAATGATCATGTATGCATTTTACATGCATCAATCGCCATAAACTATTGACAGGAAAGATACTCTGGGCCCACTCGGTGAGATTTCAAATCAAGAGCGGGATTTGTTCTTCCACATGACTGAAAGATACTCTGGGCCCACTCAGTGAGATTTCATCCAATGTTGCAACATGTGACTAGGTCACGAGGATGGAATATCACGGAACGAGTAAACGGCAATGTCAGACAAGATTGAACTAGGTATGGAGATACTGACAATCAAGTCTCGGATATTGCAAGTATCACAGAAACAAAAGTAATAGGACATCGACGTCTATGGTTCAACGACAAAAGTCCTTTGTGTGAATACATAGGGATCATCACGGATATCCAGATCCGATTGATGATCATTTATCGAAGAGGAGTCATGGTTATTTCTGAGTATTCCCGAACCATAGGGTAATATACTTAAGGGTGCGATGACATTAAGATGTATCTAGAATTGTCAAACTGTTGACAGGAGGAAGTCAAAAAAATTCCGCAGAGATCCAAAAGTTGTTCGGAGGATTCTGGAAGGAGTTTCAAAGCGACGGGGATTAAATAATAAGTAATTAATGTTAATTAATTGAATTAGTATTAAAGAACTTATTTATTTAATTAAATAAAGGAAGCCCACCTTAATGGGCTCCTCCCAGAGGGGAGCCTGATTGCTATTCTACTGGTGTGTAGTTGATACCAGAAAACTAGTTGGAAAAACCCCAAGAGAAGGTATGATGAGCAGAACAGCAAGTTTCCCTCAGTTGTGAAACCAAGGTTTATCGAACCAGTAGGAGAAAGCCAAACTTCAGAAGGTTGATGCTCGCTAGCTTTGCGACAGCTTCGGACAATTTATATGGTGGCTCGTCCAGGGCTTAGCTTTGCACCAGCAGCAACGTGGAACCTGCACACAACACAACCAAGTACTTTGTCCCAACTTACAGTGAGGTTGTCAATCTCACCGATTTGCTGTAAACAAAGG
Source organism: Dactylis glomerata (assembly GCA_007115705.1). Classification (NCBI taxonomy): domain Eukaryota; kingdom Viridiplantae; phylum Streptophyta; class Magnoliopsida; order Poales; family Poaceae; genus Dactylis; species Dactylis glomerata. The sequence goes on from QXEO01000631.1 coordinate 1,319,905, forward strand.
ATTAAGCGTATCTAGTGGTAAAAGGTAGTAGTTCGCAAGAATGCAAATAAAGCAAGTAACTGTAAAACGGTAATAGCAAAGTAAAGGAATTGGACCGGGGTCCACAGTTCACTAGTGGTGTCTCTCCATAAGATAAATAACAATATGCTGGGTAAACAAATTACAGTTGAAAAATTGATAGGATAAAGCTAGCATACATATGTCATGAGGATCACTATGAGATTCACTCTGGGCATTACGACAAAGGTAAATACATAAACCGTAATCCAACTGCATCTATGACTAATAATCCACCCTCTGGATGTCATCCGAGCAACCGTTGGGTATTAAGTTGCAAGCAATAGATAACTGCATTAAACAAAGTGCGTAATGTAAACAATGCAAATGTCCTTGAACACAAGAATGTTGTTTTCTCCCTAGTGGCAAAAGCACATCTACAATCTTAGAGGTTTATGTCACTCCCCCAGATTACTAGAGGCATGAACCCACTATCGAGCATAAATACCCCCTCGTGGAGTCACTAGCATCTACTCGGCCAAGATATCTACTAGCAACGGAGAGCATGCAAGATCATAAACAACATAGAGATAACATAAAGATAATATTCAGCACATGAACTTGACAAAGTATCAATATCCATCGGATCCCAACAAACACAACATGTAGAATTACACAAAGATGATCTTGATCATGATAGGCAGCTCACAAGATCTAAATATGAAGCACATGGTGGAGAACACAACCATCTAGCTACTGCTATGGACCCGTAGTCCAAGGTAGACTACTCACACATCGCTCCAGAGGAGACCATGGTGATGAAGAAGGCCTCCGGCGGTGATTCCCCTCTCCGGCACGGTGCCGGGAAGAGCTTCTGGACCCTCCCGATCTCGTGTCGATGACGGTGATAGCTTGCAGTATGTTTTGAGGAAAACTGATCGGGGTTTAGGTTTTTCCCGTCGAGGGGAATATATAGGCGGAAGGGCGGCGTCAGGAGGTAGACCAGGTGGCCACACCCCCTGGTGGCGTGGGCCAGGGCTAGCCTACGCCACCCTAGGGTGTGGCCGGCCCCTGGCCCCCCTCCGTCTCATCTTCAAAATTTGACTCGTGTCTGGAAAAATTGGAGGTTCAGCTTTTGTTTCGTCCAATTCCGAGAATATTTCCTGTGTAGCTTTTTTAAAACACAAAAACAGCAGAAAACAGGGAACTGGCACTGTGGCGTCTCGTTAGTAGGTTAGTTCCAGAAAATGCATAAAAGTGCCATTAAGTGTAACAAAACAGAAATCAAATGGTGTATAAACAAGCATGGAGCATCAAAAATTATAGATACGTTGGAGACGTATCAAGCATCCCCAAGCTTAACGCCTGCTCGTCCTCGAGTAGGTAAGTGATAACAAAACAATAATTTTTAAGGTGACATGCATGATGGCGTAAGATTACAACTGTTGGGAACCCCAAGAGAAAGGTATGATGAGCACATCAGCAAGTCTTCCCTCAATTGTGAAACCAAGGTTTATCGAACCAGTAGGAGAAAGCCAAACTTTAGAAGGTGATGCCTGCTAGCTTCACGACAGCTCCGGACAATTTATAAAGCGCCTCGTCCAGGGCTTTGCTTTGCACCAGCAGCAACGTGGAACCTGCACACAACACAACCAAGAACTTTGCTCCCAACTTACGATGAGGTTGTCAATCTCACCGGTTTGCTGTAAACAAAGGATTGAGCGTATCGAGTGGTAAAAGGTAATAGTATGCAAGTAAAAGTAAATAGTGCGAGTAAAAGTAAACGGTATAGCAATGTAAAGGAAATTGGACCGGGGTCCACAGTTCACTAGTGTTGTCTCTCCACAAGATAAATAACAACATGCTGGGTAAACAAATTACAGTTGGACAATTGATAGAGTAAAGATAACGCACATATGTCATGAGGATCACTATGAGATTCACTCTGGGCATTACGAAAAAAATACATAGACTATAATCCAACTGTATCTATGACTAATAATCCACCCTCCGAATGTCGTCCGAGCAAACATTGGGTATTAAGTTGCGAACAATGGATAATTGCATTAAGCAAAGTGCGTAAAGTCAACAAAGCAAATGTCCTTGGACACAAGAATGTTGTTTTCTCCCTAGTGGCAACAACACATCTACAACCTTAGAGGTTTTTGTCACTCCCCCAGATTACTAGAGGCATGAACCCAACTATCGAGCATAAATACTCCCTCTTGGAGTCACTAGCATCTACTCGGCCAAGATATCTACTAGCAACGGAGAGCATGCAAGATCATAACTAACATAAGATAATATTCAGCACATCAACTTAACATAGTACCAATACTCATCGGATCCCAACCAACACAACATGTAGAATTACATAAAGATGATCTTGATCATGTAGGGCAGCTCACAAGATCTAAACATGAAGCACATGGTGGAGAAGACGACCATCTAGCTACTGCTATGGACCCGTAGTCCAAGGTAGACTACTCACACATCACTCCAAAGGCGACCATGGTGGTGGAGAAGGCCTCCGGCAGGGATTCCCCTCTCCGGTAGGGTGCCGGGAAGAGCTCCTGGATCCTCTCGATCTCGCGACGATGACGACAGCAGCTTGCAGTATGTTTCAAGGAAGAGCGATCTGTCCTTTAGGTTTTTCCTGTTGAGGGGAATATATAGGCGAAAGGGCAGCGCCAGGAGGTGGGCCAGTTGGCCTCACCCCCTGGTGGCGCGGGCCAGGGGTAGGCCGCGCCACCCTAGGGTTTGGCTGGCTCCTGGCCCCCCTCCGTCTCATCTTCGGTCTTTGTGAAACTTCAGTAAAAATAGAAGGTTTGGCTTTTGTTTCATCCAATTCTGAGAATATTTCCTGTGTAGCTTTTCTGAAACACAAAACAACAGAAAACAGGGAACTGGCACTGTGGCATCTCGTTAATAGGTTAGTTCCGGAAAATGCATAAAAATGCCATGAAGTGTAACAAAACACAAAGCAAATGGTGTGTAAACAAGCATGGAGCATCAAAAATTATAGATACGTTTGAGACGTATCAAGCATCCCCAAGCTTAACTCCTGCTTGTCCTCGAGTAGGTAAGTGATAACAAAAGAATAATTTTTGAGGTGACATGCACCATCACAATCTTGATCAACGATGTAAAGCATTGAGTGCTGGAATCAAAAACTTAAAACATGGGCACAAGAGACATAATCTTGACAATAAAAAATTAGCAACCATGTTCTAATATGAAAAGAAACACAAACGAAAGATCATGAATAATGAAACAATGAAAGTCAAACGTGTCTTCAAATCATATGGAAAAACATATCAAGTGGTTTTCAGCTTGTCCTTCATGGAATAGCAAAACATAAATGCATAGGACACCTTCAAGTTTAAGAGGGCAACTAGATACAAATAATTTAAGAACAAGCAAAACCATAATCATAAATCAATCAATGATAAACTTTGGGACTATGCATATTAAACTCAGAATGGCAACTATGCTCTCTTAGATGGTGCATAAAGGTAGAAGGTGGAGACTCAACATAAAAGTAAAAGAAAGGCCCTTCGCAGAGGGAAGCAGAGATTGCAAGTTTTATAAACCTTCAAAAAATTATGGTACTTACTAGCTTTGAGCTCTCATTGCCCCCATCATAGGCATCTTGAATGGTTAAAGTTAATGCGAATACAATTATGAAGCAAATACTTGACAAATCATAAGTTGAAAACCTCGTGTCCCGTGAAGTACAAATACCCAAACCTCATGCTACTCGACCAATGGGGTACTGATACCTCTCAAACGTATCTATAATTTTTGATGCTCCATGCTTGTTTTTACACCATTTGCATATTGTTTCGTTACACTTAGTGGCACTTTTATACATTTTCCGGAACTAACCTATTAACAAAGTGCCACAGTGCCAGTTTCCTGTTTTCTGCTGTTTTTGTGTTTCAGAAGTGATACACAGGAAATATTCTCGGAATTGGACGAAACAAGTTCCTGAAGTCATATTTTACGGGGAAGCTTCCAGACATCCGAAGACCTGACGGAGTGGGGCCACGTGGCCCCCACACACAGGGGCGGCGCGGCCACCCCCTGGCCGCGCCGGGCCCACGTGAGGGGCCGTGGTCTCCCCTCTGACATCGCCCCTTCGCCTATATATACCCACTGACGAGAAAAACCTAAGGGCCCGATCAGTTTTCCAGAATACATCGCGATCCGCCACCGCCGTCGACCCGAAGATCGGGAGGGTCTAGAAGCTCTTCCCGGCACCCTGCCGGAGAGGGGAATCACCACCGGAGGTCTTCTTCATCGCCATGCTTGCCTCCGGAGCGATGAGTGAGTAGTCTACCTTGGACTATGGGTCCATAGCAGTAGCTAGATGGTTGTCTTCTCCACCATGTGCTTCATGTTTAGATCTCATGAGCTGCCTTACATGATTGAGATCACCGTTATGTAATACTATGATGTTGGTTTGTTGGGATCCGATGAATATTGGTGTTTATGATTAAGTTGCTGTACTGAATTATATCTTTTGTTATCTCTATGTTGTTTATGATCTTGCATGCTCTCCGTTGTTAGTAGCTATCTTGGCCGAGTAGTTGCTAGTGACTCCAAGAGGGGGTATTTATGCTCGATAGTGGGTTCATGTCTCTATTTCACCTGGGGGAGTGACAGAAACCTCTAAGGTGGTAGATGTGCTGTTGCTACTAGGGAGAAAACAACATTCATATGCTCAAGGGCATATGCTTTGTTTACATTACACACTTTGCTTAATGCAATTATCTGTTGTTCGCAACTTAATACTTCTAGGGTGTTCGGATGATATCCCCGGGGGTGGATTATTAGTCATAGATGCAGTTGGATGGCGGTCTATGTATTTTGTTGTAATGCCCAGAGTAAATCTCATAGTGATCTTCTTGACATATCACGTTATCTTTATTCTATCAATTGCCCAACTGTAATTTGTTTACCCAGCATGTTATTTTATTTATGGAGAGACACCACTAGTGAACTATGGACCCCGGTCCTATTTTAATCATATTGCAATCACCTGTTTACTTTTCCCGCACTGTTTACTTTACTCGCATATACTCTACTGTTTTCTACTCGATACACTCATAACCTTTGTTTCAAGCAAACCGGTGAGATTGACAACCTCATCGCAAGTTGGGAGCAAAGTATTTGTTTGTGTGTGTGCAGGTTCCACGTTGCAGCTAGCAAGCAAAGCTTGGATGAAGCCAGTTGTCCGCTGCTGTTGCAAACTAGCAAGCATCACCTTCAGTCGTCATTGTCTCTCCTCTCCTGAACGATATTAAACCTTGGTTTCTAACTGAGGGAAAACTAGCTGCTATACTCATCACACCTTCCTCTTGGGGTTCCCAACGGGCTGGTCATTCACCACGCATCAAGCTAATTTTCTGGCGCCGTTGCCGGGGAGGAAGAGAAGACTTCTGCAAGGGGAGTTCTTCCCACACACATTCTTTACTTTGTTATTTGTTTTGCTTTACTCTATTTTATTTTATCTGCACTGCTTTTTATATCAAAAACCCAAAAAAATTAGAATCCTTGGTAGTTGTTTTTACTTTACTTTAGTTTATCATGCTGTTCCCTAAGTTCGTTCTGGAGGACCTCTCAGTAGGTAGTGGTTCAATTATTGGAAATAGAAACATTGAGGAGTTCTTTAATCATATTAGTATGCATGAGGAAGTCGAGGAAAAGTCTTGGATTGAGCTTGCTCCTAGTATTGAAGTTGCTTCTGTTTGTTTAATTGATATGCTGGAAACTAGGTTTGCTAGTCTTAATCCCTATATGCAATACATGTTCCTCAAGCTTCATGAAATTGAGGATCCCGAAAAGAAAGCTTTTATCTTGGAAACTTTGCGCCTAGAATTTAAGGATGTCGTTGTTGAAGCTAGGAAGGTTCTTAAACGTTTTAATAAACTCGGTTCTCCTATAAATGTTATTAGTACAGATGATAAAGAGCCCGAGATACCTATACCTTGCAAGCTTTTGGGATTGAGTGAAGCTTTTGAAAATAATTTTGACTGGATTTGTCCTGAAAATCTTTTTGATGAGAATAGTGTGCCAAAGAATGATCACAAAGAGTCTTCTAAAACTTATGTGGATGAAATACAATGTCTTATTGATAAGACCTCTGCTGTTGATCTTAATGCTTCTTCTGAAAATACTTGATTCGCAATTTTCTGCGCCTAGCTCAAAGGCGTTAAAGAAAAGCACTCTTGGGAGATAACCCAATGTTTTCTTTTCAGTACTTTTTCTTTTATTTGAGTCTTGGAAGTCATTACTACTGTAATGACCGCTCCTTATCTTGCTTATTTCGTTTTTGTGCCAAGAGAAGCCTCTAATTTGAGCGAGGTAAAGATTTGGGGTTATTGCTGTCCTGAAACTGTTTTCGGTGCTGCGCTGTAAAAATTCGTGAAAATTCTCTGTTTATCTTCTGGACCTGCGATTTCTTGTGCATATGCCCCATGTTATATCCAAACTTTTCTTAGTTGAACACTTTTTGATTTGAGCAACAGAAAATCCCTCAAAAATTCGTCCTTTGTCAGCTGTCCAGTTTTGACAGATTTCTGCCAATATTTGTTTTTGCCACTTTATCGCTTTCTTTTGAGTTCTTTTTTATCATGGAACTCTTGTGGAAGTTGATACAGTAGTATATACTTTATATGTGGTGGTTTTGGGTTGCAACCTGAAGCTAAAAGAGGTTGAATATATTTTATGCTTACACTAATGTTGCTAATAGAATTGTGTTTAGTTTTGTATGAAGGAAGTTTTCAAGTGTAGGGATTGGAGAATGATGAGATGAGTTGAAGAATGGACAAAAGCTCAAGCTTGGGGATGCCCATGCATCACCCCAAGAAATATCCAAGAAGTACAAGCGTCAAAGCTTGGGGATGCCCCCGAGGCACCCCTTCTTCATCGGCAAAAATCAGGTCACCTTTCAAAACACTATATTTTTATTGCTTCATGCACTATGTGTTTTTCTTGGAGCGTCAGTTGTTTTAGTTTTCTTAGTTGTTTAGTTTGTTTGTTTGCTGCAATAAATGGTTGGACCCCAACAAATTTCCTTTGGAGGAGATGTACTCATTTTCATTTGCAAAGAATGCTCTAGTTTTCACTCTTATTAAAAATCGAGCATTCTACTTTTTCCACTACTGCTTTTGGTTTTCGTTTTCGCCTTGATTCGCGTTCAGATCTTGTCATATCTTTTTATCAAGGTGTATTTTTGCCTCTGATCTTCATTGGTTTTCATCAAAAGAGGTGTTTATAAAAATTTCAAATGGTGTTGGAAAAGAGAAAAAGCTTTGTGCAAAATAGTGGTACAAGAAGGAGCTTGTGTAGACTGCGGCTTAGGCTTTTTCATGTCATGCTTGATGTCTTTTTGATAGTATGCTTAGTGGTTTTGCTGTAGCATGACTTGTCTCAAATAACTGAGATTGCTTAATGAGCTTTTGAAAAAATCATGCGTTATTTTTATTGTATGGAAGCATTATTTTGGTTTTCTCCTTGATGCTTTATTTGGGTTGACTTGGCGCATGCTCACACGTGTTAGACTCTTACAAAGTCGCCAATAGCCTTCATGATCATTTAGTTTTTGACTTTTGATGCCATCGTATGCTTCTTTTAATGTCGCTTTGTCGCTTTGCATGATTATGGCCATTATTGCTCTCTTAGTTGGTCGCTCCCAGTCTTTTGCTAGCCCTCGCCTTGTACTGAGTATGAGCTCTACTCGTGCGTCCAACTTCTAAAAGCCAAAGTTTTCCAAAGTGTCCACCATACATACCTACTAGCAATTTGCTATTCCAAGTAAATTTGACTCGCTTTTATATTCTCTTCAAATTAAACTCTTACCAGTGTTATGCGAAATTCGGTCAGTAAAGCTCTCACGAACCGGAAGGCACACTTTACTTTTTCCTGTTCTTAAAAATTTGACATTGTGGTCTTTTATGCTGAGTTGTTATGCTTGCAAGTTGTAAGTTGGATTCTAGCCCAGCCATGCTGTCATGGGGCAAGCTTTCAACATTGCACTTCTTTTTGAGTTGATATCGTGATCTTTTGTTTATGGATGCCCGCTGTGTGAAATGAATTGGGAATCTTGTGAGGATCATGGAGTTTTTATATGTGTTAGGGAAACGCCGGGCCGCCAATCTAAGCCATGCATAATTCATGGTGGAAATTTGCAGCATACCCATGGTGAACATTCGACGACGCATCTCACAATAAAAAGCTAAACAATATAGCAAACAAAAGAGATGTCGAGGTGTTCATTGTCTGCTTGTCCTGTCATTTTGGTGTGGGCTTGTTCCATGTCATCGGGCACGGAGGTACCCCATTGGTGGTTCTCAATGATATGCATATACTTACAATGACAAGAGCCTTGCTTGGGACTCTAAGTAAATTAGCATGGTTTGGGTACTCGTATTCACGGGACACGAGGTTTTCAACTTATGATTTGTCAAGCATATGCATCATAACTGTTCTCGCATTAACTTTAACCATTCAAGATGCTTATGATGGGGGCAATGAGAGCTCAAAGCCGGTAAGTACCATAATTTTTGAAGGTTATAAAACTTGCAATCACTGCTTCCCTCTGCGAAGGGCCTTTCTTTTACTTTTATGTTGAGTCACCACCTTCTTTCTTTATGCACCATTAAGAGAGCATAGTTGTCATTCTTAGTGTGATATGCATTGTCCCAAGGTTCATTGATTGACTCATATTGTTGGTTTCACTTGTTCTTAAATTATTTGTATCTAGTCGCCCTCTTAAACTTTGAGGTGTCCTATGCATTTATGTTTTGCTCTCTTTGAAGGACAAGCTGAAAACCATTTGTATGTTTTTCCTTATGATTTGAACACACGTTTGACTTTCATTGTTTCATTATCATGATCTTTTGTTTGTGTTCATTTGCATGTTTACAACATGGTTGCTAAGTTCTTATTGTCATGATTATATCTTTCATGCCCATGTTTTAAGTTCTATTGATCCCAGCTCACCAATGCTTACATATATGATCAAGATTGTGTAGGTGCATGTCACCTCAAAAATTATTCTTTGTTATCACTTACCTACTCGAGGACGAGCAGGAGTTAAGCTTGGGGATGCTTGATACGTCTCAAACGTATCTATAATTTTTGATGCTCCATGCTTGTTTTTACACCATTTGCATATTGTTTCGTTACACTTAGTGGCACTTTTATACATTTTCCGGAACTAACCTATTAACAAAGTGCCACAGTGCCAGTTTCCTGTTTTCTGTTGTTTTTGTGTTTCAGAAGTGATACACGGGAAATATTCTCGGAATTGGACGAAACAAGTTCCTGAAGTCACATTTTACGGGGAAGCTTCCAGACATCCGAAGACCTGACGGAGTGGGGCCACGTGGCCCCCCCACACAGGGGCGGCGCGGCCACCCCCCTGGCCGCGCCGGGCCCACGTGAGGGGCCGTGGTCTCCCCTCTGACATCGCCCCTTCGCCTATATACACCCCCTGACGAGAAAAACCTAAGGGCCCGATCAGTTTTTCAGAATACATCGCGATCCGCCGCCGCCGTCGACCCGAAGATCGGGAGGGTCCAGAAGCTCTTCCCGGCACCCTGCCGGAGAGGGGAATCGCCACCGGAGGTCTTCTTCATCGCCATGCTTGCCTCCGGAGCGATGAGTCAGTAGTCTACCTTGGACTATGGGTCCATAGCAGTAGCTAGATGGTTGTCTTCTCCACCATGTGCTTCATGTTTAGATCTCATGAGCTGCCTTACATGATTGAGATCACCGTTATGTAATACTATGATGTTGGTTTGTTGGGATCCGATGAATATTGGTGTTTATGATTAAGTTGCTGTACTGAATTATATCTTTTGTTATCTCTATGTTGTTTATGATCTTGCATGCTCTCCGTTGTTAGTAGCTATCTTGGCCGAGTAGTTGCTAGTGACTCCAAGAGGGGGTATTTATGCTCGATAGTGGGTTCATGTCTCTATTTCACCTGGGGGAGTGACAGAAACCTCTAAGGTGGTAGATGTGCTGTTGCTACTAGGGAGAAAACAACATTCATATGCTCAAGGGCATATGCTTTGTTTACATTACACACTTTGCTTAATGCAATTATCTGTTGTTCGCAACTTAATACTTCTAGGGTGTTCGGATGATATCCCCGGGGGTGGATTATTAGTCATAGATGCAGTTGGATGGCGGTCTATGTATTTTGTTGTAATGCCCAGAGTAAATCTCATAGTGATCTTCTTGACATATCACGTTATCTTTATTCTATCAATTGCCCAACTGTAATTTGTTTACCCAGCATGTTATTTTATTTATGGACAGACACCACTAGTGAACTGTGGACCCCGGTCCTATTTTAATCATATTGCAATCACCTGTTTACTTTTCCCGCACTGTTTACTTTACTCGCATATACTCTACTGTTTTCTACTCGATACACTCATAACCTTTGTTTCAAGCAAACCGGCGAGATTGACAACCTCATCGCAAGTTGGGAGCAAAGTATTTGTTTGTGTGTGTGCAGGTTCCACGTTGCAGCTAGCAAGCAAAGCTTGGACGAAGCCAGTTGTCCGCTGCTGTCGCAAACTAGCAAGCATCACCTTCAGTCGTCATTGTCTCTCCTCTCCTGAACGATATTAAACCTTGGTTTCTAACTGAGGGAAAACTAGCTGCTATACTCATCACACCTTCCTCTTGGGGTTCCCAACGGGCTGGTCATTCACCACGCATCAGGTACCTCCTGCCCGATGAGATGGAACAAGCCCGATGACATGGAACAAGCCCACATCAAAATGACAAGACAAATAGACAATGAACACATCGGCATCTCTTTTATTTACCATTGGTATAGCTTTTTATTATGAGATGCATCGTCGAATGTCCACTATGGGCATGCTGTAAATTTCCATCATGAATGATGCATGGCTTAGATTAGCGGCGCAGGCGTTTCTCTAACACATATACAAACTCCATGATCTCGCAAGATCCCAACTTATTTCACATTGCGAGTATCCATAAACAAAAGATCACGATATCAACTCAAATGACAGAAGTACAATGTTGAAAGCTTGCCCCATGACGGCATGGTTTGGCTAATTTCCAACTTACAACTTGCAAGCATAACATCAACATAAGAGAGCCACAATGTCAAAATTTTAAAAGCAGGGCATATTCTTTGTTTACATTACAGATTTTGCTTAATGCAGTTATCTGTTGTTCGCAACTTAATACTTGTGGAGTTCTCGGATGGATTCGCCACAAGTGGATTGCTAGTCATGGATGCAGTTGGATGACGGTCTATGTATCTTGTTGTTATGCCTAGAGTAAATCTCATAGTGAACCTCTCGACATATGCACGTTGTCTTTATTCTATCAATTGCCCAACTGTAATTTGTTTACCCAGCATGTGTTATTTTATCTTATGGAGAGACACCACTAGTGAACTGTGGACCCCGGTCCTATTTCCATTATATTGCTATCACCTGTTTACTTTACTCACACTTTTTACTTTACTTGCATACTACTATCACTTTCCACTCGATACGCTCATACCCTTTGTTTCAAGCAAACCGGTGAGATTGACAACCTCATCGTAAGTTGGGAACAAAGTATTTGGTTGTGTTGTGTGCAGGTTCCACGTTGCAGCTGGTAAAGCAAAGCTTGGACGAGGCGCCCTATAAATTGTCCAGAGCTGTCGCGAAGCTATCAAGCATCACCTTCTGGAGTATTGGCTTTTTCCTATTGGATCAATTAAACCTTGGTTTCTTACTGAGGGAAAAACTTGCTGCTATATTCATTATACCTTCCTCTTGGGGTTTCCCAACTGGCCGGTTATTTACTTCATCACCACTGCGCCATCTATAGCAATCACATACTATCAAAACGACATCAAGCATGGCATGCAAAAGTCTAAGCCGCAGTCTAAACAAGCTCCTTTTTGTACCACTTTTTGCATGAAACTTTTTCTCTTTTCCAACACCATTCAAACCTTTTTGAGACAAATCTTTTGATGAAAACCAACATAGACCAGTGGTCTAAATACACCTTGATGCAAAGATATGACAAGATCTGAACAAAAATCAAGGCAAAAAATGAAAGCTAAACGCAGTTCTAGAAAAAGAGAACACTCGTTGAACGATAAGAGTGAAAACTAGAGTGTTCTTGGCAAATAAAAAACGGAGTGCGTCTCCTCCAAAAGAAATTTGTTGGGGTCCAACCATTTATTGCAGCAAACAAAACAAAAGAAAACTGAAAGCGAAAGTAAAGACGCTCCAAGAAAAATGCATAGTGCATGAAGCAATAAAAATATAGTGTGTTGAAAGGTGACCTGATTCTTGCCGATGAAGAAGGGGTGCCTCGGGGGCATCTCCAAGTTTTGACGCTTGTACCTCTTGGATATTTCTTAGAGTGACATGGGTATCCCCAAACTTGAGCTTTTGTCCATACTTCAACTCATCTCATCACTCTCCAATCCCTACACTTGAAAACTTCCTTCATACAAAACTTCACAGAATTCTATTAGCAACGTTAGCATAAACATAATAGTAAATCAAGCCTTTTGGTTAAGATTTCAACTCAAAAACACCACATATAAAGCATATACTACTGTATCAACTTAATCAAAAGTTCCATGATCAAAAGAACTAAAAAAGAAAGCGATCGAGAGGCAAACACAAATAGTGGCAGAAATCTGTCAAAACAGAACAACTGACAAATATCGATTTTTTCGAGGACCTTCTGTTGCTCAAATCGAAAAGTGCAAAGCTAATGAAAGTTTGGATATAACCTGGGGCATATGCACAAGAAATCGCAGATGAAAAAGATATTCTGAGAATTTTCACGAAGTTTTACGGTGCAGCGCAGAAATCTGTTTCAGGACAGCAACTTCCCCAAATCTTACCTCCCTCAAATTAGAGGTTCTTATTGGCACACCAACGAAATAAAAATGATAAGGAAAGGTAATTACAACAGTAATAACATCCAATACTCAAATAAAAGAAAAGGTACTAAAAAGAAAATAATGGGTTATCTCCCAAGAGTGCTTTTCTTTAACGCCTTTGAGCTAGGCGCAGAAAGTGGAAATCAAGTAATATCATATGAGGCATTAAGATCAATTGCAGAAGTCTTTTCAACAATGAATTGAATTGTATCCAAATGTGTTTTTGAACATCCCTTGTGAACACTCTTTGGTTCACTCCTTTCATCAAAAAGATTTTCAGGACAACCAATCAAAATTATTTTTCAAAGCTTCATGCAATCCTAAGAGCTTGCTAGGTATTGGTACTTTGATTTCTTCATTGTTTGTACCAACAACCTCTATACGTGAGCCAAGCATATTAAAGTGCTCAAAAACTTTCCTAGCTTTAATAACAACATCTCTAAATTCTCTATGCAAAGTCTCCAAAATAAAATCTTTCTTTTTGGAGTTTTCGATATCATGAAGCTTAAGAAACATTTGTTGTATAAAAGGATTAAGGTTAACAAACCTAGCCTCCAACATGTGAACTAAATAAGCAGCAGCAACTTCATAACTAGGAGCGAGCTCAGCTAAAGATCTATCCTTAACATCTTTATCCATACTAACATGATTAAAGAACTCCTCGATGTTACCTTTCCCAATGATAGAACCACTACCTACTGAGAGGTCCTCCAAAATATACTTATGGAACAACATAATGAACTAAAAGTAAAAGTAACGGAATGGAAACTATCAAAGGAACTAATTTTTTCTTTATTTTTGATAAAATGATGCATGCAAAAATAAAATAAAGCAAAACAAAAACAAAGTAAAAGGTTGAGTGTGAGAGACTTCCCTTGCAAAAATCTTCTTTCTCCCCGGCAACGGCGCCAGAAAAATTGCTTGATGCCGTAAGATTACACCCGTTGGGAACCCCAAGAGGAAGGTATGATGAGCACAGCAGCAAGTCTTCCCTCAGTTGTGAAACCAAGGTTTATCAAACCAGTAGGAGAAAGCCAAACTTCAGGAGGTGATGCCTACTAGCTTCGCGACAGCTCCGGACAATTTGTAAGGCGCCTCGTCTAGGGCTTTGCTTTGTACCAGCAGCAACATGGAACCTGCACACAACACAACCAAGAACTTTGCTCCCAACTTACGATGGGGTTGTCAATCTCACCAGTTTGTTGTAAACAAAGGATTGAGTGTATCGAGTGGTAAAAGGTAATAGTATGCAAGTAAAAGTAAACAGTGCGAGTAAAAGTAAATGATATAGCAATGTAAAGGAAATGGGACCGGGGTCCACAGTTCACTAGTGGAGTCTCTCTATAAGATAAATAACAACATGTTGGGTAAACAAATTATAGTTGGGCAATTGATAGAGTAAAGATAACATACATATGTCATGAGGATCACTATGAGATTCACTCTGGGCATTACGACAAAATACATAGACCATAATCCAACTGCATCTATGACTAATAATCCACCCTCTGAATATCGTCCGAGCAAACATTGGGTATTAAGTTGCAAACAATGGATAATTGCATTAAGCAGAGTGCGTAAAGTAAACAAAGCAAATGTACCTGGACACAAGAATGTTGTTTTCTCCCTAGTGGCAATAGCACATCTACAACTTTAGAGGTTTCTGTCACTCCCCCAGATTACTAGAGGCATGAACCCAACTATCGAGCATAAATACTCCCTCTTAGAGTCACTAGCATCTACTCGGCTAAGATATCTACTAGCAACGGAGAGCATGCGAGATCATAAATAACATAGAAATAACATAATATAATATTCAGCACATCAACTTAACATAGTACCAATACTCATCGGATCCCAACAAACACAGCATGTAGAATTACATAAAGATGATCTTGATCATGTAGGGCAGCTCACAAGATCTAAACATGAGGCACATGGTGGAGAAGACAACCATCTATCTACTGCTATGGACCCGTAGTCCAAGGTAGACTACTCACACATCACTCCGGAGGCGACCATGGTGGTGGCGAAGGCCTCTGGCAGGGTGCCGGGAAGAGCTCCTGGATCCTCCCGATCTCGCGACGATGACGGCGGCGGCTTGCAGTATGTTTCGAGGAAGAGCGATCCGTCCTTTAGGTTTTTCCTGTCGAGAGGGAATATATAGGCGAAAGGGCAGCGTCAGGAGGTGGGCCAGCTGGCCTCACCCCCTGGTGGCGCGGGCTAGGTATAGGCCGTGCCACCCTAGGTTGTGGCTGGCTCCTGGCCCCCCTCCGTCTCATCTTCGGTCTTCGCGAAGCTTCAGTAAAAATAGAAGGTTTGGCTTTTGTTTCGTCCAATTCTGAGAATATTTCCTGTGTAGCTTTTCTGAAACACAAAAACAGCAAAAAATAGGGAACTGGCACTGTGGCATCTCGTTAATAGTTTAGTTCCAGAAAATGCATAAAAATGCCACGAAGTGTAACAAAACACAAAGCAAATGGTGTATAAAGAAGCATGAAGCATCAAAAATTATAGATACGTTTGAGACGTATCAAGCATCCCCAAGCTAAACTCCTGCTCGTCCTCGAGTAGTAAGTGATAACAAAAGAATAATTTTTGAGGTGACATGCACCATCACAATCTTGATCAACGATGTAAAGCATTGAGTGGTGGGATCAAAGAACTTAAAATATGGGCATAAAAGACATAATCTTGACCATAAAACTTAGCAACCATGTTTTAACATGAAAAGAAACACAAACAAAAGATCATGAGTAATGAAACAATGAAAGTCAAACGTGTGTTCAAATCATATGGAAAAACATATCAAGTGGTTTTCAGCTTGTCCTTCATGGAATAGCAAAACATAAATGCATAGCACACCTTCAAGTTTAAGAGGGCAACTAGATACAAATAATTTAAGAACAAGCAAAACCATAATCATGAATCAATCAATGATAAACTTTGGGACTATGCACATTAAACTCAGAATGGCAACTATGCTCTCTTAGACGGTGCATAAAGGTAGAAGGTGGAGACTCAACATAAAAGTAAAAGAAAGGTCCTTCGCAGAGGGAAGCAGAGATTGCAAGTTTTATAAAGCTTCAAAAAATTATGGTACTTACTAGCTATGAGATCTCATTGCCCCCATCATAGGCATCTTGAATGGTTAAAGTTAATGCGAATACAATTACGAAGCATATGTTTGAAAAATCATAAGTTGAAAACCTCGTGTCCCATGAAATACGAATACCCTACCTCATGCTACTCGACTTAGATCCCAAGCAAGCTCTTGTCATTGTAAGCATATACGTATCATCGAGAACCGCCAACGGGTACCTCCTGCCCGATGACATGGAACAAGCCCACATCAAAATGACAAGACAAACAGACAATGAACACCTCGGCATCTCTTTTATTTACCATTGGTATAGCTTTTTATTGTGAGATGCGTTGTCGAATGTCCACTATGGGCATGCTGTAAATTTCCACCATGAATGATGCATGGCTTAGATTAGCGGCCCAGACATTTCTCTAACACATATACAAACTCCATGATCTCGCAAGATCCCAACTTATTTCACATCGCGAGTATCCATAAACAAAAAGATCACGATATCAACTCAAATGAGAGAAAGTGCAATGTTGAAAGCTTGCCCCATGGCGGCATGGTTTGGCTAATTTTCAACTTACAACTTGCAAGCATAACATCAACATAAGAGAGCCACAATGTCAAAATTTTAAAAGCGAGAAAAGTAAAGTGTGCCGTCAGGTTCGTGAGAGCTTTACTGACTAATTTTGACATAACACCAAAAAGAGTTTAATTTGAAGGATAGATAAAAGCAAGTCAAATGTATTTTGGAATAGCAAATTGCTAATAGGTATGTATGGTGGACACATTGGAATAACTTGGTTTTTTGGGAGTTAGATGCACGAGTAGAGCTCATACCCAGTACAAAATGAAGGCTAACAAAATACTGGGAGCGACCAACTAAGAGAGCAATAACGGTCATAATCATGCATAGCGACAAAACATCATTAAAAGAATTATAAAGTGGTATCACAAGTCAAAAACCAAATGATCATAGAGGCTTATGTCGACTTGTTAGAGTCAAAAATGTTGTAAGCAGGCGCCAAGTCAACCCAAATAAATCATCATGGAGAAAACCAAATAAATGCTTCCATATAATAAAAACAACGCATGATTTTTTCGAAGGCTCATTAAGCAATCTCAGTCATTTGAGACAAGTCATGCTACAGAAAAAATCACTAAGCATACTATCAAAACGACATCAAGGATGGCATGCAAAAGTCTAAGCCGCAGTCTAAACAAGCTCCTTTTTGTACCACTTTTTGCATGAAACTTTTTCTCTTTTCCAACACTATTCAAACCTTTTTGAGACAACTCTTTTGATGAAAACCAACATAGACCAGAGGTCTAAATACACCTTGATGCAAAGATATAACAAGATCTGAACAAAAATCAAGGCGAAAAACGAAAGCTAAACGTAGTTCTAGAAAAAGAGAACACTCGTTGAACGATAAGAGTGAAAACTAGAGTGTTCTTGGCAAATGAAAAACGGAGTGCGTCTCCTCCAAAAGAATTTTGTTGGGGTCCAACATTTATTGCAGCAAACAAAACAAAAGAAAACTGAAAGCAAAAGTAAAGATGCTCCAAGAAAAACGCATAGTGCATGAAGCAATAAAAATATAGTGTGTTGAAAGGTGACCAGATTTTTGCCGATGAAGAAGGGGTGCCTCGGGGGCATCCCCAAGCTTTGACGTTTGTACCTCTTGGATATTTCTTGGGGTGATATGGGCATCCCCAAGCTTGAGTTTTTGTCCATACTTCATCTCATCTCATCACTCTCCAATCCCTACACTTGAAAACTTCCTTCATACAAAACTTCACACAATTCTATTAGCAACGTTAGTATAAACATAATAGCAAATCAACCCTTTTGGTTAAGATTTCAACTAAAAACACCACATATAAAGCATATACTACTGTAGCAACTTCTTCAAAAGCACCGTGATCAAAAGAATTCAAAAAGAAAACGATCGAGAGGCAAACACAAATAGTGGCAGAAATCTGTCAAAACAGAACAGCTGACAAAGGTCGAATTTTTCGAGGACATTCTGTTGCTCAAATCGAAAAGTGCAAAACTAATGAAAGTTTGGATATAACCTGGGGCATATGCACAAGAAATTGCAGATCAAAAAGATATACTGAGAATTTTTACGAATTTTTACGGTGCAGCGCAAAAATCTGTTTCAGGACAACAACAAAATAAAAATGATAAGGAGAGGTTATTACTGTAGTAATAAATTCCAAGACACAAATAAAAGAAAAAGTACTGAAAAGAAAACAATGGGTTATCTCCCAAGAGTGCTTTTCTTTAACGCCTTTGAGCTAGGCGCAGAAAGTGGAAATCAAGTAATATCAAACGAGGCATTAAGATCAATTGCAGAAGTCTTTTCAACAATGAATTTAATTGTATCCAAATGTGTTTTTGAAGATCCCTTGTGAACACTCTTTGGTTCACTACTTTCATCAAAAGGCTTTTCAGGACAAATCCAATCAAAATTCTTTTCCAAAGCTTCATGCAATCCTAAGAGCTTGCTAGGTATTGGTACTTTGATTTCTTCATTGTTTGTACCAACAACCTCTATATGTGAGCCAAGCATATTAAAGCGCTCAAAAACTTTCCTAGCTTCAATAACAACATCTCTAAATTCTCTACGCAAAGTCTCCAAAATAAAATCTTTCTTTTCGGAGTCTTCGATATCATGAAGCTTAAGAAACATTTGTTGCATAAAAGGATTAAGGTTAACAAACCTAGCCTCCAACATGTGAACTAAATAAGTAGCAGTAACTTCATAACTAGGAGCGAGCTCATCTAAACATCTATCCTCAACATCTTTATGCATACTAACATGATTAAAGATCTCCTCGATGTTACCTTTCCCAATGATAGAACAACTACCTACTAAGAGGTCCTCCGAAACATACTTAGGGAACAACATAATGAACTAAAAGTAAAAGTAACGGAATGTAAACTATCAAAGGAACTAATTTTTTTGTATTTTTTGATGAAACGATGCAAGAAAAAATAAAGCAAAACAAAAACAAAGTAAAAGGTTGAGCGTGAGAGACTCCCCTTGCAGAAATCTTCTTTCTCCCCGGCAACGGCGCCAGAAAAATTGCTTGATGGCGTAAGATTACACCTGTTGGGAACCCCAAGAGGAAGGTATGATGAGCACAGGAGCAAGTCTTCCCTCAGTTGTGAAACCAAGGTTTATTGAACCAGTAGGAGAAAGCCAAACTTTAGAAGGTGATGCTTGCTAGCTTCATGACAGCTCCGCACAATTTATAAGGCGCCTCATTCAGGGCTTTGCTTTGCACCAACAGCAACGTGGAACCTGCACACAACACAGCCAAGAACTTTGCTCCCAACTTACGATGGGGTTGTCAATCTCACCAGTTTGTTGTAAACAAAGGATTGAGTGTATCGAGTGGTAAAAGGTAATAGTATGCAAGTAAAAGTAAACAGTGCGAGTAAAAGTAAATGATATAGCAATGTAAAGGAAATGGGACCGGGGTCCACAGTTCACTAGTGGAGTCTCTCTATAAGATAAATAACAACATGTTGGGTAAACAAATTATAGTTGGGCAATTGATAGAGTAAAGATAACATACATATGTCATGAGGATCACTATGAGATTCACTCTGGGCATTACGACAAAATACATAGACCGTAATCCAACTGCATGTATGACTAATAACCCACCCTCCGAATGTCGTCCGAGCAAACATTGGGTATTAAGTTGCGAACAATGGATAATTACATTAAGCAAAGTGCATAAAGTAAACAAAGCAAATGTCCTTGGACACATGAATGTTATTTTCTCCCTAGTGACAGCAGCACATCTACAACCTTAGAGGTTTCTGTCACTCCCCCAGATTACTAGAGGCATGAACCCAACTATCGAGCATAAATACTCCCTCTTGGAGTCACTAGAATCTACTCGGCCAAGATATCTACAAGCAATGGAGAGCATGCAAGATCATAAATAACATAGAAATAACATAAGATAATATTCAGCACATCAACTTAACATAGTACCAATACTCATCGGATCCCAACAAACACAACATGTAGAATTACATAAAGATGATCTTGATCATGTAGGGCAGCTCACAAGATCTAAACATGAAGCACATGGTGGAGAAGACAACCATGTAGCTACTGCTATGGACCCGCAGTCCAAGGTAGACTACTCACACATCACTCCGGAGGCGACCATGGTGGTGGCGAAGGCCTCCGGCAGGGATTCCCCTCTCCGGCAGGGTGCCAGGAAGAGCTCCTGGATCCTCCTGATCTCGCGACGACGATGGCGGCGTCTTGTAGTATGTTTTGAGGAAGAGCGATCCGTCCTTTAGGGTTTTCCCGTCGAGGGGAATATATAGGCGAAAGGGCAGCGTCAGGAGGTGGGCCAGCTGGTCTCACCCCCTGGTGGCGCGGACCAGGGGTAGGCCACGCCACCCTAGGTGTGGCTTGCTCCTAGCCCCCCTCCGTCTCATCTTCGGTCTTCGCGAAGCTTTGGTAAAAATAGAAGGTTTGACTTTTGTTTCGTCCAATTCCGAGAATATTTCCTGTGTAGCTTTTCTGAAACACAAAAATAGCGAAAACATGGAACTGGCACTGTGGCATCTCGTTAATAGGTTAGTTCCGGAAAATGCATAAAAATGCCACGAAGTGTAACAAAACACAAAGCAAATGGTGTATAAACAAGCATGGAGCATCAAAAATTATAGATACGTTTGAGACGTATCAAGGGGAGCCATGAGGCTCGAACAAGCACAAGTGGCGCGACCCACCAGGCAGGCCGCGCCACCAAGGCCCGTTTGTCCCTCAGTGGTTGCCTCGCCTCTGTCTTCTTATGGATGCATTCATTTTGGCAAAAAAGGATGCCCTATTTTCCCATAATTTTTTGAGGTGGCATCGGAGGCAGAACCCTTCTTCCACCTCTGGAAGGGCTGGTTTGTTGCTGCCGTCAGAGGGAAATCGCCGCCATCTTCACCACCGACTCCTCCTTGGGGTAGGGGGAGCATCTCCATCACATCTGCAACACCATCTTCATCATCCCAACATCAGCACCATCTCTACCTTGAGATTCGACATCATCCCCCTCATAGTTTGTGGTAGATCAAACCCTAGATACTGTTTAACTGATGTGTGCATGTTTGTGCTTGGCAACTTGTCATTATTTTGTGGTAAAGTTATACTTTAAGATTGTATTGTATCTCATATGCCACTGATCATCATCATGTTTGACACTTGTGAGTAGTTCCCGTTGTTCCTAGGGGAATATGATGAATTGGATATGATTTCTGTATAATATGCATGGAGTATTTGGTTAAGTTTTGATCTTTTATGTGATTTTATGATGGTAATGTGCAAACGTCGACTGCATATTACTTCACCTATATGGGCTCATAGGATTGCACCTTAGATTAATAATGAGAATGAGAAAGGAGGAAGAGACAGAAACCTAGACTCTGCGTTATTTTTAGGGGGGGGGTTCTAGATCGGGGACCTAGAGCTTTATGCAATGTTTGGATAGTTTATGTCTTAATGTATCCCTAAAGTTCACGAGAGTGACTTTAGGAAAAATCATTAGGGGTTTGTAGCATAGTGTGCTATGACTACACCTATTTTTGGCTCCATCCGATGAGAATAAAACTTGACAAGATACTCGTTTATATTTGTTTAGAAATCTATATGCTAAATATATTCATGCCGCCCCTAGGAACATTTGTGGCTTATTGATTACACTTGAGCTTGTCCTCTTGCTGCATAGATGATTGGGCTTTCTCTGAAAAGAGCATTTACTTTATTGCAATTACATTTTAAGTATTTATTTCTTTGCATGCTTATACACCAAAAACCCAAAAACACCTTTCATTATTATTTCTTGTTCAACTTGCTAACCAATACCTTCACCTCCTCGTAGGTTCGACAATCTTTTCTTTATTAAAAGGTACTACAATTGATCTCCTCAACTGTGGAGTCATCACCTACCATATGGAGTATGTACCTCCCTGGCACAACCTAGAAGTCCGCCTCCTCACTCGAGCGTAACTCCAGTGCCACGACCGGAAACTCATAGTGTCTTTGGGGTGGGAGGCCCACTGGCGGATCCCGTTATACTATTACCCAGTCGCAGCAATTTGGATTCTAGAGTCCATCGACCCTTTATATAGTTGTGAGATGTCCCGTACTAAAATAAACAAATTACAAGCTATGCCCTGTCTCATACCAGGGTAATGTGGCTGCACGGTATAGTTGTTCTTGGTGAATACCTAATCACCAATGTCTTTTCTCGTAACTCTTCCGCCAACTTCATGGTCACCATATTCACCTTTTGAAATCTCTCCTATGAAACAAAGCCATGATTACATTTGAATTGTACTCGCAAACCACCTAAAACAAAAATGCACGATATGCTATATTTGGTAGTAGCAAAGATAGGCTTTATTCTATGGCTTGCTTTCTTTGAAATCATTGTTTCTGTGGTCGATATAGCATCTCTATATATTTATTGAAAAACTTTTTTAAAACAAGTTTTGTTGCAAAACTCCTAGGATGGGGGTAACCATTTTTCTTTCTAAAACCCAGGTTATCTCCACATGACCATCCTCAACATCTTGGCAATACCCCGTGTACTCCATCTTCTCATCTCAACCTTCCGGCGGTACTCTACTAGTACTCCGTCTAACTTCCTTTCTTTTCCAAAAACGTTTCAAAAATAAAACCGACATTGGGCTAAGAAACGGCCATTCCAACCGTCCATGACCGCGTACACGGCTATTCGAATAGATTTACACTCTGCATAGGTTGTACAATTTACACACATCATCCAAATACTTATCGTGTGGGCATCCTCTCCATATAATAATCTATGCCACGACAAGCACCCAATCAAAGCTTTTCACTTACCTACCTTAGTACAGGGACCTATTGTATGGAGTATGTACCTCCCCGGCACAACCTGACAGTCTACCTCACTCGAGCGTAACTCTAGTTCCACGGCAGGAGATTCTCATAGTGTCTTCCGGGCGGGAGGCCCATTGGCAGATCCCGCTATAGTGCTATACTATTGCCCAATCGCAAAAAAATGGATTTCGGGGTCAAGTGAACCTTTATATAGTTGTGAGATGCCCCGTACTAAAATAAACAAATTACAAGCTATGCCCCGTCTCATACCAGGGTAATGTGGCTGCACAGTTTAGTTGTTTTGGGTGAATACCTAATCACCAGTGTCTTTTCTTGTAACTCTTCCGCCAACTCCATGGCCACCATATTCACCTTTTTAAAATCTCTTTTATGAAAACACCCACTTGGACTAGGCCAACCTATCCACAGGTTTTTGAAAACATTTTTTAAGAATCATTTGAGGGGTTCCCAACCTATGGTTTTTGCTCCACTAACTTAAGGCAACAAAGAGGAGACATAATGCTAACGAGATGCGAAAATCAGGGAGGGTAAGTAGGTGTCAAAGAATGGTGTTACCCTTCAGGATGAAATCATGTGACTTGTAGAGCCAAGTCGTCAACAATTGCTATTAAGGGTAATAGCAATAAAAACAATGCATTTTCATAAATTGCATAAAATATACATGTAGTAAAACTTAGGACAGAGGCATGAATCAAGTAGGTGGCATTCCTTGATCGGCTAGGTGTCCCTGGTCTTTTCCTTGATTGTTTCCAAACTCTTCCTCCTCATGATTCCCATTGTCGTTCGTATATAACGCTGGTAAAAACGAATACAAGCAATAAGGCACAAGCCAGCACACCATACCACAACAACACATCTAACAATCATGACAGCTTCAGAAAGGGGAATTCAATCGCACAAACTCACAGCAAATGGTTTCACTCAATTTGATAATGCCAACTTTTAGTTATTAGTTTTTAATGACTCACACATAAAATAGCTACCTAAAAAGAAAAGGCAAGTTTCTGCTTCAATCAGGAAACAAGGTTCATACCAGTAGATAAAATATAATTTTATTAGTTCAACAAAATTGTATTTACTTCAATTTCATTTATGAATTTCCTACTGAAGAGAGTAACTGTTTTAGCAAATAAAATCTCATATATTCTCTGTTTTTCAAATAAAAATATGCAAATGGAGGACATGTAAGATGCACAAGTGCATGACCACACAAAATTTGAATCTACTCAATACCTATTGTAAAACTTGAGTTTTAAATTATTAGTTTAGTTTCCATCTTGTTATTTTTACTGCATACAAACCGTAGATCCAAATGAACTCAAACCAGTGGCACTTGAAATACATTTTGATAAGATTTCTCAGGAATTTGGATCCATATTTTATGGGTGTGTTGAACTCCATTTTTGAATTTAAAGATGAAAACTACACTATTTCACAAGATTAAATATAGATAATTGCACATGAAGATAAAGGACATGAGACCAGTGCCATTTGATAGAGAACTCATCTTGAATATCAACTTAGTATTGGAAAAGAAGTTTCATTATTAGTTGGACTAAGTTTGAAGATGAAAACACTAGTTTTTTTTCATTCTGTTGCCACTGAGAGATACACAAGAGAAACTCTACTGCTAGTCTTACACTTGCTGATGGTTCAGACGTCATCTAGCATGTAGAAAGCGGAAGCTATTTTCCAGGCTTACAAAGAAAGACTTGGAACTAATACACAACCTCCTATGATGTTTAATCTAGCTGATCTAATTCAGCCTACTCCTTGTTTGGAAGAGTTGTCTAGTCCTTTCACTAAGATTGATCATGTTATTTAACTATGCCTGCAGACAAAGCTCCGGTTTCAATGGACTTTTCCTTAGCACTTGTTGGACTATTATTAAATAGGAATCTATAGCTTGTGTTTTGAATTATATGAAGGGAAATTGAATTTTAATATTACAAATATGGGACACATTACCCTAGTCCCTAAATTGAATTTTCTAGAAGGGATTAATAATTTCAGACCCATTAGCTTGTGCAACAGTCTTTAGCACTCATAGCTACAACTCTAATGTACATGGGCTTCACAAGGCCTGCGAAAGCCAGCTTGAAGGTTGATTGATTACTTTTTAAGGGTATATCTCAATTTAAGTCGACTTAGATTTAACTAAATCTCAGTAGGTGATGTTCACCTAATTTTTAGTTAGTATAAACTAGTTTCTCAGTAGGAGAGGGGTGAACAGGGCAGTCCCTAACTGCAGCTCGGGGTCAAGGTCTTGGTGGCGTGTGGCTCCCTTACCCAATCCCGAATGGCGTCGGCGGCTAGGGATGAACGAGGATGCGGACAGAGGCCGAGGGGGCAGGCATGTGTTGGGGAAGAGAACGACGACATAGGAGACAACAAGCGGTGGCCGGCGAGACGATGAGCGGTGGCTCCCCCAGCTGTATTTTTAACATGATTCCTTTTAAAGCAATTACGATTGTTTGTGTTTTTAATCACTAGGAAATAGACCCGTGCGTTGCAACGGGATATTAAAAAAAATTACATACCCGTCAGGGTTACACCACCTTAAGAAGCCTCTCATCTTTTATCATGTCCAAACTTGAGCAGTTATTAATTGCAGCCAAATTGCTCCTTATTTATTTGTTACCTTTCATCCATGATTCACCCTTCTTCAAGCATACAATTCAAAGTAGAGCATGTGGTATATAGAAGACCATAGTCAGTCTGGATAGCTGGACCACGGTCACGAAAATCTGAAGCTCTTTGTCATGATTTTTTCTATTTGTCCAATGTTTAGTGAGCAGGTGGCCAATTCCCGACTCCTGCGCCATCTTCTTGTAACGCTTGCTTATCGTTATTAGCATCTTCCCAAATTTTTTGGAATGAATCTGCTATTCTGCAAAAATGCATCAATCACCAGCACATATACATGGATAGCTAGGTTGTTGTCAAAAGATGCTTATGTAGTTGTTTGACCATCCAATAGTTGCACGTGCCGTTAAAAAAAGTTGCATGTGCACAAGGTAGACATTGCCGCCTTCAGCGAGGAGGCTGCTGGAAGCTTTGCTGCAGGCATACGGCAGATGGGACCAGAGTTGCGGAGCGAGAACCGTTGGAGGATGCATTACTGGTGGTAGACGTCGCTGGTCCGAAGTCTGAAGGTGACGGCGGACCGGCAGTTGGGATCATAGACCTTTCCTCCCGCCAGCTTTGGCCGCGTATCACGAACGCTCAGGACAAAGACGCTCAGGACAGAGCACCACCGCTAGATTCATTCGATGGGGACAACCAGCACGGCGGCACAGATGTGTTCGGCGACGTCGCAGAGGTCATTGGCGTCAGCACCGACAATAGCCGGCTTATCATCTGGTAGGGTCATCTTCTAGCCTGCCGTTGCAATGTTCTCCTTTTCCCTGCACGAATTCTCGCTGTGGCTAATCCATATGATCTATGTTCCTTTCTTCCTCACGATCGGCGCCATGCTCATGCCCAGGTGGAGTGTTAAAGCAGCTAGCATCCTCTTTTGCGTATCGATTATCTAGTTGTTTCGGCATGGCCTGGCCACGCCGCCTGCTCAGTAGGGAATTTCTGACTGCATAACGGTCGGAATTGCGGCTGAGGCCCTCGCTCAATTGCCCCTTATGTTGAATCACCTTGCCAGCAGGACCATACGCGCGTGGTTTGTCTTTAGAGGTATGCCAATGCCGACGACGCGAACACCAATGGATTCCGCTAATAAGTTGGTGATGATTTTGCCCACGACGAGCTTCCCCATCGGGTAGATACGACACATACGGCGCTAGCTAGTCACCGCTCGAGTCAAGCTGCGCGAGTCCCGTCGACGCGTTCGACTCACACAGCCTTGGGCGTTGGCCACAACCTGACTGCCGGCTGGTGCAACTTGCGTCAATTCGATTGATCGTGTTGTCTTTTGCGGAGAAAACGCTAGGACGGCTGGTCTTTTAATAGGGGATTATTTCGTACCGTGTATCGTATGAATTCTAGACTTGACCGGATAGGCTGATCTATTTCGATGGGGACGAGTGAAACTCATAATCCATCTCTATGGCCCATAAAAATTGTATTGGCCCAGTTTGTTAAAGCTTTGGCTGGGTTGTGGACGTTTTTTCCACGTATTGGTTGATCGGGTCGAGCTGAGCGTGGCCGTGTTGGAATTGGAATCGAAACAATCTATCGATCGGATCAAGCGTAATGTTTTTTTAATAACCGAAGAACCAAACCGTAGAATCCTTGCTCCCTTTATTATTAGGTAGAGATTTGTTAAAGCTTTGGCTGGGTTGTGGACGTTTTTTCCACGTATTGATTGATCGGGTCGAGCTGAGCGTGGCTGTGTCAAAATTGGAATCGAAACAATCTATCGATCGGATCAAGCGTAATATTTTTTTAATAACCGAAGAACCAAACCATGGAACCCTTGCTCCCTTTATTATTAGGTAGAGATATGTATTTTTTTACAGGATTCGAACATATGTATTTGCAACACAATATAGTGTACTGCACAAGGGATCCATATTGCACATACACGCAGGAGCGTGCAGATAGTCCATCAGCATAAAGTGGTACTAGCAGCTTAGCAGGTGCACTCTTCGCAGCTCTGGTCAGTTGTTGCCGGTGGCGATCCGACCGGCGGCGACGTGGAACTGCGGCCTGTAGCTGTGTGCTGTGCCCGGCGCCTCCTCCTGCGGCGGCTCGTTCAGGAACGCCCAGTTGCTCCTCGTCCACCTGCACAATCGCGCGCACCACCACGATCAAATTAAGGTTGAGTGTCATCATATGGGGCGGCTGGTTGCATTATAGGTCACGGCCACGTACCAGTCCCGGCTCTTGCCGGGATTCTCCCCGGCGGCGACATCATCACCTGCCGCGATCTGGTCGTGGCTACGAGCTACTGGAGACGTCGGCGACCTGTTCCTCTGTTTCGAGCTGTTCCCCTACATAAGCAGAACAAAAATCAGATGTACGGAGTAGCAGGCACAGCAAAATCTTGGATGTTCAATTGGCATGTTTTTACTAGGAGCAAACAGGCCACCAGTTAACCGAGCTAATCCATACCATGATTCGACCAGGGGAGGCAAGCGGCGAGGCGACGCCGTCGTCTTCCGGCGCCGGCTTCCCCTGCTGCCGCCAGAACGCCTCCACGTCCTCCTTTGTTAGCGACCGGTTCCTCATCCTGCGATCTGCTTGTTGCACACACGTGCATCACGCACACAGTTAGTTTTTTCCACGATTAGAGCAACAGAAATACAATCACTTTTCACTTGTGTACCTTTGGTGCAGTCGCCAAGAACCGGCGAATCCCAGCCTGCCATCAGAGACCCCATCGAGCTAGGTTCAGCTCCTTTGTTCGATTGATGTAGCTAGAAATCAAGCAAATGTTCGAAATCGGCGATGAATAGTGATCAGTACTGACGAATAGGGATGAGCATCATCGATCGATCTGGTCGTCTTATATACATGCAGCGGGGCTTGGGTGCTTGACCTGGCGGCAGCACACAGTTGTGGATCTTATCCGGACTGCCATGCAGATGCAGTGGCACTGGACTAGTGCAGTGGTTTCAGTTCGAAAACCTGGGGCCGAACTTCTGTCAACGTGCTTATCTTAACATGCAAGTGGCGCTTGGTAAGCATCGTTATCCAGCGGCGGAGCCCATACGTGGTGCCAAAGCTAGCTACTAGCAATATTTGAAACGCCCCCAGGTCCCATTTGCAGGAATGAAATGTCCATCCTAGGTTACTCTACTCGGTACCGTGATTTTTCTTTTCCGTTAAAATTGTTAACTCAACACAATGACTGGATTTCTTGTTTTTTTTTTTAACTTTTTAGTCTTGGAGGATTTATTTTACCTATACATCATGTTATCCTCTTACAGGAACCTACAACAGCAAACTAGAATCCCTGTGTCCCCACCTCACTGGAGTGTTTGTTAGGCATTCACGACGTGTTTGAAATACAAAACTTAACTTAATAAGTAAAAACAATAAGTAGAATTTTATTTTTTGTATTTTCAAACTTAATAAAAACAGAAAAAACAGCAAACACACTAGCATAGAAGTTTTTTCTTATGGCTAATAGTAGACCAGGGATCTGTCTCTCAAACATGGTGGTGGTGATAAAGCACAAACAAAAACTTAAGATCATACAAACAAATATGAAGTCATCCATTGATAAGCATACATATGGAAATCACGTCCAAGCATATATATATAGAGTTGATGCAACGCACCCTAATACTCCTACACAGCAAGGGAAAACTTCCTCATGATATGTTTAAGAATTAACAAAGTACTGCCTTTAGATCTGTAACACGATGTTGAACAGAACTACGCTACTTCTGAGAAAAGAAGACCATCCCTTCTTTCAATGGACGGCATAAAGCATATGCATTCATTTATTTGTATGCGGCAATCAACGCGAAGGTAAAAACCATGGTAACACCTATAATTTCGATCACTTTCCTATGCATACCGCCAGATTATTCCGCCTAATTCACACATCCCCCACACACGGCCTAGCATACCAGTTTGATCAGAAAATATCATCCATTAACAGGGTAACATATACATCTATCAATATATCAAGAATAACTAATAATTTACATCTCATAAATCATCTCAATAACAAAAGATCCACCACATGGGTAATACAAATATGGTCACAATCATGATAGGTATCTCCCATGGCTCTAATTAGTGAAGTACAATAGAGATATTTGATAAGGTTACTTCCACAATCCCACAGTCCAGGGATGAACTACTCCCTCTTCATCATGGTGGCAAAGAAGATCGTGTCGATGGAGGCGAAGGGGCCATCGAGGATGGCTCCGGCAGTGTCTCCCCTCCTATCCCCACCGTTTTTAGATCTATTTCATGTATTTCATGTTTCTTAGCCGCCCTGTCACGCCCCGAAACCGGGCCTAGTCGTAACAACCGCCACATATTTATAACCTTTCGATTATAAACATGTAAGGCTTTAAAAGAACATATTTACAAGCTAAAACATGGTAAAACTTTATTCATTATCAATGCTAATATACATGTCATTTTACAAACAAGCTTTTTTATTTAATTCCCTCCCGTGTGCTACTCCTACTCGTTGCCATCACCTTCAAATATGTCAACCTCTGCAAAAGAGTGCAAACAACAAGGATGAGTATGGATCATACTCAGCAAGCACGCAAGCAAAGGTACAAGGTTAATGGCACGGGATCAAAAATAAAGGAATTAGTTGAATCAAAGGATAGTTGCCGTTCAAAAGGAGTTCAAAGAAGGGATATATCCGGCATCACACATGACAGCAAGCATTCCCTACCCGGGAGTCACAGGGGTGAATATTCACGCTTTTACGCTCTGCAGAGGGGTACTCCGACATCGACAGTCTCGACTAACTCCACACAGGCGTTAGCCGAGCAGTGCTCTTTTACCCGCTAAGACCCGAACATCTGAACCTACTGATGTCGATCGCTCCTATGGATCCATCATCGACACGTTCCCGAACAGGCCGTCCCTAGCGGAGGACACAGACAGTCCCATACCTGAACTGTGACCGGTACAATACGATTGCCGTCGTGATACCAGAGTTTCACCAAGATTACATGACAGGAATATGAATAAGAAATTAACCAGCTAGATCATCAAGAATGGTGTCTCAAATCTCTTTTCCTAGAACCAACCAAAGTCATGCAAGTGAACTGACCCATGTGTTCTCATCAACATGGTACCAAAGATTCAATCAGCTAGCAATCAATAATGAATGCGGATCAAGTAGAAGTGACACGCATGAATCAAGGAGTCAAAACTAGAACCATACTAAAGGATATATGGTGCCATGTATGGAGGTCAAGAGCAATACTACTTAAATCAAGGAGTCGAGTAGTATATAGATGCATCCATCGGATGCTATGCAGGATCAATCACAAAAGATGGTCTGCATGCATGAATCAGCAAGTACTAGCAATATACAGGAATCAAATGGCTAGTGTAATACAAGGGATAGCAGGATAACAAAGGAGAGGGATGGACGCATGCTTGCCTTAAATAGAGACAATCCTTCTCTAGATATAAACATCCGTGTCAAATAATATTCCATAGGGATCCAAGAAAATACAAGCACCAATCTGCTGCTCCTCTCTTCTAGGATGGTTGAGGTCCCTATCGATGGTTGAGAAACACCTTCTGCTCTGTATCAGTAACTCTTTAGTCTGAACTATAGACACAGCTACGATCTCTCACTCTCTCTTCTAATGTTTCTCTCAACGCTACAGTAGAGGTTACTCTGGCTCGTTGATGAAAGTGTTGAAACAAAGGACCGACGGAACAACTATCTATTTATAGGAGAGTTGGCAGGGAACGGTCTGGCTAAAATATCTGCAGTGCTCTACCGCTTGACTTGAGCTGAAAAAAAAAGAATTGTTGCCGACATCCTAAGCTAGCGGTGAGCTAATCGTTTTGTCCAGCTGCGTGGCTGCCATGCAAAAGCTCCAGTCACTACTATGCTGCCAGCACAACAACTAATCTCCTCTTAGCAAACCACGTTGCAGTGTCCTAATTAAAAACATCACAAGACACAAAGTCTGGTTCGGTCCACAAATGCATGGCTGAGCTTGAGCTGCTACTTACTTCTAGCTTAGCTTGATTTATACGTACACTAGATATTTTGGTAGTACTACTTGACATGCACAAGCAAGCTAGGTGGCCTTCTAATTTTATTAGACTAACTCCTTTAATTCTTACAGTATGCAAGGATTAACATCCACTTTAAAATTCTAGGTAGCCAAATTACAACAATTAAAAGCTAATTTTTATTTTACTTAAATTAATTAATAACTCAAAAATTTGGGTTCTCACACGCCCTGTCACGAGATCATCCTAGGGGTCATATATATAGTCGGTTTTAAGTCAAGATGCACCTGCGGAGCCAAATAAAGAGGCGAAAGAGTCCACATGGCAGAAGATAGGCCCCACCACCATGCAGCTAGAGGCTGAGGTCGTGTGGTAGGAGATCTTTTCCTCATCTTGGCTTTCCATGTTGACCTTTTCTTCTCACGTGATGTGTTCCTTGAAAAATGATGTACCAAAAAATATTGGATCCCTTGATATCCAGAAGGTTCCCAAAACTCAAAAATGCACGAAAATAGCTATTTCTATTCATCCCACTCCCATCATAGAAAGGGACAACGGGAGCTGACAGCTGAGATGGTGTTATAGGGCTCTCTGATGGTCTGTTCTGCCTGTCATGAGCCATCTCAAGACTTGCAAGCACATTTGGGATTGTTCTGCATCTTATGTTTTCTGCATTTATATATGTCCTAGAAGTGAACTATCAATGAACCCAATGTAAGAAGAAATGAATCCACGATTTTTGCATGACAAGAAATGGCAAAGAAGATTGTAAGTAAAATTTGGAAATAAGATATTTCATAAATTATGTAAACACCAAAGTAGTAGAGAGATGATGCACACATCTTCAAGTAGGCAAAAATCCCAGCTAGGCCGGATCCACACTGCATTAATTGTGAAAATAAATTAATATTCATGATTCATAAAGGTATTAAAGTATATGTTGTGAGTCATATGGCTGAAATTTAGAGATCCGTATGAAAACTATATGACTACTAGTGCTGTAGGCATAGACGAAAAGCAAATTTAGCAACTGCTTTGTGTACATAGACATCAAAAAGTCAAGATATATCTTACTAAAGGAAGTAAAAACAAACTAAGTACCTAACACTAGTGACATGCAGAAAGCGTGGCAGACATTCTGTTTCTTCAAGCAAGAGCAGGGCTACACATTTTGTCAATTATACTACTCCCTCCGTTCTGGTTTATAGGATTTGCGCTTATTTCTTAGTCATTATTTTAACCAACGTCAGATAAAGTATATATTATAAAAATATACCATTAATTTTTTTACATATTCTATTTTAAATAATATAATTTTATATTATATTAATCAAAATAATAATTTAGAGGTAGGCGCAGACTCCAGATCAATGAACATGAAGAATAGTGACACCTCATGGATCCGAGACCTTTTGCTGGACCAATAGAGTGAGTACATGTCTCCCGTGTCCCAGACCTTTTGCAAGACCAATAGAATTATGACTACGTTTCCTAGGAGTATCTAGTACAGTACTACAATTAGCATGCGTGACGCAAATCATTGCTAGCTGATCCACCTGGTCCGTCCTGCGGCCCTAGCCACTCGCCAATGGCCACTTAACGGTCCGTGCATTTCTTGGTCTGTGTGCCAGTGAGACAGGCAGGTCGATAAGGATGACATTTGTAAATGTTTCAGGTCAAGTAACACTCCGGAATCTTCTGTCCACGGTCCACCTGGCTGCTCCACAAATCTAAAAGGAGATCTCCACGATCCTTTTTTCCTAACCGGAAACATCTAGCGATCCACCTGGCCCAATGGGATCGCCCGATCGGTGCCTGCTATGAGTCGCCGCTGATTGGTTGAGAGAGGTGGGGAGGATTATTGGTCGCCATCGTCGGTAGCATCGAATGGACGATGGAGGTGGGTCTGCAGTGAGTCGTACTACAAGCGATAGCGACACTGTGCCTGCGCGGCGTCTTGGTGCCATTTGATTGGAGCATCGCAGAATAATGGGTGACGTACTTACATGATGTAGGGCCCGACACTGCTTTGTCTAGGGTGTGGTCGTGGACTCGTGGCATTTGCTGGCGCCTCTCCCGGTGGGCGCACCACACCGTCACTTTCTGGTGGTATTGCTAAAAATCATACAGTAATTAGCAATGCAAATTGAACATCTAGAACACGACTTGAGTTTATTTTAGCGGCATTGCTAATTTTTAGCTAGCTCAGAATTAACTTAGTGTTTAATTGTGTTCTAAACGTTCAATTTTCATTGGAGATTAATTTCAAAGAGAAAACATAGAATCCTATATTGAATGTTTACTTTCATAGCTACTATTGAGTGGTCGAATGATTTCTCAGCCCTCCATAAAAAAAAGGAAATCCTTAATCTGTCTGGAGGAAACATAATAAAAAGAAACCCATGCTGGTTGCATGGTGGAGTAGAGATTACAGCATCGTCCATCTTACACCTGCATGCGGCATGCCCACTACTCTCTCTTCCGAAACTAATCCATTTTTTGTAACAAGAGTATTACCAAATCTGGACATGACTGCTTAATTAATACGACAATCATACTAGCGCGGCCTGTGATGAATCGCCGCTAATTGGTCCTCTCTCTTCCTAAACTAATCCATTTTGTAATAAGAGTATTACCAAATCTTGCATTACAGGAGGCCGCCGATGGAGAGTGTAAGAGTGGCCTGGAGGTCGAGCCGCCAGAGGTAGCCGCCGGCGTCGAGGCGCCACACATCGCAGGGAGCCACGAGGGAGCCGCGGCGAGGGCATGCGTGCGTGACACGCACTCGGCAGGTGAAACCGGCGCAGGTGCCCCACGCCGGCACGGCGGCGCCATCCTTGGCGGCGAGCACCACCCCCGCGTCCGAAGCGGTGGCAGCGTCGCTGCTCCAGCCTCCGGACACCGCACGGCTGAAAGCCAGGTTCATCCATGCGACGCGTCCCCACCTGTCGGAAACGAACGCCGGAGCCTCGTCGTCAGCGCCGCAGGCCGCGGCTGGCGGCACCTCGTCGTGGCGCAACGTTCCCGTCACGCTCTCGACCGTCACGCACGACGCCACTGGCCGCGGCGCCTGCGGAGGCGCCATCGGGGCCAGCGCGTCCTTCTCCGGCGATGGCTCATGCATGGGCGTCGCCGGTGGTGGTGGCGGCGGAGAAGTCGACGACGTTGTCCCCGACGAGGACGAGGACGGCGAGGACAGAGGCGTGTCCTCCTTCTGGACGAACTCCTCGCGCGTCGGCGGGGCAGCCGTATCCACTGCAGCAGGCACGGTAGCCGCCTTCTTGGGCTTCCGTCCCCTCCTTCCGCCGCCGCCGGCAGCAGCCTTCCGCTTCGCCTTCCCAGCACCCGTGGCCCTGACCGGCGCCGGCACGGCAGGCGCCATTGCCGCCGGCTTGGGCGCGATGGGCCTAAACTTGAGCATGATGTTCCCCATCTCCCACGCCTGGTTCCCAGCCCCGTACCTCGGCGCCAAGCAGCACCCTCCCTTCCTCTCCATCGTCGGTCCAAACAGTACAACAAGTTCAGGTACGGCGACGACTAGTCTGTGTTGCTTTCTTGGCTCGATCGGATGGGTGCCGTGGAGCGTGGGGCTTTAATGCAACGGGCGGAAGGGACACGCGTCGAGGAGCACAGGTGTCGCAAGTCGGAGCAGGGCTATGATTGGTCTCGCGCCAACACGTGGCCCCCGGCAGCACGTGAAAGGCACTTTGGTGCCGGCGAATCACAGCCTGCCATGAGAGACCCCATCGAGCTCCTTTGTTCGATCGATGAAGTGGCACTTGGTAAAGCATCGCTATCCAGCGTGGTGCCATCCATCATCCCCTTGCTCAAGTCCCGCACCCCAAAAAAAAACAAGGCTAAGACATTCTTTTCATCTCCTCGTCTCCTCCACCTTTGCCTCTCTTAGGGCATCTTCAGCGGGTCGATCCAAACGGACACCGCGGGTCCGAATTTGTCCGTCCGGCCGAAAAACAACGACCCAGCGGGCCGACCTAAACTAGTCCGGGAGGGAGGACACACCCATCCGCGGCCCAAATTTGGGGCACCGATGGGTCCGCGCGGACAGAAGCCGGAGAGGCAATCTGTCCGCCCGTGTCCTCGCTGGCCCCACTGTCAGCTACACAAAAAGTGTCTACGACGATGCTATACAAAAAGGTTCCTACTGCCGGCCGTATCTACTCGCCGGCGTGCGCCGCCGTCCTTGCCGCCGCCGTCGCGCGGCTACTCCTCGGCCACGTCGTCGTCCTCGGCGACGACGTCGGCCCAGGGCCGCTCGACGCGGGGGGCGGCGTCGTCGATAGCCTGCTGCGCGCGGGCGATCGCCGCCTCCTGGCGAGCGCGGCGGCAGGGCTCCACCTTCCCCCGCCGTCGGGCCTCCAGGTCGGCGGCGGCGGCGTTGGCCGCGTCGCGGCGGCTGCGTGCGGCGGCCCTGCTGGCCTCCCAGTGCGCCCGGTCCCTGGCGATCTCCTCCGCCAAGGCGGCGCCCAACGCCGCCTCCTCCGCAGCCATCTCCTCGGCCGCGCGCTTCGCGGCAGCGGCACGCACCACGAGCATGGCGGACAGAGCCTCCCGCTCCGCCGCCATGAACAGGCGCGTGTCCTCCTCGCGGTGCGCGGTCTCGAAGGAGGCGAGCAGGACAGCCTGCTCGTCGCTCGTCGCCGGCGCCACCTTCTCGTCGTCGAAGAGGCCGTCGAGGTCGTCGTCCTCCGCCTCCTGCGGCTGCGCTGCAGCCACCACCTCCACCTCCGCCATGGCCGCGTCGTCGGCCTCCGCGATGAGGTCTGCGGCGGCGAGGTACGGCCAGAGGAAGGGACCGGCCGTCGAGCCGACCGTGGCGATGTCGCGCGCGGCCGCCTCCCGCTCTGCCTCCACCAGGGCCGCCACGCCGCGGGCCGTGATACGTCCAAAACGTATCTACTTTCCTGAACACTTTTGCTATTGTTTCTCCTCTAATTTGTGAGTTTTGAATACAACTAACACGGACTGACGCTGTTTTCAGCAGAATTGCTCTGGTGTCTCGTTTTTGTGCAGAAATCCAACTTTCAGTAAAAATTCGAGAAAAATCATGAAAAATCCTATTTCACCAGAAGACCCACGGAGCCAGAAGACAGGAGGGAGAAGAGGCTCGAGGGGCCGTCACACAGTGGTGGCGCGGCCTAGCCCTGGCCGCGCCACCCTGGCGTGAGGGGGCCCCAGGACCCCTCTCGACCTCCCCTCTCGCGTACATATACCTCCTGATGACATAATATCGGAGAGACGGCGTTTTTCCCAGATAGACTTCCGCTGCGCCGCCGCCATCAGAAACCGCGATTCGGAACCAGAAACTCCGTTCTGGCAACCTGCCGGGACGGGGATTCAGAGGAGATCTTCATCACCATCACCACCGACGCTCCTCCATCGACCATCCATGATTCCCCCATCCATGTGTGAGTAATTCCCCCGCTGTAGGTGAGGGGATGGTAGGGATTGGATGAGATTGTTCATGTAATTTGATATGAGATTGATAGGGCATAGTGCCTAGTATCTTTATTTAGTGCCTATGACATTGTTGCAACTTGTTGTGCTTAATGCTTGTCACTTTGGGCCCGAGTGCCATGATTTCAGATCTGAACATGTTATTATTTCTATGATGATACTTGTTGTTTATGGTCTTACCTACAAGTTGTATACACATATTGTTGTCCGGAACCTGAGGCCCCAAAGTGACAGAAATTGGGATAACCGGAGGTGATGGCTATGATGTGAGGATCACATGTGTTCACCGAGTGCTAATGCTTTGCTCCGGTACTCTATTAAAAGGAGTACCTTAATTACCAGTAGTTTCCCTTGAGGCTCTGCTGCAACAGGCTGGTAGGACAAAAGATGTCGTGCAAGTTTCTCCTTGTGAGCACGTACGACTATATACGGAACACATGCCTATGATTGTTTGTACTAGGATGCTTTATCATTATTTATCTGCAATGCCTTTGTCTCATTGATTTCATGAATTATCTTATCCATGTAACGCCCGTAATCCATCCCTATGCCTACAGTATTTGTTCCTACTGTTTACAACTGTTACTATTACCGTTGCTATTTTACTACTGCTGTTACTGTTTCACTACTGTCACCACTATAAAACTGTTGCTACTGATAAACCACTGCGAGCGAGACTGTTTCCAGGTGCAGCTGAATTGAAAACTCATCTGTTAAGGCTTACATATATTCTTTGGCTCCCCTTGTGTCGAATCAATAAATTTGGGTAATACTTCCCTCGAAGACTGTTGCGATCCCCTATACTTGTGGGTTATCAAGACTATTTTCTGGCGCCGTTGCCGGGGAGCATAGCTTTATTTGTAAGTTCACTTGGTATTCATATTGTTCGCTGCAATCCTTTCATCATGGGTAAACCTCATGATGGAAAAGTTCCTATATTGCCATCCACTACAAGAAGAGGTACGACTCTCAACACCTCTGTTGCTCTTGATTCGCCATCTGTTATGAGTAAGTTGCTTACACCACCACACCCACACGCTACTGCTACTACTTCTGCTGAGATTGAAAATGCCACTGATAATTTAGATGATGCTTCTACTGTGTTTGATGAGAGTGGTTCACTAGGTTCCTTTTTAGATGCTACTATTGCTAGAGCTAAGTTGGGAAACACCACTGTTACACCTGTTAATTCACCTGAGTCTAGAGAGTGTCCTAGTGATGATTATGATGCTTATATTGAGCTTAATGATGATTTTATTGCAGAAGCACGTGCTGCTCGTAATGCAGGTAATGTTAAAGAACTTCTTGCCAGACGCTCTGTTAGATATAATTTGTCTCCTGATCCTAAGTTTGCTGCTTCTCCTATAAATATTAGAGACAAGGATTATGATTTCTCTTTGGATTTATCTTACATATCTATTGTTGAGAAAACTCCTTTTTGTGGTACTAAAGATGAGAGTGCTATGGAGCACATGAATGAGCTTTCTACTTTGAGTAACTTGTTTTCTGATGATATTAAGCTCCACACTTACTTTGTTGCTAAATTTTTTCCTTTCTCGTTGAAAGATGCTGCTAAAACTTGGTTTAATAGCTTGTCTCCTGGATCTCTTACTAGTCCTATTGCTTTGGTTAATGCTTTCTTTCAGAAATATTTTCCTGCTAGTGCTCAACATGCTGTTGTGCAGAAAATCTTTGATTTTGAACAGGGAAAAGGAGAGATATTGCCTGAATCTTGGTCAAGGTTTTGTTCTTTAATTAGAGCTTTGCCTAAAGAACCATTGCCTAAAAATGAACTCCTTGATATATTTTATAATGGACTAACGGATGAATCTAAGTCATATTTGGATAGTTGTGCTGGTTGTGTTTTCAGGGAAAGAACTCCGGCCGAAGCTGAAGAATTAATGGCTAAAATAAGCCGGAATCATGATGATTGGACTTTAGTTGAGCCAACACCAGCACCCACCCCTGCGCCATCTATAGAGCCTACGCCGAAGAAGAGAGGGATGATTGAATTAAATGACGAAGTTATGAAGGAAGCTAAGAAATCTCTTAAGGAGAAAGGTATTAAGGCCGAAGATGTGAAGAATTTACCTCCTATAGAAGAATTATGTAAGCCAATCCCTCACGCATCTACTATTGAGGTACACTCTCTCCAACGCTTTGATGAAAGAGATATTTCTTATACTAAACCTCCTGATCAATGCTTAGATGAATTTGATAATTTTATTGTTAAGCAAGAAAATTTTAATAGAATGGTGCATAATCATTTGTTGGAAAATTCTAGAGCTATTAACAAGTTGCAGGATATTGTGGAGAGAACCGCCAATGATGTGAAGATACTTGCTAAACATTTTCAAATGGTTCAAACACAAATTGATCAGCTTGCCAAGGTGCAAAAAGACTTGCTAGTTAATGCTACAAGAGAGAAGCAAGCATGTGAAATACGCACAAGAAGTGGTGCTACTACTCAAGACCCATTATATCCTGAAGGGCATCCTAAGAGGGTCGAGCAAGATTCTCAACGCACTGCAAGTGATGATATTCCTTCTAAGAAGAAAAGAAGAAGCATAAAACAACCGCAGAATCCTCTGATGCAGGTAAAGATCCTAACAGTGTTTCTATTTCTGATGCTGAAACTGAACCAGGAGATACTTCCAATAAAGAAGAAGTTGAAGAAGAACCAGAGAAGATTGACAAGAATGCAAAGTACACCAAAGAAGACTTCATTGCCAACAAGCATGGTAAAGAGAGGGAACCTTGGGTACAGAAACCAATGCCTTTTCCTAGTAAGAAACACAAATCCAAGGAAGAAGAACACTACAACAGGTTTTGTGAATGGATGAGACCTTTATTTTTGCAAATTCCTTTGTCTGATGCTATTAGAATGCCTCCTTATGCAAAGTACATGAAAGATATTGTCACTAACAAAAGCAAAATTCCTAGTGAGGAAATTTCTACTTTACTTGCTAACTATTCTTTTGATGGTAAAGTTCCAGAGAAGCTTGGAGATCCAGGTATACCTACTATTCCTTGCTCCATTAAAAATAACTATGTTAGAACTGCTTTATGTGATTTGGGAGCCGGAGTTAGTGTTATGCCTTTTTCTCTTTATAAGAGACTTGATTTAGAAAAATTGGTATCAACTGATATATCTTTGCAGATGGCTGATAAGTCTACTACTATTCCAATTGGTATATGTGAAAATGTTCATGTTCAAGTTGCTAACAGCTGTTTGATTTTAACTGATTTTGTTGTGTTGGAAATGCCTGAAGATGATAACATGTCTATTATTCTTGGGAGACCTTTTATAAACACTGCAGGTGCTGTTATCAATTGCAATCAAGGAAAAGTCACTTTCAATATCAATGACAAAGAGTATACGGTTTATTTTCCCAAGAAGATTGATAGGAAGAATGCTCTAAATTCAATCAAGCATGTTGAGACCATCAAAGTTGGTCAAATTATTTGTTCAGAGCGAAAGCCCAAGGAAGAATATCAAATTGTTTTGGTTGGGGCTATACCTATCAAAGTTGAGGTAACATAAGCATTAAGTGAAGTGCAAAGTTTTGCCTCATACAAAGTTAGTTTGGTAACAAGACTTGATCAACCTTGTTAACAAAGTGATTTTATATGAACAAAACTTCGTTTTCACCGCATCCACTCCACCTCACTTGTATTTACTTCATTCAATTTTGTTCCTTCAGTTAAGTTGTAT
This sequence comes from Dactylis glomerata, assembly GCA_007115705.1. NCBI lineage: Eukaryota > Viridiplantae > Streptophyta > Magnoliopsida > Poales > Poaceae > Dactylis > Dactylis glomerata. Next base: position 1,360,683 of record QXEO01000631.1, read on the forward strand.
GATTAAGAGTATCTCAGAGCTGCTACTTGCTTAGTTTTGATTTTCTTGAAATCTTTTCATCCTCGTTTTTCTGAGTTTTATCGATATGCCAATTTCTGAAAAATCCTCAAAAATAAAGTTTCTCGGAAAATTCCAAAAAATTCTTTATAAATTTTTATGTCAAAAATGGGGCAGAGAGACACCTGGGAGGCACCAGGTGGGGCAGCCACGCCACCTCACACACAGGTGGCGCGGCCCAGCCCTGGCCGCGCCACCCAGGTGTGAGAGGGCCCCACAAGGCCCCTCACTCATCTCTTCTTCCCCTGCTCTTTCTCTCTCCCGAAAAACACCGCCCCATTTGTTCAAGCCCGAGTTCTTGCTGTTCTTCACCTAGATTTTTCGATCTCCTTGTTCAGCCCAACATTTCTGCTGAAATTTGGATCATTTGTTCTCCGGTATGTGACTCCTCCACTTGTCCAAGTAGAATTTCTTTTGGTAAAGTATTTCTTGAGTATTTTAGCATTGTAGGTGACAGTATAAATGAGTATGCATGTTTGTTCTCTTGCTTAGAATTTTTATTTTGATGCATGTTAGCTCTCTAGTAACCCTCTATAGTAGTTTCCTACACTTGCTTGTCTTAAAATCACTTTTTATGAGTTTGTTGAAAAATTTCAGAGAAGGGAGATGGACAACTTCACATATGGAGAAGTGTTTGAAAGTGATGCACCAAGGTCATCAAGACCCTCAAGATCCACTGCTCAATACAGGATGTCTTATAATGAGGATCTTATGTCACCAAACCTTGAAGGGGACGATGGAGATGCACATCCATCCACCTTCCCTTGTATGAACTTTTTGAGTGATGCAGGGATTCTTGATGATTTCTTGCTCCTTATTAACAGGGTTGGGTTGACTGCTTACATGACAGATGAAAGTGATCATTATGCTATGCTTACAAAGATTTTCGTTGAAAGTTTTAAATTTACTAACGCTCATTACAATCCTTCCGTTGCATTTAAGATTTATGATAAGTCTACCACCATGCCTTTGGGGAGGTTTTGTTCTATTTTAGGTATTCCCATGTTTGGAACGGCCAAGAGGATACAAAATCACCCCGCTGATTTGTTGGAGCTTTACCGAGGGGTGACCAATGATGATGACCGCACCGCACAGCATGGCAAGATAAGAAATATTCAGCTCCCAGCTATTAGATATTTTACTTACTATCTTGCAACTAGTGTACTTGGTAGAGAAAACACTAGCAATATCTCCAATTATCATTTAGCTTTTCTAGCTACCGCTCTTGATGTTGGTAGGAAGTATAACCTTGGTGCTGTTATTGCTCGTCGCCTAGCCGCTAGGGGACCTATTTATGGAGGTATTATTGCCGCGCGCATTGTTGCTGAGCTAGGACTTTCTATTGCTCCTAATGATGTATTGTTGGCTCCACAGAGGCTTGATCTTGCTGCTATGAAACTCCATCATTTTGTTACTGCTAACTCTTGTGCAGGGAAATTAGTTTACAGGATGTTATTTATTGATAGAGAGGAAAGGGAAATTCCCTTGCCTCAGCCTAACTTGTTCAGCATTCACATGAGGCCATGGTCGTGCACAAAGGTGGAGTTGGACGATCAGCTTAGGCTGCTCGGTTTCAATATCCAACACGGCGCGGTGGTCTAGGAGGAAGAGGAGGAGCCGGCATATCGCTTCACCACGTACCACTCCGGGGCATCCTCGAACTCATATCAGGACGATGGTGCTTCTTCGTCACACTACGGAGGCGCCACCTCATGGTCGAGTTGGCCGAGTTGGGATTGATCTCCACTTAGGCCAAAAGCCTAAGCTTGGGGGGAGGTACGCCGACGTTTCACTCATCTACATATCATACTTTGTCGGACCTTTGTATATTCATGTTTCGCTTTCTCTAGTGTTTTTGTTCTTACTTCTGCTTTCCAAAACACAAAAAGACCAAAAATATTTCCGTTGTTTCTCTCTATTTGGTTCTTTAGTTTTCTATCTTTGGTTTGCTTTACTTGCTATTTTTGGTTTGCTACTTGAAAAAACCAAAAATATTTTGCTTTGTTTGCTATTTCCTTCCGCTTTTGTTTCAAAAATTCGAAAACACAAAAATATTTGTTGTTCTTCTTCGGTTTTGTAAAGTATGTTGCAGAGTTCAGTCTCCCGTTACTCCATTGGAGCTTGGTATTCACTTTATATTATTCAAGCCACACAAGTGAAGAGCAATAATGACGATATATGACAATCCGAGATGTGGTAAGAGGCTGGTATGAACTCTATTTGTTTTCATTTTTGTACATATACTCATCTATGTGGACATGCTTAGTCGGTTCATGTGGGGTATATGTCATCTAATGGATGCTTTGTAGTTCTTGCTTTCATATGATTAGTTTTAATTTACTATTAGCCTGTAGCATGTCATGTAGACGCTTGCATGCATTGTTTTATTCATAATATGGTATGATATTGTGGTATCCACCTCTGAAAGCTTCATTTGAATCGACTTGGCACATGCTCAAGCATGCATATGACTGAACAAAAAGTCAATTAAGCCTCGATGATCTAAATTGCCTCAGAGTTCTTGTATCATTTTTATGCCTATATTAATTTTGTTTTGTCGCAAGCATGATTATGATAGTTATTGCTCTCTCGATTGTCGCTTCCCAGTCTTTTGCTAGCCTTCACTTGTACTGAGTATGAGCTCTACTCGTGCATCCAATTACCAAAAACCAAGTCTTCCAAAGAGTCCACTATAAATTCCTATGCATGGTATTTGTAAGCCATTCCAAGTAAATTTTCATGTGCTACCTTTCAAAACTTTCAACTACTTCTCATTTTGTGCCACTGTTTTTAGCTCATGGGGACGTAGTGGTCGGAATTGCTATCTTCCATATTAAATTAAGTACCCCTCGACTAGGCAGCTTCATCTGCTCGTCATTAACTTTGCAAGGGAGCTGGTCAGACCATTATAATCTTAATTCTAAAAGAAAGAAAAAAGGCACTCCTCCAAAGGAATGTGAAAGTTGGTGGGCACCCGATGGAATCGGTTAGCCATGGTTTGAGAAAGAAAAAAAGGTGGGGAGGAGTGCCAAAGCTTTATAAAAGAGCACCAATGTGCCAAAATTTCAAAGAACTCGGAACCACTCTCACTTGTTTATTAAGTCGGCGAAAATCAAGAGATGGAGTTGACAGTTGGAAGTTTGAGCATCCTCATCGGGCCATCGGGTTCATCTCGCCTTTCAGATCCGACGAAACAAGATCCGTCGGCAAGTGAGCCCGAAACAGTAGCAATGATGGAGTATTCCGACGGTTCATCCAGCGAGGTAAACTCGCCGGTCAGCCTAGACGAAGAACTAAAAGAAATCGAAGAAGACAACAAAGCAAAGGAAAAACTCGACGAAGGAGTCCAACTCAATGATCTCATGATTTGCCTCGACAATATCTCAGACAAGTCAACAGACACATGGAAGATAGGGTTAGAGCTTTCTGAAGATGGTGACTCGATCTTCTCAAGCTTCAATAGTAACATCGGCAAACAATGCCAGGTGCTCGCCATTGTGGGAGACAACTCAGAAGAATTCGATGAAAATGACAACCCAGTGCTAAACCCAGCAAATATAGACAGAGGAGCATATCACCTAGTAGAAGGGCAAACATCAGAATCTCTCGCAGCCAGGGAAAAAATTCGACTATCAGTCGACGAGTGGAGGGTAATAAGAGAAGCCGTAGAACACGGCACACCAATACCATCAAATTCCAGCAAAGACATGCTTTTGGGATATCATTACACCCTAAGGCAGCAGGCAAAGCAATTAGCAAAGGAGAAAATAGAAATACAAAGAAGAAAAGATTCAGCCATTGCAGCTAGCGAAGCTGCTCGTAAAGCACGAAGCGACGCATCATACAACAACGCAAGGAAAAATCGTCGACACGGTTCAAGGTACGACAACCTCGAGTACTCCGACAGGCAAAGTAGTTCTAAAAACCTCGACTCGTCCTTCCTATTGGTCGACGAGCAGGGAAACATCTTACCGAAAACCCCTGAAGCGGCACTAGTGGCAGCGCAAGCATATCTACTTACAACTCGACCAAGTCCAGGAGATCCTAGAGAACATATGCATAGAGCAGCATTGAACAGACTCAACATGGTGGGCCACAAGCTATCAGCAAAAGGAGAAGAAGCATATCACCACAAGGAAGTGCACAAAGCAAGATCACCTCGCCGTCACAATAGTCCTCGGCGCAGAAGCAGCAAGCACCGATCTCGATCGCCATCACCAAAACAGCACGGTGGAACTCGAAGATCGTGATCCCCAAATGAAAAACGCGACTATGAAGACGACGAAAAAGAGATGGGGGCATCGTGCTTTACCCGCAGGGTTCGTACCACTCCAGTTCCCAAGGGATTCAAGCTACCTCATGATCAGCAAAAGTATGACGGATCACAGGAACCACAACCATGGCACACAGATTACTTACAAGCAGTTCAGATATTAGGAGGAACCAAAGAAACAGCAATACAAAGTTTGCAACTACACCTCACCGGCGCAGCAAGGTCATGGTTGAGCAAACTAGAGAAAGAATCTATTGGAAGCTGGGAAGACCTCACAAAACAATTTACAAGCAACTTCAGGTCAACATACAAACGACCAGCATCAATAGAAGAAGTCAAAGCATGTGTGCAACAACGCGACGAAACACTGCGGGCATACATCCAAAGATGGAGCCTTATCAAAAATTCAGCAGTCGAAGTTTCAGACGAAAGAGCAATAGATGCGTTCATCATTGGATTAAGGCGAAGAGACTTAGTCGAGGAGATGGGTAGAATCAAGCCGAAAACAGTGTCAGACCTCATGGACACAGCAAACAGATTTGCAGATGGAGAAGATGCGTGCAACAACAAGCGGACGCGATCTCCAGAGGACGACAGAAGAAACAGATATGGAAGTCAAAGGAGACGACCCCGAAATTACGACACCTACGGCTCCCATAGCCAAGTCGCCGCAGGTTACAAAGACAACAGCTATCAAGGAAGTGATCGCAGAAGCTTGGGATATCGAAGCTACGGAAAGGAGGACTATAAAAAGTTCCCTGCAAGAGAATCCAGAGAGTACAACCCATCGCCAGAAGATATGCTCAACGGGCCTTGTCATATACACTCAGCGTTCGTCGATGGGAAGCGGGTATCAAGGCACGCAATGAAAGACTGCACAACATTCTTAAAACTACAAGAGGCAGCGCTAAACAAGCAAATCGAAGCAAGGCGACAAGGATTTGAAGGAAGCAACAATCCTCCGGCAAAACAGCAAGGAAACAACGGAGCTCCTCAAGGACAAGACCAGCAAAACCAGGGGCACGATGACGACGAAGGGTATGTCCCATCGAAAGGACACATCACAGCAATGATACAACCTGTGCCCAAGTCAAACAAAGAAGATAAGAGTATAACTCGACAAGTCAATCTAGCAGTCATCTCACCTCCAGCCGCAACGGAGTATCTGCACTGGTCAGAACAACCAATCGAGTTTAACAGAGAAGACCACCCTATAACAGTACCTCGGCCGGGAAACGCGCCTTTGGTACTCAAAGCTCAAATTGGTACGTATGATGTCGACAGAATATTCATGGACGCAGGGAGTGGAATTAACCTGATATATGCGAAAACGCTCCGAGCAATGCATATATCACTAGAGTTCCTGAAACCAACGGATTGTTCCTTCCACGGGATCGTGCCAGGAAGTGCCAATTACCCGTTGGGTCGAATAGCACTCAATGTTTGCTTCGGCAACCGACAGAACTACAGAAGAGAAAAGTTAGACTTTGAAGTCATGGACTGGCCATCTCAATATCACGCGATCCGCGGACGACCCGCGTTTTTGCGATTCATGGCAGTTCCTCACTATACATATTTGGTACTTAAAATGCCAGGACCAAGAGGAATAATTACAGTAAAAGGGAGTTTTGAAATCTCAGATCTCTGCGACAGGGAGTTCCACAAGATGGCGCAAAATTTTGGCGTAGTAGCCAACCATGCAGAAAAGGCAAAAAGCGCGACTACAGAGGGAGTCAAGCCACTCGAAGGACGCGTCGCGGAGCCCGAAATGAAGAAACCACGAGTAGAAGCATCAGGAGAAGACACAGACGCAGAGGAAAAAGGGAAAGCCATGGCGGCATAAGCATCAAAAGACAATAGAGTAGAGTAGAACAATACGGCTGTAAAAGCCACGAGTTATACCAGGGGCAATGCCCTCTAGATCCAGAACACAGGTCACAGGCCGGATCTCTTGGGTCACCCCATGTATCTTACATTACAAGTATAATAAAGAAGAAACGTTCCTCATATTCGAGTTTACGAGTCTTTAAAAGAGAAAAGTGTGGCAAACGCACAAATCATACAATAACGCCATGAGAATAAGTTTCAGACATATAGTCGCGAAATAAATAAACTCTCGCGTTCCACATACACCTTACAACATCGGGTTGTCAGAATCATCTACACCTAAAGGGTCTAAGTAGTGAAACTCGCGGAAAAACGCGGAGTCTTCTTGCAACAACCTGGCTATAATTCGTCGGGCAGGCTGCAGGGTACTCTCTAAGTGTACTCGAAGGCTTGCCCCACCAGGAGGATAGCTCAGCGACATAGAACTATAATTGAGTCTTGGCTGCCACTTGCGTATCCACCCAAGAGCAAAATTGGCACCTGCCACTAGGTTCAGTTCTATCAACCGATGGACTCGCTGGCTGGATCTGAAAACATCAAGAAGCAATGGAAAAGTAGCAGGCAGAGGATTGCGAGGAAGCATGACTGAGTGCATAGTTACGAGAGCTCTCCTACAGCCATCCACTACCTCGCCAATATGCTGGGCACGGTCCTGAAGCAATATAATAGCGCTTCGGCGTCGAGGATCAGACCATAAATTTTCAACACCTGCGGACATCTTTTCCAGAGCCGCACTTCGCTCGGTAACCCGACGATCTTCAGCAGCGAAATCCAAGCAAGTGCCTATAAGGGCAAAGGATATCATAAAAATAACAGTGGAGCAAAAAGCGAAGAAAATAAGTCGAGAGGAAACTCACATTGCAGCATTTCACAGGCGGATTCGACGATACCAAGAATAAAAGAATTGCATTCTTCGTGATGCAAAATCTTTGCCGTCAAGCTGGACACTTCATCACCAAAAGTCGATATCTGCTTCGTCAGGGCAGAAGTTTTGCTAGCTTTATCAAACGCCATCTGAGCTTGGCGTTTGGCTGAAGTCAAACGAACCTCAAGGTCAGAAATCCTTGAAGAATATTCTGCGCATTGATCGCATCGACTAGGAGGCGACGGAATCGTCGAATTCAACGTATCGGCAGAGAAAGGAGCAGGCCCGCAAATCAAAGGGTCATCGACATGCGTCAACTGAAAGCGAAAGAAAAGGAAGAAGAAACATCTTAGAAAGGCAGCACAGGACTTCATAAGAAAGATATATTTACACGAGATCACAACCCTATGACTAAAGCTCTCGGGTTGCACGCAACTAAAAAGTTTTTACATTCAAAAAGGAGAAACTTAAAACTACAAAAGAGCCGAGTCTACGCCACCTCAGCATTTTGCTCCGTGGCAGAAGAGGGCACGGCCGATTCCTCGCCAGAAGTCGACGGCGGCACTGGATCTTCCACAGCTGGAGATGGTGCAGCAGATGCCGCAGAAGATGCCGAAGGGGAAATAAGTGTCACTAGTGCAGGTGCCAACTTCTTCGCCTTCTCGAAAAAAGCCTTCATCTCGTCGCGGGTGCGGCCATGGGGAGTGCTCACCCTCTCCCAGTCGAAGTCCGTACCATGCGCAAGGGACAGTGCAATAGCACCCTCGGCGCCACGCTTGATAGAAAGCCCTTTCAACTGGAGGGTGGGGTCTTCAGTGGTATCGAAGGACTTGGCTAGAGTACTCAAGTTGTCCTTCGGAACTGCTGCCCTTTTCTTCGGCCACAACCCGACAAACAATTGTGATTAAACGCGGTTAACTAACTCGAAAGTTTCCTGGATAGATATCCAGTTTTCCTCGAGTAGGTTAACCGCAGTCATCAGAGGATCATCGTCCGGTGGCAGGGACGACGGAGATACCCCGGTAAATCCTGCACGACACAAAGCAGATAGAAGAGAAAAAGAAGAGAAAAATGTCAGCAAGTACAACAGTGCAACAGAAGTCGAAAATAGGAGACAAGGCGAAACACTTACTTTCAGCAGCAGTGGACATTGTGTGGAGACGCTCCGCCACGGCTTGCTCTCGCTGGGCATGATCCTTGTTGGCATCAGCTAAAGCTTTTTTAGCTTTCTTCACCTTACCAAGCGCAGATTTCTACGACTTCTCAGCATTTGCCTTGGCAGTGGCCACAGCATCGTAAGCTTTCTGAGAAGCATGGAGCTCCGCCTCCAGCGATGCAATCCGAGCGTTAGCCGTCACCAGAGCAACTACAGAAGAGGAGGCAAGCGTGTCAGATAAGAGCAAAGTATAAGTACAAGGGAAAAGTCATGACTGGACGTCAACAGTGCACCTTCGGACGCTTTCGCAACCCTCAGGTATCCAGCACATTCCGTGCCTAAGGCGACAAATCTCTTCAATAATGCCTAAGAAAAAGGACGTGTAAGAGCACAAGTATATGCAAAGGAAAGATAAGAAAAGGAAAAGCAAGAGGAATTGCTCACATCATCGGGAGAACCCGTCGGGTTCCTTGGCCTTCTTTGAGCGTTTGTTGCTTCGAGTTTCCGGAATCTTCTTGACAGAAGCCCTGGTGACCCTCGGTGCGACAACTGGCTCATGGGGTTCAGCAGCGGTCATTGGCGACATCAAAGGAGCAGTTGAATCATCTTTTGGCGGCTCTTCGTCATCTCTATAAAGAAGAAAGTACATTATATGCCATACTACAGAAACAAGACAAGGATAATGCAAATGAAGAACTCAAATAAAAGACTTACGACGCCAGGAGGTCGAAGAGATCCATATCTTCTGTTAAGACAGGAGATTTCTCCGCAACTGCTTGTTGCAAAGAGGAACTCGAAGAAGCAAATTCGTCGACTCGTTTCCTCTTCTTGTCCAAACAAGTGTCTTCAGGCCGTATAGGAGGAAGCGATGTCGACGAACTAGTATCCTCTTCTGATTCTTCGGCATCATCTCCGTCCTGATTGTCATCAGCCTCGGGGGCTTCAGATATAGGCCTGGCCAGATCAGCCAGAAGGGGCCCTGCCTCTGGAAGAGGGGGGCGCGAGAGGAGAAATTGGTGTCCCTGCACGCGAATGCGTTATTAGAGTGAGTAAGGAAAAAGAAAACATAGTTTGAGAAACACGAGAGTCGATAACAAGAAGCCAAGAAGTAAGCAGATATATACCTCAGGAAGAGGGTGCATGGAGTCGAAGAAATCAGCAGTCAAATCGGCAACTGCATGTTCTTTGGTGAGCTTGGTGAGACCTGACTCGCTTGTCGACATCTTATTTCGATATCAGATCTTCAGAGACGCGAGTAGAATCTTCCAAGCCGGAGTAACTCCAAAGTTTGGTAAGGCGGTGTTGTAGGGGTTGAACTCGACGTTGAATGAAAAACGCCATGAGTTGAATACCCGATAAAGCGCCTCCTTGACCTCCTTTTAAAGCTTTGATGCGAGAAAGAAGAGGAAGAATTTGTTCGACTTCCGCATCTGAGGGGAGCGTATCCCACGAAGCTAATTTCTTTACCTCCTGGGAAGCATCAAAAGGAGGTAGGCCGTATTCATCTTCAGGAGAGGATTTGCGGTCCTTGATATAGAACCACTTGGTCCTCCACCCTTGGACAGATGCGGCCATAGAAAATTCAAGGTATTGTGCTTCAGGGCGCACAGAAACGACAACCCCGCCCAGTTCGGGTTTTCTAGCCAACGCAACATTGGGGCGGAGCCGAAAAATTGACCTCCAGAGAAGAAAGTGGGGCTCAATGCCCAAGAACGACTCGCAAAGAGTCACAAAACACGCAATGTGCAGAAGAGAGTTAGGTGTGAGCTGGTGAAGCTGTACACCGTAAACAAAGAGAAGCCCATGAAGGAACTCGTGGGCAGGAAGAGACAGACCACGGAGGAGGAAAGCGAGGAACATTACCCGATAACCACTCGGGGGCTTCGGGATACGCTCCGTGCTTGGAAACCGTCCATCCGGGCCTTCTCCACCTCCTTCTCCGTGATAGCAGAGGTCACCCAGCTGGTCGCAACGTTCGATTTTCCCTTGGCCATGGCGTTCTTGCTCGCTAGGTGCTTCACGCGCATCTATCAAATCTGTGCCTGGGGGCTATGCACGAAAGGAGAAGGAAGCAAGAACGGCAATGGCGGCGGTGGCGGAGAGAAAGAGCTGGTAAACAGTAAGATTCCCCACGATCCCCCTTATATATCTTCTGGGAGAAGGATCGTGGGCTGAGACGTGGCGCAAAGATAGGAAACAGTAAGTCCACTAACGGTCAAAAGTTGAGAAATTTATAGTACTGCCCATGCAACGGTTCACAATGGTACAGAGTGACGTACTCATTGATGTAATAAAGAAGATAATATAAGAAAAAGGAAAAGATGGCGCCGACAAGTGCAAAATAGGTGCACAAGACTGTATACGAAGGAGTTTCGATTATAGCCATGGGGGCTACTCTTTTCAAGAATGGTGAATACAACTTCTCTCTGAAGTGGTGGATTAGTATTCAACGACAAGATGTTCTTAAAAGTATCTCAAAGTTGCAGTATCTCGAGCTGAAGTATGATGGACTACGCTATATTTTGAGCCTATACTCGAAAAAAGTCTTTTTCGACTATAGCCTCGGGGGCTACTCCCATCGGGAGCGCTGAGCGCGCACCCGACGATATTTCTTGGTAAAGCATCAGAGTTGGAGAAGTGCAGGAGTGTTACTCCCATCGGGAGCGAGTTTTATGGTTGAAAGAAACCCGAATATTTTCAGTCAAAATTTGACTGCGACATGAGATTCTCGAGTTGCGTTATCGCAACGCAACTCGAATGCCGTGACTTGTCACGAAGGTAAGACCCCGGGATCCGTCCTGTGTGGCCTGGTATACGCACATGGATGCGCTCTGCTGGTATGTATCCGTGTCTACGACGCGAAGAAAATCCTGGTGGACGCACTAGGTACCCTGAGAACCACTGGGATTCATTCTTTGTAAGTCCTAAATGCGGCAAAAGAGTGGGTTTGACCGGTATCCTGAATTCAAGTCCAAGGGGATTGAATTTGAAGTAGGTGACAAGTATCTGTTCCGGCAGTTAACTGACCTCTTGATCCGTCAGAGTTGTCAGGCTTGTTCATCAAAACCCCTTGTGAAAAAATATCATGAAAGTAAGTCAAAAGACCAAGCCGAAGATTTGAAGATAAGAAGAAGTTGAAGAATTGATCAGATCGAAGATTAGAGATTCAACCCAAATCTACAATTCTGGTAGAATCTCAGGGGCTACTGACAAGGGTATAGTTAATAGAGCCCGTTAGTTGAGTACCCCTGAGGCCCGTATAGCTAGGCCCAATTGTAATGATAGTCGAATACGAGTTCCTACCGTATGTCGATATTGTAATTGAAAGGAATATGCCCGAGAGGCAATAATAAAGTTGTTATTATATTATTCCGTGTTCATAATAGATGTTTATTTTTCATGCTAGAATTGTATTAATCGGAAACATTAATACTTGTGTGATTAATAAACTAAAAGGGTTCCTGGTAAAGCCTCTCTTTTATACTAGCTCGTTGATTAACTGATGATCAAGGTTTCCTGATCATGAACATTGGATGTTGTTAATAACGGGGTCATATCATTAGAAGAATGATGTGATGAACACTCACACCCATAGTACGAATAGCAATACGATCAAGTCATCAAGTTCATTGCTATATCAAACTCATGCGAAGTAGTTCTAATCCTTAGACCATGAGATCATGTTAATCACTGATACCGGAAGGGTACTTTGATGATATCAAACGTCACACCATAATAGGGTGATTATAAAGGTTGATTTGGGTACTCTGAAAGTATTAGTTGAGGCTCATGGATCAAGAGTGGGATTTGTCCATCCGGATGACGGAAAGATATTCTCTGGTCCCTTCTCGGTGATATTGCATTGGAATCGCTTGCAAGCATGTGACTAGGTCACATGAATGCATTATCACGGAACGAGTAAAGAGACTTGTCGGGAACGAGATCGAACTAGGTATGGTTGATACCAAATGATCGGATCTCGGACAAGTAATAATATCGCGAGACAAAAGGAATTAACTATGTTCGTTACTGGTTCACACGATCACTAGTTCATCGTTGAGTAAGTGGGAGTCATCATGGATTTCCAGATCCCGCTATTGATTATTGATCAGAGAGGAGTCTCGATCATGTCCACGTTATTCACGAACCGTAGGGTGACACACTTAAGGTTCGCCATCGATTTTGAGTGGATACGATACTCTGATCAAATTACAGGACGGCATAAGGGTTGTTTCAGAAAAGCACCGAAACTGTTTCGGGATATCGAAATAACTCAAGGGTGTATTTGTTAATGTTTGTTAATTGAATGAATTAACAAATATTAAAGAAATAAAAATGTTTTATTAAATCAATAAGTGTGAATTTTAATTAGCATGAATGCCATGCAAAATTAAAATGGGGGTTACCTCATGTTGATGAGGGGGTTACCACCATGAAGGGAATGAAGAGGGGGTTACCACCATGAAGAGGAGGAGGCCTCCTTGGCCGGCTAACCCCTTGGGGGCTGCCCCTCCTCTCCTATATAAACCCCTCCCCTTCCTCCATGTGAGACACTTCTTGATCCTCCCCTCCCTTGCATAGTTGCTGCCCAAATTCCGTCTTGGCTTAGCGAAGCTCTGCCGGAATTGTAGTTCGTAGTTCATACACTTGGAGAAGTGTGTAGAGGAGTGTCCAGCGGATCCCTTCTTCCGCTGCCCCGCTAGACCGAGGGCGTGGAGGAGTCGACGTCGAGCTGTACGTGTGACCGAGCACGGGGGCGCTGCCACTTGTGGCGCCGGGTACATGATCTTGTGATCGTCAAGTGAACCACGACGTCGACTACGTCAAGTGAACAACTACGTCGACTACGTGCGTCTTCACCAACTCTCCATCGTCAACGTTTGTGCGGGAACGTAATCCCCGCTTACGGTCATCGAGGGTTAGTATCCGTTGCTACCACCTCGTAGAGTATCTTGGCTAGTTTATGCGTTCAAGCGTAGGAAATTTTTTGTTTTCTATGCTACGAACCCATCAGTGGTATCAGAGCCATATCTATGCGTAGTTGCTATGCACGGCTAGAACACATGTGGATGTGGGCGTTGATGATCATGTTATTGCAATTTTTTGGTATTTTGGATCATAGTGGCATAGTGGGATTGAAGCTGCCCGAGACTAACCTTACGTGACCACGTTCACGAGACTTGTCCCACACTTGACATGCTTCGGCATATGTGGCTTTGCGGGTGCACGTTTCTCCCACTATATTATGATCTATTTTACAAAGAGTTGTTAATAATATTTTTATCACCGTTGTGGTTCTTGTTCGTAGGTAAGAACGGTTCTTCCTAGAAAGCCCCAAACCATGTAAAATATGCAAGACAAATTAGAAACGTCTAACTTGTTTTTACAGGGCATGTGATGTGATATGGTCAAATTGTTTATGTTACAAATTGTATGCGATGATCTTTTTTGTAAGTTATAAACAACCGGCAGGAGCCATATGGTTGTCTTTACATTTAAATGGCCTGCGTGCCGTATATATATATATATCCAAGTGATATATTGTAATGGAGGAAGACAACCAAGTTGGCACGCCATGGACCTTGGTGCTACGCCGGTGGAATGATGGAGATCATGCCATGACGCACAAGATGGAGATCGAGTGCATGAAGGACCATATCATATCACATTATATATGCATGTGATGTTTATCCTTTTATGCATGTTATTCTGCTTAGATTTGACCGCGCGGTAGCATTATAAGATGATCCCTCTCACATAAATATCAAGATAAAATGTGTTCTCCCATAACATGCACCATCACGAAAGTTCGTCGTTTTGAGACACCTTGTGATGATCGGGTGTGATAGACTCTACGTTCACATATGACGGGTGTAAGACAGTTTTACACATGCAAATGTTATGGTTCTACTTGGCGAGCCTAGAATGTACAGACATGGCCTCGGAACACGAACCGAAAGGTTAATCATGAGTCATATGGTTGATATGATGAACATGGTGATGTTCGCCTTTGAAACTATACCGTTGCACGTGATGATCGGTTGCGGTATAGTGGATTTGGTTCATGTAATCACTTAAGAAAACTAGGAGGGATGTTGTTTTTAAGTGGGAGTTCACGTAGAATTTGATTTAACCTGAACTCATTCTATTATGAACTTAGTCTAAGTTAACTTTGCAAATAATTTGTAGATCATGGCACCACCTGCTCTGAATTTCAATGCGTTCATGGAGAAAGAAAAACTAGCCACCAACGGTAGCAACTTCACCAACTGGGCACTTAACTTGAGGATCCTCCTCAATGCCTCTCAAAAGGGCTATGTGCTTGAGGCACCGCTAGGTAACCCGCCTGCAGGAGATGCTCCTGATGAAGAGAAAATTGTTTTTCTGACTCGTAAGGAGGGCCACAGTTTAGTTCATTGCGGCATACTGTATGGACTTGAGCCGGAGCTGCGAAAACATTTCGAGAACAGCAACGCTTATGATACAATGGGAGAGTTGAAACTGATCTTCGACTCCCATACTGCCGTAGAGAGTTATGATGCTTCAGAAAAGTTCTTTAGCTGCATGATGGAAGAGAACAGCTCCGTTAGTGAGCACGTACTCAAAATGTCTGGGTACGCCGATAAGCTCATCTCCTTGGGAATAACGATTCCCAATAAGTTGGGAATACATCGGGTTCTCCAATCTCTCCCACCTAGCTTCAAAGGCTTTGTGATGAACTACAACATGCAGGGCATGAGGAAGTCTCTCCCCGAGCTTCTCTCAATGCTTAAGACTGCAGAAGTGGAGATCAAAAAGGAACATCAAGTGTTGATGGTCAATAAGACCACTAGTTTCAAGAAAGGTAGAAAGGATAATAAGTCCAAGGGAAGAAACAAGAGGGACGGCAAATCTGTTGCCGGTTCTGAGAAGAAACCCAAGGCTGGTCCTAAACCTGAAACTGAGTGCTTTTACTGCAAGGAAATGGGTCACTGGAAGCGCAACTGCCCAAAGTATCTGGCGGATAAGAAGAACGGGAAGATTAACAAAGGTATATATGATATACATGTTATTGATGTGTACCTTACTAGTAACCGTAATAGCACCTGGGTATTTGATACTGGTTCGGTTGCTCACATATGTAACTCGAAACAGGGGCTAAAGAATAAGCGGCAACTTGCGAAGGATGAGGTCACGATGTGCGTCGGCAATGGATCAAAAGTTGATGTGATCGCCGTCGGGACGCTGCCTCTACATTTACCATCTGAATTAGTTTTAAACCTGAATAAATGTTATTTGGTGCCTGCGTTGAGCATGAACATTATATCCGGATCTTGTTTAATGCGAGACAATTATTCATTCCAGTCTGAGAACAATGGTTGTTCGATTTATATGAATAATATCTTTTATGGACATGCACCTGAGAAGAAAGGTTTATTTCTTTTGAATCTTGATAGTAATGAAACACATATTCATAACGTGAATGCTAAAAGAATTAAGTCAAATGATAATATGGCCGCATACATGTGGCATTGCCGTTTAGGTCATATTGGTGTTAAACGCATGAAGAAACTTCATTCGGATGGACTTCTGGAATCACTTGATTATGAATCATTTGAAACATGCGAGCCATGCCTTATGGGCAAGATGACTAGAACGCCGTTTTTTGGTTCAATGGAACGGGCGACAGACTTATTGGAAATCATACATACTGATGTATGTGGACCTATGAGTGTGCCGTCGCGTGGTGGATATCGTTATTTTCTTACTTTCACTGATGACTTAAGTAGATATGGGTATATTTACTTAATGAAACACAAGTCTGAAACATTTGAAAAGTTCAAAGAATTTCAGAGTGAAGTAGAAAATCATCGTAACAGAAAGATTAAATTTCTACAATCTGATCGTGGAGGAGAATATCTTAGTTACGAGTTTGGCACACATATGAGAGAATGTGGAATAGTTTCACAACTCACTCCCGCTGGAACGCCACAACGAAATGGTGTATCCGAACGTCGTAACCATACTTTATTGGATATGGTTCGGTCTATGATGTCTCTTACCGATCTGCCACTATCTTTTTGGGGTTATGCGCTAGAAACAGCCGCTTTCACTTTAAATAGGGCTCCATCTAAATCCGTTGAAATGACACCGTATGAATTATGGGTTGGAAACAAACCTAAGCTGTCATTTCTAAAAGTTTGGGGATGCGATGTTTATGTGAAGAAACTTCAGCCTGATAAACTCGAACCCAAAGCGGAAAAATGTGTCTTCATAGGATACCCTAAAGAAACAATTGGGTACACCTTCTATCACAGATCCGAAGGCAAAGTGTTTGTTGCTAAGAACGGATCCTTTTTGGAGAAGGAGTTTCTCTCAAAGGGTGTGAATAGTAGGAAGGTAGAACTCGATGAGGTTATTGAACCTCCTCTTCATGAATTGGCGAGTGGCGCAGCGCCGGAAACCGTTCCGGTGGTGACTTCACCAAATGAAGTGGGAGCTAATGATGAAGATCATGAAACTCCAAAAGAGGATACTACCAAACCTCGCAGGTCGACAAGAACACGCACCACTCCTGAATGGTACGGTGATCTTATCGTAAATGCCATTGTTGAGAATGATGACCCTGCGACGTATGATGAAGCGATGATGAGCCCAGATTCCAACAAATGGCATGAAGCCATGAAATCCGAAATGGAATCCATGTATGAAAACCAAGTATGGACTTTGGTGGAACTTCCCAATGACCGAAAGGCCGTTGAGAATAAATGGATTTTCAAGAAGAAAACAGACGCTGATGGTAATGTGACCGTCTATAAAGCACGACTTGTCGCAAAAGGTTTCCGACAAATTCAAGGAATTGACTACGATGAGACTTTCTCACCCGTAGCGATGCTAAAGTCTGTTAGGATTATGTTAGCAATTGCTGCATTTTTCGATTATGAAATTTGGCAGATGGATGTGAAAACCGCGTTCCTTAATGGTAACATTGAGGAAGAGTTGTACATGGTACAGCCCAAGGGTTTTGTTGATCCTAAGGATGCTGACAAGGTATGCAAACTTGAGCGATCCATTTATGGACTGAAGCAAGCATCCCGGAGTTGGAATCTCCGTTTTGACGAAGTTATCAAAGGGTTTGAATTTGTCAAAACTTATGGAGAAACTTGTATTTACAAGAAAGTGAGTGGGAGCTCTGTAGAATTTCTAATATTATATGTGGATGACATATTGCTGATTGGAAATGATACAGAACTTTTGAAAGGCGTAAAAGATTACTTAAATAGTAAGTTTTCAATGAAAGACCTTGGTGAAGCGGCGTATATTTTAGGCATCAAAATCTATAGAGATAGATCGAGACGCTTAATTGGGCTATCACAAAGTACATACCTTGACAAGATTCTAAAGAAGTTTAGAATGGAAGAAAGTAAGAAAGGGTTCTTACCTATGTTGCAAGGAAAGATATTGAGTAAGACTCAAGGTCCGGCTACAGCTGAAGATAGAGAAGAAATGAATAAGATTCCCTATGCCTCTGCCATAGGCTCTATCATGTATGCCATGTTATGTACAAGACCAGATGTGGCACATGCTATTAGTTTGACTAGTAGGTACCAATCTGATCCAGGTTTGGAACACTGGACGGCGGTCAAGAATATCTTTAAGTACTTATGAAGGACTAAGGATATGTTTCTCGTATATGGCGGTGAAGAAGAGCTCGTCGTAAGTTGTTACATCGATGCTAGCTTCGACACTGATCTGGATGACTCTAAGTCTCAATCTGGGTACGTATTTGTTATGAATGGAGGAGCGGTAAGCTGGAGGAGTTCCAAGCAAAGCGTGGTGGCAAGATCAACTACAGAGGCGGAATACATTGCTGCTTCAGAAGCAGCAGAAGAAGCAGTTTGGATGAAGGAGTTCATATCCGAACTCGGTGTGGTTCCGAGTGCATTGGATCCGATGGTTATCTATTGTGACAACAATGGTGCCATAGCCAATACTCAGGAACCAAGGTCTCACAAGAAATTCAAGCATGTAAAGCGCCGATTTCACTCCATCCGTGAACATGTCGCGGATGGTGATGTAAAGATTTGCAAAGTGCACACGGATCTGAATGTGGCAGACCCGTTGACTAAAGCTCTCCCCAAGGCAAAACATGATCAGCACCAGAACTCAATGGGTGTTAGATTCTTTACTATGTAATCTAGATTATTGACTCTAGTGCAAGTGGGAGACTGAAAGGAATATGCCCGAGAGGCAATAATAAAGTTGTTATTATATTATTCCATGTTCATAATAGATGTTTATTTTTCATGCTAGAATTGTATTAATCGGAAACATTAATACTTGTGTGATTAATAAACTAAAAGGGTTCCTGGTAAAGCCTCTCTTTTATACTAGCTCGTTGATTAACTGATGATCAAGGTTTCCTGATCATGAACATTGGATGTTGTTAATAACGGGGTCATATCATTAGAAGAATGATGTGATGAACACTCACACCCATAGTACGAATAGCAATACGATCAAGTCATCAAGTTCATTGCTATATCAAACTCATGCGAAGTAGTTCTAATCCTTAGACCATGAGATCATGTTAATCACTGATACCGGAAGGGTACTTTGATGATATCAAACGTGTGACGACCTCAAATTTGATAACAAATTCGAAGTGCCCGTTATGTAATCCATCACAATCCCAGAATCAATGTTGTGATTTACATAACGTAGTTGATATCACAGTCATAGACATTAATAGTAAATAAAAGGGATTACATAGGTGGTCGCACAGACCAAACCTTACAATACATCAATATGCAGCGGAATAACACTTTGGGTCCATATTGTCAAGCTTCAACCGCACAGGCAAAGCAGACAGTAGGAAACGAGCCTAATTCGCAAAGCCGTCAATGAGTCTTTCCTTCTTGATCTTGCTCCTTCAAGTCTGGCCAAGTTAATAGCCAGGGACACAGCCATGAGTACATTGGATGCACTCGCAAACCATCTTATAGACAAAGTGATGAAAGAGATATGCATGGTTGATATGGTGGACTAAGCACTAAGTTTATTTGCAAAAGCTAGTTTTATTTCCCAAGAATGTTTATTGGTAGAAAAGAAGTTTTAATTCTCTAGGTTCAATCTAAAGAGGAATTTCAAGAGTGTCAATATCATGGTCAAGTCAAGTCCATTCAGTTCATGTCATTCACCAAGTTCACCATAAGTTGTTTTCATTATTGACAAAAGTCAAGTACAGCTTGCCAACCGTCCATGACCGCGGACGCGGCTATTCGAATAGTTTGAAAACCTCTGCAGAGGGGTACACTTTACCCACAAGAATCGATACATCTGCCGGGAGAAGTCCACGGATCGACATACGCAAAGTATGCGAGGTTCAGATAATCAAACAAACTCTTTCACTTGTCTACTCTAGTATGGGATCCTTCCCTAGAGCCCGAGACACGGATTTCCCCGTTTCGGCGCCTCTAGTTTTGCCCACTCCGGGATGCCGGACGGATGGAAATCTTCAGGAAGGAAAATTTCCAATAACCACTTGGTTTGGAAGCAACCATGCATGGAATGCTTCTATAAAGGATGAAACAAGACCTCCCATACTAAAATAAACAAGCTAGGAATAAGCCCCTTCCCATTCAGGGGTAATGTGGTTGTACGGTATAATTGGCTCCCATGGTACATCACTCGTTGTCATTGAGAAATATATTTCATAGTTCTTAGTCAAGATTGATTTTCTTTCATAAAGCCATTATGTAGGAACAATCTCCATTTCAAGTTTCAAGTTCAAGTCACCAATTTCAACTAGAGTTCCCCTTATAGACGGCCTCAATATTATTAGCGACTAAGCCACTACTTTGAGTGATGACCACTGAATAGAGTTGGATAAACTCAGCTTGATGCTCTTGTTAAGCAAGAGATCACTATACTTCTATCATTCTACTCTAACAATTCAATCATGCAATTTACTTAAAATAAGTAGAATGCAATATTAAAACTGGGCATGGGGAGTATGAATCAAAAGATGGCTTGCCTGGCTTGGCAAAGTCAAAATAGTCTTCATCTTCATCTTTGATTGATTGATCTCCATCTCCATTTCTTGGTGGACTTCGGGATCCATTCTCCTTACTCTCGTTATCGTCTAATCGTAGGAAAGTAAATAAGCATACAATCACCACACAATTCACAAACAACACATACTCACTATAAGGATACTTGGGTAAGAGAAACGATCTAGGAAGTCTATGGAGAGTGGCTTCAACTTAATTGAGTTCATATAGATAGAATTATCACTTTGTGGACTTAAGGGTGGATTTAATTTACTTTGAATTGTGAAATATCTCTTGCAAGTCCTTATTGACCAAAGTTCATATGCTACTAGTATATGTTCAAGATTATGGTTCATCTAAAGAGGATTCATAGGGTTTGTAGTATTTCTCTTTTATTGAAGCCATTTCTAGTTTGCAACTATTTAGTAATCAAATTTGAATCTACCAGTACAATCTATTAATCCTAGTTGAATTGGATCAAAGGTTATAGATCAATATTTAGAAATGTGATTGATTCGAATAGGTTCCATATCATTTCCATATTTTGAGATTGGTGTGCAAGTTTGAGTTTTTAATTACTACTATGTAGTATTTAATTTACCAAATACTTCCTACAAGCTCACATGGACTAAGATCAATACCTACAGATGGGTATTTGGAAATGTGGTTTGAAACTAAGATTTCCATAGGTATTTCGATTAGAGGTTTGAGTTTAATAAAATCCTATATGGCAATTGCTTATTTAACCATATAGGTAAATAGCATTTACTTGAAAAGGTTCAAAAATGAGATCTAATGCTACAGGAAGATGGGTATCACTAATTATGAATTTCTAGAGTTGGATTTATATTTTTAGGAATTTTATTTGAATTGATATGAATTTTCTAAGGTGGAAAAGCTCCTGTTTTGTTATTTTTACTGCAACCACTCTGTAAATCTAATTGCGTTGAAACCACTTTTATTGGATAGCTTATGTTCTAAGGTTTCCATAACATTTTCATTTGCTAGATTTGGATCGGTAGATCTCTGGGAAAATTCAATTTAAGCAAGCATCTGAATGAGTTTTTCAAAAATCGGAATTCGAATAAACCCTTTTTTTTTAATCCGGGCCGGATACACAGACTGGCTGGGCCGGCCCGTTAGGCTGCAGGCTGGCGGGGCAAGAGGAAAAAAAAACACAAAACCGGCCTGACAAGGGGGCCCGGCTGGTCAGAACTTAAACCGAATCGGTATCGGGGACGGTCGTCTTCCTGGCGCGACTACACAGCGAGCGAGGGAGTACTGGGAGGAGGGCGGTGACGGGGAGCTCACCGGCGACGACGGGGAGCGGCGGCGAGGATGCAGGGCGGCTGCGGGGGTTCTCCTCCTCCACCTCGTCCAGGCGGCAGCTCGCGGGAGGTTCTAGAACGCCGGGAACGGGAGGCGCTCTGCGGAGCACGGCCACTCCGGGGAGCTCGAACCGGCGAGCAACAAGCCAAGAGATGATGTCTAGGAGGTAGAGGGAGGTGAGGGGAATCTTTTCAGGGAAGAGAGGAGGTCCTTTTATAGGCGGGAGAGGGAGCACCGGCGAGGTCCAGAGGCGGCCAGTACACCATGTGTGTCGGCCGTGGGAGGGGCAAGGCTTGGTTCTGGCATGGGCGGCGGGCTGCTACGTGCTGTAGGAGCATCCTGGCGCGATGGGAGGGGCTGAGATGGTCTGGTTCAGAGGGGGGCATGGTAGGGGTCCGGGGTGCTCTTCTTCCATGCCATCCATGTCTCACGGCCGGTGCCTGTGCAGGGGAGACAAGGAATCGACCCAGGAGATCCCAGAGCACTGCTTGGAGGTCAGAGACTAGGGCTAGGGTTGCCCAACACTGTGGCAAACAGTTGATGCGATTTTGCTAGATTTCTGCCCACCAAGTGTTTGTTGAAATGCCCGCAAGAAATTTAAATTCAAATTTTTGAAAACGGCCACCGTGGGTTGTCAAGATATTGGACAAGGGTTCCAGGGATATTTTTGTTTCGAAGAAATAACAAGTTTTGCAAAAATTTATATTTCAAACTTGGGTATTGTCACTGTTTCAGATTCAAAGTTTGGCTGATGTTTGAGTTAGGTTCTGATTTGAATTTTGGTTTGAAACTTCTTGGTCAAGTTAGTATGCAGCCTGGTCAAGCTCAAATAACTGACCACACCCTTACTTGAGTTACAGATTTCTTAATATAAGTGTCCAAAGTAGGGTAGTGGTTAACTTTTTCTAGATCATCTTTTCTTCTCTTTTTCTTTATTTCTCTTGCTTCTGGTTCCTTTGATCTTTGTGGTTCTTCTCTAATGCTTCTCTTGGTCAGGTTTGAATTAACTAAACATTGCTCCACAATTTAAAACCCACATGAAATCATAAAAGACATAGAATAGAAATCTATGCATGCATGAATTCAAACTTAAAAATTGTAGAAATTTCCTGTTGGGTTGGACCATGCATTGGATAAGGACCGTAGGTATATGTTGGTTTTGTCCAGAGATGGAGATTTGGTGTCATTTAAGATTTGAATTTCAAATGGCATATGTAACAGATTCAAACTTTAGCAGACTATTAAATAGAGTTCCAAGTTAATTTTTGTTTCAAACTTTATTGTATTGGATTCTTTGTAACTTGTTCTTAGTTGTGGTGGAGAGATGCATGATGGTCCAGTTCAAGAATTTCTTAGTACAAAGGGGTAAAGTAGTGTAATCAGTAATTTTTTTGTAAGATCACTACTTCCTCTTTTCTTACTTAGGTTTTTGTGTTGCGGTTTACTTTCTTGATTCTTTCTATTTGTTTGTGATTGCTTGACTTAGTTTTTGTTTTGGAAAATGACCCAAATGGGTTTAGCATGTAACCATACACAAAATTTAATAGTTAGAAAACTATTTCAATTTAACAAAAATCTTTATTTAAAAATTTGGGCTCAAAGGATTTGTTTTAAAACCCTTCTCATACTCTTTTTATTTGAAGTATGGGTGCAAATGCTCAAACTCAGAAGTTTCAAAAAGGCAAGAAATTAATCTTATATTCAAAATAAAAGTTTTTGTTGTCTCCAAAAATTTGGTATTTTAATAAATCCATTTATTTCTATTTCCCCAAAAAAATTTGGGTTGTTACAATCTTCCCCCCTTAAAAAGAATCTCGTCCCGAGATTCACAAGTTAAGATTGAGATAGATTGGGAGATGAGATTAACAGATAAGAGATGGAGTGTATATTGATTCCTATCGAGGTAGAAAGATTGGGTACACCCAAAATGTGATAAGGCCAAATGGTCCAAAACACATATTCATCAATCACATAGCATTTTCAACAAACAATCACACTTTTCAAAAACAAAATGTTTTAGGTTTAACCCATAGAATTTCATTAATAAGGGGTCTTGCATATTACATGTCTCATTCATTTTAGAAGGAGATAAACAAGACTACTAGAACACTTTTGAGAAAACAAGCTGTTGGGGTGGTTGCTACATGTTGCCGGAGGGCATATGAGCAACACATCCCAAAACAAATCAATCATTCAAACACACAAGGCACTAAGCACACTTAATAATCGTGAGGTAAGGGCAGCTCAATGAAATCAACTGAGCATTTCCTATAAATCCTGTGGGTCAAAAGGTTGCTGGGTCTTCATCATTTCTGATCACTCTCTATTTGCTCTTGCAGTCTTTGTCTCACCGGGTTGACTCTTGTTGGAAGATTTCTGGATCAGGTGAAGAGACTCTCTTTCGATGGTAGCAGTTGTAGTTAACATCCAAGGTTGAAGTCTTGAAAAATATTGAGTCCCTAATCTTTTGATCCAAAAGTCCTTCGGTCTTAGGTTGGTATATCGTCCATAGTATACATTTGAAGTAGATGAGGAATAGAGTAAAACAAATCTTTGAAAAGACTTTGTAATTAAAGAGGTAAATAAATTCTTTGTCAAAATCTCTTGAGAGTATAAGTTGAGAGTGTAAGATATTTGAAGTGAATAAGATGAGGGTATAAGATTGGCTTTGGATACCAAAGCAAATAGGTTTCTTTTGTAACAATATGTTTTTGTGAACATATCACTTTCTTAGCTAACGACCATGCTAACTAAGGTCTCCTGAGGTCATGATAGTCCTGATACCAAACTTGTGATATCAGAGATATCATTTTCTAACGACCATGCTAACTAGGGTTTCCTAGAGTCAGCCTAGGCTCTGATACCAACTTGTGACGACCTCAAATTTGATAACAAATTCGAAGTGCCCGTTATGTAATCCATCACAATCCCAGAATCAATGTTGTGATTTACATAACGTAGTTGATATCACAGTCATAGACATTAATAGTAAATAAAAGGGATTACATAGGTGGTCGCACAGACCAAACCTTACAATACATCAATATGCAGCGGAATAACACTTTGGGTCCATATTGTCAAGCTTCAACCGCACAGGCAAAGCAGACAGTAGGAAACGAGCCTAATTCGCAAAGCCGTCAATGAGTCTTTCCTTCTTGATCTTGCTCCTTCAAGTCTGGCCAAGTTAATAGCCAGGGACACAGCCATGAGTACATTGGATGCACTCGCAAACCATCTTATAGACAAAGTGATGAAAGAGATATGCATGGTTGATATGGTGGACTAAGCACTAAGTTTATTTGCAAAAGCTAGTTTTATTTCCCAAGAATGTTTATTGGTAGAAAAGAAGTTTTAATTCTCTAGGTTCAATCTAAAGAGGAATTTCAAGAGTGTCAATATCATGGTCAAGTCAAGTCCATTCAGTTCATGTCATTCACCAAGTTCACCATAAGTTGTTTTCATTATTGACAAAAGTCAAGTACAGCTTGCCAACCGTCCATGACCGCGGACGCGGCTATTCGAATAGTTTGAAAACCTCTGCAGAGGGGTACACTTTACCCACAAGAATCGATACATCTGCCGGGAGAAGTCCACGGATCGACATACGCAAAGTATGCGAGGTTCAGATAATCAAACAAACTCTTTCACTTGTCTACTCTAGTATGGGATCCTTCCCTAGAGCCCGAGACATGGATTTCCCCGTTCCGGCGCCTCTAGTTTTGCCCACTCCGGGATGCCGGACGGATGGAAATCTTCAGGAAGGAAAATTTCCAAAAACCACTTGGTTCGGAAGCAACCATGCATGGAATGCTTCTATAAAGGATGAAACAAGACCTCCCATACTAAAATAAACAAGCTAGGAATAAGCCCCTTCCCATTCAGGGGTAATGTGGTTGTACGGTATAATTGGCTCCCATGGTACATCACTCGTTGTCATTGAGAAATATATTTCATAGTTCTTAGTCAAGATTGATTTTCTTTCATAAAGCCATTATGTAGGAACAATCTCCATTTCAAGTTTCAAGTTCAAGTCACCAATTTCAACTAGAGTTCCCCTTATAGACGGCCTCAATATTATTAGCGACTAAGCCACTACTTTGAGTGATGACCACTGAATAGAGTTGGATAAACTCAGCTTGATGCTCTTGTTAAGCAAGAGATCACTATACTTCTATCATTCTACTCTAACAATTCAATCATGCAATTTACTTAAAACAAGTAGAATGCAATATTAAAACTGGGCATGGGGAGTATGAATCAAAAGATGGCTTGCCTGGCTTGGCAAAGTCAAAATAGTCTTCATCTTCATCTTTGATTGATTGATCTCCATCTCCATTTCTTGGTGGACTTCGGGATCCATTCTCCTTACTCTCGTTATCGTCTAATCGTAGGAAAGTAAATAAGCATACAATCACCACACAATTCACAAACAACACATACTCACTATAAGGATACTTGGGTAAGAGAAACGATCTAGGAAGTCTATGGAGAGTGGCTTCAACTTAATTGAGTTCATATAGATAGAATTATCACTTTGTGGACTTAAGGGTGGATTTAATTTACTTTGAATTGTGAAATATCTCTTGCAAGTCCTTATTGACCAAAGTTCATATACTACTAGTATATGTTCAAGATTATGGTTCATCTAAAGAGGATTCATAGGGTTTGTAGTATTTCTCTTTTATTGAAGCCATTTCTAGTTTGCAACTATTTAGTAATCAAATTTGAATCTACCAGTACAATCTATTAATCCTAGTTGAATTGGATCAAAGGTTATAGATCAATATTTAGAAATGTGATTGATTCGAATTGGTTCCATATCATTTCCATATTTTGAGATTGGTGTGCAAGTTTGAGTTTTTAATTACTACTATGTAGTATTTAATTTACCAAATACTTCCTACAAGCTCACATGGACTAAGATCAATACCTACAGATGGGTATTTGGAAATGTGGTTTGAAACTAAGATTTCCATAGGTATTTCGATTAGAGGTTTGAGTTTAATAAAATCCTATATGGCAATTGCTTATTTAACCATATAGGTAAATAGCATTTACTTGAAAAGGTTCAAAAATGAGATCTAATGCTACAGGAAGATGGGTATCACTAATTATGAATTTCTAGAGTTGGATTTATATTTTAAGAATTTTATTTGAATTGATATGAATTTTCTAAGGTGGAAAAGCTCCTGTTTTGTTATTTTTACTGCAACCACTCTGTAAATCTAATTGCGTTGAAACCACTTTTATTGGATAGCTTATGTTCTAAGGTTTCCAGAACATTTTCATTTGCTAGATTTGGATCGGTAGATCTCCGGGAAAATTCAATTTAAGCAAGCATCTGAATGAGTTTTTCAAAAATCGGAATTCGAATAAACCCTTTTTTTTTTAATCCGGGCCGGATACACAGACTGGCTGGGCCGGCCCGTTAGGCTGCAGGCTGGCGGGGCAAGAGGAAAAAAAAACACAAAAGCGGCCTGACAAGGGGGCCCGGCTGGTCAGAACTTAAACCGAATCGGTATCGGGGACGGTCGTCTTCCTGGCGCGACTACACAGCGAGCGAGGGAGTACTGGGAGGAGGGCAGTGACGGGGAGCTCACCGGCGACGACGGGGAGCGGCGGCGAGGATGCAGGGCGGCTGCGGGGGTTCTCCTCCTCCACCTCGTCCAGGCGGCAGCTCGCGGGAGGTTCTAGAACGCCGGGAACGGGAGGCGCTCTGCGGAGCACGGCCACTCCGGGGAGCTCGAACCGGCGAGCAACAAGCCAAGAGATGATGTCTAGGAGGTAGAGGGAGGTGAGGGGAATCGTTTCAGGGAAGAGAGGAGGTCCTTTTATAGGCGGGAGAGGGAGCACCGGCGAGGTCCAGAGGCGGCCAGTACACCATGTGTGTCGGCCGTGGGAGGGGCAAGGCTTGGTTCTGGCGTGGGCGGCGGGCTGCTACGTGCTGTAGGAGCATCCTGGCGCGATGGGAGGGGCTGAGATGGTCTGGTTCAGAGGGGGGCATGGTAGGGGTCCGGGGTGCTCTTCTTCCATGCCATCCATGTCTCACGGCCGGTGCCTGTGCAGGGGAGACAAGGAATCGACCCAGGAGATCCCAGAGCACTGCTTGGAGGTCAGAGACTAGGGCTAGGGCTGCCCAACACTGTGGCAAACAGTTGATGCGATTTTGCTAGATTTCTGCCCACCAAGTGTTTGTTGAAATGCCCGCAAGAAATTTAAATTCAAATTTTTGAAAACGGCCACCGTGGGTTGTCAAGATATTGGACAAGGGTTCCAGGGATATTTTTGTTTCGAAGAAATAACAAGTTTTGCAAAAATTTATATTTCAAACTTGGGTATTGTCACTGTTTCAGATTCAAAGTTTGGCTGATGTTTGAGTTAGGTTCTGATTTGAATTTTGGTTTGAAACTTCTTGGTCAAGTTAGTATGCAGCCTGGTCAAGCTCAACTAACTGACCACACCCTTACTTGAGTTACAGATTTCTTAATATAAGTGTCCAAAGTAGGGTAGTGGTTAACTTTTTCTAGATCATCTTTTCTTCTCTTTTTCTTTATTTCTCTTGCTTCTGGTTCCTTTGATCTTTGTGGTTCTTCTCTAATGCTTCTCTTGGTCAGGTTTGAATTAACTAAACATTGCTCCACAATTTAAAACCCACATGAAATCATAAAAGACATAGAATAGAAATCTATGCATGCATGAATTCAAACTTAAAAATTGTAGAAATTTCCTGTTGGGTTGGACCATGCATTGGATAAGGACCGTAGGTATATGTTGGTTTTGTCCAGAGATGGAGATTTGGTGCCATTTAAGATTTGAATTTCAAATGGCATATGTAACAGATTCAAACTTTAGCAGACTATTAAATAGAGTTCCAAGTTAATTTTTGTTTCAAACTTTATTGTATTGGATTCTTTGTAACTTGTTCTTAGTTGTGGTGGAGAGATGCATGATGGTCCAGTTCAAGAATTTCTTAGTACAAAGGGGTAAAGTAGTGTAATCAGTAATTTTTTTGTAAGATCACTACTTCCTCTTTTCTTACTTAGGTTTTTGTGTTGCGGTTTACTTTCTTGATTCTTTCTATTTGTTTGTGATTGCTTGACTTAGTTTTTGTTTTGGAAAATGACCCAAATGGGTTTAGCATGTAACCATACACAAAATTTAATAGTTAGAAAACTATTTCAATTTAACAAAAATCTTTATTTAAAAATTTGGGCTCAAAGGATTTGTTTTAAAACCCTTCTCATACTCTTTTTATTTGAAGTATGGGTGCAAATGCTCAAACTCAGAAGTTTCAAAAAGGCAAGAAATTAATCTTATATTCAAAATAAAAGTTTTTGTTGTCTCCAAAAATTTGGTATTTTAATAAATCCATTTATTTCTATTTCCCCAAAAAAATTTGGGTTGTTACAAAATGTCACACCGTAATAGGGTGATTATAAAGGTTGATTTGGGTACTCTGAAAGTATTAGTTGAGGCTCATGGATCAAGAGTGGGATTTGTCCATCCGGATGACGGAAAGATATTCTCTGGGCCCTTCTCGGTGATATTGCATTGGAATCGCTTGCAAGCATGTGACTAGGTCACAGGAATGCATTATCACGGAACGAGTAAAGAGACTTGTCGGGAACGAGATCGAACTAGGTATGGTTGATACCAAATGATCGGATCTCGGACAAGTAATAATATCGCGAGACAAAAGGAATTAACTATGTTCATTACTGGTTCACACGATCACTAGTTCATCGTTGAGTAAGTGGGAGTCATCATGGATTTCCAGATCCCGCTGTTGATTATTGATCAGAGAGGAGTCTCAATCATGTCCACGTTATTCACGAACCGTAGGGTGACACACTTAAGGTTCGCCATCGATTTTGAGTGGATACGATACTCCGATCAAATTACAGGACAACATAAGGGTTGTTTCAGAAAAGCACCGAAACTATTTCGGGATATCGAAATAACTCAAGGGTGTATTTGTTAATGTTTGTTAATTGAATGAATTAACAAATATTAAAGAAATAAAAATGTTTTATTAAATCAATAAGTGTGAATTTTAATTAGCATGAATGTCATGCAAAATTAAAATGGGGGTTACCTCATGTTGATGAGGGGGTTACCACCATGAAGGGAATGAAGAGGGGGTTACCACCATGAAGAGGAGGAGGCCTCCTTGGCCGGCCAACCCCTTGGGGGCTGCCCCTCCTCTCCTATATAAACCCCTCCACTTCCTCCATGTGAGACACTTCTTGATCCTCCCCTCCCTTGCATAGTTGCTGCCCAAATTCTGTCTTGGCTTAGCGAAGCTCTACCGGAATTGTAGTTCGTAGTTCATACACTTGGAGAAGTGTGTGGAGGAGTGTCCGGCGGATCCCTTCTTCCGCTGCCCCGCTGGACCGAGGGCGTGGAGGAGTCAACGTCGAGCTGTACGTGTGACCGAGCACGGGGGCGCTGCCACTTGTGGCGCCGGGTACACGATCTTGTGATCGTCAAGTGAACCACGACATCGACTACGTCAAGTGAACAACTACGTCGACTACGTGCGTCTTCACCAACTCTCCATCGTCAACATTTGTGCGGGAACGTAATCCCCGCTTACGGTCATCGAGGGTTAGTATCCGTTGCTACCACCTCGTAGAGTATCTTGGCTAGTTTATGCATTCAAGCGTAGGAAATTTTTTGTTTTCTATGCTACGAACCCATCAGTAATCTATATCGGATCCTACCCGATCCTCGAGACCTAGCCATCTATATATAGGGGCCATGAGGGGACGGTGTAGGCCAGATTGAAAGCAAGCCAGGTTTAACACCCAAAGTTTACTTTCGCACACACCTATTTCGACTAACTTTACCTTCGAGTTCATCCGACGCCCTATCTCCCCGATCCTAAGTCCTTCATTTAGGACATTTGTCGAGTTAACCCTCGTCAATGGAAGATAGCAAGTCCCCATTGCTAGTCGTTGACATAGAACAACCACCTCTCAAAATAAATTTTTATCTCTGTTTTACAAATGAAAAGCTCTAGCACATGTTAAATCACTGCTTCCCTCTGCGAAGGGCCATTCGTTTACCTTTATGTTGAGTCTTCATCTTCTAACTTTTAAGCACTTCTTGAGAGCATAGCTGTTATTCTTAGTGTAATGTGCTTGTCCCAGAACACGGTTAATTGTGGTATAACTTTGATGCTTGTATCTTTGATATTTCTACTTCTAGTCTTCCCTTGGACTTCAGAGGTGCCTCAGCATTTATGTTTTGCTCTACAAATAAAGGCAAGCGGGATACCACTCTTTCATATCATTTATGCATATTACAATCTTGTAACTTTTTATGGACATGTTACTTGTTATTAGTGCATTGGCACTCTTTCATAGCTTGCTTGACTATGAGGTAACATTAGTTGCATATTTCTTATTATGAATTGCCTGAGTACTTGATCACATAGTTAGTATATATACATCATATGAGCAAATGTGTTCGTGAAAGTTTCTTTTATCGCTCTCAGTTGTTGACTGAATTGCTTGAGGACAAGCAAATAGCTAAGCTTGGGGGGAGTTGATACGTCCAAAACGTATCTACTTTCCCGAACACTTTTGCTATTGTTTCTCCTCTAATTTGTGAGTTTTGAATACAACTAACACGGACTGACGCTGTTTTCAGCAGAATTGCTCTGGTGTCTCGTTTTTGTGCAGAAATCCAACTTTCAGTAAAAATTCAGGAAAAATCATGAAAAATCCTATTTCACCAGAAGACCCACGGAGCCAGAAGACAGGAGGGAGAAGAGGCTCGAGGGGCTGTCACACAGTGGTGGCGCGGCCCAGCCCTGGCCGCGCCACCCTGGCGTGAGGGGGCCCCAGGACCCCTCTCGACCTCCCCTCTCACGTACATATACCCCCTGACGACATAATATCGGAGAGACGGCGTTTTTCCCAGATAGACTTCCACTGCGCCGCCGCCATCAGAAACCGCGATTCGGAACCAGAAACTCCGTTCTGGCACCCTGCCGGGACGGGGATTTGTCCATCCGGATGACGGAAAGATATTCTCTGGGCCCTTCTCGGTGATATTGCATTGGAATCGCTTGCAAGCATGTGACTAGGTCACAGGAATGCATTATCACGGAACGAGTAAAGAGACTTGTCGGGAACGAGATCGAACTAGGTATGGTTGATACCAAATGATCGGATCTCGGACAAGTAATAATATCGCGAGACAAAAGGAATTAACTATGTTCATTACTGGTTCACACGATCACTAGTTCATCGTTGAGTAAGTGGGAGTCATCATGGATTTCCAGATCCCGCTGTTGATTATTGATCAGAGAGGAGTCTCAATCATGTCCACGTTATTCACGAACCGTAGGGTGACACACTTAAGGTTCGCCATCGATTTTGAGTGGATACGATACTCCGATCAAATTACAGGACAACATAAGGGTTGTTTCAGAAAAGCACCGAAACTATTTCGGGATATCGAAATAACTCAAGGGTGTATTTGTTAATGTTTGTTAATTGAATGAATTAACAAATATTAAAGAAATAAAAATGTTTTATTAAATCAATAAGTGTGAATTTTAATTAGCATGAATGTCATGCAAAATTAAAATGGGGGTTACCTCATGTTGATGAGGGGGTTACCACCATGAAGGGAATGAAGAGGGGGTTACCACCATGAAGAGGAGGAGGCCTCCTTGGCCGGCCAACCCCTTGGGGGCTGCCCCTCCTCTCCTATATAAACCCCTCCACTTCCTCCATGTGAGACACTTCTTGATCCTCCCCTCCCTTGCATAGTTGCTGCCCAAATTCTGTCTTGGCTTAGCGAAGCTCTACCGGAATTGTAGTTCGTAGTTCATACACTTGGAGAAGTGTGTGGAGGAGTGTCCGGCGGATCCCTTCTTCCGCTGCCCCGCTGGACCGAGGGCGTGGAGGAGTCAACGTCGAGCTGTACGTGTGACCGAGCACGGGGGCGCTGCCACTTGTGGCGCCGGGTACACGATCTTGTGATCGTCAAGTGAACCACGACATCGACTACGTCAAGTGAACAACTACGTCGACTACGTGCGTCTTCACCAACTCTCCATCGTCAACATTTGTGCGGGAACGTAATCCCCGCTTACGGTCATCGAGGGTTAGTATCCGTTGCTACCACCTCGTAGAGTATCTTGGCTAGTTTATGCATTCAAGCGTAGGAAATTTTTTGTTTTCTATGCTACGAACCCATCAGTAATCTATATCGGATCCTACCCGATCCTCGAGACCTAGCCATCTATATATAGGGGCCAGGAGGGGACGGTGTAGGCCAGATTGAAAGCAAGCCAGGTTTAACACCCAAAGTTTACTTTCGCACACACCTATTTCGACTAACTTTACCTTCGAGTTCATCCGACGCCCTATCTCCCCGATCCTAAGTCCTTCATTTAGGACATTTGTCGAGTTAACCCTCGTCAATGGAAGATAGCAAGTCCCCATTGCTAGTCGTTGACATAGAACAACCACCTCTCAAAATAAATTTTTATCTCTGTTTTACAAATGAAAAGCTCTAGCACATGTTAAATCACTGCTTCCCTCTGCGAAGGGCCATTCGTTTACCTTTATGTTGAGTCTTCATCTTCTAACTTTTAAGCACTTCTTGAGAGCATAGCTGTTATTCTTAGTGTAATGTGCTTGTCCCAGAACACGGTTAATTGTGGTATAACTTTGATGCTTGTATATTTGATATTTCTACTTCTAGTCTTCCCTTGGACTTCAGAGGTGCCTCAGCATTTATGTTTTGCTCTACAAATAAAGGCAAGCGGGATACCACTCTTTCATATCATTTATGCATATTACAATCTTGTAACTTTTTATGGACATGTTACTTGTTATTAGTGCATTGGCACTCTTTCATAGCTTGCTTGACTATGAGGTAACATTAGTTGCATATTTCTTATTATGAATTGCCTGAGTACTTGATCACATAGTTAGTATATATACATCATATGAGCAAATGTGTTCGTGAAAGTTTCTTTTATCGCTCTCAGTTGTTGACTGAATTGCTTGAGGACAAGCAAATAGCTAAGCTTGGGGGGAGTTGATACGTCCAAAACGTATCTACTTTCCCGAACACTTTTGCTATTGTTTCTCCTCTAATTTGTGAGTTTTGAATACAACTAACACGGACTGACGCTGTTTTCAGCAGAATTGCTCTGGTGTCTCGTTTTTGTGCAGAAATCCAACTTTCAGTAAAAATTCAGGAAAAATCATGAAAAATCCTATTTCACCAGAAGACCCACGGAGCCAGAAGACAGGAGGGAGAAGAGGCTCGAGGGGCTGTCACACAGTGGTGGCGCGGCCCAGCCCTGGCCGCGCCACCCTGGCGTGAGGGGGCCCCAGGACCCCTCTCGACCTCCCCTCTCACGTACATATACTCCCTGACGACATAATATCGGAGAGACGACGTTTTTCCCAGATAGACTTCCACTGCGCCGCCGCCATCAGAAACCGCGATTCGGAACCAGAAACTCCGTTCTGGCACCCTGCCCGGACGGGGATTCGGAGGAGATCTTCATCACCATCACCACCGACGCTCCTCCATCGACCATCCATGATTCCCCCATCCATGTGTGAGTAATTCCCCCGCTGTAGGTGAGGGGATGGTAGGGATTGGATGAGATTGTTCATGTAATTTGATATGAGATTGATAGGGCATAGTGCCTAGTATCTTTATTTAGTGCCCATGACATTGTTGCAACTTGTTGTGCTTAATGCTTGTCACTTTGGGCCCGAGTGCCATGATTTCAGATCTGAACATGTTATTATTTCTATGATGGTACTTGTTGTTTATGGTCTTACCTACAAGTTGTATACACATATTGTTGTCCGGAACCCGAGGCCCCAAAGTGACAGAAATTGGGATAACCGGAGGGGATGGCTATGATGTGAGGATCACATGTGTTCACCGAGTGCTAATGCTTTGCTCCGGTACTCTATTAAAAGGAGTACCTTAATTACCAGTAGTTTCCCTTGAGGCCCTGCTGCAACAGGCTGGTAGGACAAAAGATGTCGTGCAAGTTTCTCCTTGTGAGCACGTACGACTATATACGGAACACATGCCTATGATTGTTTGTACTAGGATGCTTTATCATTATTTATCTGCAATGCCTTTGTCTCATTGATTTCATGAATTATCTTATCCATGTAACGCCCGTAATCCATCCCTATGCCTACAGTATTTGTTCCTACTATTTACAACTGTTACTATTACCGCTGCTATTTTACTACTGCTGTTACTGTTTCACTACTGTCACCACAATAAAACTGTTGCTACTGATAAACCACTGCGAGCGAGACTGTTTACAGGTGCAGCTGAATTGACAACTCATCTGTTAAGGCTTACATATATTCTTTGGCTCCCCTTGTGTCGAATCAAGAAATTTGGGTAATACTTCCCTCGAAGACTGTTGCGATCCCCTATACTTGTGGGTCATCAGGCCGCCGCCTCCGCCACCGCCGCGTGCACGCGCACGCGCTCCGTCTCCGCCTCCACGGACGCCGCCAGGACCGCCTCCTCAGCCCGCTCGCCCTCGGCGACACGAGTTGCGGCCAGAGCGAGCGCTCCAGCCACGTCGGGGTCCTCCGGGAAGCGCTCCCGGGCTAGCTGGGCGAGCGCGGCCCACTTGCAGAGGTCGGGAGCCATTGTGCAAGGTGGAGGTAGAGGGTTTTTGGTGCTCATGGCCGCCGCGCGCCGCCGTATATATAGCCGGAATGGCGAGGCGGGAAAGACCGCGCGCGCGCGGGAAGCACCGGCAGGAAATGTTCGGCCAGTGGGAGAAATAGGCGGGAGCCGGCGTGGAAATTTTGGGGTTGGGGCGGCGTGCTCGCCGTCACGTCGGCCATGCCGGCGAGGATGGCGCAATAAATGTGTCGGCCCGCTGGGTTCACCCCCCTACCCAACCGGACAAAGCAGCCCAGCCTATCCGTGGCCCGACCCAAACGGACCGATTCGAACGTTTTGGCTGTCCGAAATGGGTCGGCCCGCTGGAG
This sequence comes from Dactylis glomerata, assembly GCA_007115705.1. Classification (NCBI taxonomy): domain Eukaryota; kingdom Viridiplantae; phylum Streptophyta; class Magnoliopsida; order Poales; family Poaceae; genus Dactylis; species Dactylis glomerata. Next base: position 1,396,297 of record QXEO01000631.1, read on the forward strand.
ATGCCCTTAAGAGTCTACTGCCACCCCCCGGAGCGATCCGGCGCCTACTCCGGCGGCGATGCCGTCTAGACATGGTAAAGGAAAGGTGCCGGCGTGCCGGTCTTAGTAGTCTAGGGTCTAGTATTAGTAGAGATAGTTGCCGGTCAGGTGTCGTGCAGGGCTGAGCCGACAAATTTTAGGGCCTGTGCGAAATTTTGAAATTAGCCCTATCTCACTAAAAAGTAACTAATTTGTAATTATAATATAGATATATGTTAGATGTTTAAACCTAAGAACTACTCTATACACCATTTTAAACTTGGGAGAAAATCATTTTAAAACTATTTTAAGATGTAAGATATTGTAAAAAATGCATGGGCGGTTAGACAAAAAAAAACTACACCCTATACACTATAAAAGATGTCTTATATCCAAATTTAGACAAATCTAAGATACTCTTTATAGGACAGATGGAGTACATGTAATGAACTTTCGGAAATGTTTAAGACTTGAAACTAGAAATTTATTTTAAGAGTTGGTATCATTATACATGCATAAAATATTCATCAAGTAGCATGTCTAAGATTATTCAGTGCTAATTAAATGCATAATCAAGTATTTGCATTGTGAAAATAGCAAAATGGGAGAAAAACAGGCTTGGTGCTAGACTCGAACTTGCAACCTCGACCACAGCCATAAGCAAAACAGGGACCTAGGGCCAACTGCGCAACAAGAGTTTCGTGATTGCATACCGATTAAGTTTTTCTATATAAGGTAACGTAGAAAATTTGGGGCCCCAAAAAGTTTGGGGCCCTGTGGATGCCGCATGGGCTGCACAACTGTGGGCCCGGCCCTGGTGTCGTGCTATGGCGATATGCCTGGAGGAGGGTTCCGGATCCGGTGGCTCAGATCTGGAGCATCCCGACGTTCCTCTTCCTTGATGTCCTGCTTCGGTGGAAGGAGCGGTTGCATGGATGGAGAAGGGCACTAGGCTTCTCCCTAAATAAGGGCTTTCTTCTCTTTCTTTGGAGTCTCCTCAATCTGGCATTGTGCTGAGGTGTCGGTCGGTCGCCGGCGATGTGCTCTGCCAAGCCACCAATGTGGTGGTCCGGCGAGGGTTTCAAGGCCGACGAGGGCTTCTTCAATAAGCAGCCTTCTCTCTGGCGCTGTGATGGCGTGTGATAGCCATTCCTTCCTCTAGCAGGCCATGGCGGCAAGGAAAGAGGCAGGGAGCTGTCGGTGCTCTACGGAGAAAGAGAAGATAGGGGAAGATCATCTCCGACTGAGCTCATCCACGCGAACGGCATAATCGCCGTCACGACCTACTACCGAAATGGCGGCGGAAAATCAACCTCCGGCGAGGAGGCCTTGTCTCGGTCCAATGATAGGAGCTTGAAGCATGTTCTCCATGATGTGACGTGTTCCCCGTGGAGAGTGGAGACTAGGTGGACCATGGTTGCGGCTCATCGTCGAAGAGGGCTCCTGAGCTGTTGGCCCCTGCTCCTCGGCGCTGACGCCTCGAGGACGCCGGCGAGAGGTGGCGGAGCTGCCTAGAAACTTGATTGCAAGCTTTATTTTAGTTTCAGGGTGCTTTTTGTAAAAAGACACGCCTTATTTCTAGATAGGAAATCTCCTAGGGCTAGATTTGTAAAGGGTGTATGTTTATTATGTACCTTCCACGTTTTATTTTAATATAAGAAATATTTTGGGGCCTTCCGGGCCCCTTCCCCTCTTCAAAAAAAAAGAGAGTCCCACACCCCGTACGTGACGCCAAAGTACTAATAGTTCATGCTTAGTTACTCCCAGGTGCATTTATCAAAGGAGAGTCTCTCCTTTCCATACGAGGAATGCATGGTTACTTTTTTGAACTTTTTTAGTCTTGTAGGATTTATATTAACCTATTGGTGCTGATACCGATGATCTAGAGATGAGAGATAGTTCGAGCCTTTTTGGAATTTGATAACCTATATCCTCGTCTATCCCTCCACCAGTAAATTTAATTGAGGTTCTAGCCAGGATACTTACAAATAAAACGAAGGGATTTTTATTTTCGTGTCCTCAGATCCTTAGTTGTACTCAGTTTTCCCCAGCTCGTTAGTTTTTCCTCAGTTTTCTCCAAGCCGTTGTCTGAAACCCTCAGAAGGAGCTCGGACGGGAGGATTCCCGTTTAGTTGACCATTTCCGTGCTGACGTGTAGGGCCGCGTCGTGTGGGGCCGCGTCGCGTGGGGCTGGTAGAAAGGGACCGCGTGGGACAGGACGAGACCGCGTTTGGTTGTACGTGAGAGCTCGGTTCTGTCTCTCTCGGGCCAAATTGGCATTGCCTTTTCAGAGCGCATTTTCCCCCCTCTCTCTGTAACAGTTCTCTCTCTTTTCACCAAATTAGTATCAAATCTAGAGAAGCTTCTATTTCTGTCTTTCTTCAATGATTGTTGCCTTTTGGCCCTCGTTTTTTGCCCAATATGGTAACAAATCTAGTAGCAAATCTAGAAGCTAGTATAGGATAAATTTACAGCAGCATAATAAATCCAGAAAACTAAGTATAATACATAAATTGTATACAGCAGCCAAAAGCAGCCAATAACAATGTTCTTCATTCTTCATCATATATTTCGTCGTCGCTACAATTCATGAGATGAAAGAAATATTCACTGAACTCCCTCCGTCTGCAGTGTGCAGCCAATACATCCTCCAAACGGTATGGCCTTTGTTCATTTTTCAGGCCGTTGTATCCTAATCTATCCGCACGTCGTGGCCACTCATCCCAGGCCTTTCTATCATCATCATACTCTCTGATATAACCCAAATCCGCGTAGTAGATGCAGCCAGGTCGAAGTGTCGGGTGCACTCTGGTGTCGACGGAGATACACCGAATAAAATTGACGAAGAGGGCACGACTGCCAATGTTACTGACGGCATGGAGAGAGCGGCTCTCAGTGTCCACACGGTACACCAATGGTTGACCTTCCTCCAAATGCCTGTTGTCGTCAGTGCTGCCGCCCAACAACACAAGCAGCAGATCACCATCCGACTCCACAAGGTAGAACTTGGAATCATAAGCATTTCCAAGTTCTGGAAATGATAATAGTGTCTTCATGCTGATAGTGCTCGCGCGCTGCTCCAACTGGACATTGTTGGTGCACACTATTCTTCCGAACTCATTCACAACTATTGCATACAATTCACCATTGAACGGGGTAATGCAACACATAATATGATCCTCGATCGAAAATCTTCCTTCTCCCCAATCTTCTACATCTATATCCTTAGTTGGAGAGCTCTTATCGACCCAAGCAATTTCATTGGGGTAACCTGTGCAAATGAAGACCATAGTCGGGGACTTCATTATAGCGACTGACTTCACAATCATAGATGGCATATGCGCCTCAAACGTAGCGTTCAATGTCTTTGTGAGTAGGTTCAGAAGCCCTATCTTGTGCGGCTGGTTCCTGTGGGCAAGCACGATGACGCCACGGTAAAAGCCGACGAAGTAGTATCTAAAAGGGAGTTGATGAAGATAACATTCAGCACTAAGATGTTTACGATTGAAAATAAAAATAGATTAACTCTATAGATATGGAGGAATTTGAACCTTGCATGAACTTCCGTTAGATCGATGGTGACGTAGCGGGATGTGCGGAGGTTGAGGAAGGAGAACTCAGCGGCGCGTGGAAGGGCGTGTTCTACCATGAACTATTCGTGCAGGTGCACGTCGGGCTCAGGTAGATCTCAGCGCCAATTTGTACAAACTTGCCTCAAAGCAGCGTAGGTGTCCACGTACTCTTCGTTCGCCAGTAAGCAGTCGCCGATCTTGTGAAGTGGTTCGTCACCCTTAAGAGAGGCCCAGTTCACGGAGGCACCGCGCTTGGATGCACCGCCCTCGGAGGCGACGGGCTCGGCGGCGACGGGCTCGGATGCGATAGGCTCGGAGGCGATGTGCTCGGAGGCGACGGGCTCGGAGGCGACGGGCTCGGGGGCGACGGCCGCCGGCGCATTCTTCTTCTCCATCGCCGGCAGGGGAGCGCGCGTAGGGCGGCTGGGGTTTTTTGGAGAAAGTGATGGGACGTGAGAGGCGTGGTTGCGTGTGTGGGTTATAATAAGACTGTGTGCAGAGGGAGGGAGAGAGGGGCTCTGTACTGGCAAAGTGACGGTTCGTCTCAGCAGTTGATGTTTGGTCTCAACACGCGCACCGCGCGGCTAACCGCTGCTCACCGCGACACGCGTCCGTGGGACTACACGTCAACACCGTTACGTGTACTCAGTTCTACCCTCGAGTCTTACACTGGAAAAATATCTGTACTCAGTTTTCCCCTTGAGTATTAATACTGGCTAGTGCAATATACTCAGTTTTACCCTCAAGTGGCTGGTCAACAGAGAGTCAACAAATCGGATTAAGCTATCTAATTGAGTCATTTCATGCGCAAAAAAATTTTAAAAAATAAAATCATAGTGCCTCCTACTCATGGAGTCTTGTTACGCGACCTGCCACGTAGACAATCATATATAAATCAAGTTTTAACACAAATGGCCACTTCTCAAATCACTAGTAGCTATGAAGGTTCATGGCTTTCCACTCAAACCCCTTCTCAAAACATCTATACCCAAAATAATGTTTGTCTGAATGAGGCCATAATTTTTACACTCATGTATATTTGAATTGCTAATACTTTGAGGTAGGCCAACCTGGGTTTCATTGTACAAAACAAGTGTTTTTCTTTTTCTAAATCTCTTATTTGAATTCCTTAGCCTGTTTACTATTTACTTGCCCTTGTATCCTTGATACTACTCAGTTTTACCCTCTCCCTTCTCGCAGAAGCCCAAATTTGGCCTGATTGGTCGAGCTGTTGTCACACAGATCGTGCCCACCTACCGTCGATCCTATGATCTAACGGGCAGGATCGTGCCACCCTCTCTCTATCTGTCGGTGGCAAACTACTACCCCTCTATATATGCTAAATAACGAGTTGGCCACCGGATTCAACAAGTTTGGTAATCACAAATTTCCACTTCTTGTAGGCATTACTTTTTACGGTAAAATGATAAACTATCACGAATTTCCATTTAGGCATTCCTTTTCACGGTAAAATAATAAACTATCACGAATTTCCTTTAGGCATTACTTTTCACGGTGAAATGATAAACTATCACGAATTTCCATTTAGGCATTACTTTTCATGGTAAAATAATAAACTATCATGAATTTCCTTTAGGCATTACTTTTCACGGTGAAATGATAAACTATCACGAATTTCCTTTAGGCATTACTTTTCACGGTAAAATAATAAACTATCACGAATTTCCATTTCTTTTAGGCATTACTTTTTTGTTGAGATATACACACCCACAACGGTCATCTCCTCCTTAATTTATTGTGTAAACCCCACAACGGTCATCTCTCCCTTATAAACCCCCACAACGGCCATCCCTCATGTCAATAGGTTCTGCCTCTCTCTTCTTCGTTTCTGCCTCTCTCTTCTTTGTTCACATACACTTGATTCATTGCCATGGCTTCCACGTCTCGGACGCCGACCGAAAGGGGAAGGGGGAGGGGAAGGGGAAGGGGCGGCCTGGGTGGTGGATCATCATCATTGCCACCACCACCGTCAACACTGCCATTGATCATAGAGGAGTTCTTAATCGTCATCTATGAAGACCCTTTGGCCAAGAAGGTACGTACGCGTTCCCACATATATGCTGCATGTGATTAATTATGTGCATGTTCCAAAAAGCCTTTAATTTCAAACGATCGGCGCTCGATCTCTTTGCAGGCACTCCCACAAAAGTTTGCGGACTATCTTGACGGCCAGGAGCCCGCAAAGGTGTATCTGCGAGCAGCTGACTGCGGTCCTCGTCTCTGGACCGTGGAGGTCCTATTTGACGGACAAGGCCGGATGTACCTCGACAAGGGCTGGGAGAATTTCGCCATCGCGCACAGTGTGGATTTCGGCTACATCCTACACTTCAAATATGAAGGCAATGATGTGCTCACAGTGAAGGTGTTCGACATAACATTGTGCAGGAAGTACTACTACATGGACGACGAAGATACTGACGATGAAAGCGACGACGACGTGAAGCCATGCATCCATCCCCTTTAGATAAGGGGATTATCACCAAGAATATATATGTAGCTTTATATGCATCGATTTAGAGATCTAGCTATTTTCTATATATTATTCATGTAAAAATAATAGGGAATCGCAATTTCCACCATGATTCGAGCACCACAGCCTCCAAACGATGCCGATGCCGATATCGGCATGGTCAGAACGGCTATGCATGCTCGCTGCCACTGCTAGGTCACCGTCGGGATGCACCCTCAATCCCGTCCCCTCATTCAATCACTGACACACCAGAGATACCGCCGAGGCCAATGACGACTGTACATGCTGATGCCAATGCCGAATATGCACGTTGCTGTGGGCACGGCCACGCCGCCCCGCTATGCTGGATGCCACAGACCATCGCGGGGTCTTTCCCTTCGCCACCACACTATCCTAGCACCCATCTATACACGCCAGAAAGGAGAGACACTAGTTTTCTCTACATTGCTCGCGTTCGTGTCCGACACCATCAGTCAAAGTGTTGAGGTCGTCGTCCATGTCCTCGACCATTCCTTCTTTTCTTTGCATGGTTAAACGCGTCTAGTTCATATCTATCTAATGCGTCTGGTCTCGCCTCATGCAGTTCTTTGTGGACGTCGATCTCATCTCGGCACCCCGCAGGCCACCTCCTCCGTGCCATCGCTGTAGATCTCCGTTTAAAAATTTAATCCTACCCGTGTATTGCCCCTTGTATCAGCGTCATGGCCCCACTTGTCATTCGATATACTGAAGCCCCACTCATCCGCGTTTTGGTCAGGGATACGGCGATGCTTACGGTCAAACAAAGATGGATGCTCTGACGTGTCTTTGCGGGCTCTACGTGGCCCCACTAGTCAGCAGTTAACGGTCAAAGATATTGACCCATCGGGCAACCGGCCGTTCCAGCACTTGTGACGGTTTCAGACAAGGGCTTGGACAAAACTGAGGAAAAACCAAGGAGCTGGAGAAAACTGAGTACAACTAAGGACCCGAGGGCACGAAAATAGAAATCCCTAAAATGAAATGTCCAAAAGTGCGAGGAGTTTATCAATCAGATTCGATAATTCTCAAATAAAATTGCTAAATTATCTAAATCATATTATTTTTTAAAAGCAATTGCCTTGATAAACACTAGGGTTGTGAGTGCAGAGAGGAAGTCTAGTAGATCCCGCAACCCGATGGCCGGGAGGCGGAGAAAGGGCTCCTTGGCCAGATCAGCAAAACTATTAGGCGTTATCAAGCTTGGACCGGAGGATAGGAGAGATGAAGAAGGAGAGATAGAGATAGGACCCATATTTTGGGATGCCTACTTGAGATGTGGCAAAGCGGTTACCCTCAGTTTTAGTGTGGGGATTCTCATAGGCAAAATCATGGGAAATGTATATGGTGTATCCGCTAAAATTGTACTAATTAATTACATTGGAGTCTCACTCCCAATGGGGATTCTCATAGGAAAAATCATGGGAAAAAGTATCTACATAATTAATACAGTATGTGTTTGGCGATGAGCCGATGACTAACATGTTTTGATAAGGTTGTAGTTTTGCAGCACTTGACCTTTTTGTTTCTAGCTAGGGTGAGTTGGAAAACATGTGAACGAACTAATCAAATTGGTATCCAATATTGTATACGCCGATGGAGCGATGGGTATGAGTTTGTTTTCTTGGTGCACGTGCATGCAAGGTAATACTCAACTATTTCCCTTTGCAAAATTTCTGAATATTTTCTATCTGTAATCAGGTGCCTAGCCTTGTAATAATACTCCACGCTTTTTAGAGAGCGTTGATTTGGCAGATGAGCTCACTAGAGCTCGTTTTTTCAAATTTGAAAAGTTCAAATTTGAAAATTTGATTTTTTTTTAAAAATATCAGAGTGTAGCAAAAACAAAATGGTATACACGTGGGTACCTACACACCCCTCCTTCAACTTTTGATTCAAAATGTATTAACCTATTTTAGCTTGGTTTTCTAGTAGAACACGGAATACTGCTGTGTAAAAGTGGTTTCAAATTTTTTGTATGAATTTTTTTGGTCAAAGTCAACCCGAAAAACAAAAAGTCAACAAAAAAAATCTATTTTTGAGTTGACTTTGATGAAAAAAAAATTCAAATCAAAATTCTGAAACCACTTTTGTACACCAGAATCCCGTGCTCTACTAGGAAAACAAACTAAAAATGGGTTAATATGTCTTGAATACAAATTCAAAAAAGGGCTACAAGCAGCTCGGGCACCAAACCGATTTTCTGACGCTTTTTTTTGGCAGCTGCCCCTCGAAAGAGTCCTTCCTTCGTACTTGTCCGTGGCAACTTTTTTCCCTTTTTCTTGCATAAAACTTTTTTCCCTATAGTTTGGTAGTGAATACATACATGTCGTTTTAGTTTCCCGGGAAAAGATCTCTTGATGTTTTTTTATAGGAGATGAAACTTTCCACGGGAATATGTAAGTTAACTTAACTTGAAAAGTTCAAATTTGAAATTTTGATTTTTTTTAAAAGATATCAGAGTGTAGTATAAGATTTATTCTACCTGCGAGTAAATTTTTATTGCGAAATACTTTGTATTCTATCCTCAAAAAAATAACGAAATTCCAGATCTGAGAACAAAAATCCAGATCTAGTAACATATTCCAAATTTTGTTCAATTTATCTTTTTTACTGAGGCTACAATACAAGATATTTTACAGTAAAAATTGGCATGCTCGTAGTGTATAAATTTGACTACATCCTGATATTTTTTGAATTTTTTAAAATTTCAAATATCGATTTAAAAAATTCAAAAAAGGGCTACAGGCAGCTCGCGCACCAAACCAATTTTCTGATGCTTTTTGTTTGGGCCGCTGCCCCTTGAAAGAGTTCTTCCTTCGTACTTGTCCATGGCAACTTTTTTCCCTTTTTCTTGCGTAAAACTTTTTTTTCCCTATAGTTTGGTAGTGAATACATACATGTCGTTTTAGTTTCCCGGGAAAAGATCGCTTGGATGTTTTTTTATAGGAGATGAAACTTTCCATGGGAATATACAAGTTAACTTTTGTATGTGTCATGTGCTAAAAACTATACCCATGATATTGTGTACGTAACTTTGGGATCTTTTGATCTCAACCATTGTAATCTAAATTAATAGATAATATATTTTAGACCTATGTAGATAAACGTGGTACCTCTAATAAACAAGCGTGTATTGCTTTTAGTATATAACTAGTATAGTGGCCGTCGCAAATGCGAGGGCAATGTCTGAAAGTGCCTACAATTTTCTTGCATCACTCAATAGAAACTCATAATATCCTATTAAAAATTAAAAAGGTTCTCTAGTCATTATAAATATAATGATAAACAAATACTCTCTCATTGCCAAAATGTAGTGCATATATGATTTTTTAAAATTTAATAAATGTAAATTTTGACCAAGTACTACAATTTTGGCAATAAGGGACTATCTTTTAGTCAGGTAAATATTTAATCATCTTTAATTTGTGGTGACTATTTATTGATAATTTTCATTGTATCTTCATTTTAAGTGATTTATTACATCATGTATTCCCTTGACTATGAACTGCTTGTCCTTCTTTCTTCATTCTACATATGTTATGTTAGCTAGCCAATCCAGAAACAATCAAGAAACAAAAATTGGATATATGTCTTTAATTCCTTTCACCAAACATCATAGGTTATTGTTTTAAACTACCGAAAGATGGGATGATAAGTCAATTAACTTATATTTAAAATATACCATTGGACATAAATTTTTTCTTTCCTATGTAATATAAAGCAGGAATAACTCAACCGTGAAAGCTCAACAAAGCTATCAAATAAGTAACAACAACTTTAATTTCTTATTTTTATGCTAGTATGACTGCACCTTTATGCAACACTACAACTTAAGTACATGTGATTATATCCGGAAATTCAATTTGGCCCCAGCTGCATATGACCCCAGCTACATATTAAATTATAAACAAATCTAAAAAATACTTACGCATGTAACGATCTATGTACAAATTATTTTGTTTGAAATTTTCTGGCATTTCAAACTATGTCTAAAGTATATTTCAAATTAAGGTAGCAAATGCACCCGAGAGGCAAAACACCACTCCCACTATTTACATCTTATTATATATTATAATTCTATAGGATCCTTATGCTCACGCAAGATCATATTGTCATCACACTCACTGCCAGCTAACACGTTGTGTTGCTCTACTACTTGCAATCCCTCTATTTCTCCATATTTTTCTCTATGTGTGAAATTGTGTCTCATTAAACATCACATATTCACTTAATTATGTTGGAGTATATTTACATCTCTTATAGAAATCTATAAGTGTGATATTTTTTATTGTCGGGTTTGAGGTTTAAACATTAATTTCTGATTCAATTAGTTACAACATAAGAGACAAAAGTATTGTTTTTCTTTTCATATACATATCTATCTATGCAAAAAAAAATTGAATATATTAAGTCTCATGTGACATGCATACTACATGAGAAGAAAATATAAATCAAAGAGACACTCATTTCTATGATTGTATGATTTGATGTCGACCAACATACTCCCTCCATACTGGTTTATTAGGCACGTAGTTTAAGAAAAAAATGATCTTAAATTTGTTCAACAAAATATAAATTATATGTGATAGAAATTATAATATAAATCCAATGATATAATTCATGTGACACATAATTCTTGTTTTTTACCAAATTTTGGTCACCAATTTCTATCTCTATACATGTAGGCCTAATAAGTTGATACCGAGAGTACCAATTTCTATCTCTATCCGCTGCCTATGCATATATTTTATGGGCTATGATGCTTAATTTGGAAAAAAGAAGGAATGCGGCAAAGAGTGAAGCAATATAAAAGTAATTTTTTTCTTGGACATGTGACCAGAGTCCTAGATAGATACATCTTGTCACCTTTTTTTTAATACTCATTTCTTTTTCACGCCTACACGTTTCTTATTGAACGTGTCAAATCTGATTACGTATTTACGTAACTGTTAGTTTTTGTTAAATCCTAGCCATTAATTTTAGATCCAATTATTGAAATAATTTTGATGATGTGGATTAACGTGGTGTCTCTATTTTAGACCTCAGTATTGTGTTTTTAGTATATAGTAGATAGATAGATAGGTAATAATCTCCCCGTCATGAATTACCCTGCATTCTAGGATCAGTCAAAGTCAAACTTTATAAAGTTTGATCAAGTATATTAGTAAAACTATCAATAACTATGAAACCAAATACATATAATATGAAAATATATTTTATAACAAATATAATGGTATTTATTTTATATTATAAATGTTGATAGCTTTTCTTCTATACTTAGTCAAAGTTTATAATGTTTGACTTTGACTAAACCCAGAATGCAGGATAATTCTTAACAGAGGGAGTACATACTAGATTGATTCATGAACCGCCTATCTTGCATAGTTGTCTCGTTCGTCATTGATTGAAGACGGCTGAATTCTAGCGTCTATCATTGAGACATTAATCTCGGTACCTCAGCAGGTTTGACAGAATATAACTGTGTTGTTAGGACTGACACCAACAGAGACACCAAAAGAAAAATTCCGAAGATAACCAAGCTCGAGTCAGCCACACTCTAAGTGGTCTCTAGGTGCATGTCAGCCTATTCACTCCCTATGGCACCTATTAGGCCTTGTTTACTTTTAGAGTATTTGAGGGAATGGTAGGGAATTATTTTATATCCCAAAATTTCCCCGATAGGTTGTTTACTAGTCCGGGTTTTGAAGGGATAATCTCAGGATATCCCCACAAATCCCCTCCACTCTAGTGTATTTTTGGCTAGATGAAAAACTCTCCATTATGGTAGAGTATTTTTTGGGAAGAGTATTTGAGAGGATCTGAGAGTATTGGGTGAACATCAAATCCCCACATATCCCCTCATCTTTCAGGGGTGAAAATACCGAAGAAGTAAACAAGGCCTTAGTGTGTACTGACAGTCAAAGGTATATACTACATCTCCACAAAAGAAGTTGAATTTATCGAGGGGAAAGTACGACAGTATATATTCACTACCAAACTACAGGTTGCTGAAAGATAACAAGGGTTCCAGCTTAAAGCAAGTGGCGCACAAAAAACAATATGTTATATTGTTATGTCGTTGTTATTTCTCTTCAAGCTTTATCTAGAGAAGTATAGCTGAAGTGAACAAAAGATAATTGGATATAATACTAACTAACCTATTAGACAATACCGCATCAAAGCATAAAAGCAGTACATGCATACCTTGAAAACTAGAAATTGGTGATGAGTTCGCTGGCTGCGGCAAGCCGGCCCGGCAACGGCAGCCATCGCAGTATCGCCGAGTGCCGGATTTAGACTCGGAAGAGGAGAAGAACTGAGGGAACACGCATGGACGACGATAGTGCAATAGCACGAGGGGCCGCGCGGCGGCGATCTGTCATCTCATATTGATACGGGAAATAGATAGCCGAGGGTTCGACCGCTCTAGGCCTCACATACGCAGTTGCGCTGTTTTCAGATCGTGAGGACTGAGGAGTAATTCATACGCTAGTTGGGCTTTGGGCCAATAACCAAGAGGCTTTGTAGTTTAATGACCATAAGTAATTCCGATGGGTCGCAGTGGAGCCGCGGATGGATGGATATCGTGTGGGTCTCTCGGGTCCTCTCTCGAGCTCGCTCTCGCGACACGCGGAAGGTGATCCATGGCGACTCTTCTGTGCTGCTCGCGAGGGGGGTGGGTGGCCCCGGGCGCGACACGCGAGGGCCTAACCATGGCGGCGTGTGCCCAGAGGGAGGTACTGTGGATGATTCCTTCACTGTTCGGCCCGTGGAGGAGAAGCATAAGGGAGCAGGCTCCGAGTCGATCCCCTCGTCTTCGTCTCCGATTTTCACCCTGGCGGCGAGAATCCATGGCGGAGGAGGGGAGTGCGGCGGCGGAGGAGCTGTTGGAGGAGGTGAATCGCGAGATGAGGAGATCCGCTTGGGTGCGGGAAAGGGCGACAAGGCCGCCGATGGCGGTCATGGCGCTCGGAGCTCCGGGAGGACGCGATCCACCGCAGCACCTCCCGATTCCATACCCGAGATGGGGCGTGAGACCGGAGGAGCAGCTGGTTCGGTTCAATCCCAGAATCGACCCACTCAGATCGATCCCTCCGGCCCAGATTCAGGAGATCTCGGCGGCGGTCACTCTGATGCGGCTTCAGACTTCGGAGGTGGAAAGGAATTTACAGGTGTTGGCAGATGCAGGGGATTTGGTGATCGAATCGGAGGAGGCTCGGTGGAACTGGAACCGCCACCGTGGAGATGGGAGGTGAGTTTCACCACCTTGCTCCAGTTCGATAGATGTAAGGTCTGGCTGGGAACTCTGCTTCTGCGACGCTGGGCGCAGAGGTTTGTTCTGTTGGGCGAGAATGGAGAAGTTTTTGATGCTCGTTGTAGATTGGATGGCGAGGTGGTGAAGCAGGGGATGCAGATTGTTTTCCCTTGTCACATAGCGGTGGTTGGTCGAGCTTTGGATCCTGTTTCGAGCTCATCTGTGGATATGAACAAGGGGACAACGAACTGGTGGCTGTATACCTCACCGGCGGGAGGAGGTGGTGATCCGGTCAATAACGATTCGCTGGCTAATCTGGAGGTAGAAGAAGATGGTGGCAGGGATTATGGCCGGTTGGCCCAGGCCCAGGTATCGAGTTATATAAGATTGCGGCGCTGCCGAGTCGCTCGGAAACCCTAGTCCGATCTGAGCGGAGAGAAGTGGAGGCGGAGGCGGCGATATCCACTGTACCACCAAAATCCTACAAGGAGGCGTTGCTTAGTCCAGCGAAAGAGATTGTTGAGCCTAGAGAGAGGAAGAAGAAGAAGACTAGGCGGAAGATGGCGAATCGAGGCATCCCCAGGGATATGGAGGACCGGAACAGGAGAGATGATCACAGGGAGGAGCGTAACTGGGATTCTAGAAGAAGCAGCGGGATAGGGGGAGGTGGGTGATACGTCTCCAACGTATCCATAATTTTTGATGCTCCATGCTTGTTTTTACACCATTTGCCTAATGTTTCGTTACACTTCGTGGCACTTTTATGCATTTTCTGGAACTAACCTATTAACAAGTCGCCACAGTGCCAGTTCCCTGTTTTATGCTATTTTTGTGTTTCAGAAAAGTTACACAGGAAATATTCTCGGAATTGGACGAAACCAAAGCCAGTCGCCCAGAATTTTACCGGAGCTTCCAGAGAACCGAAGAGGAGTTGGAGTGGGGCCACGAGGTGCCCTCACACCAGGGCGGCGTGGCCAGGGGCTGGGCCGCGCCCCCTATGTGTGAGACCGCCTCGGTCCACTTCTGACGATGCCCCTTCGCCTATAAAGACCCCCCGACGGGAAAAACCTAAGTACCCCGATCAATTTTCTAGAACACATCGCGATCCGCCGCCGCCCTAGACCCGAAGATCGGGAGGGTCCAGAAGCTCTTCCCGGCACCCTGCCGGAGAGGGGAATCGCCACCGGAGGTCTTCTTCATCGCCATGCTTGCCTCCGGAGCGATGAGTGAGTAGTCTACCTTGGACTATGGTTCCATAGCAGTAGCTAGATGGTTGTCTTCTCCACCATGTGCTTCATGTTTAGATCTCATGAGATGCCTTACATGATTGTGATCACCGTTATGTAATTCTACATGTTTGGTTGTTGGGATCCGATGAATATTGGTGTTATGCTTTAGTTGAAGTACTGAAATTTATCTTTTGTTATCTCTATATTGTTTATGATCTTGCATGCTCTCCGTTGTTAGTAGCTATCTTGGCCGAGTAGTTGCTAGTGACTCCAAGAGGGGGTATTTATGCTCGATAGTGGGTGCATGCCTCTATTTAATCTGGGGGAGTGACAGAAACCTCTAAGGTTGTAGATGTGCTGTTGCTACTAGGGGGAAAACAACATTCATATGCTCGAGGGTGTATGCTTTGTTTACATTACACACTTTGCTTAATGCAATTATCTGTTGTTCGCAACTTAATACTCATGGGGTGTTCGGATGATATCCCCGGGAGTGGATTATTAGTCATAGATGCAGTTGGATGGCGGTCTATGTATTTTGTTGTAATGCCCAGAGTAAATCTCATAGTGATTCTCTCATCATATGCACGTTATCTTTATTCTATCAATTGCCCAACTATAATTTGTTTACCCAGCATGTGTTATTTTATCTTATGGAGAGACACCGCTAGTGATCTGTGGACCCCAGTCCTATTTCCTTTATATTGCTATCACCTGTTTACTTTACTCGCACTGTTTACTTTACTCGCATACTATTATCACTTTCCACTCGATACGCTCATACCCTTTGTTTCAAGCAAACCGGTGAGATTGACAACCTCATCGTAAGTTGGGAACAAAGTATTTGGTTGTGTTGTGTGCAGGTTCTGCGTTGCAGCTGGCAAGCAAAGCTTGGACGAGGCGCCTTATAAATTGTCCTGAGTTGTCGCAAGCTAGCATGCATCACTTTCAGTCGTTTGTTGGTTCCTCTCCTGAACGATAAACCTTGTTTTCTTAACTAAGGGAAAATCTTGCTGCTATATTCATCACACCTTCCTCTTGGGGTTCCCAACGGGCTGGTCATTTACCAAGCATCAAGCTCTTTTTCTGGCGCCGTTGCCGGGGAAGAAGTAGAAGACTTCTGCGAGGGGAGTTTTTTGCACGCACATCCTTTACTTTGTTTATTGTTTTGCTTTACTTTATTTATTTTACTTGCATCGTTTTATCAAAACCCCAAAAAAAAATTCGAATCCTTTGTAGTTGTTTATTATGTCTAGTTCAGTTGCTACTACTATGTCGCCCGAGGATATGATTTTCACTTTTAAACAAAAGGATGAGGAAAGTTTTAAAGAAGCGTGGTCTAGAATTTATGATTGGCATGGAAAAACTGAACCTAAAATGACCTTGAGTTTGATTCTTAGTTGCTTTTACTTTGGACTTGCTCTTCGTTATAGATATGCTTTGGATGCTACTGCAGAAGGAGATTTCCTTCATTGTGATGGAGATCAAGCCTTCAATATTATAAAAAAGTTGATTACAATTTACAGCATGCCAACCTATTTTGATTCCTCTCTTGTGTGCATTTTTAATAGACTTGATACTCTTGAGACTCGCACTGCTAGTTTGAATACTTTTTATAATACTTTGCGCCAGCATTTTGATTATGTGCCAACAAATTCTGAACCTTCGAGTTTATATCCTACGGTAAAAATCACTATTGATGGTAAAAAAATCATGCTCGATGTGATATTATGTCTGAATTTTGTCTTATGCCAAAGGATGTTTATGAATCTTTGAGTCTTTGGAAGCTTTCTGAGGGGGGAGAAGGAATTTCTCTTACTAATAATGCCACTATATTTCCCATTGGAATAGCTGAAGGAGTTTTTACAAAAGTCCTAGGAAGAATGATATCTACTGATTATCTTGTTATTGAATGTGTAGGAAAAGGACAAATCACACCTGGAAGATCCCTACTAAAGCTCCTCGGCGCCGTCATTGATGTGGGAAAAGACAATATATGATTTATCTCTCCACCTTGCAATAACCACGTCTTTCCTATAGTCAAGAGCAAAGGTAAGAAAGGAAGACGTAAGGCACCCGCTGATCCTAGCACTTCATCACTTGATATTACTTGATTCGCAATTTTCTGCGCCTAGCTCAAAGGCGTTAAAGAAAAGCACTCTTGGGAGATAACCCAATGTTTTTATATTCAGTTCTTTTTCTTTTATTTGAGTCTTGGAAGTTATTACTACTGTAATGACCTCTCCTTATCCTTTTTATTTCATTTTTGTGCCAAGAGAAGCCTCTAATTTGAGTGAGGTAAGATTTGGGGATGTTGATACGTCTCCAACGTATCCATAATTTTTTATGCTCCATGCTTGTTTTTACACCATTTGCCCAATGTTTCGCTACACTTCATGGCACTTTTATACATTTTCCGGAACTAACCTATTAACAAGTCGCCACAGTGCCAGTTCCCTGTTTTCTGCTGTTTTTGTGTTTCAGAAGTGATACACAGGAAATATTCTCAGAATTGGACGAAACAAGTTCCAGAAGTCTTATTTTTCCCGAAAGCTTCCAGAGAACCGAAGAGGAGTAGGAGTGGGGCCACGAGGGGCCCTCACGCCAGGCCGGCGCGGCCCAGGCCCTGGCCGCGCCGCCTAGGTGTGAGAGCGCCCTGGCAGCCCCCTGACGACGCCCCTTCGCCTATATAAAGCCTCGGGACGGAAAACCCTAAAGGAGTCGGCAATTTTCCAGAAGCAGTTCTGCAACTCCGCCGCCACCGTCGACGAATTTCGGGGGACAGAAGTCTCTGTTCCAGCACCCTGCCGGGACGGGGAAGTGCCCCCGGAGCCATATCCATCGGTCTCCATCGCCGTCTCCGCCGTCTCCATCGACCTCACCGCCATCTCCATCAACCTTGCTGTCTCCTATGATGAGGAGGGAGTAGTTCTCCTCCGGGGCTGAGGGCTCTACCGGTAGCTATGTGGTTCACCTCTCTATCCCATGATGTGATCTTTATGTGATCGTGAGATTTGTATCATGTTGAATAAGTAGATGTTACTCTTCTTCATTATGTGTACTCTAGTGTGTTATTAAAGTAATCTATTCCTCCTGCCATGGTGTAACGGTGACAGTGCGTGCATCATGGTGGTACTTGGTCTAGGCTACGATTGTGATCTCTTATGGATTATGAGAATAATTATCACTATGATAGTATTGAAGTGATCTATTCCTCCTTTCATGGTGTAATATTGACAGTGTGTGCACCGTGTTAATACTTGGTCTAAGTTGCAATAATATTTATCTTGAGTTGTGATTTGATTTGGATATCTCTATGAGTGGTGTTTGTCAAGTACTTGATGAACTTTAAGGAGTGCTTCGTAGCCCTACGCAATGATTAGTGTTATTCAATAGGAGAGTAATTCAGAGTACCATAGTGAAGAGAAGTTATTTATTTATTCAATTATGTTATATTGTTGGGAGTGTGTCCACTAGTGAAAGTATGATCCCTAGGCCTTGTTTCCAAGCATTGCACACCGTTTACTTCCTGTTTTGTTACATGTTTGCTCGCAGCGATACTTATTTCATATCACAGTTACTACTTATAATCATCACTACCGCTTGTATTTCACTATCTCTTCGCCGAACTAGTGCACCTATACATCTGACAAGTGTATTGGGTGTGTTGGGGACACAAGAGACTTTCTGTATCGTAATTGCAGGGTTGCTTGAGAGGGATAGCTTTGACCTCCTCCTCCCTGAGTTCGATAAACCTTGGGTGATCCACTTAAGGGAAACTTGCTGCTGCTCTACAAACATCTGCACTTGGAGGCCCAACACTGTCTACAAGAATAGAAGCGTGTGTAGACATCAGATGTTGCTGTCCTGAAACTGTTTTTGGTGCTGCACCGTAAAAATTTGTGAACATTCTCTGTATATCTTTTGGACCTGTGATTTCTTGTGCATATGCCCCAGGTTATATCCAAACTTTAATTAGTTGAACACTTTTTGATTTGAGCAACATAAAACACCTTAAAAATTCGACCTTTGTCAGCTGTTCTGTTTTGACAGATTTCTGCCAATATTTGTCTTTTGCCACTTTATCGCTTTCTTTTTGAGTTCTTTTGATCATGGAACTTTTGGAGAAGTTGCTACAGTAGTATATGCTTTATATGTGGTGGTTTTAGGTTGAAACCTGAAGCAAAAAGGGTTGATTATATGTTATGCTTACACTAATGTTGCTAATAGATTTGTGTTTAGTTTTGTATGAAGGAAGTTTTCAAGTGTAGGGATCGGAGAGTGATGAGATGAGTTGAAGAATGGACAAAAGCTCAAGCTTGGGGATGCCCATGCATCACCCCAAGAAATATCTAAGAAGTACAAGCGTCAAAGCTTGGGGATGCCCCCGAGGCACCCCTTCTTCATCGGCAAAAATTAGGTCACCTTTCAAGACACTATATTTTTATTGCTTCATGCATTATGCGTTTTTCTTGGAGCGTCAGTTGTTTTTAGTTTTCAGTTTAGTTTAGTTTTGTTTGCTGCAATAAATTGTTGGACCCCAAAAAATTTCTTTTGGAGAAGTTGCCTTGCTTTTCATTTGCCAAGAACACTCCGTTCTTCATTCTTATAATTTCAATGAGTGTTCTTCTTTTTCTAGAACGGCATTTAGCTTTCATTTTTCGCCTTAATTTGTGTTCAGATCTTGTTATATCTTTTCATCAAGGTGTATTTTTGCCTCTGATATTTATTGGTTTTCATCAAAAGAGGTATTTATAAAAAATTTGCATGGTGTTCGAAAAGAGAAAAAGCTTTATGCAAAAAAGTGGTACAAGAAGGAGCTTGTGTAGACTGCGGCTTAGGCTTTTGCATGTCGTGCTTGATGTCTTTTTGATAGTATGCTTAGTGGTTTTGCTGTAGCATGACTTGTCTCAAATAACTGAGATTGCTTAATGAGTCTTTGAAAGAATCATGAGTTGTTTTTATCGTTTGGAAGCATTATTTTGGTTTTCTCCTTGATGCTTTATTTGGGTTGACTTGGTGCATGCTCACACATGTTAGACTCTTACAATGTCGCCAATAGCCTCTATGATCATTTAGTTTTTGACTTTTGATGCCATCTTATGCTTCTTTTAATGTCGCTTTGTCGCTTTGCATGATTATGGCTGTTATTGCTCTCTTAGTTGGTCGCTCCCAGTCTTTTGCTAGCCCTCGCCTTGTACTGAGTATGAGCTCTACTCGTGCATCCAACTCCTAAAAACCAAGTTTGCCAAAGTGTCCACCATACATACCTATTAGCAATTTGCTATTCCAAGTAAATTTGACTTGCTTTTATTTACTCTTCAAATTAAACTCTTACCAGTGTTATGCGAAAATTGGTCAGTAAAGCTCTCACAAACCGGAAGGCACACTTTACTTTTTCTTGTTCTTAAAAATTTGACATTGTGGTCTCTTATGTTGAGTTGTTATGCTTGCAAGTTGTAAGTTGGAGACTAGCCCAGCCATGCCGTCATGGGGCAAGCTTTCAACATTGCACTTCTTATTTGAGTTGATATCGTGATCTTTTGTTTATGGATGCCCGCAGTGTGAAATGAATTGGGAATCTTGCGGGGATCATGGAGTTTGTATATGTGTTAGGGAAACGCCTGGGCTGCCAATCTAAGCCAGGTATAATTCATGGTGGAAATTTGCAGCATACCCATAGTGGACATTCGATGACGTATCTCAAAATAAAAAGCTAAACAAATGGTAAATAAAAGAGATGTCGAGGTGTTCATTGTCTGCTTGTCCTGTCATTTTGATGTGGGCTTGTTCCATGTCATCGGGCACGGAGGTACCCCATAGGCGGTTCTCGATGATACGCATATACTTACAATGACAAGAGCCTTGCTTGGGACTCTAAGTAAAGTAGCATGAGGTTTGGGTACTCGTATTCACGGGACACGAGGTTTTCAACTTATGATTTGTCAAGCATATGCAGCGTAAGTGTTCTCGCATTAACTTTAACCATTCAAGATGCTTATGATGGGGGCAATGAGAGCTCAAAGCCAGTAAGTACCATAATTTTTGAAGGTTATAAAACTTGCAATCACTGCTTCCCTCCGCGAAGGGCCTTTCTTTTACTTTTATGTTGATTCACCACCTTCTATCTTTATGCACCATTAAGAGAGCATAGTTGTCATTCTTAGTATAATGTGCATTGTCCCAAAGTTTTCATTGATTGATTCATATTGTTGGTTTCACTTATTCTGAAATTATTTGTATCTAGTCGCCCTCTTAAACTTGAAGGTGTCCTATGCATTTATGTTTTGCTCTCCATGAAGGACAAGCTGAAAACCATTTGTATGTTTTTCCTTATGATTTGAACACACGTTTGACTTTCATTGTTTCATTTTCATGATCTTTTGTTTGTGTTCATTTGCATGTTTATAACATGGTTGCTAAGTTTCTTCTATCAAGATTTTGTCTTTCATGCCCATGTTTTAAGTTCTTTTGATCCCAGCTCACAACGCTTACATATGTGATCAAGATTGTGTAGGTGCATGTCACCTCAAAAATTATTCTTTTGTTATCACTTACCTACTCGAGGACGAGCAGGAGTTAAGCTTGGGGACGCTGATACGTCTCCAACGTATCCATAATTTTTGATGCTCCATGCTTGTTTTTAGACCATTTGCCTAATGTTTCATTACACTTCGTGGCACTTTTATGCATTTTCCGGAACTAACCTATTAACAAGTCGCCACAGTGCCGGTTCCCTGTTTTCTGCTATTTTTGTGTTTCAGAAAAGTTACACAGGAATTATTCTCGGAATTGGACGAAACTAAAGCCAGTCGCCCAGAATTTTACCGGAGCTTCCAAAGAACCGAAGAGGAGTTGGAGTGGGGCCACGAGGTGCCCTCACACCAGGGCGGCGCAGCCAGGGGCTGGGCCACGCCCCCTATGTGTGAGACCACCTCGGTCCACTTCTGACGATGCCCCTTTGCCTATAAAGACCCCCCAATGGGAAAAACCTAAGTACCCCGATCAATTTTCCAGAACACATCGCGATCCGCCACCGCCGTCGACCCGAAGATCGGGAGGGTCCAGAAGCTCTTCCCGGCACCCTGCTGGAGAGGGGAATCACCACTGGAGGTCTTCTTCATCGCCATGCTTGCCTCCGAAGCGATGAGTGAGTAGTCTACCTTGGACTATGGGTCCATAGCAGTAGCTAGATGGTTGTCTTCTCCACCATGTGCTTCATGTTTAGATCTCATGAGCTGCCTTACATGATTGAGATCACCGTTATGTAATTCTACATGTTTGGTTTGCTGGGATCCGATGAATATTGGTGTTATGCTTGAGTTGAAGTACTAAAATTTATCTTTTGTTATCTCTATGTTGTTTATGATCTTGCATGCTCTCCGTTGTTAGTAGCTATCTTGGCCGAGTAGTTGCTAGTGACTCCAAGAGGGGGTATTTATGCTCGATAGTGGGTTCATGCCTCTATTTAATCTGGGGGAGTGACGGAAATCTCTAAGGTTGTAGATGTGCTGTTGCTACTAGGGGGAAAACAACATTCATATGCTCGAGGGTGTATGCTTTGTTTACATTACACACTTTGCTTAATGCAATTATCTATTGTTCGCAACTTAATACTCATGGGGTGTTCGGATGATATCCCCGGGAGTGGATTATTAGTCATAGATGCAGTTGGATGGCGGTCTATGTATTTTGTTGTAATGCCCAGAGTAAATCTCATAGTGATCCTCTCATCATATGCACATTATCTTTATTCTATCAATTGCCCAACTGTAATTTGTTTACCCAGCATGTGTTATTTTATCTTATGGAGAGACACCGCTAGTGAACTGTGGACCCCGGTCCTATTTCCTTTATATTGCTATCACCTATTTACTTTACTCACATACTATTATCATTTTCCACTCGATACGCTCATACCCTTTGTTTCAAGCAAACCGGTGAGATTGACAACCTCATCGTAAGTTGGGAACAAAGTATTTGGTTGTGTTGTTGATACGTCCAAAACGTATCTACTTTCCCGAACACTTTTGCTATTGTTTCTCCTCTAATTTGTGTGTTTTGAATACAACTAACACGGACTGACGTTGTTTTCAGCAGAATTGCTCTAGTGTCTCATTTTTGTGCAGAAATTCAACTTCCAGTAAAAATTCGGGAAAAATCATGAAAAATCCTATTTCACCAGAAGACCCACGGAGCCAGAAGACCGGAGGGAGAAGGGGCTCGAGGGACCGTCACACAGTGGTGGCGCGGCCCAGCCCTGGCCGCGCCACCCCTGCGTGAGGGGGCCCCAGGTTCCCTCTCGACCTCCCCTCTCGCGTACATATACCCCCTGACGACATAATATCGAGGAGACGGCGTTTTTCCCAGATAGACTTCCGCTGCGCCGCCGACATCAGAAACCGCGATTCGGAACCAGAAACTCCGTTCTGGCACCCTGCCGGGACGGGGATTCGGAGGAGATCTTCATCACCATCACCACCGATGCTCCTCCATCGACCATCCATGATTTCCCCATCCATGTGTGAGTAATTCCCCCGCTGTAGGTGAGGGGATGGTAGGGATTGGGTGAGATTGTTCATGTAATTTGATATGAGATTGATAGGGCATAGTGCCTAGTATCTTTATTTAGTGCCTATGACATTGTTGCAACTTGTTGTGCTTAATGCTTGTCACTTTGGGCCCGAGTGTCATGATTTCAGATCTGAACATGTTATTATTTCTATGATGATACTTGTTGTTTATGGTCTTACCTACAAGTTGTATACACATATTGTTGTCCGGAACCCGAGGCCCCAAAGTGACAGAAATTGGGATAACCGGAGGGGATGGCTATGATGTGAGGATCACATGTGTTCACCGAGTGCTAATGCTTTGCTCCGGTACTTTATTAAAAGGAGTACCTTAATTACCAGTAGTTTCCCTTGAGGCCCTGCTACAACAGGCTGGTAGGACAAAAGATGTCGTGCAAGTTTCTCCTTGTGAGCACGTACGACTATATACGGAACACATGCCTATGATTGTTTGTACTAGGATGCTTTATCATTATTTATCTGCAATGCCTTTGTCTCATTGATTTCATGAATTATCTTATCCATGCAACACCCGTAATCCATCCCTATGCCTACAGTATTTGTTCCTACTGTTACAACCGTTACTATTACTGCTGCTATTTTACTACTGCTGTTACTGTTTCACTACTGTCACCACTATAAAACTGTTGCTACTGATAAACCACTGCGAGCGAGACTGTTTCCAGGTGCAGCTGAATTGACAACTCATCTGTTAAGGCTTACATATATTCTTTGGCTCCCCTTGTGTCAAATCAATAAATTTGGGTAATACTTCCCTCGAAGACTGTTGCGATCCCCTATACTTGTGGGTCATCAAGACTATTTTCTGGCGCCATTGCCGGGGAGCATAGCTTTATCTGTGAGTTCACTTGGTATTCATATTGTTCGCTGCAATCCTTTCATCATGGGTAAACCTCGTGATGGAAAAGTTCCTATATTGCCATCCACTACAAGAAGAGGTACGACTCTCAACACCTCTGTTGCTCTTGATTCACCATCTGTTATGAGTAAGTTGCTTACACCACCACACCCACACGCTACTGCTACTACTTCTGCTGAGATTGAAAATGCCACCGATAATTTAGATGATGCTTCTACTGTGCTTGATGAGACTGGTTCACTAGGTTCCTTTTTAGAAGCTACTATTGCTAGAGCTAAGTTGGGAAACACCACTGTTACACCTGTTAGTTCACCTGAGTCTAGGGAATGTTCTAGTGATGATTATGATGATGATGCTTATATTGAGCTTAATGATGATTTTATTGCAGAAGCACGTGCTGCTCGTAATGCAGGTAATGTTAAAGAACTTCTTGCAAGACGCTCTGTTAGATATAATTTGTCTCCTGATCCTAAGTTTGCTGCTTCTCCTATAAATATTAGAGACAAGGATTATGATTTCTCTTTGGATTTATCTTACATATCTATTGTTGAGAAAACTCCTTTTTGTGGAACTAAAGATGAGAGTGCTATGGAGCACATGAATGAGCTTTCTACTTTGAGTAATTTGTTTTCTGATGATATTAAGCTCCGCACTTATTTTGTTGCTAAGATTTTTCCTTTTTCATTGAAAGATGCTGCTAAAATTTGGTTTAATAGCTTGTCTCCTGGATCTCTTACTAGTCCTATTGCTTTGGTTAATGCTTTCTTTCAGAAATATTTTCCCGCTAGTGCTCAACATGCTGCTGTGCAGAAAATCTTTGATTTTGAACAGGGAAAAGGAGAGATACTGCCTGAATCTTGGACAAGGTTTTGTTCTTTAATTAGAGCTTTGCCTAAAGAACCATTGCCTAAAAATGAACTCCTTGATATATTTTATAATGGACTAACGCATGACTCTAAGTCATATTTGGATAGTTGTGCTGGTTGTGTTTTCAGGGAAAGAACTCCGGCTGAAGCAGAAGAGTTAATGGCTAAAATAAGCCGGAATCATGATGATTGGACTTTAGTTGAGCCAACACCAGCACCAACTCCTGCGCCATCTATAGAGCCTACGCCGAAGAAGAGAGGGATGATTGAATTAAATAATGAAGTTATGAAGGAAGCTAAGAAATCTCTTAAGGAGAAAGGTATTAAGGCCGAAGATGTGAAGAATTTACCTCCTATTGAAGAATTATGTAAGCCAATCCCTCACTCATCTACTATTGAGGTACACTCTCTCCAACGCTTTGATGAAAGAGATATTCCTTATACTAAACCTCCTGATCAATGCCTAGATGAATTTGATAATTTTATTGTTAAGCAAGAAAATTTTAATAGAATGGTGCATAATCATTTGTTGGAAAATTCTAGAGCTATTAACAAGTTGCAGGATATTGTGGAGAGAACCGCCAATGATGTGAAGATACTTGCTAAACATTTTCAAATGGTTCAAACACAAATTGATCAGCTTACCAAGGTGCAAAAAGATTTGCTAATTAATGCTGCAAGAGAGAAGCAAGCATGTGAAATACGCACAAGAAGTGGTGCTGCTACTCAAGACCCATTATATCCTGAAGGACATCCTAAGAGGGTTGAGCAAGATTCTCAACGCACCTCAAATGAGGATACTCCTTCTAAGAAGAAGAAGAAGAAGAAGAAGAAGCATAAAACAACCGCAGAATCCTCTGATGCAGGTAAAGATCCTAACAGTGTTTCTATTTCTGATGCTGAAACTGAACCAGGAGATGCTTCCGTAAAGAAGAAGATAAAGAAGAGGTTGAAGAAGAACCAAAAAAGATTGACAAGAATGAAAGTACACCAAAGAAGACTTCATTGCCAACAAGCATGGTAAAGAGAGAGAACCTTGGGTACAGAAGCCAACGCCTTTTCCTAGTAAGAAACACAAGTCCAAGGAAGAAGAACACTACAACAGGTTTTGTGAATGGATGAGACCTTTATTTTTGCAAATTCCTTTGACTGATGCTATTAGAATGCCTCCTTATGCAAAGTATATGAAAGATATTGTCACTAACAAAAGGAAAATTCCTAGTGAGGAAATTTCCACTTTACTAGCTAATTATTCTTTTGATGGTAAAGTTCCAGAGAAGCTTGGAGATCCAGGTATACCAACTATTCCTTGCTCCATTAAAAATAACTATGTTAGAACTGCTTTATGTGATTTAGGAGCGGGAGTAAGTGTCATGCCTTTTTCCCTTTATAAGAGACTTGATCTAGAAAAATTGGTATCAACTGATATATCTTTGCAGATGGCTGATAAGTCTACTACTATTCCTATTGGTATATGTGAGAATGTTCCTGTTCAAGTTGCTAATAGTTGTTTAATATTAACTGATTTTGTTGTGCTGGAAATGCCTGAAGATGATAATATGTCTATTATTCTTGGGAGACCTTTTCTAAACACTGCAGGTGCTGTTATTAATTGCAATCAAGGAAAAGTCACCTTTAATGTTAATGACAAAGAGTATACGGTATATTTTCCCAAGAAGATTGATAGGAAGAATGCTCTAAATACAATCAAGCATGTTGAGACCATCAAAGTTGGTCAAATTATTTGTTCAGAGCGAAAGCCCAAGGAAGAATGTCAAATTGTCATGGTTGGGACTATACCTATCAAAGTTGAGGTAACATAAGCATTAAGTGATATGCAAAGTTTCTCCTCATAAAAAGTTAGTTTGGTAACAAGACTTGATCAACCTTGTTAGCAAAGTGATTTTGTATGAACGAAACTTCGTTTTCACCGCATCTACTCCACCTCACTTGTATTTACTTTCATCAAATTTTATTCCTTCAGTTAAGTTGCTTGATTAAGAGTATCCCAGAGCTGCTGCATGCTTAGTTTTGATTTGCTTGAAATCTTTTCATCCTCGTTTTTCTGAGTTTTATCGATATGCCAATTTCTGAAAAATCCTCGAAAATTAAGTTTCTCGAAAAATTCCAGAAAATTCTTTATAAATTTTTATGTCAAAAATGGGGCAGAGAGACACCTGGGAGGCACCAGGTGGGGCAGCCACGCCACCTCACACACAGGTGGCGCGACCCAGCCCTGGCCGCGCCACCCAGGCGTGAGGGGGCCCCACCAGGCACCTCACTCATCTCTTCTTCCCCTGCTCTTTCTCTCTCCTGAAAAACACCGCCCCATTTGCTCAAGCTCGAGTTCTTGCTGTTCTTCACCTGGATTTCTCGATCTCCTTGTTCAACCCAACATTTCTGCTGAAATTTAGATCATTTGCTCTCCGGTATGTGACTCCTCCACTTGTCCAAGTAGATTTTCTTTTGGTGAAGTATATCTTGAGTATTTTAGCATTGTAGGTGACAGTATAAATGAGTATGCATGCTTGTTTTATTGTTTAGAAAGGTTATTTTGATGCATGATAGCTCTCTAGTAACTCACTACAGTAGTTTCCTACACTTGCTTGTCTTCAAATCACTTTTTATGAGGTTTGCCAAAAATTTCAGAAATGGAGGGGAATGCATATCAACTCTCTCAACATGAACTAGAAGTGCAAGATGTTATGAAAGTTCATCGTGAAGAGAAGGTTTTCTCTTCACACTATCCTTGCTCAGCATTCTTGAGTGCTGCTGGAATCCTGCAGGATTTTCAAGCCTTGCTTTCTAATGCAGGATTAGAATATTTTGTTGAGGGTGAACCTCCCCAATATGTTAAACTAACAATGTCTGTGGTGCAGGATTTCAGATTTAGTTGGTCCGCTTCTAATCCCATGGTTCATTATAAAATTTATAACAAATCTGTGGACCTGCCTCTTGATGTTTTCTGTACAGCTATTAGAGTACCACAGTGGGGATCGCTCGAGAAGATAAGGGGACAACCAAGGCAATTGTTAGAACTATACGAGGAGATTTGTCAAGGAAGAAGCTTCACAGGAGAGGGTGGTAAAATTCAAAACATTCATTTCCCATCCATTCGATATTTCGCCTTCTTCATTACCAAATGTGTTCTTGCTAGGAAATCTGCAAGTAAATTGTCTCTCCATGATCTAGCTTTTATTACTGCTGCTTTGAGGCGTGATAGAACTTATAATTTGGGTGCCTTAATAGCTTTCCGTCTTGATATTAATCGTGAGAAAGGGGGAATCTGTGGGGGGCTTATAGCTTCACGCCTGTTAGCTTTGCATGGTGTTTTGCCTCATTTTCGAGATTTTCAGTTCCCCGAGGAGAAACTTGGCCTTGATGCTATGGTTCAACATAAGTTTATTTCTCCTCCTGCCAGTTTGATTAATTTAACATTTGAGCTAACCTTTTTCAAGAAGACTACCTGGAGGGTAGTAAAGACTGAACGATCAATCCGTTTGCCTGCACCTCTTTTGTTTAACCTTGATCGCAGGAATGGATGGTCGCTTACTGAAGATGAGCTTGACGCGTACATAGGGGAGCATCCGCCGCCTGTGCATGATGAGGAAGGCGCCGAGGAGTCGGGACAGCCCTCCAGCACTATGAATTTCCCATATGAGCAGCCTTATTATGATTATGCGCCATCAGCTTCATCTTCACGGGAACCTGGGTACGATTACACCTATGATGACCCACCAGCCTGGAGCAGCTACCAGAGCCGGAATTGATCTCCACTTAGGCCAAAAGCCTAAGCTTGGGGGGAGGTACGCCGACGATTCACTCATTTACATAACATATTTTGTCGGACCCTTTGTATATTCATGTTTCGCCTTCTCTAGTGTTCTTGTTCTTGATCTTGTTCTTGTTCTTGTTTCCATTTTTCCAAAACACAAAAAGACCAAAAATATTTCCGTTGTTTCTCTCTATTTGGTTCTTTAGTTTTCTACCTTTGGTTTGTTTTACTTGCTATTTTCGGTTTGCTACTTGAAAAACCCAAAAATATTTTGCTTTGTTTGCCATTTCCTTCCGCTTTTGCTTTAAAAATCGAAAACCCCAAAAATATTTGTTGTTCTTTTTCGGTCTTGTAAAGTTTGTTGCAGAGTTCAGTCTCCCATTATTCCATTGGAGCTTGGTATTCACTTTATATTATTCAAGCCACACAAGTGAAGAGCAATAATGATGACATATGACAATCCGAGATGTGGTAAGAGGCTGGTATGAACTCTATTTGTTTTCATTTTTGTACATATACTCACCTATGTGGACATGCTTAGTCGGTTCATGCAAGGTATATGTTATCTAATGGATGCTTTGTAGTTCTTGCTCTCATATGATTAGTTTCAATTTACTATTAGCCTGTAGCACGTCATGTAGACGCTTGCATGCATTGTTTTATTCATAGTATGGTATGATGTTGTGGTATCCACCTCTGAAAGTTTCATTTGAATCGACTTGGCACATGCTCAAGCATGCATATGACTGAACAAAAAAGTCAATTAAGCCTCGATGATCTAAATTGCCTCAGAGTTCTTGTATCATTTTTATGCCTATATTAATTTTGTTTTGTCGCAAGCATGATTATGATAGTTATTGCTCTCTCGATTGTCGCTTCCCAGTCTTTTGCTAGCCTTCACTTGTACCGAGTATGAGCTCTACTCGTGCATCCAATTACCAAAAACCAAGTCTTCCAAAGAGTCCACTATAAATTCCTATGCATGGTATTTCAAAGCCATTCCAAGTACATTTTCATGTGCTACCTTTCAAAACTTTCAACTACTTCTCATTTTGTGCCACTGTTTTTAGCTCATGGGGACGTAGTGGTCGGAATTGCTATCTTCCATATTAAATTGAGTACCCCTTGACTAGGCAACTTCATCTGCTCGTCATTAATTTTGCAAGGGAGCTGGTCAGACCATTATAATCTTAATCCTAAAAGAAAGAAAAAAGGCACTCCTCCAAAGGAATGTGAAAGTTGGTGGGCACCCGATGGAATCGGTTAGCCATGGTTTGAGAAAGGAAAAAAGGTGGGGAGGAGTGCCAAAGCTTTATAAAAGAGCACCAATGTGCCAAATTTCAAAGAACTCGGAACCGCTCTCACTTGTTTATTATGGAAGATAGTAAGTCCCCATTGCTAGTCGTTGACATAGAACAACCACCTCTCAAAAGAAACTTTTATCTCTGTTTTACAAATGAAAAGCTCTAGCACATGTTAAATCCCTGCTTCCCTCTGCGAAGGGACATTCGTTTACTTTTATGTTGAGTCACCATCTTCTAACTTTAAGCACTTCTTGAGAGCATAGCTGTTATTCTTAGTGTAATGTGCTTGTCCCAGAACACGGTTAATTGTGGTATAACTTTGATGCTTGTATCTTTGATATTTCTACTTCTAGTCTTCCCTTGGACTTCAGAGGTGCCTCAGCATTTATGTTTTGCTCTACAAATAAAGGCAAGCGGGATACCACTCTTTCATATCATTTATGCATATTACAATCTTGTGGTTTCTCATGCACATGTTACTTGTTATTAGTGCATTGGCACTCTTTCATAGCTTGCTTGGCTATGAGGTAACATTAGTTGCATATTTCTTATTATGAATTGCCTGAGTACTTGATCACATAGTTAGTATATATACATCATATGAGCAAATGTGTTCGTGAAAGTTTCTTTTATCGCTCTCAGTTGTTAACTGAATTGCTTGAGGACAAGCAAATAGCTAAGCTTGGGGGAGTTGATACGTCCAAAACGTATCTACTTTCCCGAACACTTTTGCTATTGTTTCTCCTCTAATTTGTGTGTTTTGAATACAACTAACACGGACTGGCGCTGTTTTCAGCAGAATTGCTCTAGTGTCTCGTTTTTGTGCAGAAATTCAACTTCCAGTAAAAATTCGGGAAAATCATGAAAAATCCTATTTCACCAGAAGACCCACGGAGCCAGAAGACCGGAGGGAGAAGGGGCTCGAGGGGCCATCACACAGTGGTGGCGCGGCCCAGCCCTAGCCGCGCCACCCCTGCGTGAGGGGGCCCCAGGTCCCCTCTCGACCTCCCCTCTCGCGTACATATACCCCCTGACGACATAATATCGGGGAGACGGCGTTTTTCCCAGATAGACTTCCGCTGCGCCGCCGACATCAGAAACCGCGATTCGGAACCAGAAACTCCGTTCTGGCACCCTGCCGGGACGGGGATTCAGAGGAGATCTTCATCACCATCACCACCGACGCTCCTCCATCGACCATCCATGATTTCCCCATCCATGTGTGAGTAATTCCCCCGCTGTAGGTGAGGGGATGGTAGGGATTGGATGAGATTGTTCATGTAATTTGATATGAGATTGATAGGGCATAGTGCCTAGTATCTTTATTTAGTGCCTATGACATTGTTGCAACTTGTTGTGCTTAATGCTTGTCACTTTGGGCCCGAGTGCCATGATTTCAGATCTGAACATGTTATTATTTCTATGATGATACTTGTTGTTTATGGTCTTACCTACAAGTTGTATACACATATTGTTGTCCGGAACCCGAGGCCCCAAAGTGACAGAAATTGGGATAACCGGAGGGGATGGCTATGATGTGAGGATCACATGTGTTCACCGAGTGCTAATGCTTTGCTCCGGTACTTTATTAAAAGGAGTACCTTAATTACCAGTAGTTTCCCTTGAGGCCCTGCTGCAACAGGCTGGTAGGACAAAAGATGTCGTGCAAGTTTCTCCTTGTGAGCACGTACGACTATATACGGAACACATGCCTATGATTGTTTGTACTAGGATGCTTTATCATTATTTATCTGCAATGCCTTTGTCTCATTGATTTCATGAATTATCTTATCCATGCAACGCCCGTAATCCATCCCTATGCCTACAGTATTTGTTCCTACTGTTACAACCGTTACTATTACTGCTGCTATTTTACTACTGTTGTTACTGTTTCACTACTGTCACCACTATAAAACTGTTGCTACTGATAAACCACTGCGAGCGAGACTGTTTCCAGGTGCAGCTGAATTGACAACTCATCTGTTAAGGCTTACATATATTCTCTGGCTCCCCTTGTGTCGAATCAATAAATTTGGGTAATACTTCCCTCGAAGACTGTTGCGATCCCCTATACTTGTGGGTCATCAGTTGTGTGCAGGTTCCGCGTTGTAGCTGGCAAGCAAAGCTTGGACGAGGCGCCTTATAAATTTTCCTGAGCTATCGCAAGCTAGCAAGCATCACCTTCAGTCGTTTATTTGCTCCTCTCCTGAACGATAAATCTTGGTTTCTTAACTGAGGGAAAATCTTGCTGCTATATTCATCACACCTTCCTCTTGGGGTTCCCAACGGGCTGGTCATTTACCAAGCATCAGTGGGTCTCGAGGAGCAAATCCGGCCAGACCGTCCTCTCCACCGAGACAGAGCAATCAGCAGTGGCAGCAGAAGTCTACTCAAACAAGCTCATCCTCGGTGTCCATGGTAAACACAAATAACTCTTCTCAGTTGATTCCCACCCCGGAGAAGTCTGTGATTTGTTACAAGTGTGATGAAGAAGGGCATAATTCAAAGGAGTGTACTCTGAAAGTTTGCTGTTTAGTTTGTGAGAAAGATTCTCATATTACTAGGAGGTGTGTGTGGCCAAATCAACCAAAACCAGTGATGCCGGCTGTGGGCTTGGCCGATCCTGACTTGGTTTTTTTCTCTGCTCAGCAAGTTAAGACAGAGAAGAAGCTGGTCAAAGACTCCACGCTTGGTTTGATCCAAGTGGCAAGGGGAAACCTGACTGCTACTTCTCT
Organism: Dactylis glomerata; assembly: GCA_007115705.1. NCBI lineage: Eukaryota > Viridiplantae > Streptophyta > Magnoliopsida > Poales > Poaceae > Dactylis > Dactylis glomerata. The sequence goes on from QXEO01000631.1 coordinate 1,429,016, forward strand.
GTATGGGGGATTGATTCAACAATTTCAGTGGCAATGGACTTGGAATGTAGTGGAAAAGGGAGCTCACTTTGTTGTTCAGTTTCCTAGCTATGAAAAATTGAAAATGATGATGGAATTTGATGAGTTTAGGCTTAAAGGCACTAATGCTGATATCAAGGTCGCAAATGTCAATAAGAAGGTGTTGCCAGTGGGAAGATTATTCTCAGTTTGGGCTAGAGCTGAGGGTGTACCAGATGAGTCAAAAAATTACAAAGGAATTTGTGAAGTTGGATCTCTCATAGGAGCTGTTGATGATGTGGATATGCAGATTTTGTCTGATCTGGATGTAGTCAGATTCTAGGCAAATGTGATGAGCATAAGTAAATTCCCTATGGTGAGAAGATATGTGGTGAAACCCATGGCATATGACATTATTTTCTCTATGGAGAAGGTAATTGAGAAAGGAACTATTGAAATGACTGGTTGTGCTTTAGTGGATATTGATCAGCAAGGAGCAGATAAAAATAGGGAAGCTGGTCCAAAGCTGGATGAGAAAGAAGCTATGGGGCCTCCAAGAAGCAGAGATCTTCTGAAGCAGATATTCCATATGAGTCACAAGGAGAAAAAAGAGTAGAAGCCCCAGATGTGGTTAACAAGGTAGACACTGCTGTGTTGCCTAATTTGGGTGTGCACAAAGGAGAATTGAGAGAGGAGGACAGGTCTCAGACTGATAAAGATAAAATGTTGGCTCATCAGGGCAAAGATAATGAGAGTGCAGAGCTACTAGAAGATAAAGAGAATTGTATGGGGAATGTTGAAGAGAATGCAGAGAATTTGAGGCATGCTGAACAGGTGGAGAAGGATGGTGAGGAGGAATTGGATGAGGAGTTAGTGGACTATGAAGAAAGCCAGGAAAAATTCCAGGATAACGAAGATGGAGAAGATGATCTGATGGAGTCCCAGGAATCTTTCTTGACTAAGGTAAAGAAGATGACTGCTGGTACTACAACAAAGGAAGATCTGATTCAAGTTAAGCTGGAAAAAGATAGAGGCAAGCAGTCTATGGTGAGTGAAGAGCCAAGAAGATGTCCCAGGCTAAGGAGTCAGGAAGATGCTGACAGGATTGATCTAGCCATGAAAAGGGCGGCTCAGAAGAATGAAATTTCAGGTAAAAGTATAGTGGTCCCTACTGTTCTAAATTCTAGTCCTGAAATGTTAGTTAATATGACTGATAGACTAGGTGTTTGTGCTGAGAAAAAGGAGATGCATGGTAATATAGTTAGTGTTATTCAATCTTTAGAACAAACTAGGAAAATTATGTTTGAGGAAAGTAAGAAAGATAAGAATATGTATCAGCCTAAATCATCTAACTTGTTCACTCAAGTGACTGAAGAGTTGGATGATATGGTAGAAGAAAGTGATGATGATCTGGTTATGGATACTAGTCCTGGAAAAGGACAGTTAAACAAATCAGGCAATAAAAGAATTATGAAGCTGTGCTCCCTTGTTTTCAGGGTAGAGCTAGCAAAAAAAAAGGGTAGACCCCCCAAGAATAAATGATAGGTTGCTTTGTGAATATTAGGGGAGTGGAACACCCTAATAAACAAAGGTTCTTGAGAGAGACAATTAGAGAAGAGGGGGCTTGCTTTATTGGTATAAGTGAAACCATAAAAAGCAGCTTTACTTCTTAATGGTTTAAAAAGGTTGTGGGCAATAGAAATTTCTCCTGGGGCAGTGATCCTCCTACAGGGAGATCTGGTGGCATTTTACTGGGTGTAGATTTTGATTTACATGAGGTCCTTGAAACTGAGTGTGGAACACATTTGGTTAGGATGCTATTTAAGGATAAGATTTCCATAATAGAATGGCACCTGGCTGTTGTGTATGGCCCAGCTCAGGTTGAGGGGAAGGATGAGTTTCTGGCTGAATTTGCACAACTCTATGACAAGTGTAAAGGCCAGGCTGTCATTGGAGGTGATTTCAATATCATCAGGAAAACTAGTGAAAAAAACAAGCCCTGTGTTCTTCCAAGATGGAGTCATATTTTCAATTCCATTATTGAAGTTAATGGTTTAAAGGAAATTAAACTCATTGGGAGATAGTACACTTGGGCAAACAACCTTCCTAATCCCACTTATGAGAAACTAGATAGGGTCCTGGTTACCTCTAAGTGGGATAGAGGAAATCCTTTGGCTGTAGTTACTGGGATGACCAGAGATATTTCTGATCATGTCCCTTTAATTTTGAAATGTAGGGCTCCTCCACAACACTGCAACTCATTTAGATATGAGAATTACTGGGTGGAGAGAAAGGGTTTCACAGAGATAGTGACAGAGAGTTGGAATAGAGGATCTTATCATGTACATGATATTGATAAATGACAGGAGAAAATGAGGAGATTGCGCAGGGCTTTGAAAGGATGGCATATTAATTATGAAGGGGAGTACAGAAGAGAAAAGAAAAGTTTGCTAGAGAAACTGGATGCTTTGGACAAAAAAGGAGAAGATACTCCTTTGTCTACTGAGAAAAAAGAGCTGCAAGTTAATTTACATGACTGGCTGAAAAAATTGCTGAGAGAAGAGGAAATCAAATGGAGACAAAGAGCAAAAGAAAAAGATTTAAAAGAAGGAGATGGAAATACAAAGTACTTCCATTTGAAGGCCAGTGGGAGAAGGAAAAAGAACTATATTTCAGTTTTGTAGAACAATGGAGAGGAAATTTATGGGGAAAATGATTTGATCAAGCATGTGACTGATTTTTACAAACAACTATTTGGGCCCTCGACTGTTTCATCTCTGAACTTAAATGGAATTGAGTGCAAGCAGCTTTCTGAGGAGGATAGGCAGGAGTTAATCAAACCTTTTGATTTAGAAGAAATTAAGAGAGTGGTCTTTGATATGAAACATAATAAGGCTGCTGGACCTGATGGGTTCCCAGCTGAGTTTTATCAAGTATTCTGGGATACAATCAAGGAGGACTTGAAGGAAATGTTTGATAGATTTCATGAGGGAAATCTGGATATTGAGAACTTAATCATGGGGTTATTACTCTACTTCCCAAAGTACCAGATGCTTTGACTATCCAGAAATTTAGACCTATCTGTCTGCTAAATGTTAGTTATAAAATACTAACAAAATTATTAGCTGATAGATTGGGACTTGTCATTCATAAGATAATTGCAGACACTCAAACTGCTTTTATCAGAGGCAGATATATTATGGAAGGAATTGTGATTCTACATGAAACCATTCATGAAATTCATCACAAAAAAATGTCTAGGGTCCTTTTCAAAATAGATTTTGAAAAGGCTTATGATAAAGTTAATTGGGCTTTCCTGTATCAGATGATGCAGGCAAGAGGCCTAGGTGATGTTGTCTGTGATTGGATAATGAAGGTTGTTAGAGGAGGTAGATGTGCTATTAAAGTCAATGATATAATTGGACCTTATTTTCCAACTTATGCAGGGGTGAGACAAGGAGATCCTTTGTCACCAATCCTGTTTGATATAGTTGGGGATGGGCTTGCTATGTTAATCAAACAAGCTCAGACAGAAGGTTTAGTTAAAGGGCTGGTGCCACATTTGGTGGATGGAGGTGTGTCAATTCTACAGTATGCAGATGACACGATTCTACTGCTAGATGATGATCTGGAGAATGCCAGGAATATCAAGTTTATTCTCTGTCTTTTTGAGCAGATTTCTGGTCTGAAAATTAATTTTCATAAGAGTGAGATTTTTTGTCTAGGGGCAGCAAGGGAGAAAGCCCAGTTTTACAGTGAGATTTTCACTTGCCCTGTGGCAGATTTGCCCATGAAGTACTTAGGAATGCCAATTGATGAAAAAAAATTTAGTAGTATCCCAGTGGGATCCTGTAGAAGAGAAGTTTGGAAAAAAGATTGCTGGGTGGAAGGGAAATATGCTTTCCATTGGAGATAGGGTAACTTTAGTGAATGTTTGCTTGCGCAGCATTGCACTATATATGTTATCTTTCCTGGAGGCGCCCAAAGGATTTATTAGCAAGGTAGATATGCATAGGAAAAGGATGGTTTGGCAAGAGATTGATGGAAGGAAGAGGTACCATCTGGTTAATTGGCACACTGTGTGCTTACCAAAAGATTGTGGAGGTTTGGGAGTTCTAGATTTGAGTACTATGAATAAAAGTCTACTTTGTAAGTGGCTCTGGAAATTGGAAAACACTTAAGGTACTTGGCAACAGTTGTTGTCCAGGAAATATCTTCAGAACCAGGTGTTAGCAAATGCAATAGTGGGGCAAGGTTGCTCTCATTTTTGGCAGGGGTTGATGTCAGTTAATCCAATTTTCCAACAGCAATGTGAGAGAATTACAAAAAATGGTGAGAAAACCTTATTCTGGACTGACAAGTGGGTGAATGATTCACCTTTAGCTGTCAAGTTCCCCAGACTTTATTTGCTGACTTTCCAGAAGGATATCACTGTTAAAACAACAAAAAGTGAAGGCTGGGGGGTTTTTCAATTTAGAAGGTTGTTATATGGTGAAACTTTGCAGTAGTGGCAAGAAGTTAAGAGACTGGTGGATGATTTCCAACTTGTAGATGAATCTGATTGTGTGAGATGGAAGATTGGATCTAGTGGAAAGTTTAGAGTCAAAGATTTATATCTACAGTTGAGGGCAGAGGGTTGCTTCCCTCAGAAACTCCTGTGGAAAATTAAGATCCCCATGAAAGTCAGAATTTTTCTGTGGGAGGTTCTTAAAAATAGTATCCTGACCAAAGATAATCTACTGAAAAGGGGGTGGACTGGTAATTGATATGTCTCCAACGTATCTATAATTTTTGATGCTCCATGCTTGTTTTTACACCATTTGCCTACTGTTTCGTTACACTTCGTGGCACTTTTATGCATTTTTCGGAACTAACCTATTCACGAGTTGCCACAGTGCCAGTTCCCTGTTTTCTGCTGTTTTTGTGTTTCAGAAGTGATACACAGGAAATATTCTCGGAATTGGACGAAACAAGTTCCTGAAGTCTTATTTTACCCGGAAGCTTCCAGAGATCCGAAGGAGAGAAGGAGATGCGCCACCAGGGCCCCACACGCAGGGCTGGCGTGGCCAGGGCCTGGGCCGCGCCACCCTGGCGTGAGGCCGCCTGGTCCCTCCTCTGACATCGCCCCTTCGCCTATAAAGACCCCCCGACGGAAAAAACCTAAGCACCCGATCACTTTTCTAGAACACATCGCGATCCGCCGCCGCCGTCGACCCGAAGATCGGGAGGGTCCAGAAGCTCTTCCTGGCACCCTGCCGGAGAGGGGAATTGCCACCGGAGGTCTTCTTCATCGCCATGATTGCCTCCGGAGCGATGAGTGAGTAGTCTACCTTGGACTATGGGTCCATAGCAGTAGCTAGATGGTTGTCTTCTCCACCATGTGCTTCATGTTTAGATCTCATGAGCTGCCCTACATGATTGAGATCACCGTTATGTAATTCTACATGTTTGGTTTGTTGGGATCCGATGAATATTGGTATTTATGATTGAGTTGCTGTACTGAATATAATATCTTTTGTTATCTCTATGTTGTTTATGATCTTGCATGCTCTCCGTTGTTAGTAGCTATCTTGGCCGAGTAGTTGCTAGTGACTCCAAGAGGAGGTATTTATGCTCGATAGTGGGTTCATGCCTCTATTTAACCTGGGGGAGTGACAGAAACCTCTAAGGTTGTAGATGTGTTGTTGCTACTAGGGAGAAAACAACATTCATATGCTCAAGGGCATATGCTTTGTTTACATTACACACTTTGCTTAATGCAATTATCTGTTGTTCGCAACTTAATACTTGTGGAGTTCTCGGATTGATTCGCCACAAGTGGATTATTAGTCATAGATGCAGTTGGATGGTGGTCTATGTATTTTGTTGTAATGCCCAGAGTAAATCTCATAGTGATCTTCTTGACATATCACGTTTATCTTTATTCTATCAATTGCCCAACTGTAATTTGTTTACCCAGCATGTGTTATTTATCTTATGGAGAGACACCACTAATGAACTGTGGACCCCGGTCCTATTTCCATCATATTGTTATCACCTGTTTACTTTACTCGCACTGTTTACTTTACCCGCATACTTTTACTGTTTTCCACTTGATACACTCATAACCTTTGTTTCAAGCAAACCGGTGAGATTGACAACCTCATCGTAAGTTGGGAGCAAAGTACTTGGTTGTGTGTGTGCAGGTTCCGCGTTGCAGCTAGCAAGCAAAGCTTGGACGAGGCGCCATATATAAATTGTCTAAAGCTGTCGCAAACTAGCAAGCATCACCTTCAGTCGTTTGTCTCTCCTCTCCAAGAACGATAAACCTTGGTTTCTAAACTAAGGGAAAACTAGCTGCTATACTCATCACACCTTCCTCTTGGGGTTCCCAACGGGCTGGTCATTCACCACGCATCAAGCTAATTTTCTGGCGCCGTTGCCGGGGAGGAAGTAGAAGACTTCTGCGAGGGGAGTTTTTCGCACGCACATCCTTTACTTTGTTATTGTTTTGCTTTACTTTATTTATTTTACCTGCATCATTTTATATCAAAAACCCAAAAAAAATTAGAATCCTTGGTAGTTGTTATTTCTTTACTTTAGTTTATCATGTTGATCCCTAAGTACGTTCTGGAGGACCTCTCAGTAGGTAGCGGTTCGATTATTGGCAAAAGTAACATTGAGGAGTTCTTTAATCACATTAGTATGCATGAGGAAGTTGAGGAAAAATCTTTGGTTGAGCTAGCTCCTAGTATTGAAGTTGCTTCTTCTTATTTGATTCACATGTTGGAACCTAGGTTTGCTAGTCTTAATCCTTTCATGCAATACATGTTCCTTAAGCTTCACGAAATTGAGGATCCCGAAAAGAAAGCTTTTATCTTGGAAACTTTACGCATAGAATTTAGAGATGTTGCGACTGAGGCTACGAAAGTTTTTAAGAAGTTTAATAAGCTTGGCTCACCTGTGGTGGTTGTTGGTACACCCGATGATATTAGAGTGCCAATACCTTATGAACTTATAGGAATTCATGATGCTTGGGAAAAGAATTCCAGCTGGATTTGCCCTGAAAATCCTTTCGATGAAAGTAGTGTGCCAACGCGTGATCATAAAGGATTTTCAAAAACTCAGTTGAAGACATTTTCCTTCATTGTTGAAAATATCTCTGCAGTTGATTTTAATGCTTCATCACTTGATGTTACTTGATTCGCAATTTTCTGCGCCAAGCTCAAAGGCGTTAAAGAAAAGCACTCTTGGGAGATAACCCAATGTTTTTATTTTCAGTACTTTTTCTTTTATTTGAGTCTTGGAAGTCATTACTACTGTAATGACCGCTCCTTATCTTGTTTATTTCGTTTTTGTGCCAAGAGAAGCCTCTAATTCGAGTGAGGTAAAGATTTGGGGATGTTACTGTCCTGAAACTATTTTCGGTGCTGCACCGTAAAAATTCGTATAAATTTTCTGTATATCTTTTGGACCTGCGATTTCTTGTGCATATGCCCCAGGTTATATCCAAACTTTCGTTAGTTGAACACTTTTCGATTTGAGCAACAGAAAACCCTCAAAAATTCGACCTTTGTCAGCTGTTCAGTTTTGACAGATTTCTGCCAATATTTGTGTTTGCCACTTTATCGCTTTCTTTTGAGTTCTTTTGATCATGGAACTTTTGGAGAAGTTGCTACAGTAGTATTTGCTATATATGTGGTGGTTTTGAGTTGAAACCTGAAGCAAAAAGAGGTTGATTATATGCTATGATTACACTAATGTTGCTAATAGATTTGTGTTTAGTTTTGTATGAAGGAAGTTTTCAAGTGTAGGGATTGGAGAATGATGAGATGAGTTGAAGAATGGACAAAAGCTCAAGCTTGGGGATGCCCATGCATCACCCCAAGAAATATCCAAGAAGTACAAGCATCAAAGCTTGGGGATGCTCCCGAGGCACCCCTTCTTCATCGGCAAAAATCAGGTCACCTTTCAAGACACTATATTTTTATTGCTTCATGCACTATGTGTTTTTCTTGGAGCGTCAGTTGTTTTAGTTTTCTTAGTTAGTTTAGTTTTGTTTGCTGCAATAAATGGTTGGACCCCAACAAATTTCTTTTGGAGAAGTTGCCTTGCTTTTCAATTGAAAGAACACTCTGTTTTCACTCTTATCGTTCATCGAGTGTTTTTCTTTTTCCGCTACTGCTTTTGGTTTTTGTTTTCGCCTTGATTTGCGTTCAGACCTTGTCATATCTTTTCATCAAGGTGTATTTTTGCCTCTGATCTTTATTGGTTTTCATCAAAAGAGGTGTTTATAAAAATTTCAAATGGTGTTGGAAAAGAGAAAAAGCTTTATGCAAAATAGTGGTACAAGAAGGAGCTTGTGTAGACTGCGGCTTAGGCTTTTTCATGTCATACTTGATGTCTTTTTGATAGTATGCTTAGTGGTTTTGCTGTAGCATGACTTGTCCCAAATAACTGAGATTGCTTAATGAGCCTTTGAAAAAATCATGCGTTGTTTTTATTGTATGGAAGCATTATTTTGGTTTTCTCCTTGATGCTTTATTTGGGTTGACTTGGCGCATGCTCACACATGTTAGACTCTTACAAAGTCGCCAATAGCCTTCATGATCATTTAGTTTTTGACTTTTGATGCCATCTTATGCTTCTTTTAATGTCGCTTTATCGCTTTGCATGATTATGGCCATTATTGCTCTCTTAGTTGGTTGCTCCCAGTCTTTTGCTAGCCCTCGCCTTGTACTGAGTATGAGCTCTACTCGTGCATCCAACTCCTAAAAGCCAAAGTTTTCCAAAGTGTCCACCATACATACCTACTAGCAATTTGCTATTCCAAGTAAATTTGACTTGCTTTTATTTTCTCTTCAAATTAAACTCTTACCAGTGTTATGCGAAATTCGGTCAGTAAAGCTCTCACGAATCGGAAGGCACACTTTACTTTTTCCTGTTCTTAAAAATTTGACATTGTGGTCTCTTATGTTGAGTTGTTATGCTTGCAAGTTGTAATTTGGAGACTAGCCCAGCCATACAGTCATGGGCAAGCTTTCAACATTGCACTTCTTATTTGAGTTGATATCGTGATCTTTTGTTTATGGATGCCCGCGGTGTGAAATGAATTGGGAATCTTGTGGGGATCATGGAGTTTTTATATGTGTTAGGGAAACGCCGGGCCGCCAATCTAAGCCATGCATAATTCATGGTGGAAATTTGCAGCATACCTATGGTGAACATTCGACGACGCATCTCACAATAAAAAGCTAAACAAAAGGCAAATAAAAGAGATGTCGAGGTGTTCATTGTCTGCTTATCCTGTCATTTTGGTCTGGGCTTGTTCCATGTCATCGGGCACGGAGGTACCACATTGGCGGTTCTCAATGATATGCATATATTTACAATGACAAGAGCCTTGCTTGGGACTCTAAGTAAAGTAGCATGAGGTTTGGGTACTCGTATTCACGGGGCACGAGGTTTTCAACTTATGATTTGTCAAGCATATGCATCATAATTGTTCTCGCATTAACTTTAACCATTCAAGATGCTTATGATGGGGGCAATGAGAGCTCAAAGCCGGTAAGTACCATAATTTTTGAAGGTTATAAAACTTGCAATCACTGCTTCCCTCTGCGAAGGGCCTTTCTTCTACTTTTATGTTGAGTCACCACCTTCTACCTTTATGCACCATTAAGAGAGCATAGTTGTCATTCTTAGTGTAATATGCATTGTCCCAAAGTTCATTGATTGATTCATATTGTTGGTTTCACTTGTTCTTAAATTATTTGTATCTAGTCGCCCTCTTAAACTTGAAGGTGTCCTATGCATTTATGTTTTGCTCTCTTTGAAGGACAAGCTAAAAACCATTTGTATGTTTTTCCTTATGATTTGAACACACGTTTGACTTTCATTGTTTTATTTTCATGATCTTTTGTTTGTGTTCATTTGCATGTTTACAACATGGTTGCTAAGTTTCTTATTTTCATGATTATATCTTCATGCCCATGTTTTAAGTTCTCATGATCCCAGCTCACAAATGCTTACATACATGATCAAGATTGTGTAGGTGCATGTCACCTCAAAAATTATTCTTTTGTTATCACTTACCTAATCGAGGACGAGCAGGAGTTAAGCTTGGGGATGCTTGATACGTCTCCAACGTATCTATAATTTTTGATGCTCCATGCTTGTTTTTACACCATTTGCCTACTGTTTCGTTACACTTCGTGGCACTTTTATGCATTTTCTGGAACTAACCTATTAACGAGTTGCCATAGTGCCAGTTCCCTGTTTTCTGCTGTTTTTGTGTTTCAGAAGTGATACACAGGAAATATTCTCGGAATTGGACGAAACAAGTTCCTGAAGTCTTATTTTACCCGGAAGCTTCCAGAGATCCGAAGGAGAGAAGGAGAGGGGCCACCAGGGCCCCACACGCAGGGCAGGCGCGGCCAGGGCCTGGGCCGCGCCACCCTGGCGTGAGGCCGCCTGGTCCCTCCTCTGACATCGCCCCTTCGCCTATAAAGACCCCCTGACGGAAAAAACCTAAGCACCCGATCACTTTTCCAGAACACATCGCGATCCGCCGCCGCCGTCGACCCAAAGATCGGGAGGGTCCAGAAGCTCTTCCCGGCACCCTGCCGGAGAGGGGAATCGCCACCGGAGGTCTTCTTCATCGCCATGCTTGCCTCCGGAGCAATGAGTGAGTAGTCTACCTTGGACTATGGGTCCATAGCAGTAGCTAGATGGTTGTCTTCTCCACCATGTGCTTCATGTTTAGATCTCATGAGCTGCCCTACATGATTGAGATCACCGTTATGTAATTCTACATGTTTGGTTTGTTGGGATCCGATGAATATTGGTGTTTATGATTGAGTTGCTGCAGTGAATATTATCTTTTGTTATCTCTATGTTGTTTATGATCTTGCATGCTCTCCGTTGTTAGTAGCTATCTTGGCCGAGTAGTTGCTAGTGACTCCAAGAGGGGGTATTTATGCTCGATAGTGGGTTCATGCCTCTATTTAACCTGGGGGAGTGACAGAAACCTCTAAGGTTGTAGATGTGCTGTTGCTACTAGGGAGAAAACAACATTCATATGCTCAAGGGCATATGCTTTGTTTACATTACACACTTTGCTTAATGCAATTATCTGTTGTTCGCAACTTAATACTTGTGGAGTTCTCGGATTGATTCGCCACAAGTGGATTATTAGTCATAGATGCAGTTGGATGGCGGTCTATGTATTTTGTTGTAATGCCCAGAGTAAATCTCATAGTGACCTTCTTGACATATCACGTTTATCTTTATTCTATCAATTGCCCAACTGTAATTTGTTTACCCAACATGTGTTATTTATCTTATGGAGAGACACCACTAGTGAACTGTGGACCCCGGTCCTATTTCCATCATATTGCTATCACCTGTTTACTTTACTCGCACTGTTTACTTTACCCGCATACTTTTACTGTTTTCCACTCGATACACTCATAACCTTTGTTTCAAGCAAACCGGTGAGATTGACAACCTCATCGTAAGTTGGGAGCAAAGTACTTGGTTGTGTGTGTGCAGGTTCTGCGTTGCAGCTAGCAAGCAAAGCTTGGACGAGACGCCATATATAAATTGTCCGAAGCTGTCGCAAACTAGCAAGCATCACCTTTAGTCGTTTGTCTCTCCTCTCCAAGAACGATAAACCTTGGTTTCTAAACTGAGGGAAAACTAGCTGCTATACTCATCACACCTTCCTCTTGGGGTTCCCAACGGGCTGGTCATTCACCACGCATCACTAATGACCAATGTCAGTTTTGTTGTGAGAAGGAAACTATTAATCACCTGATGTTTGCCTGTGGTCTAGCCAAACTGGCCTGGCAGGTGCTGTTGTGTGCTTCACCTAAATCGCCCTCCAGACAGAGTTGATGATTTGTTTGGGGGCTGGATAAAATCCTTCCCTCACAACCTGAGAAACATAGTGCTTTGTGGTGCTGGTGCTCTCTGCTGGATCCTTTGGAAAACTAGAAATGATGCTTGTTTTAATCGAAAATATCCAAATGACCCTGCAAATGTGATATACAGGCTTTGTAATGTTCTTGCTGGTTGGGCTTTCTTGCAGACAGACCAAGACAGAGAAAAGGTTGAAGCTGGGGTGGAGAAACTAAAGATGGTGATCAGGGAGGCATACTCAAGATTGCATGGTTGGGCTCCAGGGGTGCTTCGGATCACTGGATAAAAGTTTCATCTACTACTTCTTCCTGTTGTTTCTGTCTTTGGTAAAATTTGCAGCTTGGCAGACCTTCGCTTGTGGTTGCCTGGGACTTTGTATTTTGGATATGAGCAGGTTGGCAATCTGGTTGTACTTGTAAAACCTAAGTCGGTAGATTGTGGCCCTGCGTGGCTTGTAGGATCTGCTGCTGCGTTTTGAGTTTGAACTAGGATGGGGGGTTGTAGGCTCCCTATTTATCAGTTCTCTCTTTTCTTCTATTTTGTTTCTGGCTGTAAAACGTTGGCGGTTTTTTTAATGGAAATCGATGGGTTTTGACCTGTTGGGTAAAAAAAAGTAATTCCGATTAGCTCCCTAGCACACGCAAGGGAACCGTAGACAGGCAAGTGAAATCCAATCCACGAAATAATTTGATCCATGGGCGGCACCGTTGTGTTAAACTTCGTAATTCCAGAGAAATCATTACCGCAAGGCATAGAGGGGGAGGTCATAAGCACCTATACCATAAAATAGATTTTAGACGGAATCCAAAAGACATATCTGGTAGAATCGTAACCATAGAATATGACCCTAATCGAAATGCATACATTTGTCACATACACTATGGGGATGGTGAGAAAAGATATAGTAATTAGTACTGGCTCCTGTCATATGTTCATGGGGGTGGCCGATCGTTGGGGGAGGGGGGGGGGGCTAGACCCCGCTCCCCCCCCCGATCCGGCCTTGACAACCATCTAATAAAGGGAATCAAATCAAATATCATGTTTTCTAGGTGCTTAGTTGTGGATAGGATAAAAATTGCAACGTAGGAAGAAGAGAACCGGACCTTGTTTTGCTAAGTGAATGCTCGTGTACCCATCAAAGCTGCATATATTTCATATGTCAAACTTCTTACACCTAGAATATATGTATAGAAAAACATGAAGCTAATAAAGAGTTTATTAACTAAGAAAATGGCAAGCGGCGGTGAATCAAAGACCCGACTGGTAGTGAACCCCTATCGCTGGTAGCCACTCGTCTCCCTAGATGAAGCTACGAATGATGAAGTTGCTAGCCTCCGACTCATCTACGATCACATGGTAGCCAGGCCACTTAACGCGACCGCTCACATCAGCGCCCTTGCCGGCGTTATTGTATTCACCGTAGAATAGATCTTTGACTGCTGGGCTATCGTTCCACTGGATCCACCCCTTGGGGTGCACGACTTCACTCATCTTGCACTTCATGAACACCACGCGCGAATAGGGCTGCCATGGGCGGCCGAGGTAGGTCTCCACCACAGAGCCGACATGGATAAGGTCACCGCCAGCATAAATGTTGCAGAGATGGAAGTCGAACAAGGAAGTTTCAACAGAGGTAGGTGTCCTGATTCCGGGTGGGGGGGGCTGGCCCCCGCTCGCCCCCTGGATTCGGCCTTGATAGCCATCTAATAAAGGGAATCAAATCAAATATCGTGTTTTCTGGGTGCTTAGTTGTGGATAGGATAAAAATTGCAACATAGGAAGAAGAGAAACGGACCATGTTTTGCTAAGTGAATGCTCGTGTACCCATCAAAGCTGCATATATTTCATATATCAAACTTCTTACATCTAGAATATATGTACCCAAAAACATGAAGCTAATAAAGAGTTTATTAACTAAGAAAATGGCAAGCGGCAGTGAATCAAAGACCCGACTGGTAGTGAACCCCTGTCGCTGGTAGCCACTCATCTCCCTAGATGAAGCTGTGAACAGTGAAGTTGTTGGCCTCCGACTCATCTACGATCACATGGTAGCCAGGCCACTTGACGCGGCCGCTCACATCAGCGCCCTTGCCGGCGTTATTGTATTCACCGTAGAACAGATCTTTGACTGCTGGGCTATCGTTCCACTGGATCCACCGCTTGGGGTGCACGACTTCACTCATCTTGCACTTCATGAACACCACGCGCGAATAGGGCTGCCATGGGTGGCCGAGGTAGGTCTCCACCGCAGAGCCAACATGGATAAGGTCATCGCCAGCAGAAATGTTGCAGAGATGGAAATAGAACCAAGAAGTTTCAACAGAGGTAGGTGTCCTGATTCTGGGGGGGGCTGGCCCCCGCTCGCCCCCTGGATTCGGCCTTGACAGCCATTTAATAAAGGGAATCAAATCAAATATCTTGTTTTTTGGGTGCTTAGTTGTGGATAGGATAAAAATTGCAACGTAGGAAGAAGAGAACCGGACCATGTTTTGCTAAGTGAATGCTCGTGTACCCATCAACGCTGCATATATTTCATATATCAAACTTCTTTCATCTAGAATATATGTACAGAAAAACATGAAGCTAATAAAGAGTTTAGTAACTAAGAAAATGGCAAGCGGGAGTGAATCAAAGACCCAACTGGTAGTGAACCCCTGTCGCTGGTAGCCACTCGTCTCCCTAGATGAAGCTATGAATGGTGAATTTATTGGCCTCCGACTCATCTACGATCACATGGTAGCCAGGCCACTTGACGCGGCCGCTCACATCAGCGCCCTTGCCGGCGTTATTGTATTCACCGTAGAACAGATCTTTGACTGCTGGGCTATCGTTCCACTGGATCCACCCCTTAGGGTGCACGACTTCACTCATCTTGCACTTCATGAACACCACACGCGAATAGGGCTGCCATGGGTGATGTCTACACACGCTTCTATTCTTGTAGACAGTGTTGGGCCTCCAAGTGCAGAGGTTTGTAGAACAGCAGCAAGTTTCTCTTAAGTGGATCACCCAAGGTTTATCGAACTCAGGGAGGAAGAGGTCAAAGCTATCCCTCTCAAGCAACCCTGCAATTACGATACAGAAAGTCTCTTGTGTCCCCAACACACCCAATACACTTGTCAGATGTATAGGTGCACTAGTTCGGCGAAGAGATAGTGAAATACAAGTAGTAGTGATGATTATAAGTAGTAACTGCAATATGAAATAAGTATCGCTGCGAGCAAACATGTAACAAAATAGTAAGTAAACGGTGTGCAATGCTTGGAAACAAGGCCTAGGGATCATACTTTCACTAGTGGACACACTCCCAACAAATATAACATAATTGAACAAATAAATAACTTCTCTTCAGTATGGTACTCTGAATTACTCTCCTATTGAATAACACTAATCATTGCGTAGGGCTACGAAGCACTCCTCAAAGTTCATCAAGTACTTGACAAACACCACTCATAGAGATATCCAAATCAAATCACAACTCAAGATAGATATTATTGCAACTTAGACCAAGTACTAACACGGTGCACACACTGTCAATATTACACCATGAAAGGAGGAATATATCACTTCAATACTATCATAGTGATAATTATTCTCATAATCCATAAGAGATCACAATCGTAGCCTAGACCAAATACCACCATGATGCACGCACTGTCACCGTTACACCATGGCAGGAGGAATAGATTACTTTAATAACACACTAGAGTACACATAATGAAGAAGAGTAACATTTACTTATTCAACATGATACAAAGCTCACGATCACATAAAGATCACATCATGGGAGAGAGAGGTGAACCACATAGCTACCGGTAGAGCCCTCAGCCCCGGGGATGAACTACTCCCTCCTCATCATAGGAGACAACAAGGTTGATGGAGATGGCGGTGAGGTCGATGGAGACGGCGGAGACGGCGATGGAGACCGATGGAGATGGCTCTGGGGGCACTTCCCCGTCCCGGCAAGGTGCCAGAACAGAGACTTCTGTCCCTCGAAATTCGTCGACGGCGGCGGCGGAGCTACGGAACTGTTCTGGAAATTTCGCTGACTCCTTGAGGGTTTTTCGTCCCGAGGCTTTATATAGGCGAAGGGGCGTCGTCAGGAGTGGCCCCAGGCCTCCTCACACCTACGCGGCGCGGCCAGGGCCGCGCCGGCCTAGTGTGAGGCTGGCCTGTGGCCCCTCTCCTTCGCCTCTTCGGATCTCTGGAAGCTTCCGGGCAAAATAAGACTTCAGGAACTTGTTTCGTCCAATTCCGAGAATATTTCATGTGTAGCTTTTCTGAAACACAAAAACAGCAGAAAACAGGGAACTGGCACTGTGGCATCTTGTCAATAGGTTAGTTCCGGAAATCGCATAAAAATGCCACGAAGTGTAACGAAACACAATGCAAATGGTGTAAAAACAAGCATGGAGCATCAAAAATTATAGATACGTTTGAGACGTATCAGCATCCCCAAGCTTAACTCCTGCTCGTCCTCGAGTAGGTAAGTGATAACAAAAGAAATAATTTTTGAGGTGACATGCACCTACACAATCTTGATCATATAGGTAAAGCATTGAGTGCTGAGATCAAAGAACTTAAAACATGGGCATAAAAGACATAATCTCGATAATAGAAACTTGGCAACCATGTTATAACATGAAAAAGAACGCAAACAAAAGATTATGAAAATGAAACAATGAAAGTCAAACGTATATTCAAATCATAAGGAAAAACATACAAATGGTTTTCAGCTTGTCCTTAATAGAGGGCAAAACATAAATGCATAGGACACCTTCAAGTTTAAGAGGGCGACTAGATGCAAATAATTTAAGAACAAGTGAAACCAACATTATGAATCAATCAATGAAAACTTTGGGACAATGCACATTATACTCAGAATGACAACTATGCTCTCTTAGGCGGTGCATAAAGGTAGAAGGTGGAGACTCAACATAAAAGTAAAAGAAAGGCCCTTCGCAGAGGGAAGCAGTGATTAAACATGTGCTAGAGCTTTTCATTTGTAAAACAGAGAGATAAAACTTGAGTTTTGAGAGGTGGTTGCTTTTGTCAACGACTAGCAATGGGGTTCTTACTATCTTCCATACAAAAATGAAGCAAGTTTTTGAGAGAGAGATTGGCACTTTTGTGCTCTTTTATAAAGCTTGGCACTCCTCCCCACCTTTTTTCCTTTCTCAAACCATGGCTAACCGATTCCATCGGGTGCCCACCAACATTCACATTCCATGGAGGAGTGCCTTTTTTTCTTTCTTTTTTTTCTTTTTTTTTCTTTTTGGAATAAGCAATATGGAAGATAGCAAATTCGACCACTACGTCCCCATGAGCTGAAAACAGTGTCACAAAACGAGAAGTATTTTGAAGGTTTTTTTGAAAGGTAGCACATGAAAATTTACTTGGAATGGCTTACAAATACCATGCATAGGAATTTATAGTGGACACAATGGCAAACTTGGTATTTGGGAGTTGGATGCACGAGTAGAGTTCATACTCAGTACAAAATGAGGGCTAGCAAAAGACTGGGAGCGGCCAACTAAGAGAGCAATAACGGCCATAATCATGCAAAGCGACAAAGTAACATTAAAAGAAGCATAAGATGGCATCAAAAGTCAAAAACTAAATGATCATAGAGGCTATAGGCGACTTATTTTGTAGTCAACATGTGTGAGCATGCGCCAAGTCAACCCAAATAAAGCATCAAAGGAGAAAACCAAATAAATGCTTCCATACGATAAAAACAACGCATGATTTTTTCAAAGGCTCATTAAGCAATCTCAGTTATTTGAGACAAGTCATGCTACAGCAAAACCACTAAGCATACTATCAAAAAGACATCAAGCATGACATGCAAAAGCCTAGGCCACAGTCTACACAAGCTCCTTCTTGTACCACTTTTTTGCATAAAGCTTTTTCTCTTTTCCAACACCATTCAAATTTTTTATAAACACCTCTTTTGATGAAAACCAATAAAGATCAGAGGAAAAAATACACCTTGATGAAAAGATATAACAAGATCTGAACAAAAATCAAGGCGAAAAACGAAAGCTAAACGCGGTAGCAAAAAAAGAGAACACTCATTGAAACGATAGGAGTGAAAAATGGAGTGTTCTTGGTAAATGAAAAGCGAGTTCATCTCCTCCAAAAGAAACATGATGTGATCTAACCATTTATTGCAGAAAACAAAGCAAAAGAAAACTAAAAACAAAAGCAACTGACGCTCTAAGAAAAACGCATAGTGCATGAAGCAATAAAAATATAGTGTCTTGAAAGGTGACCTGATTTTTGCCGATGAAGAAGGGGTGCCTCGGGGGCATCCCCAATCTTTGATGCTTGTACTTATTGGATATTTCTTGGGGTGATGCATGGGCATCCCCAAGCTTGAGCTTTTGTCCATTCTTCAACTCATCTCATCACTCTCCGATCCCTACACTTGAAAACTTACTTCATACAAAACTAAACAAAAATCTATTAGCAACATTAGTGTAAGCATAACATATAATCAACCCTTTTTGCTTCAGGTTTCAACCTAAAACCACCACATATATAGCATATACTACTGTAGCAACTTTCCCAAAAGTTCCGTGATCAAAAGAACTCAAAAGAAAGCGATTAAGCGGCAAACACAAATATTGGCAGAAATCTGTCAAAACAGAACAGCTGACAAAGGTCGAATTTTTAGAGGGTTTTCTGTTGCTCAAATCAAAAAGTATTCAACTAATGAAAGTTTTGACATAACCTGGGGCATATTCACAAGAAATCGCAGGTCCAAAAGATATACAGAGAATTTTCACGAATGTTTACGGTGCAGCACCAAAAACAGTTTCAGGACAGCAACATCCCCAAATCTTACCTCACTCAAATTAGAGGCTTCTCTTGGCACAACAACGAAATAAAAAGGATAAGGAGCGGTTATTATAGTAGTAATAACTTCCAAGACTCAAATAAAAGAAAAATTACTGAAAATAAAATAATGGGTTATCTCCCAAGAGTGCTTTTCTTTAACGTCTTTGAGCTAGGCGCAGTAATTTGCAAAGATGCTCATGTGGGCGCCATATAAGAGCTTGATGCAAAGGCGCCATATAGGAACTTAAAGCAAAAGAGAGCATCAAAAAGCAAGTATGAAACACATTTAAATCTAAACCACTTCCTATGAAAAATAGTCTTGTAAAGAGACAAGTCATAAAAGCGCAAACAAAAAGCATAGGAAAGCAAAACAAGTACAACTTCAAGAATTGCAACATAAAGAGGGGAAACTCAATATTGTTGAGATCCATCAAACCATGTTTCCCTCTCTCATAATAAATTTCAGTAGCATCATGAATAGAACTAACAATATAACTATCACATAAAGAATCTCTATCATGAGCCACATGCATAAAAGAATTAATACTCACCACAGGAACAATAGTAGTAGGAGCAAATTCAACAGAATAATTATTCTCATCACCATAATCATCATAAATAGGAGGCATATTGTAATCATAACTAATTTTATCCTCAATAGTAGGTGAACTGAAAATATTATACCTATCATCATAACCATCATAAACTAGAGGTTTAGTATCATCACAAGCTAAAGAACAGCTATTTCGCAAAGCATATTCTTCAAACATATCATCATAAGAAGGAACATCACATATGGGAGATAAAATATCATCAGAGCAAATTTTCTCCACTAAAGCTGGGGAACTAAAAATATCATGCTTAACAAAACCAGCTTCCCCAAGCTTAGACTTTTCTATAGCATTAGCAATAACGGTGTTCAAAGCATTCATACTAACGTCCCTATTAGCATGCAAATTAAGTTCCAAAGGTTTTTCAATTTTCTCTTCAAACACTTCATATCTAAACTCAGGAAAAAGACTAAAGAACTCTTTGTTTTCCATTAAGCCTAACTAGTGAAAATAAAAACAAGAAACAAAAAGATGTAATTGCAGAATCTAAAGGAAATAACTCCGAGCACTCACTAGCAACTAAAAGACTTAGTAGCCAAAGAATGTGAGTACCTTTTACCTTACCTCCCCGGCAACGGCGCCAGAAAAGAGCTTGATGTCTACACACGCTTTTATTCTTGTAGACAGTGTTGGGCCTCCAAGTGCAGAGGTTTGTAGAACAACAGCAAGTTTCCCTTAAGTGGATCACCCAAGGTTTATCGAACTCAGGGAGGAAGAGGTCAAAGCTATCCCTCTCAAGCAACCCTGCAATTACGATACATAAAGTCTCTTGTGTCCCTAACACACCCAATACACTTGTCAGATGTATAGGTGCACTAGTTCGGCGAAGAGATAGTGAAATACAAGTAGTAGTGATGATTATAAGTAGTAACTGCAATATGAAATAAGTATCGCTGCAAGCAAACATGTAACAAAACAGTAAGTAAACGGTGTGCAATGCTTGGAAACAAGGCCTAGGGATCATACTTTCACTAGTGGACACACTCCCAACAAATATAACATAATTGAACAAATAAATAACTTCTCTTCACTATGGTACTCTGAATTACTCTCCTATTAAATAACACTAATCATTGCGTAGGGCTACGAAGCACTCCTCAAAGTTCATCAAGTACTTGACAAACACCACTCATAGAGATATCCAAATCAAATCACAACTCAAGATAGATATTATTGCAACTTAGACCAAGTACTAACACGGTGCATACACTGTCAACATTACACCATGAAAGGAGGAATAGATCACTTCAATACTATCATAGTGATAATTATTCTCATAATCCATAAGAGATCACCATGAACAGAGGAAGTCATTGAGTTCTATGTTGACTTTATCCCTGAACTTAAGTCGATTGGTGTTCCTGAATCGCGGCATGAGGGGATACTAAGTGGAAAATGCACACTAAGAAAGAAATCAATGTATTGTATGGACGAGATTTCTTTCACTCAAGCACACTACACAGTTCTACAAAGTTCTACCTTGGTGGCCCCGTATATCACAGAACACAAGAATATTGTACGCTCCCAACACCCGGCGCAGTCTGACTCCTGGATTACACATAAATATATGGCGACTTTCGGCGGTTGGTTGCGGACACATCTCATAAATAACAACATTGTTGGAGATCAGCTGTACTTGTTGGCCGGGTCACCATCTTCGACTATATTGACTTTCCAAGGGTATGAGATAAATGGCAATACATTCTACATGATCGCCCAAAATAAAAAGAGCACCAACCAAAACAGTGGTGTCCGCATTGATGCAACAAGCAACAACGGGCAAAAGGACACCTATTATTGTTACATAGAGGAGATATGGGAACTTGACTATGGACATTCTTTTATAGTCCCTTTGTTTCTATGCAAATGGGTCAAGCTGGATGGAGTAGGAGTAAAGGTAGACCAGTTGTATGGAATGACAACAGTGGATCTCAACAATCTTAGTTACAGAGATGAACCATTTGTCCTAGCCAATGATGTGGCTCAAGTTTTCTATGTGAAGGACATGTCCTCCAAACCAAAAAATAGAAAACATAAGGCAACGAATACATCATACGATGAGCCGAAGCGTCACATAGTTCTTTCAGGGAAAAGAAACATCGTGGGAGTTGAGGATAAGACAGACATGTTAGAAGATTATAATAAGTTTGTTGAAATTCCGCCCTTCAGAGTGAATATTGACCCAAGCATTGCGTTAAATGGTGAAGATTCTCCATGGTTACGACCGAAGCGATCCTAATCAAGGGACATATGCGAAGGAGGGTTCATGGCCTCCAAGGCATTTTAGGTCACCATATGTATTAAATGTGCCAATTTATGGTGGATCTCTGAACTTGCGGTGGATCTTTGATAAAATAGCATATTGTGAACCTAAAAATGATTTTTACAAAAAATCATGAGTATTATATTATGTACCTAAAGTTCAAATCTGGCGGGCCTCCTACCGATTCGGCAGGAATTTGTCTTTTTCATGAGGTATGGACGGAAAGGTTTCAGATGCACCAGCTGGGAAATTTTCCATCTAAGGTGGTCTAGTATTTATGAAAAATGGTTTGGTAGCAATGTGAAACTTTAATTTGGTGGTTGCTTCACAAAAAACCCCGTTTTTAGCACCTAAAAAAATAGAAAAATGGCTTTTTCGTGCGACGAAAAGGAAAACTTCATTATGCAACATCGTAAGCAATCCCAAGATGCACATGTGTGCATAATATGGGCACATTATCACAAACTATGCCGCGATTCTAGCCATAACATTAGTCATTTGGCCTGAAAGCCATGAAACATCGAACATGACAACTCGTTTTGTGTAGGTTTTTTGTGATATTTGCAATTTTCCAAGTTTAATATTTTTCCTTGCAACTATAACACATGATATGGCACCACGCAGAGGTTTCACATTGTTTGGATTGTTTTTGAAATTCTTATGCCTGTTTGAAATTATATTCAAAACGGTGGGCATGAAGATTCATAGCCCGCGGTTGAGTCTCGCTAAACTTGCGGTGGATATCTGATAAAACAACATATTGTGAGCCTGAAAATGATTTTTACAAAAAATCATGAGCATTATATCATGTACCTGTAGTTCAAATCTGGTGGGCCTCCTACCGATACGCCAGGAATTTGTCTTTTTCATGAGATGTGGACAGAAAGGTTTCAGATGCACCGGCTAAGAAATTTTCCATCTAAGGTGGTTTAGTATTTATGAAAAATGTTTGGTAGCAATGTGAAACTTTAATTTGGTGGTCGCTTCACAAAAAACCCCCATTTTTGGCACCTAAAAATATGGAAAATGCTTTTTCATGCGATGAAAAGGAAAACTTCCTTCTGCAACATCATAAGCAATCCCAAGATACACATGTGTGCACAATATGAGCACATTATCACAAACTATGCCGCGATTCTAGCCATAACATTGGTCATTTGTCCTAAAAGCCATGAAACATCGAATATGATAGCTCATTTTGTGAAGGTTTTTTGTGATGTTTGCAATTTTACAAGTTTAATATTTTTCCTTGCAACTATAACACATAATATGACACCACGCGAAGGTTTCACATTGTTTGGATTGTTTTTGAAATTCTTATGCCCGTTTGAAATTATATTCAAAACGGCGGGCATGAAGATTCATATCTCACGGTTGAGTCTCGCTAAACTTGCGGTGGATCTCTGATAAAACAGCATATTGTGAACCTAAAAATGATTTTTACAAAAAATCATGAGCATTATATCAAATACCTGTAGTTCAAACCTGGCGGGCTCCTACCGATTTTAAATTGTTTGCAAGCCTACTATTTTTTGCAAAATAATTTTCAGCATTTCAATGTGTTGTTATTTCATAGATATTTTTTAATAAACATTTTGATATGCTATATGTATTTTTCGGATTTTTAATTATTTTACGAAATATTATAGAATGTTGATCATAGCTTCAATATGGAATAAGGCGGGAACAACAAAAAATTTAAAAAACTATTCAAATGATCCTTTAGCACCGGTTCGTGGCTCAAACCGATGCTAAAGGGGTGGCGGTGCAGTGCCCGCCGAAAGTGACCTTTAGCACCGGTTCCTGGCACGAACCGGTGCTAAAGGCCTTAGCTTTAGCACCGGTTGGTCGCTTCAACTGGTGCTAAAGGGTCTTTAACACCGGTTGAAGCCAACCGGTGCTAAAGACCCTTTAGCACCGGTTGGCTTCAACCGGTGCTAAAGTCCCTTTAGCACCAGTTGAAGCGACCAACCGGTGCTAAAGCCCTCTCCTTTATAACTGCCCTCTTCTTCCTCCCCCCTCCACATCAAAACGGCTATGGACCAGCGCGAGGAGTTGAGTGACACCGGCAGGCTGCCCAAATTTTGCGCGCCACCGTCGACGCACCATGCCGCTCGCCCGTGCCCGCCGTCGACGCACCGCCGGCCCGCACGCGCCCGCCCGTGCCCGCCGCTGACGCACCGCACCGCCCGCCGCTCGCCGAATCCCTGCCGCGCTGGCCGCCGGCCGTATGTATTCCCTGCATGCAGAGAAATTTAGGATTTTAGGATTTTAGTTATTTTAGGATTTTAGTTATTTTAGGATTTGATTTATTTTAGGTTTTTTAGTTACTTTAGTTATTTTAGCATTTGTTAGTTAATTAGTTAGTTAGTAGCATTTGTTAGAAAATAATATCATTTTATTAGTTATTAGCATATTTTAGGTATTTTAGTCATTTTAGGTTTTTTAATTACTTCAGTTATTTTAGGATTTGTTAGTTAACTAGTAGTTAGTAGCATTTGTTAGAAAATAATATCATTTTGTTAGTTATTAGCATTTGTTAGAAAACAAGGGCCTTGGCCGGGCGCCGGCGCGGTGGGGAGGGAAGAGTTGGTCTTCCCCCACCGCGCCGGTGCCCGACCAACGCCCCCTTTTTTTGGTCTCGATATCGGTGACTTAGTTATTAGCATTTGTTAGAAAATAATTTGTTACTTATTAGCATTTGTTAGAAAATGGGGGCGTTGGCCGGGCGCCGGTGCGGTGGGGAGGGAAGGCCAACTCTTCCCCCACCGCGCTGGCACCCGGCCAACGCCCCTTTTTTGTCTCAGTATCGGTGACGTACTCTATGAATGCACACACGCACACTGTAGAATTTAGGATATTGGTCTCGGTATTTGTCTCCGTATTGGTCACAGTTATTGGTCTCGGTTAACTTGTAAGTCTTTGCACACCCTAGAATAGAGAACTTGTGTTTGTAGCATTATAATAACTTGTAATAATTCTTTGCAGAAAATATGGATCTCGGAAGAGACGAAGACCAGGAAAACATTATCGAGGACATCATCTTCGATGGAGATGACGATGTCACCTCATTATTTTTGAACAACTCCGGTGAGGGAGATGACCAAAACCAAAGAGATGGCTCCGATGAGGGAGAAGGCGCCGGTGAGGGAGAAGGCGCCGACTCCGATGAGGGAGAAGCCGACGGCTCCGGTCGAACCTTGAATATTACAAAGTCTGACGAGGTATATGTGTACTAATTAATTAAGCCTCTGCTGTATAGATGGATTACTTTGATTTGTATATATATATATATATATATATATATTAATGCTCTTTATTCTTTTAGCCCTCTGGATCGAGCCACTCTTCTGTAAATAAAAGAGGTCCGGCCAGAAGGTTGGAAGAACATGAAAGGTACATGATCAAAGAAATCAGTGAAGATGGCGAACCGATTGGTCCCGCGGCTCACACAACTAAATTTACAAGACAATGTGGAGTTCTTGTTAGGGACAACATTCTAATTACCATTCGAGAATGGAAGAAGACAAAGACGGAACCAGATAGCTATGTCCGCAAGAGATTGAAAAATATTCTTTGGAAGAAGCTCATGGTAAATTTTACCCTACCGGCGGCGCCAGAGGTGGATTGAAATGAGGAGGATCCAAATGAGGAGGATTCAGATGACGAGGATCGTCATCTGAATATCATAGAGCGAAAAGTCAAGAAGTGGACTCTTTCGAAGATGGC
This sequence comes from Dactylis glomerata, assembly GCA_007115705.1. Lineage (NCBI taxonomy): Eukaryota > Viridiplantae > Streptophyta > Magnoliopsida > Poales > Poaceae > Dactylis > Dactylis glomerata. The sequence goes on from QXEO01000631.1 coordinate 1,454,360, forward strand.
AGTATAATTCAATAACTAGAAGAAAAGATTGGACAAGGAACTTGTCTAGAAAGAAAAGACTCCGGTGTTCACTAGAGCATATGAGAAGATAAAAGACCACTAGGACGCATTCGTGGAGTACAAGACTTCGGAGGAAGCTAAGAAAAGATCAAAAATAAATAAGAAAAATGCTGCTAAAAAGAAGTATCACCATACTATGGGGCAAGGAGGCTACAAGTCTGGTAAGCCTAAGTGGAAGAAAATGGAGTACGATCTAATTGCTAAAGGGATCATTTTGGAGATATTGAAATGGAACGATCGGTCAAGGGATTGGTTTTATGGGCATGGAGGGAAGTTGGACTCAGAAGGGAAGTGTATATATACAAAAAAGCATGATGAAGACCCCCTTCCCATTGATGCCCTTAGAAGCGCAACAAAGGGTGTTGAAGAGGGGAGGTTCCATCCCGAAAGAGAGAAGGACGAGCTCACATGCGCCCTTGGGAATGATGAACAACCAGGATAAACACGAACCACACAAGGCTCCAAACCATGGAAACTCGGGTTTCTCGTCAAAAGGAAGAAATTTCCCGATAGAAGCTGTCAGAGAAGAAAGGAAAGGGAGGCAGACCGCATGTCTCAGATAGAAGAAAAGCTAAAGCGGCATATGGATATGTTAAACCGGATGAGCTAGCAAGGTACCGCCGCATGTCTCAGATAGAAGAAAAGCTAAAGCGGCATACGGATATGTTAAATCGGATGAGCCAGCAAGGTACCACCGCATCTCAGCCGCAAATAGAAGCTGCACATGATGCTACCGGCCCAGCATCTCAGCGGAAAAGCAGCGTGGCTTCCACGGAGCTCCCGGGGGATGATGATGAACCGGCGATCCGCTACCTACTGGGTGATATCCCAGAGGCGACACCTTGCGAGCTATATGTGAAAGTTGTGAACATAACCATGAAGCTGGCGGTCGGCTATGCCTTACCCATTGGACCTAATCTAACTTATCATTGCCATCCGGTTCCACATGGCTACGCTATTGCCGGGGTGGATCAAGTTATGAGCGCATTTGAGCAGTCGAAGCTTGACTACCCTGCGGGTGAAGAGGATTTGTATGAGCTAGGAGAAGCCAAGAAGACCACCGTTCTATGGCTAAAGGAATACATCATGCTTCAAAATTGGACGCCAAGGTCTCCAGTGCTTCACCCTTCTCCACCGCCGCGTCACCCTTCTCCGCCATCTCCGCGTCAGCCTTCTCTGCCATCACCGTCGCGTCTGCCTTCTCCATCATATCAGCCTTCTCTAGCTCGTCAGCCGTCTCTGCCGCCTCGGCCCACTGAGGCTCAGAGCCAAAAGCGGAAATGTACCATTGCCGCTCCATCGATGAGTCGACAGGAGCCCCTCCTAAGAGTATCTAAGGTTCCTCCCAAGAGACCTTACGACTATACTCCAGAGGAAAATGCGGCGATACTACAAGAAAAATCAAAAAACTTCTTTGAAAATTTGAAGAAAAAGAGGACCGAGCAGTCCACCGAGCAGCCTCCTCTAGATCCGAAAGTGCTAAAAATGCTGAAGACCCTTCACCAACCCGAGCCAAGGCTTATATCAGACTATGACCGCAATATTCTCAAGTCACATAATGCAGCAAAGCGGTCGAGTAGTGCAAGCGGGAAATCAGTTCCCCAGCTCGGAGAACATAAAAACTCGTGCCCTCCGCTCCAAGTGTTTCCCGATGTCCAGTATGATCCAGAGATCGTAGCACTATACAAAGAGGCGGCCGATGCTCAGGGTATGTCTATTGCTCAGTACTTAAGCTAGTGTGATTTCCCCACGGGTGATATAGCATACAAATATGGGCACGGGAACCCTCTCGTCAGACCCAAGGAGATTCCGAATCTACCAACAAGATTGCAAAAATTGCATAAGTGGTACATGGAAGCCTCAAAGGATGAGAAGAACTAGATCACACTGGGAATTAATGATGAGCATTACTTTCATGGAACTGACGACATAAACATTGAATTTGCTGAATTATTTTAGTTATACAATCATGACGCCCTCGATAAATCTATCATCAGTGCTTATTATCTATAAGTATTATTTTTGTAACTAAGTCTTTAGCTCATCTTGTTCATTGCATGCATAATTATACTCACTATATTATGCGGATGGAAGAAACTCGAATGCAAAAGAGGACGAATCTATGGCATTGGGTTCATTGACCCATATATCGTGAACGAGCATAGTCTCCATAACCATATCAAGGGCACGGAGGATAAATTAGTATGGGTGTTAAGGAAACAAGAAACCATGACGCAAATACTATTTCCTTACAACTTCAAGTGAGTGTTACTGTCTTATACATGATACTATTTTGGTTACTCGATTTTAAGTGTGTGTTATGCGTGTGCGCAGGTATCACTTTATTCTGCTAGTTATTCAACTTGATAGAGGACGAGTACTAGTCATGGACTCGAAACGTAAACCCCTTGAGACATTCGGGGACACGATTGATACACTCCAGAGGTAATTTCAATCATTATGGCACTATATCGGCAACTTTCGTTCATTTCCCGATATCAAGTAATTAGTAACTTCTTTATTTATTTTCTTTGCCGGGCAGCGCTTGGAAATGGTTCACGAAGAAGGCACCGGGTCCCTGGAAAAAAGAAGCTTGAATTTAAACAAGTACCGGTAAGTACTACTAGCTAGGTCTGTGTATCTCTTTGACTCTAGTTTCAATACCACTATCATCCTTGATTATTATTTTGATTGAACTCTGTTCTTGTAAAGTGCTTGAAGCAAGAAGACGAGAATAATTTATGTGGATTCTATGTTTGCGAGTTCATTCGACAGACTTGCTGTGAGAGGGGCAGAGTCTTAGAACAACTAAATATACGTAAAAAATATTCACGATTTTATTTTATTACCATCATTTATGTCGAGTTTCATTCATATATATTGACCTCCTTCTTTACAGTAGATCGAACGGATGCGGGATGGTCTTCTAGCAACCGAGCATATACGAGCAATTCAAGAGGAAGTGGCAGGATTCTTACTTGAAGAGGTCATAGCACCAACCGGAGAATACCATCGGCAGTACAATTTTGGAAAATCGTAATAGAAATTATATTGTGTATATGCATGAACGTGTATGATGTACCATTATGTAATATGTTCGACCAAGCAAGATGAAAGATGACACTAGCTTCGATCTCTATATGCATGACGATATTGTGTAATATAATGGTTTCTTTTATATGTGCATCAACGTGTTTCAAATACCCGAAAAAACCATATTTCAAATAGCTATGGTTTAGGGTTTCAGCCACGGCAGCGTTTAGGGTTTATGGCTGCCACGTCGTCAACCTTTAGCACCGGCTCGTAATACAAACCGGTGCTAAAGGTCCTCCGACGGGAACTTGTGTGCGCGGCCACGTGGAGACCCTTTAGCACCGGTTCGTAACACAACTGGTGCTAAAGGGTTAGGGCTTTAGTCCTGGATGCGTTGCATCGGTTCCAAAACTGGTGCAAAAGACAGTTACAACCCGGTGCTAATGCCCGAATTTCCACTAGTGGCTGGTCTTACTGAGGAGAATGACAAACCTAGGTGGAAATGGACTAAATCAGGCAAATTCTCTATTAAATCCATGTACAACCAACTGTCCAGGTGTGGGATTGATTGTCGTTTCAAATATTTGTGGGAAGCTATTTAAAAAAAATGAAGGTCTGGTTGTGGCTAATTTGGCATAATGGAATGACTTTGAAAGATAATATGACCGAAAGGGCCTTTATAGGGAACACCAAATGCCAGTTTTGTCATGAGGAAGAAACCATTCATCATATGTTTTTTACCTGCTCTACTGCTAAATATGTGTGGATTGTAGTTGCTACTTCTGTGGGTGTTGCTACCAGGCGTGCTACTTTCTTCCAGTTTTTCTGGTAGATACTTCAATACTTACCAGTTTCCAGAAATGTGCGCAGATCACATGCCTTGCGCCCATCTGCTGGGCACTTGAAAACTCCGTAACAGACCACGCTTTGAGAAGAAACTTATTAACTCCCCAATTGATCAAATACTGGGCAGGTTTACACCCAAACAATGAGCACCACATGTTGCGGGAGGGAGCGGAGACTCTGCACAGTAATGCATTAGCGAGGGAGAATCAGAACCAGTTCGGTGCTCCAGGGATGCGGATTGAAGATGCTAGCGGTGACGCGATGACGGATAATACGGGAGTCGCTGATTTTCGTGAGCAAAAAAGATCACCATTTTGCCCGCAGAAACTCGCAAGATTTTGCCTGGTTTGTGTCTTGCGACAGGGAGGGAAAGACTGACTGTGGTTTCTCCAAATCTGAGTTCTTTTGGTTGTAATTCTGGAACACCTAACAAGCTAGCAGTAGGCGGCGTTTTCCCCTAAATACCTCTCTGGTTTCTTTAGCTTTTTTTTTCGCTTTTTTTTTGAACTGTTCTGTTTCGCTTTTGATGGGGAGGTTCCTTGAGAAACCTTGTACAAAGATGATACCTGCTGGATGGCTTGTCGGTTGGTTCCGATTTTTTTTTTGCAATAATAATAGAACTCGACCCCTTTCCTAGGGGTCTCGTGGAAAAAAAAGTTGTTAAAAGAAAATACGGAGGCCGTGAATGGCTCCCTACCATTCATAGAATGCAGGTCTGTTTTCAGAATAAAAAATGCAGATCAGCACATAAGTTTTACACGGCCGTCGATCGAATGTCCAAATGGAAACGAACAAGCTAGCTACCAGGAGCAGGATGCAGCACTTCCATGCTGATGGCCTGTGCGTTATTGGACAGATAATATGCGTCGGTGTTCTCCTTGTCTATTGGGTTCACCTTCGTGCTCGTCTGGAACAAGTCTGAGCAGATGTCGGGCATATCAGCGGCCTCGCACAACTTATAGAAGGCCGCTTCGTCGTGACCGGCACGGAAGTCGCCGAGCGCGGCCGCTAGTCTACCGCTCATCTTCCTGTATATGTTGAGGCAACCCTGGAGGTTGCGGACGAGGTCGGCGAGGACGAGCTCCGTCGCCGTGACGTTGGCTGCGGTGATGTTTGCCGCGATGACGGCCAGCTCGCGAGTGTTCTTGGCAGACGGGCCCGCCGGGTCAGCCGAGAGAGTGTCCACGCACAAGTCGTACATCCCATGACCGCTGACATTGACCATGGCGGCGCATGTCTTGGTGATAAGGGATGATGGAGTGCCGACAGCCAGACCGCCATCTCCAGCCGCAAGGAGGAGGAGAGTGGTGAGGAGCAGAGCAATTTGGTGGATCGCCATGGATGCCCTTGGACTCACCCTATGACTCCCATATGGCAGCGGCTGGCGTCCTGTATTTATGAATGGGAGGAGAGGCACGAATGTATGACGAAATAAATATTGTTATGTTTGAAATCTTTACCAAATCAATCAAATCTCGCTAGCATTTAATGACCATAATAATAGAAAATAAATTTCATCAACGAGAGATAGTATCAGTTAGTACTACCGTAGTAATTCAGAGATAACTCAATCTGAACATTCCTTTAGAGGAAAAGTGTGACTTCGTACCATTCGAGTATTGAATTAGATGACCGGTGCCAGCGCGCGACATCAGCCTTTTGCGTTTATCTTCTACCCGGCGGGGCGCAAGAACGAGAAATTGATGGAAATGGCGCGAATGGGCCAGAAACAGAGCAACACAGTTACACAGTTGTATTTTTTTTTTGACAGAAAAAAAACGCAGCGAGTTCAACGGACATACAAAAGCGAAAGGTTTATGCAGAAACGGAAAAAGGCTAGTAGTCTCGAAACCGGGGAAAACTTAAAAGCTTACAAACCAGCCAAAAGAACAGTCTCTAGAGGTGCATCGATTCCTACAGGCGCTTCGCGACCTACATCACCACATGAACCGAGTTGCTCTCCTCCTTGTGATCCTTGAGATACTGGAGCGTGGCGCGTCCACCATGACTCGTGGAAGCAGGTGAAGAACGCCAGGTCGAGATCCAGCCGAAGTCAACACATGTCAGCTACCTTGGAGAGGCAATGGATTTATGAGTTTCATCGGCATCAATTCCATGAACTGGTCGCTTTTTCCCACGGGTAGATACTTGTATGGCACCTTCCAATCCTTTAGGAAGGATAGCGCCAGACGCCACACATGTTTTATGGTCAGCCAAACATTCTTGTTAAAGACAAGATTGTTTCTATTAATCCATAAAGTCCAGAGGACTGTAGAGGAGACTAAACATTTGGATGCAATGGATTCAAAATCAGACACATAAACGCCAAAAATTTCAAATGCATCATCCCATAGCATTCTAGACACTATGCACTCAAACATTAAGTGTTTGACAGTTTCAATTTCCTTACACATTTCACATTCTAAAGGTTTAGCCATGCCTCTAGTCTTAAGATTATCTCCAGCACAGTTGTATGTTTATCCAACTGGCTGCTGGATAGTTCTACATTTTTAGCCATGTGGCTTTTTGTACTCATGTTTTCATTTCCAGGGCTCAAAAAAGAAGGCTGAAGGTTTTCGGGAGCTAGGGGCAGTCGTGATTGAAAAAAAACAAGATAAAAAACCGGAATACCGGACTCGGATAATGAAAAAAGTTTGCCTTTTCATTTTGGACTGATCAGAATGAAAAATGAAAGCGGTAGAAAGGAGGAGATGAGTCCTATTTAGACAAAAATGACTATGGCCAATTGCAATTTCAGCCATATGATGTTTAGACACCAGATCGTTGCATCCTGAAAAGATTACGTACTAGCATATTGCCCATGCTTCGCTTCTAGACAGCAATAGATAAACGAAACTATGATGAGTATAATTATATTTTTGAGCTATTATTTCTATAAAAAAATGCCCAATCATCAACTTTGGTGGTAACAAAACAGTTAGTTTTGGTAAAGACCATACTAATCCTGTATGGTTTCAGTAGGCATAATTCTATTCTGAATAAACATCACTCAATAACACGGAGCAAATTCTAGAGCTGGCAATTGTGAGCAATTAGTAGAAACAAAATGAAGGCAGTTGATCAAGCTATTCATTATTCTGCATTTGCACAACACTAGGCGTCAAGGCTAACAAGCACAGGGTTACAGATTCAGAATCAAGCGAGTCACGCATGCAACCATTGTTGAGAAAAGAAAGGTTTACACACACAAACAATCGGCACCGCGATAATAGCCTGAGGCGGTCGCCGTTCTTCTACAAGGAGACGATGGAGACGTGTTGGTCGGCCAAATTAAGAGCCGGTGGTCGCGGGCTCTGTTCCCATGCTCAGTGCCTGAGCACAATGCGTGACGATTGCCGCTTTGTGCGCGGCTCTACTGCCACCTCCAACGCAGCGAGATGCCATTCTGTGCCTTTGTGCTGCTTCCACCTACATGTGCGAGCACCCTGGCCGCACTTATTTGCCGCCTCTCCGTCGCCAAGATGGGCGATGGGCGAGCTTGGGGGCCATGGGGTTTGAGGCCGTGGGCCTTGCGGTTTTGATCCCGGGGAGTACCGATTCCACTGTCCAAAGAAGAGCGACAGGCCGGGAGCTCCTATAGTTAACTTTAGCTAGTAGTGGGTCAGCCCAACTAATCCTGCCCTATGCAGAGCCCTAGCTATTATCCACAATGAGCGGAGAATAGGATTCGGCGGGCGATAGAGCCGGTGGCCTCGGAACGAGGAGGTGGCCGTGGTGTGAATCCAGGGAGTACGGAACGAATGGTCCAGCAAAGAAGAAGCAAGATATGTTTTCCTTCCTTGAATGGATAAGGATCACGTGCAGCCATTGGATTGGCTCAAATCGGACGGTTCAGGTGGATGGAGAGTGAACTCACAACCCACTCCAATTTTCATGGTAGTAGAGATAGAGATATGGTTTTCTAGAAAGTCGAACAAGGAGGTATAAATTTAATTTGGAGAAAGAAAACCTCATGTCTATACCTTGAAGAGGAAAACATGCATGTCTTGTTTGAGAAACTGAAGAAGGAAAATATTTTTTTGGAAGAGGTCAGACGAAGGCGATGACCGAGTTGCACTCAAGAAGAGAAAAACAAGCATGCTCATGTATGCAAAGCAGGGAAAAACACGGACCATGTTTTGTACCTAGCGAAGCAACATATATAACAAACTTCTTACACGTAAGAATATATGTATGCGAGAACTCTCTCGTAGCATGTTGGTTAGCAGCTGTGTGCTTTGGTCGTACGGGCACTATCGGCGCGAGTTCGAGTCCTCACCCCCTATAAAAATAAGGCAGCTATGGAGTCCCCCCGGTTGTTCTCATTCTTTTTTTTTTGAATATATGTATGTGCAAAAATGCATTTCGTCGGATGTCGAGCTATCTGTAATTTGTGGGTGGAGGGCACGCCCCCCCCCCCCAACCGGCTTAGAGCAATCGGTGGAGAAAATTTTGGTTTAGGGACTTTCATGAAGCTAAAAGTTTATAACTAAGAAAATTGCAAATGGTGGCGAATCAAAGTCCCAACTGGTAGTTGACCCATGTCGATAGTAGCTAGTCATCCCCCTGGATGAAGCTATGAGTGGTGAAATTGTTGGCCTCTGACTCATCTTCGATAACATGGTAACTGGACCATTTGACATGTCCGCTCAGATCGGTGCCCAAGCCCTTTGCTGGCGCGTGGGTGACGGCACCAGAAGATTCCTTGTGCGTGGTGAATGACCAGCCAGTTGGGAACCCCAAGAGGAAGGTATGATGAATATAGCAGCAAATTTTCCCTCAGTTAAGAAACCAAGGTTTATCGATCAGGAGAAAAGCAGACAATTACGACTGAAGGTGATGCTTGCTAGTTTGCGACAGCTTCGGATAATTTATATATGGCGCCTCGTCCAAGCTTTGCTTGCTAGCTGCAACGCGGAACCTGCACACAACACTACCAAGTACTTTGTTCCCAACTTGCGATGAGGTTGTCAATCTCACCGGTTTGCTTGAAACAAAGGTTATGAGCGTATCGAGTGGAAAATAGTAGAAGTATGCGAGTAAAGTAAACAGTGCGAGTAAAGTAAACAGGTGATAGCAATATGATGGAAATAGGACCGGGGTCCACAGTTCACTAGTGGTGTCTCTCCATAAGATAAATAACACATGCTGGGTAAACAAATTACAGTTGGGCAATTGATATAATAAAGATAAACGTGATATGTCAAGAAGATCATTATGAGATTTACTCTGGGCATTACAACAAAATACATAGACCGCCATCCAACTGTATCTATGACTAATAATCCACTTGTGGCGAATCAATCCGAGAACTCCACAAGTATTAAGTTGCGAACAACAGATAATTGCATTAAGCAAAGTGTGTAATGTAAACAAAGCATATGCCCTTGAGCATATGAATGTTGTTTTCTCCCTAGTAGCAACAGAACATCTACAACCTTAGAGGTTTCTGTCACTCCCCCAGGTTAAATAGAGGCATGAACCCACTATCGAGCATAAATACCCCCTCTTGGAGTCACTAGCAACTATTCGGCCAAGATAGCTACTAACAACGGAGAGCATGCAAGATCATAAACAACATAGAGATAACATAAGATATATTTCAGTATAGCAACTCAATCATAACACCAATATTCATCGGATCCCAACAAACCAAACATGTAGAATTACATAACGGTGATCTCAATCATGTAGGACAGCTCATGAGATCTAAACATGAAGCACATGGTGGAGAAGACAACCATCTAGCTACTGCTATGGACCCATAGTCCAAGGTAGACTACTCACTCATCGCTCCGGAGGCAAGCATGGCGATGAAGAAGACCTCCGGTGGCGATTCCCCTCTCCGGCAGGGTGCCGAGAAGAGCTTCTGGACCCTCCCGATCTTCGGGTCGACGGCGGCGGTGGATCGCGATGTGTTCTGGAAAAGTGATCGGGTACTTAGGTTTTTTCCGCCGGGGGGTCTTTATAGGCAAAGGGGCGATGTCAGAGGTGGCCCCAGGCCTCCTCACACCATGGCGGCGCGGCCAGGGCCTGGGCCGCGCCAGCCTGGTGTGAGCCTGGCCTGTGGCCCCTCTCCTACTCCTCTTCAGATCTCTGGAAGCTTCCGAGAAAAATAAGACTTCAGGAACTTGTTTCGTCCAATTCCGAGAATATTTCCTGTGTATCACTTCTGAAACACAAAAACAGCAGAAAACAGGGAACCGGCACTGTGGCAACTTGTTAGTAGGTTAGTTCCGGAAAATGCATAAAAATGCCACGAAGTGTAACGAAATAGTAGGCAAATGGTGTAAAAACAAGCATGGAGCATAAAAAATTATAGATACGTTGGAGACGTATCAAGCATCCCCAAGCTTAACTCCTGCTCGTCCTCGAGTAGGTAAGTGATAACAAAAGAATAATTTTTGAGGTGACATGCACCTACACAATCTTGATCATATATGTAAGCATTTGTGAGCTGGGATCATAAGAACTTAAAACATGGGCATGAAAGATATAATCTTGACAATATGAACTTAGCAACCATGTTGTAAACATGCAAATGAACACAAACAAAAGATCATGAAAATGAAACAATGAAACAATGAAAGTCAAACGTGTGTTCAAATCATAAGGAAAAACATACAAATGGTTTTCAGCTTGTCCTTCAAAGAGAGCAAAACATAAATGCATAGGACACCTTCAAGTTTAAGAGGGCGACTAGATACAAATAATTTGAGAACAAGTGAAACCAACAATATGAATCAATCAATGAAAACTTTGGGACAATGCACATTATACTAAGAATGACAACTATGCTCTCTTATGGTGCATAAAGATAGAAGGTGGTGTCTCAACATAAAAGTAGAAGAAAGGCCCTTCGCAGAGGGAAGCAGTGATTGCAAGTTTTATAACCTTCAAAAATTATGGTACTTACCGGCTTTGAGCTCTCATTGCCCCCATCATAAGCATCTTGAATGGTTAAAGTTAATGCGAGAACAATTATGATGTATATGCTTGACAAATCATAAGTTGAAAACCTCGTGTCTCGTGAATATGAGTACCCAAACCTCATGCTACTTTACTTAGAGTCCCAAGTAAGGCTCTTGTCATTGTAAGTATATGCATATCATTGAGAACCGCCAACAGGGTACCTCTGTGCCCGATGACATGGAATAAGCCCACATCAAAATGACAGGACAAGCAGACAATGAACACCTCGACATCTCTTTTATTTGCCATTTGTTTAGCTTTTTATTGTGAGATGCGTCGTCGAATGTTCACCATGGGTATGCTACAAATGTCCACCATGAATTATGCATGGCTTAGATTAGCGGCCCGGCGTTTCCCTAACACATATACAAACTCCATGATCCCCACAAGATTCCCAATTCATTTCACACCGCGGGCATCCATAAACAAAAGATCACGATATCAACTCAAATAAGAAGTGCAATGTTGAAAGCTTGCCCATGACTGCATGGCTGGGCTAGTCTCCAACTTACAACTTGCAAGCATAACAACTCAACATAAGAGACCACAATGTCAAATTTTTAAGAACAGGAAAAAGTAAAGTGTGCCTTTCGGTTCGTGAGAGCTTTACTGACCGAATTTCGCATAACACTGGTAAGAGTTTAATTTGAAGAGAAAATAAAAGCAAGTCAAATTTACTTGGAATAGCAAATTGCTAGTAGGTATGTATGGTGGACACTTTGGAAATTTTGGCTTTAAGGAGTTGGATGCACGAGTAGAGCTCATAGTCAGTACAAGGCGAGGGCTAGCAAAAGACTGGGAGCGACCAACTAAGAGAGCAATAATGGCCATAATCATGCAAAGCGACAAAGCGACATTAAAAGAAGCATAAGATGGCATCAAAAGTCAAAAACTAAATGATCATAGAGGCTATTGGCGACTTTGTAAGAGTCTAACATGTGTGAGCATGCGCCAAGTCAACCCAAATAAAGCATCAAGGAGAAAACCAAAATAATGCTTCCATACAATAAAAACAACGCATGATTTTTTTCAAAGGCTCATTAAGCAATCTCAGTTATTTGAGACAAGTCATGCTACAGCAAAACCACTAAGCATACCATCAAAAAGACATCAAGCATGCCATGAAAAAGCCTAAGCCGCAGTCTACACAAGCTCCTTCTTGTACCACTATTTTGCATAATGCTTTTTCTCTTTTCCAACACCATTTGAAAATTTTAAAGACACCTATTTTGATGAAAACCAATAAAGATCAGAGGCAAAAATACACCTTGATGAAAAGATATGACAAGGTCGGAACGCAAATCAAGGCGAAAACGAAAACCAAAAGCAGTAGCGGAAAAAGAAGAACACCCGGTGAAATTGTAAGAATGAAAAACGGAGTGTTCTTGTCAAATGAAAACAAGTACATCTCCTCCAAAGGAAATTTGTTGGGTCCAAACATTTATTGCAGCAAACAAAACTAAGCTAACTAAGAAAACTAAAACAACTGACGCTCCAAGAAAAACACATAGTGCATGAAGCAATAAAAATATAGTGTTTTGAAAGGTGACCTGATTTTTGCCGATGAAGAAGGGGTGCCTCGTGGGCATTCCCAAGCTTTGACGCTTGTACTTCTTGGATATTTCTTGGGGTGATGCATGGGCATCCCTAAGCTTGAGCTTTTGTCTATTCTTCAACTCATCTCATCATTCTCCAATCCCTACACTTGAAAACTTCCTTCTTACAAAACTAAACACAATTCTATTAGCAACATTAGTGTAGCATAACATATAATCAACCTCTTTTTCTTCAGGTTTCAACTCAAAACCACCACATATATAGCAAATACTACTGTAGCAACTTCCCCAAAAGTTCCGTGATCAAAAGAACTCAAAGGAAAGCGATAAAGCGGCAAACACAAATATTGGCAGAAATCTGTCAAAACAGAATAGCTGACAGAGGCCGAATTTTTGAGGGGTTTTCTGTTACTCAAATCAAAAAGTGTTCAACTAACGAAAGTTTGGATATAACCTGGGGCATATGCACAAGAAATCTCAGGTCCAAAAGATATACAGAGAATTTATAAGAATTTTTACGGTGCAACACCGAAAACAGGTTTAGGACAGCAACATCCCCAAATCTTTACCTCACTCGAATTAGAGGCTTCTCTTGGCACAAAAACGAAATAAATAAGATAAGGAGCGGTCATTACAGTAGTAATGACTTCCAAGACTCAATTAAAAGAAAAAGTACTGAAAATAAAACATTGGGTTATCTCCCAAGAGTGCTTTTCTTTAACGCCTTTGAGCTAGGCGCAGAAAATTGTGAATCAAGTAATAATGAAAGGGGGATCAGGATACACTATAGGAATAAAGAAATGAATACTATCCAATTGAGGTTTTGAGTATCCCTTATAGTCACGCTTTGGTACACTATTTTCATCAAAAAGATTTTCAGGACAAATCCAACTAAAATTAGTTACCAGAGTATTATGAATTCCTACAAGCTTACAAGGTATTGGCAATCTAGAATCTTCGTTGGGTGTACCAACAATTTCAACAGGCGAGCCAAGCTTATTAAACTTCTTAAAAACTTTCCTAGCCTCAATTGCAACATCTCTAAATTCTATGCGCAAAGTTTCCAAGATAAAAGCTTTCTTTTCAGGATCTTCAATTTCATGAAGCTTAAGGAACATGTATTGCGTAAAAGGATTAAGGCTAGCAAACCTAGCTTCTAACATGTGAACTAAATAAGCAGAAGCAACTTCATAACTAGGAGCTAGCTCAACCAAAGACTTTTCCTCAACTTCCTTATGCATACTAATATGATTAAAGAACTCCTCAATGTTACTTTTTCCAATAATTGAACCACTACCTACTGAGAGGTCCTCCAGAACGTACTTAGGGATCAACATGATGAACTAAAAGTAAAGAAATAACAACTACCAAGGATTCTAATTTTTTTGGGTTTTTGATATAAAATGATGCAGGTAAAACAAATAAAGTAAAGCAAAACAATAACAAAGTAAAGGATGTGTGTGCGAAAAACTCCCCTCGCAGAAGTCTTCCACTCTTTCCCGACAACGGCGCCAGAAAATTTGTTGCTGGCGCGTGGGTGACGGCACCAGAAGATTCCTTGTGCGTGGTGAATGACCAGCCAGTTGGGAACCCCAAGAGGAAGGTATGATGAATATAGCAGAAAATTTTCCCTCAGTTAAGAAACCAAGATTTATCGATCAGGAGAAAATCAGACAATTACGACTGAAGGTGATGCTTGCTAGTTTGCGACAGCTTCGGACAATTTATATATGGCGCCTCATCCAAGCTTTGCTTGCTAGCTGCAACGCGGAACCTGCACACAACACAACCAAGTACTTTGTTCTCAACTTGCGATGAGGTTGTCAATCTCACCGGTTTGCTTGAAACAAAGGTTATGAGCGTATCGAGTGGAAACCAGTAGAAGTATGCGAGTAAAGTAAACAGTGCGAGTAAAGTAAACAGGTGATAGCAATATGATGGAAATAGGACCGGGGTCCACAGTTCACTAGTGGTGTCTCTCCATAAGATAAATAACACATGCTGGGTAAACAAATTACAGTTGGGCAATTGATAGAATAAAGATAAATGTGATATGTCAAGAAGATCACTATGAGATTTACTCTGGGCATTACAACAAAATACATAGACCGCCATCCAACTGCATCTATGACTAATAATCCACTTGTGGCGAATCAATCCGAGAACTCCACAAGTATTAAGTTGCGAACAACATATAATTGCATTAAGCAAAGTGTGTAATGTAAACAAAGCATATGCCCTTGAGCATATGAATGTTGTTTTCTCCCTAGTAGCAACAGCACATCTACAACCTTAGAGGTTTCTGTCACTCCCCCAGGTTAAATAGAGGCATGAACCCACTATCGAGCATAAATACCCCCTCTTGGAGTCACTAGCAACTACTCGGCCAAGATAGCTACTAACAACGGAGAGCATGCAAGATCATAAACAACATAGAGATAATATAAGATATATTTCAGTATAGAAACTCAATCATAACACCAATATTCATCGGATCCCAACAAACCTAACATGTAGAATTACATAACGGTGATCTCAATCATGTAGGGCAGCTCATGAGATCTAAACATGAAGCACATGGTGGAGAAGACAACTATCTAGCTACTGCTATGGACCCATAGTCCAAGGTAGACTACTCACTCATCGCTCCGGAGGCAAGCATGGCGATGAAGAAAACCTCCGGTGGCGATTCCCCTCTCCGGCAGGGTACCGGGAAGAGCTTCTGGACCCTCCCGATCTTCGGGTCGACGGCGGCGGCGGATCGCGATGTGTTCTGGAAAAGTGATCGGGTACTTAGGTTTTTTCCGTCGGGGGGTCTTTATAGGCGAAGGGGCGATGTCAGAGGTGGCCCCAGGCCTCCTCACACCATGGCGGCGCGGCCAGGGCCTGGGCCGCGCCAGCCTGGTGTGAGCCTGGCCTGTGGCCCCTCTCCTACTCCTCTTCGGATCTCTGGAAGCTTCCGGGAAAAATAAGACTTCAGGAACTTGTTTCATCCAATTCCGAGAATATTTTCTGTGTATCACTTCTGAAACACAAAAACAACAGAAAACAGGGAACTGGCACTGTGGCAACTTGTTAGTAGGTTAGTTCCGGAAAATGCATAAAAGTGCCACGAAGTGTAACGAAACAGTAGGCAAATGGTATAAAAACAAGCATGGAGCATCAAAAATTATAGATACGTTGGAGACGTATCACCCTTGTTATTGTATTTACCGTAGAACCGATTGTTGACCAATGCGTTGTCGTTCAATTCGAGCCACCCCTTGGAGTGCACGACCTCACTCATGGTGCACTCCATGAACGTGAATAAGGCTCCCTTGGGCGCCGTGGTAGATCGATCTCCAAGGCAAAGCCGGCATGGATAAGGTCGTCGCCAGCAGAACTCATAACTGAAATGACCATAATGTTGGATGTCGAGGCAGCAGCCCTGAAGTTTTAGCAGTGTTGAGGGCTTCTCATAGGGTTGACTTCGTCATCTATGTTTGAGCGTCCGGGGTTTGCTCTTTCCATAGCAGTCTTCGCGTATTCTCTCTTGCGGTGGTGATTGGCCGTATCATCTTGGCGGAGTGGAGTTGGGAGAGGCCCCATGGTGTATGTAGACGTTGTTGTGGTTGTTTCTGTGGCGAGTGTGGATGTGGTCCATGGTGTTGGTGTTCTTGTATGGTTTTTATCCGATTTTCTGTTAATTAACTAGACACTCCTTTCTTCTCAATTAATAGATTGAGACAAAACTTTTGCCTTCGTTTCATAATGTTAGCGGATACTCTACGAACAAGAACTTCAAAAATTCGAAACAGTCCTATGGGTTTAATATTCCGTGGCGAGTTTGGATTAACATATGTGTTTTGTGTTTCCACCAGCAATATTGGTTAAATACCATCCTTTGTTTTGTCTTACAAAATTTGATTGTGTGCAACTCTCCCATGCTCTGTTTTAGACGCTGAGGAGAGTACTTCGTTTAGTTGTTGCTCTGAATTTCTCTTTATTGTTTTGTTTTCTAATTTGCAAAGTAGGAGCTCTGTATTTTTTTTTCAACTTTGGTAAAGGGGTGGGTTGTCTGTAAACTATAGACCTAGGTTGTGGAGAAGGACATGATTCTTATCGGTGCATGTGCAAATTAATCTTAGCCGCTGTTAGCTAAGAAACGGAAGAAGGGCAGGATCTTTTTGGAAGAGGTGGTCAGAATCAGTTGAAGGCGATGACCGAGCTGTACGTAAGAGGAGAGAAAAAAAGGATCATGTATGCATAAGAGAAATTCAACATTATACAGTATAATTTTTCATTATAACAACATATTTGATGATTCCAAAAATAAAATCGGACGAGCTCAGATCCGATGCACGCGCGACTATTTACAAATAGGCTACCTTTGCTATGCATGGAGAGGAGGCAACTGGCAAGCCCGCGGCGAGGTGACGGTTACGATCTTTGCGGCTTTGGCCTCTTTGGTCTGCAACCGGTTTTTCATGAAAGATGAATCTTATCTAATTACAAATCTGGTAAAATAAACCTGCACCACCCATTGGGTCAAACAACGTAAACTTTACAGTCGCCTCTGAGACAGCCGCCGCCTTCACCTTCTACTTCACCATAGATGAGTTCTTCCTTCTTCGATCGGCCTTGCCGACGCCGCGAGGAGTGGGGTTCCTAATCTATGAGTGGAGGTTTTCATAAAAGTAATATTTTGCAATAGCTTAGGTTAGGTCTCACATTAGCGTAGATAACAGCGTCTATAAGAATTGATCTTCGGCCAATCTTTAGACGACGAGATCTTTCTCCCGGCGTCAATGATGGTGTTGGAAAATTAAAGTTATCTAGGTAAGGTCCTTCAAATCTTGCTTTGCTGAATCGATCTTGGATATTTTCTCATGGTTGCTGTGAGGATGTTTGTCCTCGTAATATTTATCCTGACTGCTACGTCCTCGATAATGGTGATTCATACTCTCAGTTTCCCAATGACGTAGACCAGGCTGTTCGGTTGTTTTTCCTTGGCATACTTGTGTTGGTACTCTTATCGATGATGGTTGACTACTTCAATGGATGCGCGCGTGCACGTAGCCTTGGCATTGTGACTCAAATTAAAATTATGGGAGAAGCTTTGTTGGTATTTTCATGTCTACGGTTCGATATCTATATTCGGCTTCCTCCAGAAAAATACAAGACTGTGCCATGGAAGAAGAAAGAGTTCGAAGACATCGAAGATTTATTTGTTTTTTCAGACTTTATTTTGTAATAATTAAAGTCATCTCGTGTATCTTTATAATATACTATTTATTGCTATGAATATATGTGATCTTGATTGTAAAAAAACTTGCACCATCTATTGATGCACGGAAGACAGTAGAGGCACTTTTGTGGTCGTCATCGAGCTCATGTGAGCTCCACCCAGTCATTAGAGAAACCATGTCGGTAGTGGCCATCTCATCCGTCGGAGGTGGTTGACCGGATTTTCACAATCCGGCATCTAGTCCCCGCCGTCGGCATAGGTATGGCAGGGTTCATGCCGTCATGGCCTGATCTACGCCTAGTCCACGTGTTCTCCTAGCCTGACGGCTCACGGTAACCTACACCGGCGGCAGCCGTCGGCCTAAAAACGGCTATGCAAATGGCATATTTGGCCCGACGGTCATGTTTAAGGGCTGCCCATCTAGAGGGCCTACGCCGACGGTTTCGATATAAAGCCGACCGTCGGCGCCTTCAACTTTTTCTGTAGTGAGTAAACGACAATATCGTCGCAATGTAACTAGAACACTTTGTGCTGGTAATTCCATAGAAAAGGAGGCTAGATTTTCGGTGGAAGCGTTCCTACCTCCATATAGGAGGCGGCATGCTATTTATTTATATATCTCCCGTCCATAACAGAGATTTACAAAGATTGCAACAGAAGTTATTTGCTACACTAGTCACGTATGCTAGTTGACCTGCTCACGTAGTCATAAGGTTTGGCACGAAGTACGTGCACCCCTACATGTGACTGTTTGATTCTGTGTTTGACAGTTATGGTAACTCCTGTCACAAGACACGTACAGTCAGACGGCGGCTGCGGCTCCTTGCCCAACGCCTCCTCCCGCTCGCTGCTGCGGCGGCGGCGGCGGCGGCGGCTCGTTGAGGAACGCCCAGCTGCTCCTCGTCCACCTGCATGCAAGGATGTCAAATTTGTACACATGTAACAAACTGAAGGAACGCTTGCTAGCTATAGCTATAGCTATAGCTATAGCTATAGCTAGGGACGTACCAGTCGCGGCTCGTACTAGGGCTAGCGGCCGCATCGGCGTCGCGGTCGCCGTCGCCGCCGGTGCGAGTCATCTCCGGCGGCGATGAGCGGACGTGCGACAGAGTAGACGGACGCAGCGACCTCGGGCTCTCGGGCTGATGAACACATGGAAAAGGGGCATGCGGCGGCGCGGCGACGACGACGATCTCGCCGGCCTTGTCGACTTCCGCTGGCTTCTGATGCTGCTGCCGGAAGGCCTCCACCTCCTCCTTGGTCAGCGACCGGTTCCTCATGAAACGAACTGCATAGCATAGAGATAAATTAAGCTGAATGTTAACGTGAGCCAACAATATATCGTTGGTGGAAGGATGCACATAAGAACATTGGGAGTACCTGTGTGGTCGTCCTGGAGCACGTGTGAGCTCCACCCAGCCATCAGAGAACCCATGTCGATCTAGCTAGCAGCTGGATTTTTGTGTCGAAATGGCTAGGGGGAAAACGGAGATCGACGAAAGGCACACTCGCCTGGTCATATTTTATAGCTGACTCGCAGGGATAAGCTTGACGAGCTAATGTCTATCGGATCATGTAGCGATGTACGTACACTGTACACATCATCGCTGCCTCGGTGCTGCGTGTAGGCCATGCACCCACGCCGGCCGGGATGCCTGCGAGTCAGTGCGTGTGCCGGCCGTATGCGTGCGGCTTCTGATCTTGTCGCCATCCTCCAGATCCATGCATGGAGCGCAGGTTGGCAAAATGCCAACGTGTACGTGTTGAGCTGTACGTATGTCATCGTTATCGGCAGCTTTTTTATCTCCTTTGTACGCTAGCTGCAAGTGCAGTGCATGCAAGCGTAGGACATACACGACCAAGCGTCAATGGGTGTTCGTGTCTACCTCCCCGTTTTCGTATCACCGCGGCAAGAAGAAAAGTGAGGGAAGCAGGGCTAACCCCGAGTGCCTCGATTTGGCTCTTGGGCTCAATGGAGCCATTTATCAGAATTTGGGTCACCTCGAGATACCCAACGGGCCAGCAAGGCCGCTCATATATTTAATATGGGTCGACCCGTGGTCTCTGAATTTTGCCTTGAGGCCAATAGGGCCAAGTCCAAGACCAGGTCCGGGTTGGCCCATTCCCATCGCGAGGTATTTACAATATACCTCGAGGTATGTACAATTCAACATGTATTTTCTATGAACTGGGCATGGTGCCCAGGCACCATGGTGCACAAGTTATTTTTCCTTTTTACTCAAAGAATATTTGTATATACATAAATGCATTTCGTGAGTGGCAGAGTTGTGTTAGTCAGGGGGACCACGCCCCCCCCCCCCCCCCCCCCGGGAACTCATGTCGCTGTTGCTATGAACGGTGAAGTTGTTGGCCTCCGATAGGGATGAAAGTGGAGCGGAAACTTTCCGACTTTTCCGCGGAAAAATGGAAACGGAATGAAAATATGAAAACAAAAACGGAAATCTGCGGGAAATGGAAACGGATTTTTTTTGGCGGAAGTGGAAATGGAAACGGAACGGCGTTTTCCGGCGGAACAGATGCGGAAACGGGAGTTTCCGTTTCCGACTAATATGGAATTCTGTTTTATGGTTTGTTTTACATGACCAATCTAGCAGGTCTAATATGTGACCTTGTCATATTTAACCATCAAAGCAACCCACCCCTACTCCCCAATTACACCAAGTAATCTTGATAGATTTGGGGAACAAGTTTTTCGTTGTACTTAACTTGCTTGAGTTTTGCTGCATGATTCAGGTGGTCTTTTGGTTCTGATAATCATCCGCTTTTCATCCGTGTTTGTACCGTATTCGTTCCATCTCTGTTTTTGGAAGTATCCGTTTTTATATTTATTTCTGGTGTTTCTGTATTCATTTCTGCTTCCGCATAAAAATATGAAAACAAATATGGCACCACTTAGTTCCGTCCGTTTCCGCTCTGTTTTCATCCCTAGCCTCCGACTCATCCATCACATTGTATAGGCGTATAGCCAGGCCATTTGACGCGGCCGCTCACATCAGTGCCCAAGCCCTTGTTGTTGTATTCACCATAGAATAGATCATTGACCAATGGCCTGTCGTTCCATTCGAGCCACCCCTTCGGGTGCACGATCTCACTCATGGTGCACTCCATGAACATCATAGTGAATAGGGTTCCCATGGGCAGCCGAGGTAGGTCTCCACAGCAGAGCTGACATGGATAAGGTCGTCACCAACAGAAATGTTACAGAATTAGACGATAATGTAAGCGGATACTTAGTTCTACCAGCAAGAACATCAAAATTTGATTAATCGGCTAGTTTGGATTAACATGTGTGTTTCCACCAGCAATATTGGTTATATACCATCCTTTGTTTCCTCCCAATTTTTTTTGGATTGTGTGGATCTCCCCCATGCTCTGTTTTAGTCACTGAGGAGAGTACATCGTTTAGTTGTTGCTCCGGATTTCACTTTTTTGTTTCATTTTCCGATTTACAAGGGAGCGAGGAGCTCTATATTTTGTTCCACTTGGTGAAAGAGGTGGGTTCTGGCCTTCTGGGTTGTCAGTGAAGTGTAGATGTACGTTGTGGAGAAGGACATGATTATTATCGATGCTTGTCCAAGTTAATCTTAGCCGCTGTCAGCTGATCAGGAACGGAAGAAGGGCAGGATTCTTTTTGGAAGAGGTGGCCAGAATCAGATGAAGGGGATGACCATGTTGCACGTAAGAGGAAAGGAAAAAATGATCATGTATGCATGCCACTACTCAGTAGCGTAGCCAGGATACTTGTACGCCCCGGGCCGTCTTCACTATAATCTAGCTACAGTGTATTACACTACATAGATATAGCTACAGTCAAGCCTGTAATTTCTAGCCACGTCCCGGGCCAAGGCCAGGGCAGCCTGGGGCCTGGCTACGCCCCTGCCACTACTTACAAATCGGTTACCTATGCATGGAGAGGAGGCAACAGGCAATCCCGTGGCGAGGTGACGGCTTTGGCCTCCTTTTGGTCTGCGACCGGTTCCTCATGAAACGATGATTCTAATTGTGGATCTGGTAAAATAAACTTGCATCATCCATTGATGCACATCAGACAGCAGAGGCACTTTTGTGGTCATCATGGAGCACACCTGATCGAGCTCCACCCAGCCATCAGAGAAACCATGTCGATCTTGCAACACATCACAAGTTCACAACCAAGGTGGTAAAGTTCTTTTTTTCCAAGAAGAGGCAACCAAAGAAATACAAGTTGAGAATTAGAAAAAAAGTTTTACAGTGAACATGTGTACTCCACCACACTAAACCATGGTGGTAAAGTAATACAGTAGTACGCTAACATTTAAAAACGACATTGTGACAATATCGTCGAATGTAACTACAACACTATTTGTGTAGGTAATCCTATAGAAAAGGAGGCCTCTCTGTGGAAGCGTTCCTACCTCCATATAGGAGGCAGATGCTATTTATTTATATATATCCCGTCCATAACTGAGATTTTGCAAAGATTTAAACAGAAGGTATTTGCTGCATATACTTTTCACGCACTCACGCATGATAGCTACACTAGTAGGAAAATCCTTATAGGTAGGATGAAATTCTGTGGCGCACTAGCCAGCAGTGCGCCACAGAAAATAATTCTGTGACGCACAAGGCAGGGTGCGCCACAAAAATACAACATTTCTGTGGCGCACCAGAAGGCCATGCGCCACAGAATTTTGGTGGGGCCCACTCCCTGCCAGCCCCAATCATTGGTTCCACTAATTCTGTGGCGCATCTGGTCTGGTGCGCCACAGAATTAGGACATTCTGTGGCGCATCTGGTCTGGTGCGCCACAGAATTACCTAATTCTGTGGCGCATCTAGTCCAGTGCGCCACAGAATTAGTGTAATTCTGTGGAGCACTTCACCAGATGCGCCACAGAATTAGCTCGTCCCACACCTTTAAAGTGCCAACCTCCCACACCTCCCACACTCCCAAGCCATTCATCTTCCTCTCCTCCATCTAGATCCAGCTCTAGGTCCCTTCCCTCTCATCCCATTTTGGCCATAGTTTTCACTTTCTTTGGTACTTATTGTACTTACTTTGGTTGATACATAATTGGCGGTGAGGAGAAGCCTCTCCATACTCTCTCCTCCTCTCCAACTCATCGATCGCGGTCTCGTCTCGGTATCGAATCTACAAGGTGAGTATTTGGAGGGGACATGCATGCGCATGTCGATCTTGTGTATGGATGATTGTTGCACATGAAGCGCTTGTGTGTGTGTGCCGGTGTGGTGCATGGATGTTTGTCGAGACGTTGATTCATTTCCGTTTCGGTAAATTTTTGCACTACCCATACGTCCTACCTTTAGGAGAGGTCATGCCGAATTTTTCCGCTCTATGTATACCTTTAGGAGAGGTCCATGCATGTGTGTGCATGTGTTGCGGTTCTAATTTTCTGCTCTATGTATACCATTTGCAGACAACCATGGTCCTCTCGATGAGTTCCGCTCGAATTAGTAGATACAAGAAAGACGCGAAGGAGGACATGATTCGGAACAATAGGCGCCAGATAAGATGTCCGTGTCGATCATGCAAACTCGAGCGCTGGATCAACCCTGATTCCGGACAACTGGAGGAGCACCTGCTGAGGCGCGGTTTCATGCAGGACAACCAGGCGCGGCCGGCCCCAACAAATGGTGCGCATGAAGACCATGGTGGCGAGCGAGATGACGAAGCACCACATGTCGGTGGAGAATATCATCATGAAGAAGAAGTCGGCGGAGAAGATCATCATGAATTAGAAGTTGCCGGCGGAGAAGATCATGATGAAGAAGAAGATTCTGGCGCGACTTCGCTAATTTCGGCCTTGCGGGACTCTCATGTTCAAGATCTGCTCCTCCATGAGATGAGCAACGACAGAGCTGCAGCCAGAGAGAGAGCCAAGCTGGCGCAAATGGAGAAAGACGGGATGACTCCGATATTTCCTGGGTGCCGTCCGCAGGATACGCGCTTGCATGTAACGCTTGATTGTCTGCAGATGAAGACGCAGAACAAATGGACCGATTCCAGCTTCAGCAAGAACATGAAATTCTGGCACGATCGTCTCCCAGAGGGGAACACATTGCCAAGTAGTATCGAGGAGGCCAAGAAAGTTGTGTGCCCTCTTGACCTACCGCATGAAAGATACCACGCCTGCATCAATGATTGCGTGATTTATCGGGGGGAGTACAAGGACATGACCACATGTCCGGTGTGCGGCCACGGACGGTACAAGGTTGGGAACAAGAAGGTACCTCGAAAAGTGGTATGGTACTTTCCTATCACTCCCCGTCTGCAGCGGTATTTCGTGGACCTTAAGGAAGCAAAGCTCATGCAATGGCACGCGGAAAGGGAGAAGCCCGAAGAAGATCCGGAGATGGGCTATATGCTGACACACCCATCAGACGCTGGCCAGTGGGAAGCATTGGACATTGCCTTCCCTAGGTTCGGGGGCGACGGAAGGAACATCAGGCTGGGTATGAGCACCGATGGACTCAATCCGTTCGGCAACCAGAGTAGCACGCATAGCACCTGGCCTGTGTTTGTATGGCCTTACAACCTACCCCCGTGGCTGTGCACCAAGCAAAGGTACATACACCTGAGTATTCTCATTCAGGGGCCGAAACAACCAGGTGTCGACATGCATTTGTATCTCGGGCTGCTGAAAGAGGAGTTAGACACGTTGTGGAAGACGCCACCCCGTACGTGGGATGCCTACAGTAGAACTTATTTCGATATGAGAGCCGCGTTGATCACGACGGTCACGGACTATCCTGGTTGTGCATATGTATCTGCCTAGGTCAGCCACGGATTCTGCGGCTGTGTGAAGTGCATGGACGAGACCCCGCATCTACAGCTACCAAGGGATCCCGGGTCCTTGAAAACCGTGTACCCAGGTGCTCGAAGGTGGCTTCGCTTGGATCACCCGTGGAGAAAATGCGGTGATCTGTTCAATGGTAAAGATGAGCCTGATGGACCCCCGCGACAGAGGAGCGGTGCAGAAATCGACGATCTTCTAAAAAATTGGAAGGAGTGCCCAGCGCCGGGAAAGAAGCGACCGAAGCCAGAGCCGCTGCTCGGTGTATGGAAAGCGAGGTCTATTTTCCACGACTTGGAGTACTGGAAGGTCCTCCGCACGCCCCACAGCCTCGATGTCATGCACATTACGAAGAACGTTACCGAGAGTCTGCTTGGCACTCTTTGCAACTCGGAAAAGTCCAAGGATGGGCCGAAAGCAAGATACGATCTGAAACATTTTGGCATCAGAAAAGCTCTTCAAGCCCCCGATACTGATGACAACGACGACGATGATGATGATGATCAGACGGAAGGGACTCAACGTCTCCGTAAAAGGGCTAAGAAGAACGCGGTGGTGCTTCCCGCTGCCTGCTTCACAATGAGTCTGGAGGAGCTCGAGCAGTTTTTCAGGTGCCTCCTACGAGTGAAACTTCCTCACGGTTACTCGGGGAATATAAGCAGATATCTAGACGTAGCGAAGAAGAGGTTCACCGGGATGAAGTCTCACGATTGTCACGTGCTCATGACGCAAATACTTCCCGTTGCGATCCGAGGGATAATGGACGAGCACGTCCGTGATACGCTGTTTGGCCTTTGCAACTTCTTTGACGTTATCACCAGGAAGTCGATCGGCGTGAGGCAGCTCAAGATGCTACAGGATGAGATCGTGGTGATACTATGTGAGCTCGAGATTTACTTCCCGCCCGCATTCTGTGATATATGCGTCCATCTCCTTCTCCATGTCGTTGATGACATCAGGCAGCTCGGCCCGACGTTCCTCCACAACATGATGCCTTTCGAAAGGCAGAACTATGTCATGAAAGGATACGTTTGCAACAGGGCCCGTCCAGACGCAAGCATGGCCAAGGGGTTCCTAACCTACGAGTGCATCTCCTTCTGCCAGAATTATCTAAGCACCGAGGACGACCAGGATCATGTTGGTCTGCCCACCAGGACGCACCTCGGCAGGCTCGCTGGAGTCGGTCACCGCGAGGGCTACCGCTCAGTCCATGTGGGCATTGTCAATCGACGCGACGACTTTGAAAGGGCTCACCGGGTCGCGCTACAACACTTAAAATTGGTCGAACCTTTTGTGCAAGAGCACAAAAGCATAATCGAGCAGAATTACATCGATATGGGCCGGCCAAGGAAGATGGGAGACGTAACCAAAGAGCACAACTCCAGCTTCACGCTTTGGTTTAAGCAAAGTCAACTACTTCAAGCACAGAGCAGAAGGCCTTCTACCGAAGATGAAAAACTCATATACACCTTATCACAGGGCCCCGGGCATAACGTAAGGACCTATCAGGGGTACGACATCAACGGTTACAGATTCTACACCGAGGAAAAGGATAGAAATAGTGAAAATCAAAACTCAGGAGTAACTATGCTATCATACGCCGATGACGAGACTAGTGTCAAGGAAAGATTTTTCGGAAGGATTGCTACTCGTGTGATGATGTGGGAGCAGTGAGTCCTTGTGCGTGGTGATGACCAGCCTGTTGGGAACCCCAAGAGGAAGGTATGATGAGTGTAGCGGCTAGTCTTCCCTCAGTTAAGAAACCAAGGTATGTCGATCAGGAGAAGGGAGACGGTGACGACTGAAGGTGATGCGGACTGGCTTAGTGACACTCCAACAAGGGCGCCGTTTAACGATACTTGTTGACTCGTCTTCGGCCAGCAGCAACGCGGAACCTGCACACACAGACAAATACTTTGTTCCCAACTTGCGATGAGGTTGTCAATCTCACCGGTTTGCTTGAAACAAAGGTTATGAGTGTATCGAGTGGAAAACAGTAGTAAAATGCTAGTAAAGTAAACAGTGCGGGAAAAGTAAACAGGTGATTGCAATATGATTAAAATAGGACCGGGGTCCACAGTTCACTAGTGGTGTCTCTCCATAGATAAAATAACATGCTGGGTAAACAAATTACAGTTGGGCAATTGATAGAATAAAGATAACGTGATATGTCAAGAAGATCACTATGAGATTTACTCTGGGCATTACAACAAAATACATAGACCGCCATCCAACTGCATCTATGACTAATAATCCACCCCCAGGGATATCATCCGAACACCCCGAAAGTATTAAGTTGCGAACAACAGATAATTGCATTAAGCAAAGTGTGTAATGTAAACAAAGCATATGCCCTTGAGCATATGAATGTTGTTTTCTCCCTAGTAGCAACAGCACATCTACCACCTTAGAGGTTTCTGTCACTCCCCCAGGTGAAATAGAGACATGAACCCACTATCGAGCATAAATACCCCCTCTTGGAGTCACTAGCAACTACTCGGCCAAGATAGCTACTAACAACGGAGAGCATGCAAGATCATAAACAACATAGAGATAACAAAAGATATAATTCAGTACAGCAACTTAATCATAAACACCAATATTCATCGGATCCCAACAAACCAACATCATAGTATTACATAACGGTGATCTCAATCATGTAGGGCAGCTCATGAGATCTAAACATGAAGCACATGGTGGAGAAGACAACCATCTAGCTACTGCTATGGACCCATAGTCCAAGGTAGACTACTCACTCATCGCTCCGGAGGCAAGCATGGCGATGAAGAAGACCTCCGGTGGCGATTCCCCTCTCCGGCAGGGTGCCGGGAAGAGCTTCTGGACCCTCCCGATCTTCGGGTCGACGGCGGCGGCGGATCGCGATGTATTCTGGAAAACTGATCGGGCCTTAGGTTTTTCTCGTCAGGGGGTACTTATAGGCGAAAGGGGACTGTCAGAGGGGGTCCCACGCCCCCTCACACGGGGCCGGCGCGGCCAGGGGCCTGGCCGCGCCACCCCTGTGTGTGGGGCCCACGTGGCCCCTCTCCTTCTCTCCTTCGGATGTTTGGGAGCTCCCCGGTGAAATATGACTTCAGGAACTTGTTTCGTCCAATTCCGAGAATATTTCCTGTGTATCACTTCTGAAACACAAAAACAGCAGAAAATAGGAAACTGGCACTGTGGCACTTCGTTAATAGGTTAGTTCCGGAAAATGTATAAAAATGCCACTAAGTGTAACGAAACAATAGGCAAATGGTGTAAAACAAAGCATGGAGCATCAAAAATTATAGATACGTTTGAGACGTATCAAGCATCCCCAAGCTTAACTCCTGCTCGTCCTCGAGTAGGTAAGTGATAACAAAAGAATAATTTTTGAGGTGACATGCACCTACACAATCTTGATCATATATGTAAGCATTGATGAGCTGGGATCAATAGAACTTAAAACATGGGCATGAAAGATATAATCATGACAATAAGAACTTAGCAACCATGTTGTAAACATGCAAATGAACACAAACAAAAGATCATGATAATGAAACAATGAAAGTCAAACGTGTGTTCAAATCATAAGGAAAAACATGAAGATGGTTTTCAGCTTGTCCTTCAAAGAGAGAAAAACATAAATGCATAGGACACCTCAAAGTTTAAGAGGATGACTAGATACAAATAATTTAAGAACAAGTGAAACCAACAATATGAGTCAATCAATGAACCTTGGGACAATGCATATCACACTAAGAATGACAACTATGCTCTCTTAAAGGTGCATAAAGAAAGAAGGTGGTGACTCAACATAAAAGTAAAAGAAAGGCCCTTCGCAGAGGGAAGCAGTGATTTAAACATGTGCTAGAGCTTTTCATTTGTAAAACAGAGATAAAACTTGATTTTGAGAAGTGGTTGTCTTTGTCAACGACTGGCAATGGGGTTCTTACTATCTTCCATACAAAAATAAAGCAAGTTTTTGAGAGAGAGATTGGCACTTCGTGCTCTTTTTATAAAACTTGGCACTCCTCCCCACCTTTTCCTTTCACATACCATGGCTAACCGATTCCATCGGGTGCCCACCAACATTCACATTCATTGGAGGAGTGCCTTTTTTCTTTTTTTCTTTTTGGAATAGACAATATGGAAGATAGCAAATCCGACCACTACGTCCCCATGAGCTGAAAACAGTGTCACAAAATGAGAAGTATTTTGAAGGTTTTTGAAAGGTAGCACACGAAAATTTTACTTTGGAATGGCTTACAAATACCATGCATAGGAATTTATAGTGGACACAATGGAAAACTTGGCTTTTAGGAGTTGGATGCACGAGTAGAGCTCATACTCAGTACAAGGCGAGGGCTAGCAAAAGACTGGGAGCGACCGACTAAGAGAGCAATAATGGCCATAATCATGCAAAGCGACAAAGCGACATTAAAAAAAGCATACGATGGCATCAAAAGTCAAAAACTAAATGATCATGAAGGCTAATGGCGACTTTGGAAGAGTCTAACATGTGTGAGCATGCGCCAAGTCAACCCAAATAAAGCATCAAGGAGAAAACCAAAATAATGCTTCCATACAATAAAAACAACGCATGATTTTTTCAAAGGCTCATTAAGCAATCTCAGTTATTTGAGACAAGTCATGCTACAGCAAAACCACTAAGCATACTATCAAAAAGACATCAAGCATGACATGAAAAAGCCTAAGCCGCAGTCTACACAAGCTCCTTCTTGTACCACTATTTTGCACAAAGCTTTTTCTCTTTTCCAACACCATTTGAAACCTTTATAAACACCTCTTTTGATGAAAACCAATAAAGTTCAGAGGCAAAAATGCACCTTGATGAAAAGATATGACAAGATCTGAACGCATATCAAGGCGAAAACGAAAACCAAAAGCAGTAGCAGAAAAACTAGAATGCTCGATTAATAAGAGTGAAAACTAGAGCATTCTTTGCAAATGAAAACGAGTACATCTCCTCCAAAGGAAATTTGTTGGGGTCCAACCATTTATTGCAGCAAACAAACAAACTAAGCAAACTAAGAAAACTAAAACAACTGACGCTCCAAGAAAAACACATAGTGCATGAAGCAATAAAAATATAGTGTCTTGAAAGGTGACCTGATTTTTGCCGATGAAGAAGGGGTGCCTCGGGGGCATCCCCAAGCTTTGACGCTTGTACTTCTTGGATATTTCTTGGGGTGATGCATGGGCATCCCCAAGCTTGAGCTTTTGTCCGTTCTTCAACTCATCTCATCATTCTCCAATCCCTACACTTGAAAACTTCCTTCATACAAAACTAAACACAATTCTATTAGCAACATTAGTGTAAGCATAAAATATATTCAACCTCTTTTAGCTTCAGGTTTCAACCCAAAACTACCACATATAAAGTATATACTACTGTAGCAACTTCCACAAGAGTTCCATGATAAAAAAGAACTCAAAAGAAAGCGATAAAGTGGCAAAAACAAATATTGGCAGAAATCTGTCAAAACTGGACAGCTGATTATGGACGAATTTTTGAGGGATTTTCTGTTGCTCAAATCAAAAAGTGTTCAACTAATAAAAGTTTGGATATAACCTGGGGCATAAGCACAAGAAATCGCAGGTCCAAAAGATAAACAGAGAATTTTCACGAATTTTTACGGTGCAGCACCGAAAACAGTTTCAGGACAGCAATAACCCCAAATCTTTACCTCACTCAAATTAGAGGCTTCTCTTGGCACAAAAACGAAATAAACAAGATAAAGAGTGGTCATTACAGTAGTAATGACTTCCAAGACTCAAATAAAAGAAAAAGTACTAAAAATAAACATTGGGTTATCTCCCAAGAGTGCTTTTCTTTAACGCCTTTGAGCTAGGCGCAGTAATTTGAGAAGATGCTCACATAAGAAATATGAATTGAAGCAAAAGAGAGCATCAAGGAGCAAATATAAAACACATTTAAGTCTAACCCACTTCCTATGCATAGGAATCTTGTAAGAAAATAAATTAAAGAAGCACATAGTAACAAGTATGGGTAGATAAAACAAGAGCAACTTCGGAACTTCCAATGTAAAGAGAGGTGTTTTAGTAACATGAAAATTCCAACAACCATAGTTTCCTCTCTCATAATAATTTTCAGTAGTATCATGAACAAACTCAACAATATTAATATCACACTCACCCTCCTTTGTTAAGCATGGAGGGCGATCAAATAAGGTATTAGTTAAAGAGTTACTCTTATTGGGAGGTAGACATGGGTAACTCCATTCTTCCTCCTCTTGATCATCACTCTCCTCCTCTTTTTCATCCAATGAGCTTTCAATTTCTTCTTCCATAGGCTCCTTCAAGGCATTAGTCTCTTTCGTTGGAGAGCATCTATTAAGATATTTAAGAATATAGCCATTTCCTTCCTTGTAATTATCAAAGCAAAATGTGAGTATATCATAAACCTCATATTTATAAGGTGCATCATCAGTATTTTCAAGCAAATAAGCAAGTTCGAATGCACCCTTCCAAGCAATATATTCTTCAATTTGTTCC
Organism: Dactylis glomerata; assembly: GCA_007115705.1. NCBI lineage: Eukaryota > Viridiplantae > Streptophyta > Magnoliopsida > Poales > Poaceae > Dactylis > Dactylis glomerata. The sequence continues at coordinate 1,485,387 of QXEO01000631.1, forward strand.
ACATCATAAAAGTCATAATTTCCATTAATATAAGAAGATATGGTAACATCATCATTATACTCACATTGAAAAGGGAGGTGTTTATACCTCCTACAGCAACAAGATTCATCAAAGCAATAAGTAACATTATAAGTAGAGCACACATTTCTAGCAATGATATATAATCTATTGATTTGTTCCCATAAGTGTTTCCCTTTTTGTGACAAGCGGTGTTCCTCATAATAATTTTGCTGCTCTTCCGTGAACCCACCTTGCCAAAAAGATTTAGTTTCTAAGAAACCAACCATTGATAGAAAGCATGATAAAGCAAGACAAGTAAAAACAACTACCAAGGATTCTAATTTTTTTGGGTTTTTGATAAAAAGCAATGCAGGAAAAAAAATAAAGTAAAGCAAAACAATAAAACAAAGTAAAGAATGTGTGTGCGAAAACTCCCCTCGCAGAAGTCTTCTTTCCTTCCCCGGCAACGGCGCCAGAAAATTGGCTGCTACTCGTGTGATGATGTGGGAGCAGTGAGTCCTTGTGCGTGGTGATGACCAGCCCGTTGGGAACCCCAAGAGGAAGGTATGATGAGTGTAGCGGCTAGTCTTCCCTCAGTTAAGAAACCAAGGTATGTCGATCAGGAGAAGGGAGACGGTGACGACTGAAGGTGATGCGGACTGGCTTAGTGACACTCCAACAAGGGCGCCGTTTAACGATACTTGTTGACTCGTCTTCGGCCAGCAGCAACGCGGAACCTGCACACACACAGACAAATACTTTGTTCCCAACTTGCGATGAGGTTGTCAATCTCACCGGTTTGCTTGAAACAAAGGTTATGAGTGTATCGAGTGGAAAACAGTAGTAAAATGCTAGTAAAGTAAACAGTGCGGGAAAAGTAAACAGGTGATTGCAATATGATTAAAATAGGACCGGGGTCCACAGTTCACTAGTGGTGTCTCTCCATAGATAAAATAACATGTTGGGTAAACAAATTACAGTTGGGCAATTGATAGAATAAAGATAACGTGATATGTCAAGAAGATCACTATGAGATTTACTCTGGGCATTACAACAAAATACATAGACCGCCATCCAACTGCATCTATGACTAATAATCCACCCCCAGGGATATCATCCGAACACCCCGAAAGTATTAAGTTGCGAACAACAGATAATTGCATTAAGCAAAGTGTGTAATGTAAACAAAGCATATGCCCTTGAGCATATGAATGTTGTTTTCTCCCTAGTAGCAACAGCACATCTACCACCTTAGAGGTTTCTGTCACTCCCCCAGGTGAAATAGAGACATGAACCCACTATCGAGCATAAATACCCCCTCTTGGAGTCACTAGCAACTACTCGGCCAAGATAGCTACTAACAACGGAGAGCATGCAAGATCATAAACAACATAGAGATAACAAAAGATATAATTCAGTACAGCAACTTAATCATAAACACCAATATTCATCGGATCCCAACAAACCAACATCATAGTATTACATAACGGTGATCTCAATCATGTAGGGCAGCTCATGAGATCTAAACATGAAGCACATGGTGGAGAAGACAACCATCTAGCTACTGCTATGGACCCATAGTCCAAGGTAGACTACTCACTCATCGCTCCGGAGGCAAGCATGGCGATGAAGAAGACCTCCGGTGGCGATTCCCCTCTCCGGCAGGGTGCCGGGAAGAGCTTCTGGACCCTCCCGATCTTCGGGTCGACGGCGGCGGCGGATCGCGATGTATTCTGGAAAACTGATCGGGCCTTAGGTTTTTCTCGTCAGGGGGTACTTATAGGCGAAAGGGGACTGTCAGAGGGGGTCCCACGCCCCCTCACACGGGGCCGGCGCGGCCAGGGGCCTGGCCGCGCCACCCCTGTGTGTGGGGCCCACGTGGCCCCTCTCCTTCTCTCCTTCGGATGTTTGGGAGCTCCCCGGTGAAATATGACTTCAGGAACTTGTTTCGTCCAATTCCGAGAATATTTCCTGTGTATCACTTCTGAAACACAAAAACAGCAGAAAACAGGAAACTGGCACTGTGGCACTTCGTTAATAGGTTAGTTCCGGAAAATGTATAAAAATGCCACTAAGTGTAACGAAACAATAGGCAAATGGTGTAAAACAAAGCATGGAGCATCAAAAATTATAGATACGTTTGAGACGTATCAAGGATCGAGGAGATATGGGAGCTCAATTACTGTGGAGAGACGGTGCCAATGTTCCGTGTGAGATGGGCCAAGAAGGTCGAAAAAGAAGGCCGATATTTCACCACCATGGTTATACCGGATGCCAAATCGAAGAACGCATCCGCAAAAAATGAGCCATGGGTACTCGGTAGCCAAGTTGACCAATGCTTCTTCATCACCGACCCGTCGAGGCCTAGCCGTGTTGTCGTGAGGAGGGGCAAGAGGAGCATCATAGGAATGGAAGGAGACGCAAACGAGGAAGACTTGGACAAGAACGGTGACCCGAAGATCGAGGAGGAATTCGACAAGCACTTCGACATGCCTACTACTAGTAAAGTAAGAAGGAAGACCTCCCTACCTACTAAAGGTTGTCCGTTCACACGAAGAAATCTCAAGGTGGCCGGCATAAAGTATTCAACCGCCAACAAGAAGGGCAAGAAGATTGTGAAGAAACGCTAAGCTAGCTCGGAACCGGATGGAGAAGACTTTTTTGGTGTGTGTGATCGAGACTTTTTTGTGTATGCACATGTATGCATCAACTCCCTCCATTCCAAAGCATAAGGCTTATATTTTTTTTAGAAAAGTCAAGCTTCATAGACATCATATGACCAAACTTTTATGCACATGTATGCATCGAGACTTTTGACCAAACTTTTAGAAAAAACTATCGAGAAATATAATATTATATAGACATCATATGAAAATTTGGTCAAACTTCATGTTGTTTGAATTTTAAGAAAAAATATAAGCCTTATTCATTGAAACAGAGGGAGTAATAACTAAAATAATTTTAAAAAAGTAAACAAATTCTGTGGCGCATCTTCTGGTGGGATGCGCCACAGAATTCTTAATTCTGTGGCGCATCCCACCAGAAGATGCGCCACAGAATTTTTTGACTTAGTGAAAACCGTCGCCGCGCCCCTCCCTTTCTCCGCAATCTCTCTTTTTCTCTCGAATCCTGCCTTCTACAGCGCCACCGCCGCAAACCCTAGCTAGCTTCTACAGCGCCGCCGCCGCGATTCCTAGCTTCTACAGCGCCGCCACCGCAAACCCTAGCTAGCTTCTACAGCACCGCCGCCGCGAATCCTGCCTTCTACAGCGCCGCCGCCGCAAACGCTAGCTAGCTTCTACAGCGCCGCCGCCGCGATTCCTAGCTTCTACAGCGCCTCGCGCAGGCCGGCGGAGGACGAGGTTGCGGTCGTTGAAGAGGAGGCCGAGCTCGCAGCAGAAGAGGAGGCCGAGCTCGCAGCAGAGGAGGAGGTTGCGCTCGCAGCGGCGGAGGAGCAGGCCGGCATCGACAGCAAGCGCCTCGCGCAGCTCTTCAAGCAGGCCGGCGTCGTCGAGGTCTCCGAGGTGAGCACCACACCACGCAGGCGCCGCCGCCCCCGTCACAGCCAGCAGCGCCTGGGCTCCGTCCCCTCCGTCGTGCTCGCCGTCGCCGGTGAGGCCCTTTATCCCCTGTTTCTCTCCGAGTGTTGTGCCGCAGATTCCAAAGCTGCTGCTACTTTGGCCAGGATGATATATTTTATCATTTTGATTTATAAGTAATTGCTTAAACTCTGCAACCATAATGGCAGGGACATATATAAGTTAATTATGTAAATTAATCGTCAATATTTAGTCATAGAGGAGAGTAAGTAAATAATGTTGCTGGAGACCATAATGCATAGTTACACACATCTGGATGTAATACTTCAGCTATATGGGCATCTTAGATTCAGCTACTTCAAAAGTTATGTTGTTTAAATTGGTTCCTAGACTATCTTTTTTGCAGTGTTCTTCCTGTCAGTTATATATACTAGACTCTACTTCTTGACAAACTAGCTTGGGTACAAATTTTGAGACTTCAATCTTTCTTTCTGCAGTTCTTACTCTACAAATTTTGCAACCTTTATCAATAGAATTACAGAAAAAGTTGCAGCTCGCTGTCCTTTTTTTTGAGAGAGAGAGAACGCTATCCTTTTGGGCTTGCAGTGGAACGCATGAGAAGAAAAAAGCAACCAAGGAATTATTTCAGCCTGGCTGCATGTTGCTAGGTCAAACACTTAAGATATACTGCAACTAAATAAGAGAAATCATTTCTTTAATGGACACGTGCTGTTATGTGTTATGCAATGAGATATTTTGACCATAATCTGCTGTTATATATGCTTATGAGATGTTGTCAAGTGTGGATGAATAAACTGAGTTGCCCATTTCTCCTGAAGTGTTGATTTGCTTCCGTTTCGGTTGAGAAATGGGCACTCATAGGTAAAAAAATTAGCAAAAGTCATGCCGAAATTTTGAATTTTTCCGTTGCATTATGTACTAACTATTTGCCTCTTTTTAATGAAGTGCAAATAAACATGTCGGGCACTTCTAACCCTAAGAGCCAGGAGGAAGTCGCCAGAGAGGCCAACAAGCCATGGTGGGAGGAATACGATGAGGTAGAGGGCCGGGGGGGCGCCGCCGATCGCGGCGATGAGGACGAGAGCTGGGGGGCCGCCTCCGAGAGCGGCGATGAGGAAGAGGGCCGGGATGACGCCGCCGAGACCGGTGAAGAGACCACCAACCGCACGGAAGGTGATAGCGGCGGCAACCCTGAGGAGGCCAAGAAGAAGAGGAAGGCGAAGAGGCCAAGGGCGGATCGGAGGCCGCAAGTGCTAGCCAACATCACCGATCCTTTCACGTTGGTCTCCGAAAGTGGCCTACCCATGGAGCCTTCTAAGGTTGCCAAAGGGTACGCAATGCAACTAGGGTGCATCGTCCGTGAAACCATGCCGCTCAACACTCAAGACCTCAGAAGCGAGGCCAACGCGGCTTTGGCCGCAACCCTCCTCCAGAAGCTTCACCAACGATACACGTTCCCACAGCCGTTCAATAAAAAGGTGGACTCTTTAGCTCTCATGAAGATGAGCACCGCCTTGAGCAGCTGGAAAACCCGGCTGAAGGACAAAATCAAGAAAGGTAAAAGCTGGGAGCAGATAAGTCGCAAAGACCCGTCGCTCTCTAGAGAAGACTTCGAAGCATTCAAGTCGTCCTTAGAGACTGACGAGGCTAAAAAATGGACTGCCTGGGGGAAGAAAATGCGGGAATTGAACCTAGGGGCTCACCGTTGCGGAAGCGGCGGTTACCGAGGAAAACAGCCCACTTGGGACAAGGAGGATGCCGAGATGATACGTCTGGGCAAAGAAAACCCCTGGCTAAAAATCGCGGATATACAGACTAGGAACTATGTTCGGTCCCGCTACTACTTAGACTGGGAGACGGGGGAATTTGTTACAGATTACCCCGACGTGAAGAAGTTCGAGAAACTCCTGGTAAGGATAGTCTATACTATTATTGCGCTGATCTTATTAAGCAATGAAGCCAAATGGGCTAACCTTAAGTTCCTTTGTCTGAAGGACGATGAGTTGAAGGCTAGTACTACGGCTGGCCCGTCGTCCCAGGGGTCGACGGAACCGTGGGACACGCCTTTCAACAGGGCGACGAACGCATACAAGGAACGGGACCTGGACAAGCCACCGACGTCGGCTGGCCGTGTGTCTGGCTTTGGCACAAGTATGAAGGTATCCGAGTACTACGGATCGGATGCCAAGTCGAGAAAGGAGAGGAGGTCGACTAAGGATAAAGCCGAGGTTCAGGAGCTGAAGAAGAAGGTGGAGTCACTAGAGAAAATAGTGGACCCGACCGAGATGAGTAAGTTAGTGGACGAGAAGCTGCAGGAGAGGCTCCGGCAGATCATCCCCCCTGGTTTGATGGAGGGGTTAGCTGCTTGGAATGCGGCAGGTCAACAGGGGCCGATATATGTGCCCAGCGTCAGCGGCAGTAACTCAAGTCACCAAGTGTCACCGCTGGTGACCCCGACGCCGCCGCTCCACCTGGTCGCATCGACGCCCCCAACCGCGGAAGCTGATAGGGTGGTGGTGCCTGATAATGCACTCGAGAGTGAGCGGCCCGGCGCCGGCACCGACGCCCTTGTATCAACATTAGCAGAGATCAACGCCGTCAAGAAGGTAACTCATTAGTTAGTCCTCCACGTCATCTTCTTTAACTATATATGCCTTGCACTGATCTTATCCAACATGCCCCTGACTCAGGACGAACCTTGCATACTCCTGCATGTGGTGGAGCCCGACGGCAAGTTGATGGATGTTGCTAGCGGCACTGTCATGCCCAGCCAAACTATGCACCACAGAAACATTGCAGATCATTTGGTGAAGGTGAAGTTGGCAATGGTAGTGCCGGAGTACCACAACCTCCTCCCCCCGATCAACCTCCGGGCACAGACGAGGACGACGTTATGGTCCTTGGGAATTGCATCGGCTGGCTTATGACATGGCCGAAGAACCAGATTCGTCTGGGTGGGGGTCTTCCGAGTGTCAGGCGCAACATCGGCGCCACCTCCCCTATCATCCGGCCCAAGGTCGTCCGGCCCGGCGCCGGCCCCACCCTTAAGGAACCGGCGGTCGCGGCCGCCACTACCCTGAAGGAACCGGCGGTCACCGCCGCCACCCGAAAGGAACCGGCGGTCGCTGCCGCCACTACCCTGAAGGAACCGGCGGTCGCCGCCGCCACCCGGAAGGAACCGGCGGTCGCCGCTACCACCACACGCCACCAACAGCTGTTGGGAAAGCTTCCGCAACGACCGTCGACCAAACGCAAGGTACGCCAAGTGGCGGCATCGCAACCGCCACCACCTAACTTCCAGGACATGGCGCCGCTTGATGGCAACGATGATGATGATGACGTCGATGCCTACGTCAACACTGGCGCCTGCAGCCAAGATATGTACATGCCTCATATGGATGAAGAAGCCTTCCGCACTCACGGCGATAAACTTGGTTGTCCCACTACAGTCACGCAGCGCCTGACCTTCACGGGTCTTTCTCTGCAAGACACTCCTCCGGAGGCTGGCAATCTAGCTCAAGTCAAGCCGGCTACCATTTTCAGCCCTAACACGCTGTATAAGACGATCGTCGGGGAGCCACGCGAATCAACCCCAGCACCCCAAGCTCCACCATCAGCACCACCAGCACCCCAAGCAACCCAAGCACCCGTTGCACCACCATCATCACCACCAGCACCCCAAGCAACCCCACCATCAGCACCACCAGCACAAGAAGCACCCCCAGCAGGTCAGGTGAAGAAGCCAAGGAAGAGAGGAAATAAGAAGGGCGCATCTTCGAGCCAGACTCTTCCTAAGAAGATGCGGGCCGATGACATGGTACCACGGACACCGGGTGGCTTGTCCCGGCTTCATGAAGCTGGTAAACTGATACTGCCTGAGGACCTCGAACACCTCGCAAGTGGACCAATGATCAGTTTGCAGCAAAATATTCAGTTTCTAGAGAGCCTCCTTCTTCAAGACAAGGATCCAAATTACCCGGTGTTCACGGTCAAGGTGCCAGCAGCAGACCCGAACTTCGTCCAAGCATACCCCGCGGATATCTTCTTCATAGCGTTCGAGGACGTCTTCAATCTATTTCACTGGAAATGGCTCGACTATAACTTGGTTCACCTATACGCGATCAATCTTCAGATGAAGATCAAGAGAGAGAGACCCCCCAACGTCGCGGTAGCGGATCCCTACTACATGCGCGATAGCCAGCTGGTGGATGGCTCAAGCACACGGACCGCGGCGGTGCGGTACCTCCAGAGCTTCATGCTCATGAACAAAGAGAAGAACACCATTCTTCTGCCTGTCTTTCCCGAGTAAGTACACATTCGCTCTCGGCCATCGTAACTTATGCTTTCTTATATATTTCTTCCATTGCCGATCATTTCCAACATTCCATTTAAATTGCATGTGTTGAGCAGGGACACATACTGCACACTCGTCGTTCTTTGCCCGAAGTGGTCCCTAGCCCAGTACTTCGACTCGTTGAGTACGACGACGAAGAAAGACTACAACAGAATAAGGAGTGTTCTCGATGAGGCTATCCTTTTCTACTCCAAAAATGGAGGCATCTTCCACGAGAAGGGGAAATTTATCAGGCCGGACACTAAAGAGCAGGGGTTCAAGCACGTGATCAACTTCCCTTGCATCAAGCAGCCAGATGACAGCATGAAGGAGGCCTTCTATGTCCTCCATCACCTTAAAGGGTTTGTCGCGGATGCAGAGATGATGCATCTGCCACCTAATAAGCGAGACCCCAAAAAAATGGCGGGGGAGATCAGCGATGCTGATCTTAGAGAAGACTTCCATCGCATCCAAGTAAAGCTATCAGATATTATCGTAGAAGATGTATGCAACAGATCGGGGCTCTTACACCAACTCAGAGGGTTGTGTAAGAGGGATATAGAAGAACGCCTACATAGGCAGGGTGATGGAAGGACGTGGACGACGAAGGACATGTACAAACCGTTCCCGGAGCCCATGAACAAGACGTCTCGTTGATCGAGAGGCCGGTGTGCCTACTGTGTTGTAAATAAACTTGCTTAGTGTCGTTGTTGGACTTCAAATACTATTGTAGTCGATGTAGTTGAACTTGATTACTTATGTGATACCGATGCTATATGACTTTTAGGTTTATTATTATTTCCTTGCTTTAATTCTTGTGAATATGTATGCATGTGAACCCTCTAATTCTTTCCATTGCATTATATACTAATATGCCTTGTGTCCATAGAGATGACGTGGTACGTCGTGTTCGAGGGGCGGGTTCCAGGAGTCTACGAGGAGTGGACGGACTGCAAGGAACAGGTGCACAAGTTCAGCGGCAACTGCTACAAAGGCTACCCGACTCAACAAGAGGCGGTTGCCAAGTGGAGGAAGCACCAGTCGAACAAGAGCAAGATGAAGACCTTCATTGTGCTCTCGCTCTTGCTCACCATCGTCGGAGCGGTACTCTATTTCATCCTAGTGTAGGTGGCGGCCGGTGTCACTTCATTTGTATCTTGAGATGATGCACTTAATTTGCATGGATTATGAGTTGTATGGAGATATATATATATGATGAGTTGTGTATATGCATGGAGCTATATGAAATCTGTTAATATTCTATATGAAATGAGTTGTATATGGAGATATATAATTGTGCTATATGAAATCTGTTGATATATCTGTATACTGCTATATTATATCTGTTAATACCTGTATATATACACCAGACAGAATAAGTTCTGTATAAAACCTGTAATATTTCTGTGGCGCACTAACTTGTAAGTCTGTGGCGCACCTAATTCTGTGGCGCACCAAGCCAAAATGCGCCACAGAATTCCTTAATTCTGTGGCGCATTAGGGCTTGGTGCGCCACAGAATTCCTTATTTCTGTGGCGCATGTGCTGGTGCGCCACAGAATGCTTATTTTTGTGGCGAAGATTCTGTGGAGCACCACCCATGCGCCACAGAATGCATATATAGGTGCGCCACGGAAGAGGTTTTTCCTACTAGTGCTACTCCCACCTCATATGGTTTGAGGCCGGTGTATTTTCCGATGAAGATCAAGCTTTTAGCTACTATACTATACTGTGTAGTTGAGTAGCCCTCCTCTCCGCAAATAGTTGAGCGGTACCTAATTAAGTACATGTACGATGACTGTTTGATTCGGGGTTGTCCGGTTGGGTGACTCGTGGCACGACACGTACGCTCAGACGGCGGGGGCGGCTCCTTTCCCAACGTCTCCTCCGGCGCGCGGCGGTGGCGGCGGCGGCTCGTTGAGGAACGCCCAGCTGCTCCTCGTCCACCTGCATGCAATTGGACACGCCAGGTACATTCTCATCCACTGATCGATCCTCACACACATATATACATGCATGTCAAATATACACATGTAACAAAGTGAAGCAACGCTTGCTAGCTAGCTATAGCTAGGGACGCACCAGTCGCGGCTCGTGCTAGGGCTAGCGGCCGCATCGGCGTCGCCGGCGCGGTCGGTTCGAGTCATGTCCGGCGGCGATGAACGGACGTGGGACAGAGCGGACGGACGCAGCGAACTCGGGCTCTCCGGCTGTTGAAGACATGTAGAGGAGGCATGCGGCGGCGCGGTGACGACGACTATCTCGCCGGCGTTGTTGACCTCCGCCGGCTTCTTCTGCTGCCGCCGGAAGGCCTCCACCTCCTCCTTGGTCAGCGACCGGTTCCTCATGAAACGAACTGCATAGCACATAGATCAAGATGAATATATAGTAACGTGAACCGTCGATAGATCGTCGGCGGAAGGATGCGCTTAAGAAATTGGGAGTACGTTTGCGGTCCTCCTCGAGCACGTGTGAGCTCCACCCGGCCATCAGAGAACCCATGTCGATCTAGCTAGCAGCTGGATTTTTGTGTCGAAATGGCTAGGGGGAAAACGGAGATCGACGAAAGGCACACTCGCCTGGTCATATTTTATAGCTGACTCGCAGGGATAAGCTTGAGCTAATGTCTATCGGATCATGTACCGATGTATGTACGTACACTGTACACATCATCGCTGCCTGGGTGCTGCGTGTACGACATGCATGCACCAACGCCGGCCGGGATGCCTGCGAGTCAGTGCGTGTGCCGGCCGTATGCGTGCGGCTTCTCTTGTCGCCATCCTCCACCAGATATATCGATCCATGAAGCGGAGGTTGGCAAAATGCCAACGTGTGTACGTGTTGAGCTGTACGTAGGTCATCGTTATCGGCAGCTTTTTTATCTCCTTTGTACGCTAGCTGCAAGTGCAGTGCATGCAAGCGTAGGACATACACGACCAAGCGTCAATGGGTGTTCGTGTCTACCTCCCCGTTTTCGTATCACCGCGGCAAGAAGAAAAGTGAGGGAAGCAGGGCTAACCCCGAGTGCCTCGATTTGGCTCTTGGGCTCAATGGAGCCATTTATCAGAATTTGGGTCACCTCGAGATACCCAACGGGCCAGCAAGGCCGCTCATATATTTAATATGGGTCGACCCGTGGTCTCTGAATTTTGCCTTGAGGCCAATAGGGCCAAGTCCAAGACCAGGTCCGGGTTGGCCCATTCCCATCGCGAGGTATTTACAATATACCTCGAGGTATGTACAATTCAACATGTATTTTCTATGAACTGGGCATGGTGCCCAGGCACCATGGTGCACAAGTTATTTTTCCTTTTTACTCAAAGAATATTTGTATATACATAAATGCATTTCGTGAGTGGCAGAGTTGTGTTAGTCAGGGGGACCACGCCCCCCCCCCCCCCCCCCCGGGAACTCATGTCGCTGTTGCTATGAACGGTGAAGTTGTTGGCCTCCGATAGGGATGAAAGTGGAGCGGAAACTTTCCGACTTTTCCGCGGAAAAATGGAAACGGAATGAAAATATGAAAACAAAAACGGAAATCTGCGGGAAATGGAAACGGATTTTTTTTGGCGGAAGTGGAAATGGAAACGGAACGGCGTTTTCCGGCGGAACAGATGCGGAAACGGGAGTTTCCGTTTCCGACTAATATGGAATTCTGTTTTATGGTTTGTTTTACATGACCAATCTAGCAGGTCTAATATGTGACCTTGTCATATTTAACTATCAAAGCAACCCACCCCTACTCCCCAATTACACCAAGTAATCTTGATAGATTTGGGGAACAAGTTTTTCGTTGTACTTAACTTGCTTGAGTTTTGCTGCATGATTCAGGTGGTCTTTTGGTTCTGATAATCATCCGCTTTTCATCCGTGTTTGTACCGTATTCGTTCCATCTCTGTTTTTGGAAGTATCCGTTTTTATATTTATTTCCGGTGTTTCTGTATTCATTTCTGCTTCCGCATAAAAATATGAAAACAAATATGGCACCACTTAGTTCCGTCCGTTTCCGCTCCGTTTTCATCCCTAGCCTCCGACTCATCCATCACATTGTATAGGCGTATAGCCAGGCCATTTGACGCGGCCGCTCACATCAGTGCCCAAGCCCTTGTTGTTGTATTCACCATAGAATAGATCATTGACCAATGGCCTGTCGTTCCATTCGAGCCACCCCTTCGGGTGCACGATCTCACTCATGGTGCACTCCATGAACATCATAGTGAATAGGGTTCCCATGGGCAGCCGAGGTAGGTCTCCACAGCAGAGCTGACATGGATAAGGTCGTCACCAACAGAAATGTTACAGAATTAGACGATAATGTAAGCGGATACTTAGTTCTACCAGCAAGAACATCAAAATTTGATTAATCGGCTAGTTTGGATTAACATGTGTGTTTCCACCAGCAATATTGGTTATATACCATCCTTTGTTTCCTCCCAATTTTTTTTGGATTGTGTGGATCTCCCCCATGCTCTGTTTTAGTCACTGAGGAGAGTACATCGTTTAGTTGTTGCTCCGGATTTCACTTTTTTGTTTCATTTTCCGATTTACAAGGGAGCGAGGAGCTCTATATTTTGTTCCACTTGGTGAAAGAGGTGGGTTCTGGCCTTCTGGGTTGTCAGTGAAGTGTAGATGTACGTTGTGGAGAAGGACATGATTATTATCGATGCTTGTCCAAGTTAATCTTAGCCGCTGTCAGCTGATCAGGAACGGAAGAAGGGCAGGATTCTTTTTGGAAGAGGTGGCCAGAATCAGATGAAGGGGATGACCATGTTGCACGTAAGAGGAGAGGAAAAAATGATCATGTATGCATGCCACTACTCAGTAGCGTAGCCAGGATACTTGTACGCCCCGGGCCGTCTTCACTATAATCTAGCTACAGTGTATTACACTACATAGATATAGCTACAGTCAAGCCTGTAATTTCTAGCCACGTCCCGGGCCAAGGCCAGGGCAGCCTGGGGCCTGGCTACGCCCCTGCCACTACTTACAAATCGGTTACCTATGCATGGAGAGGAGGCAACAGGCAATCCCGTGGCGAGGTGACGGCTTTGGCCTCCTTTTGGTCTGCGACCGGTTCCTCATGAAACGATGATTCTAATTGTGGATCTGGTAAAATAAACTTGCATCATCCATTGATGCACATCAGACAGCAGAGGCACTTTTGTGGTCATCATGGAGCACACCTGATCGAGCTCCACCCAGCCATCAGAGAAACCATGTCGATCTTGCAACACATCACAAGTTCACAACCAAGGTGGTAAAGTTCTTTTTTTCCAAGAAGAGGCAACCAAAGAAATACAAGTTGAGAATTAGAAAAAAAGTTTTACAGTGAACATGTGTACTCCACCACACTAAACCATGGTGGTAAAGTAATACAGTAGTACGCTAACATTTAAAAACGACATTGTGACAATATCGTCGAATGTAACTACAACACTATTTGTGTAGGTAATCCTATAGAAAAGGAGGCCTCTCTGTGGAAGCGTTCCTACCTCCATATAGGAGGCAGATGCTATTTATTTATATATATCCCGTCCATAACTGAGATTTTGCAAAGATTTAAACAGAAGGTATTTGCTACATATACTTTTCACGCACTCACGCATGATAGCTACACTAGTAGGAAAATCCTTATAGGTGGGATGAAATTCTGTGGCGCACTAGCCAGCAGTGCGCCACAGAAAATAATTCTGTGACGCACAAGGCAGGGTGCGCCACAAAAATACAACATTTCTGTGGCGCACCAGAAGGCCATGCGCCACAGAATTTTGGTGGGGCCCACTCCCTGCCAGCCCCAATCATTGGTTCCACTAATTCTGTGGCGCATCTGGTCTGGTGCGCCACAGAATTAGGACATTCTGTGGCGCATCTGGTCTGGTGCGCCACAGAATTACCTAATTCTGTGGCGCATCTAGTCCAGTGCGCCACAGAATTAGTGTAATTCTGTGGAGCACTTCACCAGATGCGCCACAGAATTAGCTCGTCTCACACCTTTAAAGTGCCAACCTCCCACACCTCCCACACTCCCAAGCCATTCATCTTCCTCTCCTCCATCTAGATCCAGCTCTAGGTCCCTTCCCTCTCATCCCATTTTGGCCATAGTTTTCACTTTCTTTGGTACTTATTGTACTTACTTTGGTTGATACATAATTGGCGGTGAGGAGAAGCCTCTCCATACTCTCTCCTCCTCTCCAACTCATCGATCGCGGTCTCGTCTCGGTATCGAATCTACAAGGTGAGTATTTGGAGGGGACATGCATGCGCATGTCGATCTTGTGTATGGATGATTGTTGCACATGAAGCGCTTGTGTGTGTGTGCCGGTGTGGTGCATGGATGTTTGTCGAGACGTTGATTCATTTCCGTTTCGGTAAATTTTTGCACTACCCATACGTCCTACCTTTAGGAGAGGTCATGCCGAATTTTTCCGCTCTATGTATACCTTTAGGAGAGGTCCATGCATGTGTGTGCATGTGTTGCGGTTCTAATTTTCTGCTCTATGTATACCATTTGCAGACAACCATGGTCCTCTCGATGAGTTCCGCTCGAATTAGTAGATACAAGAAAGACGCGAAGGAGGACATGATTCGGAACAATAGGCGCCAGATAAGATGTCCGTGTCGATCATGCAAACTCGAGCGCTGGATCAACCCTGATTCCGGACAACTGGAGGAGCACCTGCTGAGGCGCGGTTTCATGCAGGACAACCAGGCGCGGCCGGCCCCAACAAATGGTGCGCATGAAGACCATGGTGGCGAGCGAGATGACGAAGCACCACATGTCGGTGGAGAATATCATCATGAAGAAGAAGTCGGCGGAGAAGATCATCATGAATTAGAAGTTGCCGGCGGAGAAGATCATGATGAAGAAGAAGATTCTGGCGCGACTTCGCTAATTTTGGCCTTGCGGGACTCTCATGTTCAAGATCTGCTCCTCCATGAGATGAGCAACGACAGAGCTGCAGCCAGAGAGAGAGCCAAGCTGGCGCAAATGGAGAAAGACGGGATGACTCCGATATTTCCTGGGTGCCGTCCGCAGGATACGCGCTTGCATGTAACGCTTGATTGTCTGCAGATGAAGACGTAGAACAAATGGACCGATTCCAGCTTCAGCAAGAACATGAAATTCTGGCACGATCGTCTCCCAGAGGGGAACACATTGCCAAGTAGTATCGAGGAGGCCAAGAAAGTTGTGTGCCCTCTTGACCTACCGCATGAAAGATACCACGCCTGCATCAATGATTGCGTGATTTATCGGGGGGAGTACAAGGACATGACCACATGTCCGGTGTGCGGCCACGGACGGTACAAGGTTGGGAACAAGAAGGTACCTCGAAAAGTGGTATGGTACTTTCCTATCACTCCCCGTCTGCAGCGGTATTTCGTGGACCTTAAGGAAGCAAAGCTCATGCAATGGCACGCGGAAAGGGAGAAGCCCGAAGAAGATCCGGAGATGGGCTATATGCTGACACACCCATCAGACGCTGGCCAGTGGGAAGCATTGGACATTGCCTTCCCTAGGTTCGGGGGCGACGGAAGGAACATCAGGCTGGGTATGAGCACCGATGGACTCAATCCGTTCGGTAACCAGAGTAGCACGCATAGCACCTGGCCTGTGTTTGTATGGCCTTACAACCTACCCCCGTGGCTGTGCACCAAGCAAAGGTACATACACCTGAGTATTCTCATTCAGGGGCCGAAACAACCAGGTGTCGACATGCATTTGTATCTCGGGCTGCTGAAAGAGGAGTTAGACACGTTGTGGAAGACGCCACCCCGTACGTGGGATGCCTACAGTAGAACTTATTTCGATATGAGAGCCGCGTTGATCACGACGGTCACGGACTATCCTGGTTGTGCATATGTATCTGCCCAGGTCAGCCACGGATTCTGCGGCTGTGTGAAGTGCATGGACGAGACCCCGCATCTACAGCTACCAAGGGATCCCGGGTCCTTGAAAACCGTGTACCCAGGTGCTCGAAGGTGGCTTCGCTTGGATCACCCGTGGAGAAAATGCGGTGATCTGTTCAATGGTAAAGATGAGCCTGATGGACCCCCGCGACAGAGGAGCGGTGCAGAAATCGACGATCTTCTAAAAAATTGGAAGGAGTGCCCAGCGCCGGGAAAGAAGCGACCGAAGCCAGAGCCGTTGCTCGGTGTATGGAAAGCGAGGTCTATTTTCCACGACTTGGAGTACTGGAAGGTCCTCCGCACGCCCCACAGCCTCGATGTCATGCACATTACGAAGAACGTTACCGAGAGTCTGCTTGGCACTCTTTGCAACTCGGAAAAGTCCAAGGATGGGCCGAAAGCAAGATACGATCTGAAACATTTTGGCATCAGAAAAGCTCTTCAAGCCCCCGATACTGATGACAACGACGACGATGATGATGATGATCAGACGGAAGGGACTCAACGTCTCCGTAAAAGGGCTAAGAAGAACGCGGTGGTGCTTCCCGCTGCCTGCTTCACAATGAGTCTGGAGGAGCTCGAGCAGTTTTTCAGGTGCCTCCTACGAGTGAAACTTCCTCACGGTTACTCGGGGAATATAAGCAGATATCTAGACGTAGCGAAGAAGAGGTTCACCGGGATGAAGTCTCACGATTGTCACGTGCTCATGACGCAAATACTTCCCGTTGCGATCCGAGGGATAATGGACGAGCACGTCCGTGATACGCTGTTTGGCCTTTGCAACTTCTTTGACGTTATCACCAGGAAGTCGATCGGCGTGAGGCAGCTCAAGATGCTACAGGATGAGATCGTGGTGATACTATGTGAGCTCGAGATTTACTTCCCGCCCGCATTCTGTGATATATGCGTCCATCTCCTTCTCCATGTCGTTGATGACATCAGGCAGCTCGGCCCGACGTTCCTCCACAACATGATGCCTTTCGAAAGGCAGAACTATGTCATGAAAGGATACGTTTGCAACAGGGCCCGTCCAGACGCAAGCATGGCCAAGGGGTTCCTAACCTACGAGTGCATCTCCTTCTGCCAGAATTATCTAAGCACCGAGGACGACCAGGATCATGTTGGTCTGCCCACCAGGACGCACCTCGGCAGGCTCGCTGGAGTCGGTCACCGCGAGGGCTACCGCTCAGTCCATGTGGGCATTGTCAATCGACGCGACGACTTTGAAAGGGCTCACCGGGTCGCGCTACAACACTTAAAATTGGTCGAACCTTTTGTGCAAGAGCACAAAAGCATAATCGAGCAGAATTACATCGATATGGGCCGGCCAAGGAAGATGGGAGACGTAACCAAAGAGCACAACTCCAGCTTCACGCTTTGGTTTAAGCAAAGTCAACTACTTCAAGCACAGAGCAGAAGGCCTTCTACCGAAGATGAAAAACTCATATACACCTTATCACAGGGCCCCGGGCATAACGTAAGGACCTATCAGGGGTACGACATCAACGGTTACAGATTCTACACCGAGGAAAAGGATAGAAATAGTGAAAATCAAAACTCAGGAGTAACTATGCTATCATACGCCGATGACGAGACTAGTGTCAAGGAAAGATTTTTCGGAAGGATTGCTACTCGTGTGATGATGTGGGAGCAGTGAGTCCTTGTGCGTGGTGATGACCAGCCCGTTGGGAACCCCAAGAGGAAGGTATGATGAGTGTAGCGGCTAGTCTTCCCTCAGTTAAGAAACCAAGGTATGTCGATCAGGAGAAGGGAGACGGTGACGACTGAAGGTGATGCAGACTGGCTTAGTGACACTCCAACAAGGGCGCCGTTTAACGATACTTGTTGACTCGTCTTCGGCCAGCAGCAACGCGGAACCTGCACACACACAGACAAATACTTTGTTCCCAACTTGCGATGAGGTTGTCAATCTCACCGGTTTGCTTGAAACAAAGGTTATGAGTGTATCGAGTGGAAAACAGTAGTAAAATGCTAGTAAAGTAAACAGTGCGGGAAAAGTAAACAGGTGATTGCAATATGATTAAAATAGGACCGGGGTCCACAGTTCACTAGTGGTGTCTCTCCATAGATAAAATAACATGCTGGGTAAACAAATTACAGTTGGGCAATTGATAGAATAAAGATAACGTGATATGTCAAGAAGATCACTATGAGATTTACTCTGGGCATTACAACAAAATACATAGACCGCCATCCAACTGCATCTATGACTAATAATCCACCCCCAGGGATATCATCCGAACACCCCGAAAGTATTAAGTTGCGAACAACAGATAATTGCATTAAGCAAAGTGTGTAATGTAAACAAAGCATATGCCCTTGAGCATATGAATGTTGTTTTCTCCCTAGTAGCAACAGCACATCTACCACCTTAGAGGTTTCTGTCACTCCCCCAGGTGAAATAGAGACATGAACCCACTATCGAGCATAAATACCCCCTCTTGGAGTCACTAGCAACTACTCGGCCAAGATAGCTACTAACAACGGAGAGCATGCAAGATCATAAACAACATAGAGATAACAAAAGATATAATTCAGTACAGCAACTTAATCATAAACACCAATATTCATCGGATCCCAACAAACCAACATCATAGTATTACATAACGGTGATCTCAATCATGTAGGGCAGCTCATGAGATCTAAACATGAAGCACATGGTGGAGAAGACAACCATCTAGCTACTGCTATGGACCCATAGTCCAAGGTAGACTACTCACTCATCGCTCCGGAGGCAAGCATGGCGATGAAGAAGACCTCCGGTGGCGATTCCCCTCTCCGGCAGGGTGCCGGGAAGAGCTTCTGGACCCTCCCGATCTTCGGGTCGACGGCGGCGGCGGATCGCGATGTATTCTGGAAAACTGATTGGGCCTTAGGTTTTTCTCGTCAGGGGGTACTTATAGGCGAAAGGGGACTATCAGAGGGGGTCCCACGCCCCCTCACACGGGGCCGGCGCGGCCAGGGGCCTGGCCGCGCCACCCCTGTGTGTGGGGCCCACGTGGCCCCTCTCCTTCTCTCCTTCGGATGTTTGGGAGCTCCCCGGTGAAATATGACTTCAGGAACTTGTTTCGTCCAATTCCGAGAATATTTCCTGTGTATCACTTCTGAAACACAAAAACAGCAGAAAACAGGAAACTGGCACTGTGGCACTTCGTTAATAGGTTAGTTCCGGAAAATGTATAAAAATGCCACTAAGTGTAACGAAACAATAGGCAAATGGTGTAAAACAAAGCATGGAGCATCAAAAATTATAGATACGTTTGAGACGTATCAAGCATCCCCAAGCTTAACTCCTGCTCGTCCTCGAGTAGGTAAGTGATAACAAAAGAATAATTTTTGAGGTGACATGCACCTACACAATCTTGATCATATATGTAAGCATTGATGAGCTGGGATCAATAGAACTTAAAACATGGGCATGAAAGATATAATCATGACAATAAGAACTTAGCAACCATGTTGTAAACATGCAAATGAACACAAACAAAAGATCATGATAATGAAACAATGAAAGTCAAACGTGTGTTCAAATCATAAGGAAAAACATGAAGATGGTTTTCAGCTTGTCCTTCAAAGAGAGAAAAACATAAATGCATAGGACACCTCAAAGTTTAAGAGGGCGACTAGATACAAATAATTTAAGAACAAGTGAAACCAACAATATGAGTCAATCAATGAACCTTGGGACAATGCATATCACACTAAGAATGACAACTATGCTCTCTTAAAGGTGCATAAAGAAAGAAGGTGGTGACTCAACATAAAAGTAAAAGAAAGGCCCTTCGCAGAGGGAAGCAGTGATTTAAACATGTGCTAGAGCTTTTCATTTGTAAAACAGAGATAAAACTTGATTTTGAGAAGTGGTTGTCTTTGTCAACGACTGGCAATGGGGTTCTTACTATCTTCCATACAAAAATAAAGCAAGTTTTTGAGAGAGAGATTGGCACTTCGTGCTCTTTTTATAAAACTTGGCACTCCTCCCCACCTTTTCCTTTCACATACCATGGCTAACCGATTCCATCGGGTGCCCACCAACATTCACATTCATTGGAGGAGTGCCTTTTTTCTTTTTTTCTTTTTGGAATAGACAATATGGAAGATAGCAAATCCGACCACTACGTCCCCATGAGCTGAAAACAGTGTCACAAAATGAGAAGTATTTTGAAGGTTTTTGAAAGGTAGCACACGAAAATTTTACTTTGGAATGGCTTACAAATACCATGCATAGGAATTTATAGTGGACACAATGGAAAACTTGGCTTTTAGGAGTTGGATGCACGAGTAGAGCTCATACTCAGTACAAGGCGAGGGCTAGCAAAAGACTGGGAGTGACCGACTAAGAGAGCAATAATGGCCATAATCATGCAAAGCGACAAAGCGACATTAAAAAAAGCATACGATGGCATCAAAAGTCAAAAACTAAATGATCATGAAGGCTAATGGCGACTTTGGAAGAGTCTAACATGTGTGAGCATGCGCCAAGTCAACCCAAATAAAGCATCAAGGAGAAAACCAAAATAATGCTTCCATACAATAAAAACAACGCATGATTTTTTCAAAGGCTCATTAAGCAATCTCAGTTATTTGAGACAAGTCATGCTACAGCAAAACCACTAAGCATACTATCAAAAAGACATCAAGCATGACATGAAAAAGCCTAAGCCGCAGTCTACACAAGCTCCTTCTTGTACCACTATTTTGCACAAAGCTTTTTCTCTTTTCCAACACCATTTGAAACCTTTATAAACACCTCTTTTGATGAAAACCAATAAAGTTCAGAGGCAAAAATGCACCTTGATGAAAAGATATGACAAGATCTGAACGCATATCAAGGCGAAAACGAAAACCAAAAGCAGTAGCAGAAAAACTAGAATGCTCGATTAATAAGAGTGAAAACTAGAGCATTCTTTGCAAATAAAAACGAGTACATCTCCTCCAAAGGAAATTTGTTGGGGTCCAACCATTTATTGCAGCAAACAAACAAACTAAGCAAACTAAGAAAACTAAAACAACTGACGCTCCAAGAAAAACACATAGTGCATGAAGCAATAAAAATATAGTGTCTTGAAAGGTGACCTGATTTTTGCCGATGAAGAAGGGGTGCCTCGGGGGCATCCCCAAGCTTTGACGCTTGTACTTCTTGGATATTTCTTGGGGTGATGCATGGGCATCCCCAAGCTTGAGCTTTTGTCCGTTCTTCAACTCATCTCATCATTCTCCAATCCCTACACTTGAAAACTTCCTTCATACAAAACTAAACACAATTCTATTAGCAACATTAGTGTAAGCATAAAATATATTCAACCTCTTTTAGCTTCAGGTTTCAACCCAAAACTACCACATATAAAGTATATACTACTGTAGCAACTTCCACAAGAGTTCCATGATCAAAAAGAACTCAAAAGAAAGCGATAAAGTGGCAAAAACAAATATTGGCAGAAATCTGTCAAAACTGGACAGCTGATTATGGACGAATTTTTGAGGGATTTTCTGTTGCTCAAATCAAAAAGTGTTCAACTAATAAAAGTTTGGATATAACCTGGGGCATAAGCACAAGAAATCGCAGGTCCAAAAGATAAACAGAGAATTTTCACGAATTTTTACGGTGCAGCACCGAAAACAGTTTCAGGACAGCAATAACCCCAAATCTTTACCTCACTCAAATTAGAGGCTTCTCTTGGCACAAAAACGAAATAAACAAGATAAAGAGTGGTCATTACAGTAGTAATGACTTCCAAGACTCAAATAAAAGAAAAAGTACTAAAAATAAACATTGGGTTATCTCCCAAGAGTGCTTTTCTTTAACGCCTTTGAGCTAGGCGCAGTAATTTGAGAAGATGCTCACATAAGAAATATGAATTGAAGCAAAAGAGAGCATCAAGGAGCAAATATAAAACACATTTAAGTCTAACCCACTTCCTATGCATAGGAATCTTGTAAGAAAATAAATTAAAGAAGCACATAGTAACAAGTATGGGTAGATAAAACAAGAGCAACTTCGGAACTTCCAATGTAAAGAGAGGTGTTTTAGTAACATGAAAATTCCAACAACCATAGTTTCCTCTCTCATAATAATTTTCAGTAGTATCATGAACAAACTCAACAATATTAATATCACACTCACCCTCCTTTGTTAAGCATGGAGGGCGATCAAATAAGGTATTAGTTAAAGAGTTACTCTTATTGGGAGGTAGACATGGGTAACTCCATTCTTCCTCCTCTTGATCATCACTCTCCTCCTCTTTTTCATCCAATGAGCTTTCAATTTCTTCTTCCATAGGCTCCTTCAAGGCATTAGTCTCTTTCGTTGGAGAGCATCTATTAAGATATTTAAGAATATAGCCATTTCCTTCCTTGTAATTATCAAAGCAAAATGTGAGTATATCATAAACCTCATATTTATAAGGTGCATCATCAGTATTTTCAAGCAAATAAGCAAGTTCGAATGCACCCTTCCAAGCAATATATTCTTCAATTTGTTCCACATCATAAAAGTCATAATTTCCATTAATATAAGAAGATATGGTAACATCATCATTATACTCACATTGAAAAGGGAGGTGTTTATACCTCCTACAGCAACAAGATTCATCAAAGCAATAAGTAACATTATAAGTAGAGCACACATTTCTAGCAATGATATATAATCTATTGATTTGTTCCCATAAGTGTTTCCCTTTTTGTGACAAGCGGTGTTCCTCATAATAATTTTGCTGCTCTTCCGTGAACCCACCTTGCCAAAAAGATTTAGTTTCTAAGAAACCAACCATTGATAGAAAGCATGATAAAGCAAGACAAGTAAAAACAACTACCAAGGATTCTAATTTTTTTGGGTTTTTGATAAAAAGCAATGCAGGAAAAAAAATAAAGTAAAGCAAAACAATAAAACAAAGTAAAGAATGTGTGTGCGAAAACTCCCCTCGCAGAAGTCTTCTTTCCTTCCCCGGCAACGGCGCCAGAAAATTGGCTGCTACTCGTGTGATGATGTGGGAGCAGTGAGTCCTTGTGCGTGGTGATGACCAGCCCGTTGGGAACCCCAAGAGGAAGGTATGATGAGTGTAGCGGCTAGTCTTCCCTCAGTTAAGAAACCAAGGTATGTCGATCAGGAGAAGGGAGACGGTGACGACTGAAGGTGATGCGGACTGGCTTAGTGACACTCCAACAAGGGCGCCGTTTAACGATACTTGTTGACTCGTCTTCGGCCAGCAGCAACGCGGAACCTGCACACACACAGACAAATACTTTGTTCCCAACTTGCGATGAGGTTGTCAATCTCACCGGTTTGCTTGAAACAAAGGTTATGAGTGTATCGAGTGGAAAACAGTAGTAAAATGCTAGTAAAGTAAACAGTGCGGGAAAAGTAAACAGGTGATTGCAATATGATTAAAATAGGACCGGGGTCCACAGTTCACTAGTGGTGTCTCTCCATAGATAAAATAACATGCTGGGTAAACAAATTACAGTTGGGCAATTGATAGAATAAAGATAACGTGATATGTCAAGAAGATCACTATGAGATTTACTCTGGGCATTACAACAAAATACATAGACCGCCATCCAACTGCATCTATGACTAATAATCCACCCCCAGGGATATCATCCGAACACCCCGAAAGTATTAAGTTGCGAACAACAGATAATTGCATTAAGCAAAGTGTGTAATGTAAACAAAGCATATGCCCTTGAGCATATGAATGTTGTTTTCTCCCTAGTAGCAACAGCACATCTACCACCTTAGAGGTTTCTGTCACTCCCCCAGGTGAAATAGAGACATGAACCCACTATCGAGCATAAATACCCCCTCTTGGAGTCACTAGCAACTACTCGGCCAAGATAGCTACTAACAACGGAGAGCATGCAAGATCATAAACAACATAGAGATAACAAAAGATATAATTCAGTACAGCAACTTAATCATAAACACCAATATTCATCGGATCCCAACAAACCAACATCATAGTATTACATAACGGTGATCTCAATCATGTAGGGCAGCTCATGAGATCTAAACATGAAGCACATGGTGGAGAAGACAACCATCTAGCTACTGCTATGGACCCATAGTCCAAGGTAGACTACTCACTCATCGCTCCGGAGGCAAGCATGGCGATGAAGAAGACCTCCGGTGGCGATTCCCCTCTCCGGCAGGGTGCCGGGAAGAGCTTCTGGACCCTCTCGATCTTCGGGTCGATGGCGGCGGCGGATCGCGATGTATTCTGGAAAACTGATCGGGCCTTAGGTTTTTCTCGTCAGGGGGTACTTATAGGCGAAAGGGGACTGTCAGAGGGGGTCCCACGCCCCCTCACACGGGGCCGGCGCGGCCAGGGGCCTGGCTGCGCCACCCCTGTGTGTGGGGCCCACGTGGCCCCTCTCCTTCTCTCCTTCGGATGTTTGGGAGCTCCCCGGTGAAATATGACTTCAGGAACTTGTTTCGTCCAATTCCGAGAATATTTCCTGTGTATCACTTCTGAAACACAAAAACAGCAGAAAACAGGAAACTGGCACTGTGGCACTTCGTTAATAGGTTAGTTCCGGAAAATGTATAAAAATGCCACTAAGTGTAACGAAACAATAGGCAAATGGTGTAAAACAAAGCATGGAGCATCAAAAATTATAGATACGTTTGAGACGTATCAAGGATCGAGGAGATATGGGAGCTCAATTACTGTGGAGAGACGGTGCCAATGTTCCGTGTGAGATGGGCCAAGAAGGTCGAAAAAGAAGGCCGATATTTCACCACCATGGTTATACCGGATGCCAAATCGAAGAACGCATCCGCAAAAAATGAGCCATGGGTACTCGGTAGCCAAGTTGACCAATGCTTCTTCATCACCGACCCATCGAGGCCTAGCCGTGTTGTCGTGAGGAGGGGCAAGAGGAGCATCATAGGAATGGAAGGAGACGCAAACGAGGAAGACTTGGACAAGAACGGTGACCCGAAGATCGAGGAGGAATTCGACAAGCACTTCGACATGCCTACTACTAGTAAAGTAAGAAGGAAGACCTCCCTACCTACTAAAGGTTGTCTGTTCACACGAAGAAATCTCAAGGTGGCCGGCATAAAGTATTCAACCGCCAACAAGAAGGGCAAGAAGATTGTGAAGAAACGCTAAGCTAGCTCGGAACCGGATGGAGAAGACTTTTTTGGTGTGTGTGATCGAGACTTTTTTGTGTATGCACATGTATGCATCAACTCCCTCCATTCCAAAGCATAAGGCTTATATTTTTTTTAGAAAAGTCAAGCTTCATAGACATCATATGACCAAACTTTTATGCACATGTATGCATCGAGACTTTTGACCAAACTTTTAGAAAAAACTATCGAGAAATATAATATTATATAGACATCATATGAAAATTTGGTCAAACTTCATGTTGTTTGAATTTTAAGAAAAAATATAAGCCTTATTCATTGAAACAGAGGGAGTAATAACTAAAATAATTTTAAAAAAGTAAACAAATTCTGTGGCGCATCTTCTGGTGGGATGCGCCACAGAATTCTTAATTCTGTGGCGCATCCCACCAGAAGATGCGCCACAGAATTTTTTGACTTAGTGAAAACCGTCGCCGCGCCCCTCCCTTTCTCCGCAATCTCTCTTTTTCTCTCGAATCCTGCCTTCTACAGCGCCACCGCCGCAAACCCTAGCTAGCTTCTACAGCGCCGCCGCCGCGATTCCTAGCTTCTACAGCGCCACCACCGCAAACCCTAGCTAGCTTCTACAGCACCGCCGCCGCGAATCCTGCCTTCTACAGCGCCGCCGCCGCAAACCCTAGCTAGCTTCTACAGCGCCGCCGCCGCGATTCCTAGCTTCTACAGCGCCTCGCGCAGGCCGGCGGAGGACGAGGTTGCGGTCGTTGAAGAGGAGGCCGAGCTCGCAGCAGAAGAGGAGGCCGAGCTCGCAGCAGAGGAGGAGGTTGCGCTCGCAGCGGCGGAGGAGCAGGCCGGCATCGACAGCAAGCGCCTCGCGCAGCTCTTCAAGCAGGCCGGCGTCGTCGAGGTCTCCGAGGTGAGCACCACACCACGCAGGCGCCGCCGCCCCCGTCACAGCCAGCAGCGCCTGGGCTCCGTCCCCTCCGTCGTGCTCGCCGTCGCCGGTGAGGCCCTTTATCCCCTGTTTCTCTCCGAGTGTTGTGCCGCAGATTCCAAAGCTGCTGCTACTTTGGCCAGGATGATATATTTTATCATTTTGATTTATAAGTAATTGCTTAAACTCTGCAACCATAATGGCAGGGACATATATAAGTTAATTATGTAAATTAATCGTCAATATTTAGTCATAGAGGAGAGTAAGTAAATAATGTTGCTGGAGACCATAATGCATAGTTACACACATCTGGATGTAATACTTCAGCTATATGGGCATCTTAGATTCAGCTACTTCAAAAGTTATGTTGTTTAAATTGGTTCCTAGACTATCTTTTTTGCAGTGTTCTTCCTGTCAGTTATATATACTAGACTCTACTTCTTGACAAACTAGCTTGGGTACAAATTTTGAGACTTCAATCTTTCTTTCTGCAGTTCTTACTCTACAAATTTTGCAACCTTTATCAATAGAATTACAGAAAAAGTTGCAGCTCGCTGTCCTTTTTTTTGAGAGAGAGAGAACGCTATCCTTTTGGGCTTGCAGTGGAACGCATGAGAAGAAAAAAGCAACCAAGGAATTATTTCAGCCTGGCTGCATGTTGCTAGGTCAAACACTTAAGATATACTGCAACTAAATAAGAGAAATCATTTCTTTAATGGACACGTGCTGTTATGTGTTATGCAATGAGATATTTTGACCATAATCTGCTGTTATATATGCTTATGAGATGTTGTCAAGTGTGGATGAATAAACTGAGTTGCCCATTTCTCCTGAAGTGTTGATTTGCTTCCGTTTCGGTTGAGAAATGGGCACTCATAGGTAAAAAAATTAGCAAAAGTCATGCCGAAATTTTGAATTTTTCCGTTGCATTATGTACTAACTATTTGCCTCTTTTTAATGAAGTGCAAATAAACATGTCGGGCACTTCTAACCCTAAGAGCCAGGAGGAAGTCGCCAGAGAGGCCAACAAGCCATGGTGGGAGGAATACGATGAGGTAGAGGGCCGGGGGGGCGCCGCCGATCGCGGCGATGAGGACGAGAGCTGGGGGGCCGCCTCCGAGAGCGGCGATGAGGAAGAGGGCCGGGATGACGCCGCCGAGACCGGTGAAGAGACCACCGACCGCACGGAAGGTGATAGCGGCGGCAACCCTGAGGAGGCCAAGAAGAAGAGGAAGGCGAAGAGGCCAAGGGCGGATCGGAGGCCGCAAGTGCTAGCCAACATCACCGATCCTTTCACGTTGGTCTCCGAAAGTGGCCTACCCATGGAGCCTTCTAAGGTTGCCAAAGGGTACGCAATGCAACTAGGGTGCATCGTCCGTGAAACCATGCCGCTCAACACTCAAGACCTCAGAAGCGAGGCCAACGCGGCTTTGGCCGCAACCCTCCTCCAGAAGCTTCACCAACGATACACGTTCCCACAGCCGTTCAATAAAAAGGTGGACTCTTTAGCTCTCACGAAGATGAGCACCGCCTTGAGCAGCTGGAAAACCCGGCTGAAGGACAAAATCAAGAAAGGTAAAAGCTGGGAGCAGATAAGTCGCAAAGACCCGTCGCTCTCTAGAGAAGACTTCGAAGCATTCAAGTCGTCCTTAGAGACTGACGAGGCTAAAAAATGGACTGCCTGGGGGAAGAAAATGCGGGAATTGAACCTAGGGGCTCACCGTTGCGGAAGCGGCGGTTACCGAGGAAAACAGCCCACTTGGGACAAGGAGGATGCCGAGATGATACGTCTGGGCAAAGAAAACCCCTGGCTAAAAATCGCGGATATACAGACTAGGAACTATGTTCGGTCCCGCTACTACTTAGACTGGGAGACGGGGGAATTTGTTACAGATTACCCCGACGTGAAGAAGTTCGAGAAACTCCTGGTAAGGATAGTCTATACTATTATTGCGCTGATCTTATTAAGCAATGAAGCCAAATGGGCTAACCTTAAGTTCCTTTGTCTGAAGGACGATGAGTTGAAGGCTAGTACTACGGCTGGCCCGTCGTCCCAGGGGTCGACGGAACCGTGGGACACGCCTTTCAACAGGGCGACGAACGCATACAAGGAACGGGACCTGGACAAGCCACCGACGTCGGCTGGCCGTGTGTCTGGCTTTGGCACAAGTATGAAGGTATCCGAGTACTACGGATCGGATGCCAAGTCGAGAAAGGAGAGGAGGTCGACTAAGGATAAAGCCGAGGTTCAGGAGCTGAAGAAGAAGGTGGAGTCACTAGAGAAAATAGTGGACCCGACCGAGATGAGTAAGTTAGTGGACGAGAAGCTGCAGGAGAGGCTCCGGCAGATCATCCCCCCTGGTTTGATGGAGGGGTTAGCTGCTTGGAATGCGGCAGGTCAACAGGGGCCGATATATGTGCCCAGCGTCAGCGGCAGTAACTCAAGTCACCAAGTGTCACCGCTGGTGACCCCGACGCCGCCGCTCCACCTGGTCGCATCGACGCCCCCAACCGCGGAAGCTGATAGGGTGGTGGTGCCTGATAATGCACTCGAGAGTGAGCGGCCCGGCGCCGGCACCGACGCCCTTGTATCAACATTAGCAGAGATCAACGCCGTCAAGAAGGTAACTCATTAGTTAGTCCTCCGCGTCATCTTCTTTAACTATATATGCCTTGCACTGATCTTATCCAACATGCCCCTGACTCAGGACGAACCTTGCATACTCCTGCATGTGGTGGAGCCCGACGGCAAGTTGATGGATGTTGCTAGCGGCACTGTCATGCCCAGCCAAACTATGCACCACAGAAACATTGCAGATCATTTGGTGAAGGTGAAGTTGGCAATGGTAGTGCCGGAGTACCACAACCTCCTCCCCCCGATCAACCTCCGGGCACAGACGAGGACGACGTTATGGTCCTTGGGAATTGCATCGGCTGGCTTATGACATGGCCGAAGAACCAGATTCGTCTGGGTGGGGGTCTTCCGAGTGTCAGGCGCAACATCGGCGCCACCTCCCCTATCATCCGGCCCAAGGTCGTCCGGCCCGGCGCCGGCCCCACCCTTAAGGAACCGGCGGTCGCGGCCGCCACTACCCTGAAGGAACCGGCGGTCACCGCCGCCACCCGAAAGGAACCGGCGGTCGCTGCCGCCACTACCCTGAAGGAACCGGCGGTCGCCGCCGCCACCCGGAAGGAACCGGCGGTCGCCGCTACCACCACACGCCACCAACAGCTGTTGGGAAAGCTTCCGCAACGACCGTCGACCAAACGCAAGGTACGCCAAGTGGCGGCATCGCAACCGCCACCACCTAACTTCCAGGACATGGCGCCGCTTGATGGCAACGATGATGATGATGACGTCGATGCCTACATCAACACTGGCGCCTGCAGCCAAGATATGTACATGCCTCATATGGATGAAGAAGCCTTCCGCACTCACGGCGATAAACTTGGTTGTCCCACTACAGTCACGCAGCGCCTGACCTTCACGGGTCTTTCTCTGCAAGACACTCCTCCGGAGGCTGGCAATCTAGCTCAAGTCAAGCCGGCTACCATTTTCAGCCCTAACACGCTGTATAAGACGATCGTCGGGGAGCCACGCGAATCAACCCCAGCACCCCAAGCTCCACCATCAGCACCACCAGCACCCCAAGCAACCCAAGCACCCGTTGCACCACCATCATCACCACCAGCACCCCAAGCAACCCCACCATCAGCACCACCAGCACAAGAAGCACCCCCAGCAGGTCAGGTGAAGAAGCCAAGGAAGAGAGGAAATAAGAAGGGCGCATCTTCGAGCCAGACTCTTCCTAAGAAGATGCGGGCCGATGACATGGTACCACGGACACCGGGTGGCTTGTCCCGGCTTCATGAAGCTGGTAAACTGATACTGCCTGAGGACCTCGAACACCTCGCAAGTGGACCAATGATCAGTTTGCAGCAAAATATTCAGTTTCTAGAGAGCCTCCTTCTTCAAGACAAGGATCCAAATTACCCGGTGTTCACGGTCAAGGTGCCAGCAGCAGACCCGAACTTCATCCAAGCATACCCCGCGGATATCTTCTTCATAGCGTTCGAGGACGTCTTCAATCTATTTCACTGGAAACGGCTCGACTATAACTTGGTTCACCTATACGCGATCAATCTTCAGATGAAGATCAAGAGAGAGAGACCCCCCAACGTCGCGGTAGCGGATCCCTACTACATGCGCGATAGCCAGCTGGTGGATGGCTCAAGCACACGGACCGCGGCGGTGCGGTACCTCCAGAGCTTCATGCTCATGAACAAAGAGAAGAACACCATTCTTCTGCCTGTCTTTCCCGAGTAAGTACACATTCGCTCTCGGCCATCGTAACTTATGCTTTCTTATATATTTCTTCCATTGCCGATCATTTCCAACATTCCATTTAAATTGCATGTGTTGAGCAGGGACACATACTGCACACTCGTCGTTCTTTGCCCGAAGTGGTCCCTAGCCCAGTACTTCGACTCGTTGAGTACGACGACGAAGAAAGACTACAACAGAATAAGGAGTGTTCTCGATGAGGCTATCCTTTTCTACTCCAAAAATGGAGGCATCTTCCACGAGAAGGGGAAATTTATCAGGCCGGACACTAAAGAGCAGGGGTTCAAGCACGTGATCAACTTCCCTTGCATCAAGCAGCCAGATGACAGCATGAAGGAGGCCTTCTATGTCCTCCATCACCTTAAAGGGTTTGTCGCGGATGCAGAGATGATGCATCTGCCACCTAATAAGCGAGACCCCAAAAAAATGGCGGGGGAGATCAGCGATGCTGATCTTAGAGAAGACTTCCATCGCATCCAAGTAAAGCTATCAGATATTATCGTAGAAGATGTATGCAACAGATCGGGGCTCTTACACCAACTCAGAGGGTTGTGTAAGAGGGATATAGAAGAACGCCTACATAGGCAGGGTGATGGAAGGACGTGGACGACGAAGGACATGTACAAACCGTTCCCGGAGCCCATGAACAAGACGTCTCGTTGATCGAGAGGCCGGTGTGCCTACTGTGTTGTAAATAAACTTGCTTAGTGTCGTTGTTGGACTTCAATTACTATTGTAGTCGATGTAGTTGAACTTGATTACTTATGTGATACCGATGCTATATGACTTTTAGGTTTATTATTATTTCCTTGCTTTAATTCTTGTGAATATGTATGCATGTGAACCCTCTAATTCTTTCCATTGCATTATATACTAATATGCCTTGTGTCCATAGAGATGACGTGGTACGTCGTGTTCGAGGGGCGGGTTCCAGGAGTCTACGAGGAGTGGACGGACTGCAAGGAACAGGTGCACAAGTTCAGCGGCAACTGCTACAAAGGCTACCCGACTCAACAAGAGGCGGTTGCCAAGTGGAGGAAGCACCAGTCGAACAAGAGCAAGATGAAGACCTTCATTGTGCTCTCGCTCTTGCTCACCATCGTCGGAGCGGTACTCTATTTCATCCTAGTGTAGGTGGCGGCCGGTGTCACTTCATTTGTATCTTGAGATGATGCACTTAATTTGCATGGATTATGAGTTGTATGGAGATATATATGTATGATGAGTTGTGTATATGCATGGAGCTATATGAAATCTGTTAATATTCTATATGAAATGAGTTGTATATGGAGATATATAATTGTGCTATATGAAATCTGTTGATATATCTGTATACTGCTATATTATATCTGTTAATACCTGTATATATACACCAGACAGAATAAGTTCTGTATAAAACCTGTAATATTTCTGTGGCGCACTAACTTGTAAGTCTGTGGCGCACCTAATTCTGTGGCGCACCAAGCCAAAATGCGCCACAGAATTCCTTAATTCTGTGGCGCATTAGGGCTTGGTGCGCCACAGAATTCCTTATTTCTGTGGCGCATGTGCTGGTGCGCCACAGAATGCTTATTTTTGTGGCGAAGATTCTGTGGAGCACCACCCATGCGCCACAGAATGCATATATAGGTGCGCCACGGAAGAGGTTTTTCCTACTAGTGCTACTCCCACCTCATATGGTTTGAGGCCGGTGTATTTTCCGATGAAGATCAAGCTTTTAGCTACTATACTATACTGTGTAGTTGAGTAGCCCTCCTCTCCGCAAATAGTTGAGCGGTACCTAATTAAGTACATGTACGATGACTGTTTGATTCGGGGTTGTCCGGTTGGGTGACTCGTGGCACGACACGTACGCTCAGACGGCGGGGGCGGCTCCTTTCCCAACGTCTCCTCCGGCGCGCGGCGGTGGCGGCGGCGGCTCGTTGAGGAACGCCCAGCTGCTCCTCGTCCACCTGCATGCAATTGGACACGCCAGGTACATTCTCATCCACTGATCGATCCTCACACACATATATACATGCATGTCAAATATACACATGTAACAAAGTGAAGCAACGCTTGCTAGCTAGCTATAGCTAGGGACGCACCAGTCGCGGCTCGTGCTAGGGCTAGCGGCCGCATCGGCGTCGCCGGCGCGGTCGGTTCGAGTCATGTCCGGCGGCGATGAACGGACGTGGGACAGAGCGGACGGACGCAGCGAACTCGGGCTCTCCGGCTGTTGAAGACATGTAGAGGAGGCATGCGGCGGCGCGGTGACGACGACTATCTCGCCGGCGTTGTTGACCTCCGCCGGCTTCTTCTGCTGCCGCCGGAAGGCCTCCACCTCCTCCTTGGTCAGCGACCGGTTCCTCATGAAACGAACTGCATAGCACATAGATCAAGATGAATATATAGTAACGTGAACCGTCGATAGATCGTCGGCGGAAGGATGCGCTTAAGAAATTGGGAGTACGTTTGCGGTCCTCCTCGAGCACGTGTGAGCTCCACCCGGCCATCAGAGAACCCATGTCGATCTAGCTAGCAGCTGGATTTTTGTGTCGAAATGGCTAGGGGGAAAACGGAGATCGACGAAAGGCACACTCGCCTGGTCATATTTTATAGCTGACTCGCAGGGATAAGCTTGAGCTAATGTCTATCGGATCATGTACCGATGTATGTACGTACACTGTACACATCATCGCTGCCTGGGTGCTGCGTGTACGCCATGCATGCACCAACGCCGGCCGGGATGCCTGCGAGTCAGTGCGTGTGCCGGCCGTATGCGTGCGGCTTCTCTTGTCGCCATCCTCCACCAGATATATCGATCCATGAAGCGGAGGTTGGCAAAATGCCAACGTGTGTACGTGTTGAGCTGTACGTAGGTCATCGTTATCGGCAGCTTTTTTATCTCCTTTGTACGCTAGCTGCAACTGCAGTGCATGTACGGCTACCTCCCCCGTTTTCGTACCACCGCGGCAAGAAGAAAAGTGAAGGGAAGCAGGGCTAAGGCCGAGTGCGTTGATTTGGTTTCCCGGCTCACTAGAGCCTTTATTTTAAATAATTATTTTTTTAAGAAGTTTTTTTAATAAAATATGTATGTATAGGTAATGATATATACTTCAATTATGTGAAATACCAATAAAAATATGTTATATTGTACTCTACACAAAAAGTCAAAATTATAGATCCAGGTGTGTGAATAATGCCCTTCAAATCTTGTCAGATTTTGTTTTTTTTCTTATCCTAGAATACAATATATTTCAGAGGGATTTTGTACGCTTGTAGAAGTACACATCATTACCTCTATACTAGTAGAAAAAGGGCTTCTATTCACCCCCATTAGTCCCCAAATTGATTGACCCGCGGCTTGATACGTCTCCAACGTATCTATAATTTTTGATGCTCCATGCTTGTTTTTACACCATTTGCCTAATATTTCGTTACACTTCGTGGCACTTTTATGTATTTTCCGGAACTAACCTACTAACAAGTTGCCACAGTGCCAGTTCCATGTTTTCTGCTGTTTTTGTGTTTCAGAAGTGATACACAGAAATATTCTCGGAATTGGACGAAACAAGTTCCTGAAGTCTTATTTTGTCCGGGAGCTTCCAGAGATCCGAATGAGAGTAGGAGGGGAGCCACAGGGGGCCCCACACGCCAGGCCGGCGCGGCCAGGGCCTGGGCCGCGCCAGCCAGGCGTGAGGCCACCTGGCTCCACCTCTGACATCGCCCCTTCGCCTATAAAGACCCCCGACGGGAAAAACCTAAGTACCCGATCACTTTTCCAGAACACATCGCGATCCGCCGCCGCCGTCGACCCGAAGATCGGGAGGGTCCAGAAGCTCTTCCCGGCACCCTGCCGGAGAGGAGAATCGCCACCGGAGGTCTTCTTCATCGCCATGCTTGCCTCCGGAGCGATGAGTGAGTAGTCTACCTTGGACTATGGGTCCATAGCAGTAGCTAGATGGTTGTCTTCTCCACCATGTGCTTCATGTTTAGATCTCATGAGCTGCCCTACATGATTGAGATCACCGTTATGTAATTCTACATGTTTGGTTTGTCGGGATCCGATGAATATTGGTGTTATGATTGAGTTGTTGTACTGAAATATATCTTATGTTATCTCTATGTTGTTTATGATCTTGCATGCTCTCCGTTGTTAGTAGCTATCTTGGCCGAGTAGTTGCTAGTGACTCCAAGAGGGGGTATTTATGCTTGATAGTGGGTTCATGCCTCTATTTAACCTGGGGGAGTGACAGAAACCTCTAAGGTTGTAGATGTGCTGTTGCTACTAGGGAGAAAACAACATTCATATGCTCAAGGGCATATGCTTTGTTTACATTACACACTTTGCTTAATGCAATTATCTGTTGTTCGCAACTTAATACTTGTGGAGTTCTCGGATTGATTCGCCACAAGTGGATTATTAGTCATAGATGCAGTTGGATGGCGGTCTATGTATTTTGTTGTAATGCCCTGAGTAAATCTCATAGTGATCTTCTTGACATTTCACATTTATCTTTATTCTATCAATTGCCCAACTGTAATTTGTTTACCCAGCATGTGTTATTTATCTTATGGAGAGACACCACTAGTGAACTATGGACCCCGGTCCTATTTCCATCATATTGCTATCACCTGTTTACTTTACTCGTATTATTTACTTTACTCGCATACTTCTACTGTTTTCCACTCGATACGCTCATAACCTTTGTTTCAAGCAAACCGGTGAGATTGATAACCTCATCGCAACTTGGGAACAAAGTACTTGGTTGTGTTGTGTGCAGGTTCCGCGTTGCAGCTAGCAAAGCAAAGCTTGGACGAGGCGCCATATATAAATTGTCCGAATCTGTCGCTAAGCCAGTCCGCATCACCTTCAGTCGTTATTGTCTGCTTTTCTCCTGATCGACAAACCTTGGTTTCTTAACTGAGGGAAAACTTGCTGCTATATTTATCAAAACCTTCTCTTGGGGTTTACCAACTGGCCGGTCATTTTACTTCATCAACAAACGCCAACAAGATTTCTGGCATCATCATCACTCGGCCCCATCAAGTTTTCTGGCGCCGTTGCCGGAGAAGAGTGGAAGACTTCTGCGAGGGGAGTTTTCGCACGCACATCCTTTACTTTGCTATTGTTTTGCTTTACTTTATTTATTTTACCTGTATCATTTTATATCAAAAACCCAAAAAAATTAGAATCCTTGGTAGTTGTTTTTATTTGTTTGCTTTTAGTTTTGCTAAAATGAGTAATCCTGAAGTAGAAGTTCGTAGTTTTAAGCAACAAGGGGGAGAAAGTTTAAAATATGCTTGGTATCGTATTAACAATGCTCATCATAGGTGTATCAAAAAGCACTCTATCATGATCCTCCTTAGAAATTTTTATGTTGGTATATCTAGTTGGAATAGGTATGTTCTCGATACTCTTACAGGAGGTAATTTTCTGGGTACTCCCGCTGGAGAAGCATGCACTATAATTGAAAGTTTAGTGGGAATACCACCTATTCATGTTGCTAAAACTGAGACCACCTTGGAGGAGGTGGTAGAAAGGCTCAGCTCTTTAGAGAAAAGTTTGCCAAGTATCCTAGAAAATGCTAGCCGAGTTAGTGAATTAATAGAAAATATTGGTAAGAGAATTACCGTTTTAGAGGCTAGCACTACTCTTGATAATCAAAATCTAAGGATTGGTAAACAATAGGAGTCTATGGAAACTCCTAGTTTAATCTTCTCTTCTCTTAAATTTAAGAAAGAGAAAGTGTTTGTTGGAAAAGAGCAAAAATTTATGTATGTTCCCAAGGTTTCTGCGCTGAAATCTCAACATGTTATTAAAATTGGTAAGACTCTTAGTTCCACTAAGGGTGACTTGCAGGTTGAATCATCTTCGGGAACTTCCAAAGTGCTTACTGAGGTAAGTGATGCTTCATCACTTGATGTTACTTGATTCGCAATTTTCTGCGCCTAGCTCAAAGGCGTTAAAGAAAAGCACTCTTGGGAGATAACCCAATGTTTTATTTTTAGTTCTTTTTCTTTTATTTGAGTCTTGGAAGTCATTACTACTGTAATGACCGCTCCTTATCTTGTTTATTTCGTTTTTGTGCCAAGAGAAGCCTCTAATTCGAGTGAGGTAAAGATTTGGGGATGCTGCTGTCCTGAAACTGTTTTCGGTGCTGCACCGTAAAAATTCGTATAAATTCTCTGTATATATTTTTGACCTGCGATTTCTTGTGCATATGCCCCAGGTTATATCCAAACTTTCGTTAGTTGAACAGTTTTCAATTTGAGCAACAGAAAACCCCTCAAAGATTCGACCTTTGTCAGCCGTTCTGTTTTGATAGATTTCTGCCAATATTTGTGTTTGCCACTTTATCGCTTTCTTTTGAGTTCTTTTGATCACGGAACTTTTTAGGAGGTTGCTACAGTAGTATTTGCTATATATGTGGTGGTTTTGAGTTGAAACCTGAAGCAAAAAGAGGTTGATTATATGTTATGCTACACTAATGTTGCTAATAGATTTGTGTTTAGTTTTGTATGAAGGAAGTTTTCAAGTGTAGGGATTGGAGAATGATGAGATGAGTTGAAGAATGGACAAAAGCTCAAGCTTGGGGATACCCATGCATCACCCCAAGAAATATCCAAGAAGTACAAGCGTCAAAGCTTGGGGATGCCCACGAGGCACCCCTTCTTCATCGGCAAAAATCAGGTCACCTTTCAAAACACTATATTTTTATTGCTTCATGCACTATGTGTTTTTCTTCGAGCGTTAGTTGTTTTAGTTTTCTTAGTTAGTTTAGTTTTGTTTGCTGTAATAAATGGTTGGACCCCAACAAATTTCTTTTGGAGAAGTTGCCTCATTTTCATTTGCCAAAAACACTCCGTTTTTCATTCTTACAATTTCATCGGGTGTTCTTCTTTTTCTGCTACTATTTTTGGTTTTCATTTTCGCCTTGATTTGCGTTCAGACCTTGTCATATCTTTTCATCAAGGTGTATTTTTGCCTCTGATCTTTATTGGTTTTCATCAAAAGAGGTGTCTTTTTAAAAATTTCAAATGGTGTTGGAAAAGAGAAAAAGCTTTATGCAAAATAGTGGTACAAGAAGGAGCTTGTGTAGACTGCGGCTTAGGCTTTTTCATGTCATGCTTGATGTCTTTTTGATAGTATGCTTAGTGGTTTTGCTGTAGCATGACTTGTCTCAAATAACTGAGATTGCTTAATGAGCCTTTGAAAAAATCATGCGTTGTTTTTATTGTATGGAAGCATTATTTTGGTTTTCTCCTTGATGCTTTATTTGGGTTGACTTGGCGCATGCTCACACATGTTAGACTCTTACAAAGTCAACAATAGCCTCTATGATCATTTAGTTTTTGACTTTTGATGCCATCTTATGCTTCTTTTAATGTCGTTTTGTCGCTTTGCATGATTATGGCCATTATTGCTCTCTTAGTTGGTCGCTCCCAGTCTTTTGCTAGCCCTCGCCTTGTACTGAGTATGAGCTCTACTCGTGCATCCAACTCCTAAAAGCCAAAGTTTTCCAAAGTGTCCACCATACATACCTACTAGCAATTTGCTATTCCAAGTAAATTTGACTTGCTTTTATTTTCTCTTCAAATTAAACTCTTACCAGTGTTATGCGAAATTCGGTCAGTAAAGCTCTCACGAACCAAAAGGCGCACTTTACTTTTTCCTGTTCTTAAAAATTTGACATTGTGGTCTCTTATGTGAAAGGAATATGCCCGAGAGGCAATAATAAAGTTGTTATTATATTATTCTGCGTTCATAATAGATGTTTATTTTTCATGCTAGAATTGTATTAATCGGAAATATTAATACTTGTGTGATTAATAAACTAAAAGGGTTCCTAGTAAAGCCTCTCTTTTATACTAGCTCATTGATTAACTGATGATCAAGGTTTCCTGATTATGAACATTGGATGTTGTTAATAACGGGGTCATATCATTAGAAGAATGATGTGATGAACACTCACACCCTTAGTACGAATAGCAATACGATCAAGTCATCAAGTTCATTGCTATATCAAACTCATGCGAAGTAGTTCTAATCCTTAGACCATGAGATCATGTTAATCACTGATACCGGAAGGGTACTTTGATGATATCAAACGTCACACCGTAATAGGGTGATTATAAAGGTTGATTTGGGTACTCTGAAAGTATTAGTTGAGGCTCATGGATCAAGAGTGGGATTTGTCCATCCGGATGACGGAAAGATATTCTCTGGGCCCTTCTCGGTGATATTGCATTGGAATAGCTTGCAAGCATGTGACTAGGTCACGGGAATGCATTATCACGGAACAAGTAAAGAGACTTGTCGGGAACGAGATCGAACTAGGTATGGTTGATACCAAATGATCAGATATCGGACAAGTAATAATATCGCGAGACACAAGGAATTAACTATGTTCGTTACTGGTTCACACGATCACTAGTTCATCGTTGAGTAAGTGGGAGTCATCATGGATTTCCAGATCCCGCTGTTGATTATTGATCGGAGAGGAGTCTCGATCATGTCCATGTTATTCACGAACCGTAGGGTGACACACTTAAGGTTCGCCGTCGTCTTTGAGTGGATACGATACTCCGATCGAATTACAGGACAGCATAAGGGTTGTTTCAGAAAAGCACCGAAACTGTTTCAGATATCGAAATAACTCAAGGGTGTATTTGTTAATGTTTGTTAATTGAATGAATTAACAAATATTAAAGAAATAAAAATGTTTTATTAAATCAATAAGTGTGAATTTTAATTGGCATGAATGTCATGCATTAAAATGGGGGTTACCTCATGTTGATGAGGGGGTTACAAGGGAATGAAGAGGGGGCCATGAAGAGGAGGAGACCTCCTTGGCCGGCCAACCCCTTGGGGGCTGCCCCTCCTCTTCTATATAAACCCCTCCCTCTCCTCCATGTCACACACTTCTTGATCCTCCCCTCCCTTGCATAGTTGCTGCCCAAATTCCGTCTCTGCTTACTGAAGCTCTGCCGGAATTGTAGTTCGTAGTTCATACACTTGGAGAAGTGTGTGGAGGAGTGTCCGGCGGATCCCTTCTTCCGCTGCCCCGCTGGACCGAGGGCGTGGAGGAGTCGACGTCGAGCTGTACGTGTGACCGAGCACGGGGGCGCTGCCACTTGTGGCGCCGGGTACACTATCTTGTGATCGTCAAGTGAACCACGACGTCGACTACGTCAAGTGAACAACTACATCGACTACGTGCGTCTACACCAACTCTCCATCGTCAACGTTTGTGCGGGAACGTAATCCCCGCTTACGGTCGTCGAGGGTTAGTCTCCGTTGCTACCACCTCGTAGAGTATCTTGGCTAGTTTATGTGTTCTTGCATAGGAAAAATTTTGTTTTCTATGCTACGAACCCATCATTATGTTGAGTTGTTATGCTTGCAAGTTGTAAGTTGGAGACTAGCCCAGCCATGCAGTCATGGGCAAGCTTTCAACATTGCACTTCTTATTTGAGTTGATATCGTGATCTTTTGTTTATGGATGCCCGCGGTGTGAAATGAATTGGGAATCTTGTGGGGATCATGGAGTTTGTATATGTGTTAGGGAAATGCCGGGCTGCTAATCTAAGCCATGCATAATTCATGGTGGAAATTTGCAGCATACCCATGGTGAACATTCGACGACGCATCTCACAATAAAAATCTAAACAAATGGCAAATAAAAGAGATGTCGAGGTGTTCATTGTCTGCTTAACCTGTCATTTTGATGTGGGCTTGTTCCATGTCATCGGGCACGGAGGTACCCCATTGGCGGTTCTCAATGATATGCATATACTTACAATGACAAGAGCCTTGCTTGGGACTCTAAGTAAAGTAGCATGAGGTTTGGGTACTCGTATTCACGGGACACGAGGTTTTCAACTTATGATTTGTCAAGCATATGCATCATAATTGTTCTCGCATTAACTTTAACCATTCAAGATGCTTATGATGGGGGCAATGAGAGCTCAAAGCCGGTAAGTACCATAATTTTTGAAGGTTATAAAACTTGCAATCACTGCTTCCCTCTGCGAAGGGCCTTTCTTTTACTTTTATGTTGAGTCACCACCTTCTTCCTTTATGCACCATTAAGAGAGCATAGTTGTCATTCTTAGTATAATGTGCATTGTCCCAAAGTTCATTGATTGATTCATATTGTTGGTTTCACTTGTTCTCAAATTATTTGTATCTAGTCGCCCTCTTAAACTTGAAGGTGTCCTATGCATTTATGTTTTGCTCTCTTTGAAGGACAAGCTGAAAACCATTTGTATGTTTTTCTTTATGATTTGAACACACGTTTGACTTTCATTATTTTATTTTCATGATCTTTTGTTTGTGTTCATTTTCATGTTTACAACATGGTTGCTAAGTTCTTATTGTCAAGATTATATCTTTCATGACCATGTTTTAAGTTCTTATGATCCTAGCTCACAAATGCTTACATATATGATCAAGATTGTGTAGGTGCATGTCACCTCAAAAATTATTCTTTTGTTATCACTTACCTACTCGAGGACGAGCAGGAGTTAAGCTTGGGGATGCTTGATACGTCTCCAATGTATCTATAATTTTTGATGCTCCATGCTTGTTTTTACACCATTTGCCTAATGTTTCGTTACACTTCGTGGCACTTTTAAGCATTTTCCGGAACTAACCTACTAACAAGTTGCCACAGTGCCAGTTCCCTGTTTTCTGCTATTTTTGTGTTTCAGAAGTGATACACAGAAAATATTCTCGGAATTGGACGAAACAAGTTCCTGAAGTCTTATTTTGTCCGGGAGCTTCCAGAGATCCGAAGGAGAGTAGGAGGGGATCCACAGGGGCCCCACACGCCAGGCCGGCGTGGCCAGGGCCTGGGCCACGCCAGCCAGGCGTGAGGCCACCTGGCTCCACCTCTGACATCGCCCCTTCGCCTATAAAGACCCCCCGATGGGAAAAACCTAAGTACCCGATCACTTTTCCAGAACACATCGCGATCCGCCGCCGCCGTCGACCCGAAGATCGGGAGGGTCCAGAAGCTCTTCCCGGCACCCTGCCAGAGAGGGG
Organism: Dactylis glomerata; assembly: GCA_007115705.1. Classification (NCBI taxonomy): domain Eukaryota; kingdom Viridiplantae; phylum Streptophyta; class Magnoliopsida; order Poales; family Poaceae; genus Dactylis; species Dactylis glomerata. The sequence continues at coordinate 1,526,610 of QXEO01000631.1, forward strand.
AATCACCACTGGAGGTCTTCTTCATTGCCATGCTTGCCTCCGGAGCGATGAGTGAGTAGTCTACCTTGGACTATGTGTCCATAGCAGTAGCTAGATGGTTGTCTTCTCCACCATGTGCTTCATGTTTAGATCTCATGAGCTGTCCTACATGATTGAGATCACCGTTATGTAATTCTACATGTTTGGTTTGTTGGGATCCGATGAATATTGGTGTTATGATTGAGTTGTTGTACTAAAATATATCTTATGTTATCTCTATGTTGTTTATGATCTTGCATGCTCTCCGTTGTTAGTAGCTATCTTGGCCGAGTAGTTGCTAGTGACTCCAAGAGGGGGTATTTATGCTCGATAGTGGGTTCATGCCTCTATTTAACCTGGGGGAGTGACAGATACCTCTAAGGTTGTAGATGTGCTGTTGCTACTAGGGAGAAAACAACATTCATATGCTCAAGGGCATATGCTTTGTTTACATTACACACTTTGCTTAATGCAGTTATCTGTTGTTCGCAACTTAATACTTGTGGAGTTCTCAGATTGATTCGCCACAAGTGGATTATTAGTCATAGATGCAGTTGGATGGCGGTCTATGTATTTTGTTGTAATGCCCAGAGTAAATCTCATAGTGATCTTCTTGACATTTCACGTTTATCTTTATTCTATCAATTGCCCAACTGTAATTTGTTTACCCAGGATGTGTTATTTATCTTATGGAGAGACACCACTAGTGAACTGTGGACCCCGGTCCTATTTCCATCATATTGCTATCACCTGTTTGCTTTACTCGCACTGTTTACTTTACTCGCATACTTCTACTGTTTTCCACTCGATACGCTCATAACCTTTGTTTCAAGCAAACCGGTGAGATTGACAACCTCATCGCAAGTTGGGAACAAAGTACTTGGTTGTGTTGTGTGCAGGTTCCGCGTTGCAGCTAGCAAAGCAAAGCTTGGACGAGGCGCCATATATAAATTGTCCGAAGCTGTCGCTAAGCCAGTCCGCATCACCTTCAGTCGTTATTGTCTGCTTTTCTCCTGATCGACAAAACTTGGTTTCTTAACTGAGGGAAAACTTGCTGCTATATTCATCAAAACCTTCTCTTGGGGTTTACCAACTGGCCGGTCATTTTACTTCATCAACAAACGACAACAAGATTTCTGGCACCATCATCACTCGGCCCCATCACGGCTAAAGGGGCCATTAGTCCCGGTTCTTGCGAAAATGTGGGCCAGAGAGCATTAGTCCCGGTTCAAAGGTGCCCTTTAGTCCCGGTTTTCGTCAACAACCGGGACTAATTGATAGGGGCCTTTAGTCCCGGCTCATGGCGCAAACCGGGACTAAAGGGCACCCTTTAGTCCCGGTTCATGTCATGAGCCGGGACCAAAGGCCCGTTCAAACGAACCGTCCACTTCCCGCGCCAGTTACGACGCGACGACGCTTCGGAATCGATCGCCATTACGGCGTCGCTTCGTAGATCGTCGCCAAACGCTTCGGAACCGCCGGCCGGCTTGATCACACCACCGGCGCTGTAGCTTCTTCATCTCCCTCTCTCTACTATATAAGTGCACTCATATTTTCATCTTAAGCACACATCTTCTCATGCTAATCTTCTCCCAAAACATCTCTCCCACACATAGCATCTTCACCACCGCCGGCGCCCTCTCTCTCCCTCTCACTCCAATGGCGGAGCAAGATCTACCTCGATCTCGGCTGTACTATATCACCATCTAAGAGATGAACTTCACCATCACGAAAACTCTCCGTGCATCAAGGGTGGAGAAGTGGATCCACGCCGTCAAGCAACGGTTCCTCGACGCCGCACAGATCAAGTGTGTGGGCTTGGACGGTGAGTTCACCACCCCTCATGATAAGGCAGCGTGCCGCCGTCCTTCAACTCTCAGTGGCGTCCGAGGTATTGATCTTCTAGATATGTTGGGCCAATCGCGTGCCGCAGCTGCTCAAGCAATTCTTGAAGGACACCACCATCAAATTCTGCGGTGCGGCTATCGCCAATAATGTGCGCATGCTGAGGACATACAGAATTAAAATTCCATCTGCGTACGATCTCCAAAAGATTGTCCCAAACCCCACCGACAAACTAACTTCGAGTCTCTATGATCTGGCCAATGCTACTATTGGGACACATCTTGAGAACAAGAAGAGGATCAAGAAGAAGGACAAGAAGATGGACAAGAAGTACAAGAAGAAGGGAGAAGAAGAAGAACTAATTTTTGGTTGAGCCAAAGTTCCATTGAGCTTCAAGCAATTGTTATATGCCGCTCTAGACGCTCATCGGGGCTTTGAGATTGCTAGGAGCTACTGGAAGTTGAAAGGCTACAATAGCCATGTTGATCGTCTCAACCTTAATGTTTATTAGGTGGATGATCGTAGATGTGTGGTTGTGTGAGTCTTCGAGATTTCTTGTGGCTCTTATTGTTATTCTATTGGATAAGTATAATGTTTGGAAAAATGTACTCCCTCTGTTTCGGTTAACAAAGTCTATTAATTTTTGAATTTTGAATTTTTCAAGTATTTTTGCTTTTTTGAATATTTTAATTATTAATAATTAATAATTAAATTATGCATAAAGATCATTTGGAATTAGTCCCGGTGCTTATTATTACTTAATCATTGTTGCTTATTTTGTGAATTTATTAGGAATTTAAAAAAGTAATATTATATAGGGATTTCTATTTTCGTGCCCTCAGGTCGTTAGTTGTACTCAGTTTTCCCCAGCTCCTTAGTTTTTCCTCAGTTTTCCCCAAGCCGTTGTCTGAAACCCTCAAGGAGCTCGGATGTGAGGATTCCCGTTAAGTTGACCGTTTCTGTGCTGACGTGTGGGGCCGCGTCGTGTGGGGCCGCGTCGCGTGGGGCTGGTAGAAAGGGACCGCGTGGGACAGGACGAGACCGCGTTTGGTTGTACGTGAGAGCTCGGTTCTATCTCTCTCGGGCCAAATTAGCATTGACTTTTTAGAGCGCCTTTTCATAGCGCCTTTTTCCCCTCTCTCTCTGTAAACAGTTCTCTCTCTTTTCACCAAATTAGTATCAAATCTAGAGAAGATTCTATTTCTGTCTTTCTTCAATGATTGCTGCCTTTTGGCCCTCATTTTTTGCCCAATATGGTAACAAATCTAGAAGCTAATCTAGAAGCTAGTATAGTATAATACATAAAATGCATACATCAGCCAAAAGAAGCCAATAACGATGTTAATATTCACGACAAACTAAGCTGAAAATAATATAAGACGCAATGTATGCCCAACATGAAGGTTCTTCATTCTTCATCATATATTTCGGAGTCGCTATATTCCATGAGACGAAAAAAATATTGACTGAACTCCTTCCGTCTGCAGTGTCCAGCCAATAGATCCTCCAAACGGTATGGCCTTTGTTCTATTTTCATACCGTCGGAATCTAATCTATCCACAAGTCGTGGCCACTCATCCCAGGCCTTTCTATCATCAAAGTACTGTCTGATATAACCGCCCTCGTAGTAGATGCAGCCAGGTCAGACTGTCGGGTGCACTCTGGTGTCGACGGAGATACACCGTTTATAACTGACGAAGAAGGCACGACTGCCAATGTTGACGGCATGGAGAGAGAAGCTCTCAGTGTCCACACGGTACACCAATGGTTGACCTTCCTCCAAATGCCTGTTGCCAGGGCTGCCGCCGAACAACACAAGTAGCAGATCACCATCAGACTCCACAAGGTAGAACTTGTCAGTTCGAAGTTCTGGAAATGAAAATAGTGTCTCCATGTTGATAGTGCTCGCGCGCTTCTCCAACTGGACATTGTTGGTGCACACTAATGTTCCGACATCAAAATTGTTCACAGCTATTGCATACAATTCACCATTGAACGGGGTAAGGCAACGCAGAGAATCTTCCTTCTCCCCAAGCTTCTACATCTATATCCTTAGTAGGAGAGCTCTCATCGACCCAAGCAATTTCATTGGGGTAACCTGTGCAAATGAAGACCATAGTCGGGGACTTTATTACAGCGACTGACTCCACAATCATAGATGGCATCTGCGCCTCAAACGTAGCGTTCAATGTCTTTGTGAGTGGGTTCAGAAGCCATATCTTGTGCGGCTGGTTCCTCTGGGCAAGCACGATGACGCCACGGTAAAAGCCGACGAAGTAGTATATAAAAGGGAGTTGATGAAGATAACATTCAGCACTAAGATGTTTACGATTGAAAATAAAAATAGATTAACTCTATAGATATGGAGGAATTTGAACCTTGCATGAACTTCCGTTAGATCGATGGTGACATAGCGGGATGTGCGGAGGTTGAGGAAGGAGAACTCAGCGGCGCGTGGAAGGGCGTGTTCTACCACGATCCATTCGTGCAGGTGCACGTCGGGCTCAGGTAGATCTGAGCGCCAATTTGTACAAACTTGCCTCAAAGCAGCGTAGGTGTCCACGTACTCCTCGTTCGCCAGTAAGCAGTCGCCGATCTTGTGAAGTGGTCCGTCATCCTTAAGAGAGGCCCAGTTCACGGAGGCGCCGCGCTTGGATGCGCCGCCCTCGGATGCGACAGGCTCGGAGGCGATGGGCTCGGAGGCGACGGGCTCGGGGGCGACGGCCGCCGGCGCATTCTTCTTCTCCATCGCCGGCAGGGGAGCGCGCGTAGGGCGGCTGGGGTTTTTTTGAGAAGGTGATGGGACGTGAGAGGCGTGGTTGCGTGCGTGAGTTATGATGAGACTGTGTGCAGAGGGAGGGAGAGGGGCTCTGTACTGGCAAAGTGACGGTTCGTCTCAGCAGTTGACGTTTTGGTCTCAACACGCGCACCGCGCGGCTAACCGCTGCTCACCGCGACACACGTCCGCGGGACTACACGTCAGCACCGTTACGTGTACTCAGTTCTACCCTCGAATCTTACACTGGAAAAATATCTGTACTCAGTTTTCCCCTCGAGTACTAATACTGCCTAGTGCAATATACTCAGTTTTACCCTCAAGTGGCTGGTCAACAGAGAGTCAACAGATGGGATTAAGCCATCTAATTGAGTCATTTCATGCGCAAAAAAAATCAAAAAAATAAAATCATAGTGCCTCCAACTCATGCGCAAAATAAAATCATAACAAACATATATAAATCAAGTTTTCACACAAATGGCCACTTCTGAAATCACTAGTAGCTATGAAGGTTCATGGCTTTCCACTCAAACCCCTTCTCAAAACATCTATACCCAAAACATAGTTTGTCTGAATGAGGCCATAATTTTTACACTCATGTATATTTGAATTGCTAATACTTTGAGGTAGGCCAACATGGGTTTCATTGTACAAAACATGTGTTTTTCTTTTTCTAAATCTCTTATTTGAATTCCTTAGCCTGTTTACTATTTACTTGCCCTTGTATCCTTGATACTACTCAGTTATACCCTCTCCCTTCTCACAAAAGCCCAAACTTGGCCTGATTGGTCGAGCTGTTGTCACACGGATCGTGCCCACCTACCGTCGATCCTATGATCCAATGGGCAGGATCGTGCCACCCTCTCTCTATCTGTCGGTGGCAAACTACTACCCCTCTATGTATGCTAAATGACGAGTTTGCCACCAGATTCAACAAGTTGGGTAATCACGAATTTCTTGTAGGCATTACTTTTCACGGTAAAATGATAAACTATCACGAATTTCCATTTCTTGTAGGCTTTACTTTTCACGGTAAAATGATGAACTATCACGAATTTCCATTTCTTTTAGGCATTACTTTTCACGGTAAAATGATAAACTATCACGAATTTCCATTTCTTGTAGGCATTACTTTTCACGTTGAAATGATAAACTATCACGAATTTCCATTGCTTGTAGGCTTTACTTTTCACGGTAAAATGATGAACTATCACGAATTTCCATTTCTTATACGCATTACTTTTCACGGTAAAATGATAAACTATCACGAATTTCCATTTCTTGTAGGCATTACTTTTCACGCTGAAATGATAAACTATCACGAATTTCCATTTCTTGTAGGCTTTACTTTTCACGGTAAAATGATGAACTTTCACGAATTTCCATTTCTTTTAGGCATTACTTTTTTTGTTGAGATATAAACCACCCCCACAACGGTCATCTCCTCCTTAATTTATTGTGTAAACCCCACAACGGTCATTTCTACCTTAATTTATGGTGTAAACCCCACAACGGTCATCTCTCCCTTATAAACCACCACAACGGCCATCCCTCATGTCAATAGGTTCTGCCTCTCTCTTCTTCGTTTCTGCCTCTCTCTTCTTCGTTCACATACACTTGATCCATTACCATGGCTTCCACGTCTCGGACGCCGACCGGAAGGGGAAGGGGAAGGGGAAGGGGCGGCCGGGGTGGTGGATCATCATTATTGCCACCACCACCGTCAACACTGCCATTGATCATAGAGGAGTTCTTCATCACCATCTATGAAGACCCTTTGGCCAAGAAGGTACGTACACGTTCCCACATATATGATGCATGTGATTAATTATGTGCATGTTCTAAAAAACCTGTAATTTCTTTACAGGCACTCCCACAAAAGTTTGCGGACTATCTTGACGGCCAGGAGCCCGCAAAGGTGTATCTGCGAGCAGCTGACTGCGGTCCTCGTCTCTGGACCGTGGAGGTCCTATTTGACGGACAAGGCCGGATGTACCTCGACAAGGGCTGGGAGAATTTTGCCATCGCACACGGTGTGGATTTCGGCTGCTTCCTACACTTCAAATATGAAGGCGATTATGTGCTCACAGTGAAGGTGTTCGACGGAACAACGTGCAGGAAGTACTACTACACGGACGACGAAGATACTGACGATGAAAGCGACGACGACGTGAAGCCATGTATCTAAGGGGATTATGACCAAGAATATATATGTAGCTTCATATGCATCGATTTATAGATCTAGCTATTTTCTATATATTATGCATGTAAAAATAATAGGGAATCGCAATTTCCACTATGCTTCGAGCACCACAGTCTCCAAACGATGTCGATGCCGATATCGGCATGGTCAGAACGGGTATGCATGCTCGCCGCCACTGCTAGGTCACCATCGGGATGCACCCTCAATCCCGTCCCCTCATTCGATCACTGACACACCAGAGATACCGCCGAGGCCAATGACAAACGTACATGCTGATGCCAATGCCGAACATGCACGCCGCTGTGGGCACGGCCACGCCGCCCCGCTATGCTGGACGCCACAGACCACCGCGGGGTCTTTCCCTTCGCCACCACACTCCCCTAGCACCTATCTATACACGCCAGAAAGGAGATATACTAGTTTTCTCTACATTGCTCACGTTCGTGTCCGACACCGTCAGTCAAAGTGTTGAGGTGGTCGTTGATGTCCTCGACCATTTCTTCTCTTCTTTGCATGGTTAAACGCGTCTAGTTCATATCTATCTAATGCGTCTGGTCTCGCCTCATGCAGTTCTTTGTGGACATCGATCTCATCTCGGTACCCCGCAGGCCACCTCCTCCGTGCCATCGCTGTAGAGCTCCGTTTAAAAATCTAATCCTACCCGTGTATTGCCCCTTGTATCAGCGTCATGGCCCCACTTGTCATTCGATATACCGAAGCCCCACTCATCCGCGTTTTGGTCAGGGATACGGCGATGCTTACGGTCAAACAAAGATGGATGCTCTGACGTGTCTTTGTGGGCTCTACGTGGCCCCACTAGTCAGCAGTTAATGGTCAAAGGTGTTCAACCGTCGGGCAACCGGCCGTTCCAGCACTGGTGACGGTTTCAGACAAGGGCTTGGACAAAACTGAGGAAAAGTTAAGCGGCTGGGGAAAACTGAGTACAACTAACGAACCAGGGGCACGAAAATAGAAATCCCTATTATATATTACCAAAGTGTATAGGTTAATAGAATTGGTAGCATACCATTATCAAGAAGTTGCGATCGTAGTCTTGAAAGCTACTATTGAAGGAATGGAGAAGTTAAGCGTGCTAAGGGTGGAGTAGTGTGAGGATGGGTGACCGACCGGGAAGTGAGGACCACAAGTATGTAATTTGATATTAGAATGGAGTGAGAGCCATAAGTATCTAATTTGATATGAGAATAGAAGTGATTAGATATTAGAGAAATAAAGAAAATAGAGAAATTCTGAAATAGAAAATACAAATTTTATTCCGAATGGACCTTTAGTCCCAGTCCGTGTTACGAACCGGGACCAAAGGTCCTCCAGCCGCAGCACATGACCCGGGCCACGTGGAGGCCCATTGGTCTCGGTTCGTAAACAACCGGGACTAAAGGCTGGAGCCTTTAGTCCCGCTTTGTTAGTCGGTGAATCCTATACGCCGCTTAGTGCGGCGCCTCCTGTCCGCGCTGCACTAAGCTTCCTGGCCTCGCGTGTCGGTGGGCTTGGCCCATTAGTGATAGGGTGTGACAGGACATTTTTTTCTTTTTCGTTTGTTATTGATTTTTCTATTTTTTTGTTTCTTTTTTATGTTTCTGTTTTCTGTATTTATTTTATATTATAATTTTTATTATGTTTTTTAAAATCCAAAAATTATTTCGAAATAAAAAATATTCAAAATATGAATATATTCAGAATTAAAAAAAATGTTCAAAATGTGAAAAAAGTTCAAATGTGAAAAAAAAGTTCAAAAAATGGTAAAAGTTCAAAATGTGAAAAATGTTCATTTTCAAAAAATTGTTCATATTTTTAAAAATGTTCAAATTTCAAAATATGTTCAGATTTGAAAAAGTGTTCAAATGTTAGTTTTTTAAATATTTTGAATTTATATTTTTATTCAAATTTTAAAAAAATAAAACAGAAATAAAAAAGAAACATGTCAGAGCTGGGCCGCGGAACAGAAACTTGCAAGAAACGGCTCATGGGCCGGCCCACTTTCTTTGATCGGGGAGATGCTCCGGTGCGGCAAGTCTGCTGAACACCGCTATAAGCGATGGAAAGGAGCTCCCTTGTTAGTCCCGGTTGCTACAACCGGGATAAATGGGCCTTATAAACCGGGTTTAATGGCCTTTTTTCCACCAGTGTGAATATATTTTTTAGAATTTTTTAAAACTTTAAAGTGTCATCTTCAAATTTTGAAAATAAAGGGCTCCAGTGAGCTAGGGCTCCAAATGTATTTTCCGGGCTAAGCCCGACCTTCTATTTGCGGACCAAGCCCATTTTAGGTAGCCCATGGAGCAATCTCATGAGTTTCACTGGTGGAAAAAGGGCCATTAATCCTGGTCTGTAACGGCCTTTAGTCCTGGTTTCCCAACCGGGACTAGCAAAGTGCGATTAAAGACCCTCAGCCTTTAGTCCCGGTTGCAAACGAACCGGGACTAATGGCCGTCCACATGGGCACGGCTAGGAGCGCCGTCTTGGGGACCTTTAGTCCCGGTTAGTAATGAGAACCGGGACTAAAGTGTTCTGTTTTTGTTTTTATTTTTGTTGCTGTTTCAGATTATAGGTTTAGGGTTTATGCTTAATTAGGGTTCATTTTAATTTCAAACGAGTTTTCGTATCTATATTCTACGACTAGTACATACATATTACACGTTGGTGCATGCATATATAATATTATACGATGTCTTGCGACTGTATATAATACAATTTCAAACAAGTGTATGTACAACTTTTTTCAAACAAGTTTCAAAACAAACTAAGTTATATAGAGATCACTAAATTACAGATAGTGTTCTTCGTCCTCCACATAGTGTTCTCCTTTCTCACAGAGGACCTCCCTCATGATGAATCCTGCCAGCTCCTCTTGAATTACTTTTAGGCGCTGGGTTGGTACGAGCTTCTCCCGCATCACATACAACTTTAAGAAGATCGATATGGATATATATAAGTTGGATGAAACTCAACACAATTGATTATAATAAAAGAAAACTGTGAATATTATTTACGTACATCAAAGTCCGTGGTACGTGCTCTCCGCTCACTGGTGTACCACCGGATGAACTCGCAGATGTAGAATCCACAGAGATTGGTCCCCGGTGGTTGCTTCAAACCCTTTATCTTTTTAAAAGTTAGCTGTTCTTTGAATTCACCTATTACCGACTTTCTGAAACGTGTCCAAACGCTACAAGGCAAAGAAAATGAGCAAATGAGTTATTAAATACTTGATATCAGGAAATTAATGAAAGGAGCTGATATAGTCGGGTAATGATTGAAATTACTTTTGCAGCATTTCTTTCATGTCGCTAAATAGGACGTCGAGCTTATCCAATGAGTCCAAGATATGAACAGTTGAGGTGTCCAATTGAATCTTTAGCAGAATTCAGTGGTAACTGCAGACACGCATGCATAACTCATCAATTACACTTAACATCGAGTAAGCAAAAAAGAATGTCTAGAAGATAGAAACACTCACTTGAAGTTGTAAGAAAATAGAAGTTCTATTTTAAGACTTTGCTTCACAAAAAATCTGAAGAGGTCCTTCTCCACGTCTCTGGGGTGATCTTTTAACATCCTTTCATTAATGATATATGGGTCAATGAACCCAACGTCATGGATTCCAATTTTTTGCATTCAAACATCTTAAATCTGCATAATAGCATACAAAAATCATATAGTTAATTAAGATATATAGGCAATGAACGAGCTTAGCTAGATACTTGAATATAAATCACTTACAGACAATAGCAACTGATGGTAGACTTGTCGAGATCGCGCTGATTGAATATGTGAAACAATTCGTCCATTGGAATATGTAACATGTATCTTTTGAAGTAATGCTCCTCTCTAACGTCCAAGAGGATAAAACGTTTGAAGTCCTTTTTTGTATATGCACATTGTACCAGCCGAGCAGATTTCGCATATGTGTTGATAGACCGCGTTCCTCCTCAGGCTTGATCAGAGGCCCCCCCAGTACATATTGCTCTACTACCTCTCCCACTGGCGCTTCTTCAAGGCCTAACATAACTAGAAGAGGCACATTCAAGACGTCCGCGTTCTCTTTTGCCTCCCTTACAGTTAAACCCAATAGTTGTGCAGCTGCTACTACTCTGGGGTCCAATAACAATCGGTCCTCTTCCAAATCGGCTCTGAAGGACGTATCGATATCGGGGGGCCGACTATGAGCGGGGCGACCGATTGATTCTTCTGTTCTCCAAGCTGGGGAATTTGTTTCCCGCATCTTTTTGCCTTGGCCAAGTCACTTTGCCTTTCAATTTCGCTTTTATAGTCTGATGGCTGATTCATATTATATTGGGGCTCTGCAGTAAGCATACCATAAGCCCAGTCCTTTTGTTTCTCCGTGTATGTCGGCTTGGGCTCAGGCACTTTCGGTGCAAAAAATGCCTTCACTTCGGCGCGTACTATCGCCTCGTTTTCCTCAGGAGTCCGGTCATAAGCTCTCTTGGGAAGAGGCTTTAGCGATGGCTCTGGTATCTTCGTGGTCTTATGTACTACCTTATCCATAGTACTAACCGTAGCGGACCTGCTCCGCTTTTTCCCCGTCTGAGTAGTATTGGGGGGCGGCTTCGCCTGACGCGCTGGAGGTGCACTGGGGGACGGCGTTGGCTGACGCGCGGGAGGTGCACTAGGGGGCGGCGTCAGCTGACGCATCGCCCGAGGTGGACTCGGGGGTGGCATTGGCTGACGCGGCGCTGGAGGTGGACTCAGGGGTGGCGTCGGCTGATGCGGCACCCGAGGTGGACTCGGGGGCGGCATAGGTGGACGACGTTCATCGGGGGAGGGTGAACTTGGATTCCTCGGAGTCGGTGGCCTTGGCGCTGAGCCTGGAAACTTGATGTATTTCTTTTGCCATAAAACGATTTGGCGCTTGACATCTCCAGGTCTCCGATCCCCTTCAGGTGTAGCAAAATCAAGCTCTATGTCCTCGAACGAGCTGACTATGTCAAGCACCGAGACACGAGCATAGCCAGCCGGTATCGGGTTCCCATGGTGGAGTGCTTCAGGTAGACAAGGTAAAGCATCGCCGCTCGCCACCTTCAAGGTCCTGTTCTTCACTAGCTGATGTAGCTCACGATTTGTCATCTCCCTAACATCATCCACGGGGTAGCGAGACCCCGGTGCTTCATGCTCATCAGCTGGGACCTCCGTGGAAGCCACGCTGCTTCTCCACTGACTATTAAGATCCAATGCTGGATCTTCCTGCAGCCGAGATCTGCCTCTCTGGCTAAGTTGATGTATCATACTCTTCATGTCGGCTAATTCACGTTCTACCTTGCCGATCCGATCTGCTTCCCGATCCTTCTTTCTCTTACGGCTTTTGTAACTATATGGATCTTCGTGCTGAGAAAACCCTTCCTTCCATGGAACACCGGCGCCTTTTCCTCTCGTTCGTCCTGTGTGTTCTGGATTCCCGAGGGCGTGTGTCAGCTCGTCGTTCTCTCGGTCGACACGGATCAATCCCGCTTGAGCATCCTCCATTGCCTTAACAAGTTTTACTGTGGGTGTAAAGGTCTGTTTCCAATGAACACACTCCCCTGTTGCCTGGTCTAACGATCCTCCATGTCCGTACCACCAGTGCTTGGCCCTTTCGGGCCATCCCTCTGTATCAGGAGTGATTCCTCTATTCCTCAATTCATTCTCCATAGATTCCCACTTGGGCACTGCTCTCACGTAGCCGCCTGGCCCCAAAATATGGTGATGTTCCTTCTTATCAGCATTTTTCTTATTTTTTTCTAACATTTCCTTGGCTCTCTCAGATGTCTTGAATGCCACAAATTCAGGCCACTGTTGTCTCAACTTCTCGTATGCTCCTTCGAACACTGGAGTTTTCTTTTTCGCGATAAACTTCGCGTATAACATTTTCTTGAAGCCCCGGAATGCTTCATCCATCTTCTTGAGAGTGTACTGTTTAACTCTCCTTCTCCTTTCACGTCCACCCGGAATTTCATTACCATCATCATCCTTCTTGGAGTACTCCGGAGGTAGAATGAAATTTTCCATGAGCTTCCTCCAAAGGTCTTTCTTGGATCTTTTGTTCACAAAAGTAGCTCCAAGACGTGCCTTCTTTGGCTCGTGCCATTCTTGAACCGTGATCGGGATCATGTCCCTAACAATCACTCTGCATTGATTTATAAATTTTGTTGCGTGCTGTTTTGGCTCCAACGGTTTGCCATCTGGAGATACTACATCGATGGTCAGCTTCTGATTCGCACTCAACTTTTGGCTCGGACCTCGTTTAGAATACGATTTGCTCGATCCGGAGGGCTGAAAAAAGAAAAAGTCGTTAATACAAATATGCATATTCCCTTCTTATCATCAAAAGCTAAATCTATATACCTCGCCATCGGCGTTTGTTTGCAATTGTCGTTTGGCATCGGTGTTTGTTTGCCCTTCGTCGTCAAACGTTTCTATCTCCATTCCGTCACCGGAAGGGTTAAGAAACGACGAAACATCATCTTCAAGTTCAGCTTCTCCGGCACCTTCTCGGCCGACTCCTTCTCGGCCGGCTACTCTGGGGTCTTCTCAATCGGCACCTTCTTGATGCACATATACATTCTCACGTATTATGCCAAATAAGAATTCTTCAGGGTGGCGTGGGTCATTTTCACCGTCCATGTCTCTTATAAAGACAGGTAAAACAAGTTAGTGACACATATTTGATCAATAACCAAAAAAGGGGGGCGTTGGCCGAGCGCCGACGCGGTGGGGGGAAGACCCCCTCACCGCGTCGGCGCCCGGCCAACGCCCCCTTTTAGTACACATATTTGATCAATAACCAAAAAAGGGGGCGTTGGCCGAGCGCCGACGCGGTGGGGGGAAGACCCCCTCACCGCGTCGGCGCCCGGCCAACGCCCCCTTTTAGTACACATATTTTTTTAACTATTTTTCTAACTAATAAAATCTAACCTAAATAAAATCTAACATAAATAAAATCAAACATAAATAAAATCAAACATAAATAAATTCTAACTATTTTCTATATATCTATTTTTCTAACTAAAAATTCTATTACTAAATTCTATTAGCATTTCTATTACTAATAAATTTTATTACTAAATTCTATTAGCATTTCTATTACTAAATTCTATTAGCATTTCTATTACTAAATTCTATTAGCATTTTTATTACTAAATTATATTAGCATTTCTATTACTAATAAATTCTACTAATAAATTCTATTAGCATTTCTATTACTAATAAATTCTATAACTAAAAATTCTATTAGTAAATTCTATTACTAAATATCTAACTACACTAATTCTAATTAACACTAATTAACTAACTATCTAACACTTGCAGGGAACAACTAAAAAAAACTTACAGGGAAAAAAAACTTACAGGGAGTTCGACGGCGACGGCGGCGCTCCGGGAGACGGCGGTGTTCGGGAGACGGCGGCGTTCGGGAGACGGCGGCGTCCGGGAGACGGCGGCGTTCGGGAGACGACGGCGGCGCTCCGGGAGACGGCGGCGTTCGCGGAGACGGTGGCGTTCGGGGGCGCTCGGGGAGACAAGGGAGTACGGCGGCGTTCCGGGAGACGGCGGCGTTCGCGGAGACGGCGGTGTTCGCGGAGACGGCGGCGTTCGGGAGACGGCGGCGTTTGGGAGACGACGGCGGCGCTTCGGGAGACGGCGGCGTTCGCGGAGACGGTGGCGGTCGGGGAGACGACGGAGTACGGCGGCGCTCCGGGAGACGGCGGTGTTCGGTGGCCGTGCCGCAACGATCGGCGGAGTTGCTCCTCTGCGCGCGTCGCCTCCTTCTCGATCTGAAACTGCTAAGTGAGTGAGAGGGAGGAAGATGAGGGCGGCGGGATATATATACCCCCACCCTTTAGTCCCGGTTGGTGGCTCCAACCGGGACTAAAGGGGGGGTCTTTAGTCCCGGTTGAAACCACCACCCGGGACTAAAGGGTCTTTAGTCCCGGTTGGTTTCACCAACCGGAACTAAAGACATTTGGGCGGTTCGCGCCCACGCCCCAGACCTTCAGTCCCGGTTGGTGAAACCAACCGGGACTAAAGGGATAATAAATGCGCGCCAAGGCCTTATATTTTTTCGGATTTCATTTGAATATAAAATTTGAAATTCAATTTGAATAACTTCTATATATTTTAGAATCTGACAAAACTTTGAATATGAAAAGTGTTTGAAATTTAATAGCTAATTCAAAACTATTTTCTATTTTCAAAATCAATTAATCTAACTATTTAAACAATTAACTATTTTGCCATTTTCAATTAAAACTATATTGATTAATATTCTTTTTGAATATTTTAAAATTTGATAAAACTTTGAATATGAAAAGTGTTTGAAATTTAATAACTAATTCAAAACTATTTTCTATTTTCAAAATCAATTAATCTAACTATTTAAACAATTAACTATTTTGCCATTTTCAATTAAAACTATATTGATTAATATTCTTTTTGCATATTTTAGAATCTGACAAAACTTTGAATATGAAAAGTGTTTGAAATTGAATAACTAATTCAAAACTATTTTGCCATTTTCAATTAAAACTATATTGATTAATATTCTTTTTACATATTTCTGAATCTGACAATTAACTAATTCATCTAACTATATAGATTTTTTCTATTTTCAAAACCAGAAGATAAAAATAAGTTTGAGATTACCCAACACTGTTAGAGGATATGGAGTCTTTCACGGGCTTGCAGGGAAATTTTTCCGAGGCGGAGCTTCCGAAGATGCCGTAGGGCGTGAGCACCAATGACATCTTCGAGAAGCTCCGCCATGGTAGATTTCCCAACCCTTTACCCAACACTGTTAGATGATATGGAGTCTTTTACGGGCTTGCAGGGAAATTTTTCCGAGGCGGAGCTTCCAAAGATGCCGTAGGGCGTGAGCACCAACGATATCTTCGAGAAACTCCGCCACGGGAGATTTCCCAACCCTTTCCTCCATAACTGTTAGAGGAGATGGAGTCTTTCACGGGCTTGCAGGGAAATTTTTCCGAGGCAGAGCTTTCGAAGATGCCGTAGGGCGTGAGCACCAATGACATCTTCGAAAAGCTCTGCCATGGGAGATTTCCCAACCCTTTCCTCCATCCATGGGGCTGAAACTCTCCCTGCCTTTGAGCTGTGCTTACCATGGCGTATCGATGCTCCTTTTATAGGCACGGCGCTGCTTCTACTTTTGTCTTGTTCCTCCGACAGGGGCGTCGTGCGCTACATGCTTTATCTCATCGAGCAGTGCATCCACCCATGCATCCTTATCCTGCCAACAGCTTTAGTCTCGGTTGCACCCACCAGCCGGAACTAAAGGTTACCCACATGTCCTTATCCCACCGACAGTTTTGTTAGATGACACAAAAACCACCTTTAGTCCCGGTTGTACCCACCAGCCGGGACTAAAGGTTACCCACACGTCCTTATCCCACCGACAGTTTTGGTAGATGACACAAAAACCACCTTTAGTCCTGGTTGTACCCACCAGCCGGGACTAAAGGTTAGATGGTTTCCCGTGCCACTGCGTTCCCGCCTATTTTCTTCCCGTGCTTTCCACCGCTTCCCGCCTCCGTCTTCCCACCATTTTTCACTATATATATGTAGGCTTGGCCTCCATTTACATATCACATCTAGACTCATATCTGCAAACCTCATCACTCTCTTCTATGGCTTCCATCGTATCTCTAACCCCCCAGGAGGCAGAGGCGCTTTGCGCCTCAAACTACCCCGGCCCGCCGGGCTACCGCATCCCCACCGGCTGGATGCTGAGCGTCGGAGGCGTACCGGTCCCTCCTGTCCCTCTAGGTGTGGCACACCAGATGGCCATCACGAACCACTACTACTTCGAGCTCACGCCAGAGCAGCGGAGGAATCCCCAGTGGCATCCTGACTACAGCCCGACTTGGGATGCCTTCTTCATCAATCGGCGTGAGAGTGCGCTTGCCAGGCACGAGGAGGACGGCCCGCCTCGTTCGAACTTCAACGAGGCCGGCCGTCGGCTGTGGTGGCATGGCCGAACTCTCCAGAGTGTCATGGCCTACCGTGGCCCCCACCTACGCTACCCTCAGTCTCAGCCCACGCGTGCTCACCCGCCGAGGTTTGACTACCGCGACCCCGATGCCAGCGACGACGACGTCGGCGACTACGACGACTATGGTGGCGACGTTTATAGGGCTAGGCACGACTATGACTGAATCACTCCAACATTCGAAAACAAGTTCGGCCGATTGTGACTTAATCTGCCCATGTACTTTAATTCCAGTTCAATCGTTTCCCCGCCTCTCGTGAGTGTTATTGTGATACATGATTAGAACAATACATTACATAAAATGTTTAATACATGATTAGAACAATACATGATTACACATGATTACACATCATTTCTTCGCTAGTGTCCCTTGCTTACGATTGTGGCGTAACCATGGAGAATCTTCATTATTTAACTTGAGGCTTGTGTCAGTGTTCACTCTGAAGGGCGGAATTTCACCAAACTGATTGTAATCTTGTGACATGTCTATCTTGTCCTCCACTCCCACGATGGTTCTTTTCCCTGAAAGAACTATGTGGCGCTTTGGTTCATCACATGATGTATTCGCTGTGGTTCTTTTTCTTGGTTTGCTACTCATGTCCTTCACATAGAAAACCTGAGCCACATCTTTGGCTAGGACGAATGGTTCATCAAGGTAACTTAGATTGTTGAGATCCACCGTTGTCATTCCGTACTGCTCGTCCAACTTTACCCCGCCTCCTGTCATCTTCACCCATTTGCACCGAAACAAAGGAACCTTAAAGTTAGGTCCATAATCAAGCTCCCATATATCCTCTATGTAACCATAATATGTGTCCGTACGTCCTTTGCCGGTTACTGCATCAAAGCGGACACCACTGTTTTGGTTGGTGCTTTTTTTTTTATCTTGGGTGACCGTGTAAAATGTATTCGCATTTATCTCGTACCCTTGGAAAGTCAATATAGTCGAAGATGGTAATTTGGCCAGCAAGTACAGCTGCTCTTCAACAACAGTGTCATTCATGAGACGTCTTTGCAACCAAACGCCGAAAGTCGCCATGTGGAGCTATAAAACAAAGGACTCAGGTTGCCCTGGGTTTGCTTGGCGTACAATATTCTTGTATTCCTCACTGTACGGAGCCACCAAGAGGGAATTTTGTAGAACTGTGTAGTGTGCTTGAGTCAACGAATGACCATCCCTACATATCATTGGTTTCTTTCCGATCGTGCCTTTTCCACTAAGTCTCCCCTCATGACGCGATTGAGGAAGACCAATCGGCTTAAGGTCGGGAACAAAGTCAGCACAAAACTCAATGACCTCCTCTGTTCCATATCCCTTGACTATTCTTCCTTCTGGCCTAGCACGGTTACGAGCATATTTCTTTAAGACTCCCATGAACCTCTCAAAGGGGAACATATTGTGTAGAAATACAGGGCCAAGAATGGAAATCTCTTTGACTAGGTGAACCAGGAGGTGCGTCATAATATTGAAGAACGATGGTGGGAACACCAGCTCGAAGCTGACAAGACATTGGGCCACATCATTTTGTAACCATGGTAGATCTTCTGGATTGATTACCTTCTGAGATATTGCATTGAGGAATGCACATAGCTTCACAATTGCTAGTCGAACATTTTCCGGTAGAAGCCCCCTCAATGCAACTGGAAGCAATTGCGTCATAATCACATGGCAGTCATGAGACTTTAGGTTCTAGAACTTTTTCTCTGCCATATTTATTATTCCCTTTATATTCAATGAGAATCCAGCCGGGACCTTGATACTGTTCAGGCATTCAAAAAAGGTGATCTTCTCTTCTTTAGTAAGAGCGTAGCTAGCGCGACCTTGAAACAGTTCCGGATGTCGGTCTTCTGGGTCTTTCACACGTTGCAGGTCCTGTCGAGCTTCCTTTGTATCTTTTGTCTTCCCATACACACCCAAGAAGCCTAGCAGGTTCACGCAAAGATTCTTCATCACATGCATCACATCAATTGCAGAGCGAACTTCTAGGAATTTCCAATACTCAAGCTCCCAAAATATAGATTTCTTCTTCCACATGGGTGCGTGTCCGTCTGCGTCATGCGGAACAGATTGTCCGCTAGGACCCTTTCCAAAGATTACTTCTATATCTTTGACCATATCGAATACATCATCACCAGTATTTTCCTTAGGTGGCTCCCAGTGATCTGCCTTACCGTTGAAATGCTTGCCTTTTTTTCTTACGGCATGAATTTTGCTAAGAAATCGACGGTGCGATATGTACACATTCTTCTTACAATTACCTAAATATATACTTTCAGTCTCTTGTAAACAGTGTGTGCATGCCTTGTATCCCTTGTTTGTCTGTCCTGAAATGTTACTAAGAGCAGGCCAATCATTGATGGTAACGAACAGCAACGCTCGTAACTCAAATTCCTCTTGTTTGTGCTCATCCCACACACGTACGCCTGGTTTGGCCCACAGCTATAAAAGTTCATCAACTAATGGCCTTAGGTACACATCAATATCGTTGCCGGGTTGCTTCGGACCTTGGATGAGCACTGGCATCATAATGAACTTCCGCTTCATGCACAACCAAGGAGGAAGGTTATAGATGCATAGAGTCACGGGCCAGGTGCTATGACTGGAGCTCTGCTCCCCAAAAGGATTGAAGCCATTTGTACTTAGACCAAACCGTATGTTCCTTGCGTCACCTACAAAATCTTTAAACTTATTGTCGATCTTTCTCCATTGAGACCCATCAGCGGGGTGTCTCAACATCTCGTCTGACAAACGGTCCTCTTTGTGCCATCGCAATAACTTGGCATGCTCTTTGCACCGAAACAACGTTTCAACCGTGGTACTATAGGAGCATACCACATCACCTTGGTAGGAACCCTCTTTCTGGGGGGCTCGCCCTCAACATCACCAGAGTCATCTCCTCTGATCTTATACCGCAATGCAGTGCATATCGGGCATTCAGTTAAATTCTCATAGTCACCACAATAGAGGATGCAGTCATTAGGACATGCATGTATCTTCTGAACCTTTAAACCTAGAGGGCAGACAATCTTCTTGGCTTCGTACGTACTGGTGGGCAATTCGTTATCCTTTGGAAGCATATTCCTCATCATTTTCAGCAACTTTTCAAATCCGGAGTCAGATAGACCTTCCTCTGCCTTCCATTTCAGCAATTCAAGTGTGCTGCCCAGCTTTTTCAGACCATTTTGGCAGTTTGGGTATAAGGACTTTTTGTGATCCTCTAACATGCGATCCAACTTCTCCCTCTCCTTATTAGTTTCGCATTCTCTCCGTGCATCAGCAATGGTCCGACCGAGATCATCAGGGGCCTCATCATGTGTCTCTCCTTCAGCTTCCCCTTCAGCTCCCCCTTCAGCTTCTCCCATGAAAGTATCACCATATTCAGGGAACCCAGGATAGTTGTCATCATCCTCTTCTTCATTGTCTTCCATTGTAATACCTCTTTCTCCGTGCTTGGTCCAACAATTGTAGCTGGGCATAAAACCGTGCTGAAACAGGTGCACGTGAAGGGTTCTTGATGAAGAGTAATTCTTCAGATTCTTACACACACTACATGGACAGACAATAAAACCATTCCGCTTGTTCGCATCAGCCACACGGAGGAAATCCTGCAAGCCCTTAATGAACTCGCTTGAGACTCGGCTACCGTACATCCATTGTCGGTTCATCTGCATTATTATATAAGTATATAATAAACCAAATTAATACAAGGCATAAACTCACATTCCATATAAATCATATATACTCCCACATTACTCTCTAACGTTACAAAAATTATTGCAAATAAATCCTACTAAAAAATTATTATTGTAAATCACATAAGCTCACAATTACTCCCACATTACTTTCTAACATTAATTACTCCACAAATCCCTCTATTTTTTTGAGCATAAAAAGAGATATATATGTGCATGACAAATTTCTACTTCATACTCATTTTGGTCAACATACAAGTACACCACCTCTACACATGTGCAAACTAAGGAATTAATTTAAGCTCAAATGCTATATAAATCAAATAAACTCCTATAATTACTCCCAAATTATAGCCACAAATCTCACCACATCTAGAGCATTATATGAGCTAAATTAGCAATTAAAGATGAGAGAGTAAAGTTGCTAACCTTTTGAACCAATTAGATAGATGAAATAACTCAAAATCTTGGATAATTTTGATAAAAAAATCGGGCATGACCTCTCCACTCAATCCAAGCTTCCGACCACCATTAATGTACTGGCAGGCTCGGGGGAAGAGAAGCTCAATTTTGTAGGCGACGGCCTTTAGTCCCGGTCCGTGTTAAAGGCCGGGATTAAAGGTCGCCCTTTAGTCCCGGTCGTTAACACGGGCCGGGACTAAAGGCCGCCGCCCGTTGGGTTCCTGCCCGCCACCCCTTTAGTCCCGGTCCGTGTTAACGACCGGGACTAAAGGTCCATTACGAACCAGGACTAGGTGCTTGTCGTGCCCCAGCGGAACGAACCGGGACTAATGCCCCCTTTAGTCCCGGCCCAATTAGTTTGGAGACTAAAGGTGGCGGATAGAAGACTCTTTTTCCACTAGTGTTCCCAACGGGGCAAGGCTGCTGACATCTTTATATTTATTGAGCTCAACTTGTCCAAAAAAATAGCTCAAGAAAAAACTTTCATACATATATATATCGTCCAAAAACATTCATATTTATCATCCCAAAAAAACACTCACCGCGAGTTCGATTAATGCATGTCAACTGACAAGTCATGTTCTCAAGAAAAAATGTATGATAAGTCATTAAAGTTTGGCACACAGATTTCGTGCTAGTACGTTTGCTAAGTTCGGCTCATATCTACAAGACTACAAGCTTAAGATGTTTGGAAAATGTGGAAAGTATATTTTAACAAATTCTACTCTCACATTTCATGCAGATTAGTGTAGGCCACAATTACGCATTTTCATTACTAGTGTTCATCGGGGCTTGGACTCAAATATCTCGTGCCAATGATGTGTTGAATTGTGTGTGCCAACCAATCTACTTACAAACTCAACCTTCCGCCTCCACCCCCAACCCACCAACTTACATCGTCGGGTTAATTTAAGAAGTTGACAAGGATTTAGAGGTGAAGCAAAATCTGGAGGGCCCAAATCAAGTCTGAGATGTTTGTAATGGTCGGGGAGAAGAGGATGATTCATGACACGTTGTATAACTGGTGTAAGGGACCTTGGCGATTGGTGTTTTGCAACAGTATTCTCAACAAGTTGCAGCGACAACATAGTCTTAATCTTTGTGGTGAAAGTCCTAGGTATGTCCTTTACTGGTTGTACCTAACAATGGCAAACTGTTAGTCCTTACCTTGATGAAGGCATTGCTCGAGTTTGCTTGAACTTCCTCTGTACTGTTACCAACTCGGAGGCATCACTGATGAACCTTCTTTAAAGTTGGGTGTTGCCGACGGTGTTCATTGTTTCTAAACACGAGGATTTTTTTATTTTTCTCTCTTTTGATTGTTTGCATCCTTGGTGTCTCGACTGGCTCTTCGCATTATATTGTTGATGGCTGGTGTAATTGATATCTTCTTGATATTAGTATATTAAATTGGTAAAAAATATATATGTTATACAAAATCACTCTTTAAGTGTGTAGTCCATTCCAAATTAATGAAAAGCTCTTACCTTAGTAAAACAAGCATAACCAACTTCAAAGAAAATATGTCAACATGTACAACACCAAATTAATTGCATTAGATGCTTCACAAAATATATTTTGTATACATTTGGAATGGACGGAGTATTCACCAATACATCACATAGTTATAGTAAAGTAGATTATAAGTTAACGTCTGAAACAAAAAAACATAGATTGAACTCCAACATGGATCACCTATCTTCAAAGATATCAATGTGGACAATGGATCCACCTAAAGTTTGCATTTTGCACTACGGTGGTTCATATTCAGTTAAACCTTCTACAAATTAAGTGCAAAATACTAAATGAATCCCATTTTGTTTTTGACAAAGCGGGCTATCCTGGTCGATTTCTATTAAAGAAACCATTACAAGAAAGAAAACAAAAGAAAACAAAGGAACAAAAAAACAGTTTCCTGGCACATCCGACTAGATGAATCCAATGTGTTTGTGTTTCTTCGAAAATAGGTCGTACAAGCTGCAAACCTTATTTTCTACCGCTTTATTCTATGAGGGACCTTTGCCTAAATCGATTAAGTACGAGGCCTTTTCTGTAAGTCTATCCACCAGCTTAAAGAAGAAACACGAGACCGTGGATAGGATAAGGCGAGCCATTAGGCGCGTGAGACGACGAACCCCAGTGACGAGCAGAGCAGCGAGCAAGTGAGCCATGCTTGCCTCACCGGCGCTCGCCGGCGCCACCCACTCCTTCCCGGCCTTCGTGTCCGGAAACCTCCTCTCGTCCGCCTACACACCCTCGCAATCGCCGGCGCGGCGGGCCGCCCTTGTCGTCCTCGCCAAGGCCAAGGTGTCCACGCCCCAGGGCGACCGCATCGCCCGCCATGTCCGCCTCCGCAAGAAGGTAGTTTCTCGTCTCTTTGGCAATGCGCGGCGATACGTTTGATTGGAGGCCCACGCGTTATTTGCGTGGAGTTAATGGGGGCAATGCCGTGCGGTTAACGTGTTTGACGAAATGTCTTCAGCTTGTGGTTGTGGCGGCAGTAGCTTAACTGCGGGTGTATTTTACTGAAAATCGGCAAGATGCATGATTTTGCACTTGAGCTCTTGTCAATTCTTCTAGTTTAACCAAACACGTGCCTCCCATGCTTAGTTTACATGGAAGTGCTTGTACCAATAACTGCCATCGGATACACGCAGAGTTAAGGAGTTGCAATGTAACTAGAAAGTCTATTATAGGCCATTTCACTTATATCTAATTGTATGCAAGCTCAAATAATTGGTGAGATTGAAAATGTAGAGGAGAGATGGTTAACTTTTATCTTGCACGAGATGCAAGCTAGGCAAACAAATCATGTTGTTTGGACACGTAAAGATATGCATTGAAAAACTTAGCACGTGAACCAGGAAAAAAGAACAGTTCAGTGGGTGATTAATGGTGCGATGTGCATTTAAACTGTATAAGCTTATGTTGCTGTCAATGGAATCAGGCATTTGTGTCATTGTACATATTTCTTTCAGGTTAGCGGCACCACAGAGAGGCCAAGACTCAGCATTTTCCGCTCCAACAAGCATTTGTATGCCCAGGTGATCGATGATACAAAGTCGTGCACTCTGGCTTCAGCCTCAACAATGCACAAATCCCTTTCAAAGGACCTTGAGTACTCTGCTGGGCCAACAACTGTAAGTTGGTTTCTAGTTATCCATACTTTTTTGTTTCATATTTAGCTAATTTCAGCACAAAACAATACAGATGGTTTGTCAACTTGTTTTGTGGTTCTAAGCTCCCTTTCTTATAAATTGAAACAGCATAGAACTTTGTACCCATTTTAACTGGCAGCTTCTTTGAAAAAGAAACTGGTGTCAGTAAGGACTACCTGTCAAATTCTTTAGAATATAATTGTCACTATGATTTTATACTCAAAAGAATGACGAAACCCATGTTCAGTGAAAAGAGTAGAGATTTTCATAGGTAGATCACCATGCTATCTGTTGCCTTATTTATATATGGGTGCTATGACTCATACTTCATGAATATACACTAGCAAAAGTGCCCGTGCCTTGCACCGGGAGAAACAAAACTGGAATGCTGCGGTGAATCATCCGCGATGACTCTTCTCTGTGACATCATCGATGAAAGTGATGTATTTTCTCCTATTCACTGGACATAATTAATCCTAAAAAGATGACCTTGCGAGGCTCTCGGTACACTAACTTTTAATGATGGTTGTCACCAGACTCACCACCCTATGTATTTTAAACTTGTTGCATGGTCTAATCTCACAATTTATTTCCCCGTATTTGTTATGATGGTTTGTCTGAGGTAGATTTGGTGTTGCGAAAAAAAGACTGCTGATTAAAAGAAGCGATGAATCGGGAGTTTAAAAATTAGCTTTTTTGTTAAAAACCTTATCACTACTCAAATTTTGGCTCAAAGTTGATATATCCGCCTAACTGTATTCCCGTGTGTCGCCAGAAATTTTCTATAATGTCGTCAGGTCCTTCTTTTATTTTTTAAATAGTTCTATTTTGTAACCTTGTGATCTGAAAAATTAAAACATATTTGAATTCTATATTTATCCATAACATATGCACTACTTTGATAGTCCGATTGTGTAGTACTACATGAAATTTAACATCCAGAAAAAGAAATGGACAAATACATTAAAGATACTCAGACTGTAGAACTTCATGAAATTTAACATCCACAAAAAACATATAGGAGTAGCGTATTCCTTACTGCAAGGTAAAAAAAGCAGCAAACCAGGGCCTCGATGGGACCACTTGTCTTCTCAGGTACGGCAAGTTCCTCTTCTTCCCTAAATCCTTTCCCTAAATTAGAAACCAATTTCTATATCAAATCAAGGAAAACTGCAATACGGATGCCCATATCCACCGCCCATACAACTCTGTCAGTTGGATTTTGAGAATGATCTCATCTATATGGGATCGAACACGACACTGGCATGCTCGCCGACCTTGAACACGAGCTCGTATATGTTAATTGTTGTGCTTCGAGCACCACCTCGCATTTTGGTCACGGTTCAGCCGAGTTGAGCTCACCACCTTAGTCCTCAGCGGTGGGTAACGATCTTCCCTTTCTCTCTCTCTGATCACCATTCGAGCTCTCTCGCTGTCTAATCCCGACGCCTGCGCCTCTGCTCAACCCCATCCCAGACGCCCCTCCTCCAATCAGTCTCGACGGTGCCCTCTTTGCCTCACCCCTTCCCAGAGGTGCGGTTCCCAGACCAGACCTCCCCCTATCCAGGTGTGCCGCCCCCGCATCCTTTTACCAACATCGGTGCCGCGCATTGTCTACCCAGGTTGAGCGGCCGTCGGCCGCTGCCAAAAATCCAGCGACATGGCACCGCCGTGGAACGATTCCTCGTGAGCATGCCCTATGGGCCGACGCCAGACCTGATGGCGTCATGCATCCTGCACACGGCTGCACCGGCCTCCACCTTGAGCGCCTTCAGGGCCTCAATCGCCGCGTCGACGCCGGCCTTGATATAGGAGGGCTTCAGCCCCCGCATGGCCTCGTCTACGCATCCATGACCATGCCTCTCCGCCAGCGCCCGGCGGAGCCTCTTCCTCCCGTGAGCCGCCGCCGCCGTTTCGAAGCCATGCCGGTGCGGAGAGAGATGGGCTAACTGGATAAGGAGGCTCGCGAGTGTGGGGATGGAGTCCTGCCGGTACAGTTTTGTATCGAGGCTAGGAACGAAGGGGCTATCATACGAATCGGTTTTCTAACTTGGCAGTGGCAGTAGCCGTAATTTATATGAAAATTAGGGTTAAATAAAAACGGAGACGAACCATTTTTTAACTTACAGGTGGCAGATGGGTAATAACTATTTTTTTGGAAGGATAAATCGGTTCAAAAAAGTGTTGGACGAACCAACCACGGAAACCATACGTCCTTTATTATTAGGTATAGATTTGCATTAGATGATTGTACGATATCTGCAGTTTTCATATTTTCTAGATCAATCAAAGGGCCATTCTCAGTTCAATCTACCAGTCAATGCCTAGACTCTGTGAGATCATTGGAGCCATATTGGCAGGGCGGTAGCTCGTAGATATACGGGAATGTTGTAAGATGTATCTCTGCATAGAACTTATAGAGGTCTCTGTTCTGCACAAATAATGAAAACTGCTTGTAATTTGTATGGTTGCTTTTGCTGATTTTGAACATCTAGATTTTCAATAATAGCGCATGCTTCAGGTCTGTACTCATAAGATCATTGCTCTACAAGTCATTCTAGTCCTGTGATGCTTTTTGGACAAAAAAATTAATTTGGTCTAGTAGAATTTAGACTAAAATTAATAAACTGAAGTATGCTTATGCAACTGTTTGTTGCTGACAGACGATGCTTTGTTCTGATTAAAGTTTAATGTTTTAATGCTTGGTTTTGCAGGAAGTGGCACAAAAGATTGGTGAGGTTATTGCCAAGTCTTGCCTGGAGAAGGGAATTACCAAAGTTGTTTTCGACCGCGGGGGTTTCCTTTACCACGGCCGCATCAAAGCACTAGCTGATGCTGCTAGAGAGAATGGGCTTGAATTTTGAATCTTCTGGATTTCTGTTGATATTTCCAGGATCCCCTGTAATATTCCCCTTCAACGAAGTTCTCTTTGTAGTCATTTGAGTTGCTCTGCAGACATTGCCACTCTTTAGTTCATCTGATATTTGTATCATCATTGAATCAGCCTTGCAAATGGAAGATTCATTTTCTGTTTAGTTCTGCACTTGTGATTCTGCAATCTTCTAATACCAAACAAAAATGGAGAAGATTCATGCACTGTAGTAATTTTTTACAGTTTATTCCTAGTTGTACACAACTGACACAGGTAAATCACACAGGAGTATCTGTAAACCACTTTGTCAAGTTCTCTTATCAGTGCAGATTTCAAATATCCAGAGCAATGCATCTGGCAACAATGCTGCATCGCTGTGAAATGCATCTTGTCTTGTTTCCTGTAATAACTAGAGAAAAACCAATTATTCACCTGAGAGAAAATCATGGTATACCTTCTAGTAGCTGATAAGAGATAATCATCATACACTGATAGGTCATCTACACTACACTACCCTGGCGACATCACCAAGCATGATTAGAGCAGTAATTATAGTGACCGTGAAGTTTCAGTCTATAAGAGCAACACACTGATAGCGTAGTATAAACGTGCTAATTGCACATTGCAGAGATGCATCATTTGTTACCAATAAATGAAGACAACATCAATCTGTTTCTTGCATTTCTGATATTGGTCGGTGTGAATCATATGAGGAGCAGGGCATGTCGGTGGTATCTTTCTCAGTAATGGCTAGACACTTGTGCGAAAAGGAGTGCTTCGAACTTCATGCTATTTTTTCGCTTAAAAACATTTTCTCGGAAGTTTGTTTCTTATATCCAGCTCTTACCTGACATATGGGCCCATATTGCTGGAATGAATGTGGTGGTTAATCGGATATAAGTAACGAGGTGAAAGAAATTCACAAGTAAATAATGCAGAGTTACTTCTAAAGAAAAACGGAGGAAAAAGCTTTTGCCCCAATGTATCAATTTAAGGAGTTTGACAGAAAAGTAAAACAAAATTAGAATGGGACTACTCTCCCGCCATTAATTCTCTCAAGTGCTTGGCACCCACGGTCACCCAAAGGTAGGCTTCTCTCTTAATCTTATCAAGGACAGCGAGGGTTGTGGAAGACTCTTGTGTTGTGCTCATCCAAATTTCTTTAAAAAAAATTGTAAAGTGAGGCTGGCAAAACTTCGCGGTTCGATGTCGAGACATTGGACATCTTGTGCCACCAACTTTTGATGGATAGATTCAGCCATTGTTGAACATCAAGAGCATGTAGACCAAGCCATTCTTTAGTAAAACCCTCTTGTTTTAAGAAGTGAAAATAATTGACTTTTGGTCCTTTAACTATTGGCCAGGTTAAATTTAGGTCCATAAACTATAAAATAAACCAATTCAGCTAGAAAGGGATTGCTCCTGCATCACGTTTATCACGTGATATGACAGTTAATTTCATTTATTCATTTCCTGGTGGTGTCGTTTTCAGTGTAAATCATTGCAATTTCTTGTGGTGTTGCTAGTGGACTGGATGAACCCAAGAACGACCAAGACGATGATCACAGCTACCCTGCATTAACTTGGTTCAATTCATCCAACCGTTCAAGATCCCACGGCGATTGATTGATCTTGTATTCAAGCTCTAAGCATATGCCACTAATATTTAAGAAGAAATGTATGGTGAACTGATGATACTGATGCCACGCGTAAGTTAGGTGCAACAAAATACTTGCTCTAGTTTTTTTAATAGAAATAGTGCAGAAGTTTCACAACTGTCTCAATGTTCAGTATTGCTGCTAAAACATTCACCCAAGAAAACCCACATCTTTTTTATTGTTGGTAATTGAAAACCCACATCTTGGCGAATGACTGAGCTGATTTTCCAAAACTCCTTTATATTGAAGATACTGACAGTTCTCATAGAAGATTTACCAAGAAATTATGATAAAAAAGAGTTGTTCCGAGCGAGACTGGTCTGAAGCGGCCAAAGATATATGTGCCCTGACATGAGAGGTCCAGGTATAAAAGGAGACCGGGGGTGTGTCCCGGCAACGCCGACCGTCCATCCGTAGACAGTTGTGAGGCCATTAGCATGAATAGCTTCCTTGACAGCGGCGTCGGCCACGGCGATGGCGAGCTGTGCGTAGCACAACGCAGTACCAGACTACCAGCACAGCATGCGTCGTGTCCAGAACCGACTGCCTTGCACAAATTGCATGCAGAAAGTAATCCGAAGAAACTAGTGCACATACACCTCATCGCAGTCACATCAATCAATAAACTAGAGTACATCAGATGATGCCACTCACGGTTACAGATTCCGTTTCCATGCGTATTTCTTATAGTGCACAAATATATATTGCATACATAGAACAACACACGTAGTTACGTGCTCTCTCGTATTTAGTTTATTTGCGTTCTGGGTTTGGCTAAAGTCAACCTATGTAAAGTTTAATCAAAAATATATAAGTAATTATCAACATCCATAAGACCAAAAGCATAAAGTAATATAAAAATATACGTTATGATAATACCCTAGATTTTGTATTGTAAATATCAATATTTCCTTCTAAATATTTTGTTAAACTTTACAAACTTTGAAACTAAACCCAAAATCCAATGTAAGTAAAAGACGGAGCGACTATGAGGTTGTAAGAGTATAATCCATCGCATTTTTGGGCCGGTCTCATGGCAGCGAAGAAGTATTTCTTTGGCCTGGGTTCCTTTTCTATTAGAGATGGTTTTGAGATAAGGTTCTGGGAAGATAAATGGCTTGGTAATGCCACTCTTCGTGAACAGTATCCAGCATTGCATAATATTATTCGTCACAAAGGTGATACTATCGCCAAAGTAATGGAGTCATCTCCACCAAATGTGTCGTTTAGGAGGGACTTATCTGGTCAAAGACTTGTGTCTTGGAATGCCTTACTTCAACGTTTGGCTAATATCCAATTATAATCTAGACATGATGAATTCCGATGGAATCTACATGAAAACGGCAAGTTTTCGGTAGCTTCTATGTACAATGCTCTTATCCTTCCCGATGTGCCAATCGATAAAGTTCATAACAATAAGCTTTGGAAATTGAAGATTCCCTTACGAATTAAGGTATTTGGATGGTACCTACGTAAAGGAGTTGTTCTAACTAAAGATAATCTTGCAAAACGGAATTGGCATGGAAGCAAGAGATGTGTTTTTTGTCACCAAGACGAAATAATAAAACACTTATTCTTCCAATGCCGTTTCGCTAGATCTATATGGTCAGTCATCCAAGTAGCTTCAACCTTGTATCCGCCATGCAGCATCACCAATATTTTTGGGAACTGGCTTAATGGGATCGATCTTAGGTTTAAAAAGCATATTAGGGTGGGAGCGATTGCCTTTATATGGTCGCTATGGCTATGTAGAAATGATAAAGTGTTTAACGACAAAAACTCTTCCATTTTGCAGGTTATCTACAGAGCTATCGGTACTCTCCGTTTGTGGTCCTCTCTGCAGCGTCTGGAGGACGGAGACCTATTTACGGAGGTTTGTGCACATTTGAAGGCCACGGCAAGGGATACTTTTTCCCAACATGGGTGGCAGCATAGTTTACATATTGGTGCTCCATGTTAGGCGAGATTGCAATTGCTCACTTTGATATGTAATCTTGCCTTTTTATTTGCTTTGAACAAGACTTGATTTTGGGCTGTGTACATCTTAGCTATGCAGAGGCAGGGTGTAAGCTTAATAACTTTTTAAGTAATAAAGCGCTCTTTATCGAAAAAATCTATCTATCCATCTAAAGATAAAAGAAACATGAAACGTCTTTTCATCATTATGTTAGTCTTCTATCAAGGCGCTAGTAAAATTAGATGTATAAATCCTTTACTATAATTTTCAAAGATTGCATCCAATATTTATGGCATGTCGTTGCTCTGCAGGCTACATGTAGGATAACATACGAGTTCATTGAGTAGCCAAAGGCATTACAACCTAGAGAAATCATGTATTGCTAAAATCTAAGTCATTGCGCACATCCGCTAGATATATAGCACATATTAAAGCAAAAGACACCCAATTAGATTTGGGCTTTATCTCTTCTATTGACACCATGCAACCAACTTTCAAACAAATTCTTAGTATTTTCTGGTGAATATATATTGAAAGTCCTATGAACTATGAGAGTGGATTTTTGTAGCTCCAGCTACATGTAACTTGGTTTTTTTGAAAAAATCGAAAATAATATTCTAAAGCTTTCAAAAAATTTGAAAAAAAAATCCAGATGTTGACAATGATATGATCTACCAACGTGCAAATTTTGAAATCGAGATTCCTAATATTTTGGGTTGTACAAAAATAACAAACTATGACAGATTGTGAGATTTTGAAAACCTGCACTGTTCACTATTGTAGATCTTAGAATTTGTCATTTTTGCACAGCTCAAACTATAAGGTATTTCAACTTGAAAATTTGCACGACTGTAGATTACAACATTTTCTACTTGGAGATTTAATTTCAGATTTTTTTGAAACTTCAAAATGGTATTTTAGGATTTTTCAAAAAATGAGCTACATATAGCTCGAGCTACATTTGTGGTTTTCGCAATGAACTATGCTCTAATTTGTTTTTGCAAAAGAAAAAATAACAAAAATATGATGCATTGTCTTCATAATAAACAACAATTTTACTTCCTTGCCCATTTGTTATCACTAGGATGTCTTTTGTTAGTAGCAGAGATATTCACCTCCTACTTTTTTCACAAATACGCAAAAGCTTCGCGTTTTGGTTCATTGATAGAAAAGGAGTAATTTATACAAGTCTAAGAGAAGGCCGATACAACGACCACTCAAAACAAGATTACAATTACATGATGTTGGACACAAGTTACAACAGACCCCTCCAAACTAAAACACGGCCTGGAAGCCAACCACTAAGCACATGGGCGCCATAGCCCACCAAAGCTCCCGAGGGGAAGAGGAAGTCCAATTCTGCAAAGAAGGACGGAACCGGGCCACTCTGACCGGAGAGTCGAAGACGTTGCGGACGGCGGGTCTCGCCTCAATCCGCCAACCGCCAATGGCGTCCCATATACCGAACCACCCTAAAAAGCCGCAAACTTTGTCCATCGTCACATGTGTCCAACACCATCCGTCGAAGTCTGTCGAGTGCTTCCATGCATCCAAGATGCCGCAGCAAGGGATCCTCCACCATCTACTACCGATGCCTCCCATATAAACCATGCCCGCACGAGACCAGTGAACCTAGGATCTGCAGAAAGAGTCATGACATGTATCGTCGGCTCGCGCTCCAACTATGAGTCCAATCTCCAAGAACATCGCCTCCATGAAGGTAGCGACATCAACAATGTCATTGTTGTCTAATCCAACTGCATAACCCAGATCTAGGTTTTCACCCAGAGAATTAGACCACAAGCGCTAGAGTGTTCTAGACTCCTCGACAATGCCCTCAAGCAGAAAAACAACGTCCGTGGGCGCCGCCGTCGCTGGCAAGGCCTTAGCCCGGACAACCACGGCCACATGCATGCCATACAACCTTGCACAGACACCACCACCAAAACCTAGCACCACCGGGAATCGTGATAGCTCGGGAACTAGTTCAGCCCGCCATCCTACCAACAGAGGCCACCACGCGCCGCACCTCAAAGACTGCACATGAGTGTCATTATCCGCCAGACGTGACCACCTAGGCACGGCCAACCAAATTAGCCACCACGCCTCAAGCACACCTCCCGAGGACCTGCGACCTTCGGTCGTTCCGGCTGCCGCAACACCCGTGAAGCCAGCGACGCACCCTTCTAGCAACATCAACCCAAATGGGGAGCAGCTCTACGAATAGCAAGACGGGCAGCTTGGTTTGCCATCCGGGTGCTCCAAGAGCTACCATTGCTATCGACTTCACCGGAGCCGCCTCGCAGGCCTAATTGGGGAGGAGGGTGGGAGAGGGAGGAGGAGAAGGAGGTTGTGGCTCACACCCGGGCGTAGGGGCCAAGACTAGCTAGGTCCCACCTAACCCAGACCGAGCCTAGATCTGGGCCTACAGACCCACACCGCTGGCCGTCCACCCGCGTTGTCGGCCAACCATCCACGCCAGCACCACTGACGCATCACCCGAGCGCATCACAGGACGGAGGACACCATGTTGCCGCTGCACCCACCTGCTGCCGTGCGCCATCAACCACCGCCGGCGAGGTGCCGGCGCGAGCCGCATAGCTGCGACCATTGCGCCGCCCTCTCTCGCCATCGGCACGGTCAGGCGTCGCCGCCACAATGCCCCGCGCGAGCGCCCTTGTCAGGGTATGTAATATGTGTGTAATATGGGTTACTAGTGGGGTAAGGGTGCTGTGGCGGTGTGTGATAGTGTAAATCACCGTCCAGTTGGGAACCCCAAGAGGAAGGTTTGATGAGTACAGCAGTGAGTTTTTCCTCAGTAAGAAACCAAGGTTTAATCGTATCCAGGAAAAAGCCAAACTCCAGAAGGTGATGCTTGCTAGCTTCGCGACAGCTCCAGACAATTTATAAGGCGCCTCGTCCAGTTCTTGCTTTGCCAGCTGCAACGTGGAACCTGCACACAACACAACCAAATACTTTGCTCCCAACTTACGATGAGGTTGTCAATCTCACCGGTTTGCTATAAACAAAGGAATGAGCGTATTGAGTGGAAAGCAATAGTAGTATGCGAGAAAGTAAACAGTGCAAGTAAAGTAAACAGGTGATAGCAATATAAAGGAAATAGGACCAGGGTCCACAGTTCACTAGTGGTGTCTCTCCATAAGATAAATAGCACATGCTGGGTAAACAAATTACATTTGGGCAATTGATAGAATAAAGACAACGTGCATATGTCGAGAGGATCACTATGAGATTTACTCTAGGCATTACAACAAGATACATAGACCGCCATCCAACTGCATCTATGACTAATAATCCACTCACGGGGATATCGTCCGAACACCCCATGAGTATTAAGTTGCGAATAACAGATAACTGCATTAAGCAAAGTGTGTAATGTAAACAAAGCATATGTCCTTGGACATAAGAATGTTGTTTCCTCCCTAGTGGCAACAGCACATCTACAACCTTAGAGGTTTCTGTCACTCCCCCAGTTTAAATAGAGGCATGAACCCAACTATCGAGCATAAATACCCCCTCTTGGAGTCACTAGTATCTACTCGGCCAAGATAGCTACTAACAACGGAGAGCATGCAAGATCATAAACAACATAGAGATAACATAAGATAATATTCAGCACATCAACTCAATCATAACACCAATATTCATCGGATCCCAACAAACACAACATGTAGAATTACATAAAGGTGATCTCGATCATGTAAGGCAGCTCACGAGATCTAAACATGAATCACATGGTGGAGAAGACAACCATCTAGCTACTACTATGGACCCATAGTCCAAGGTGGACTACTCACTCATCGCGCCGAAGGCAAGCATAGCGATGAAGAAGACCTTCGGTGGTGATTCCCCTCTCCGGCAGGGTGCCGGGAAGAGCTTCTGGACCCTCCCGATCTCGGGTCGACGACGGTGGCGGATCGCGATATGTTTCTGGAAATTGATCGGGTACTTAGGTTTTTCTCGTTGGGGGGTCTTTATAGGTGAAGGGGCGGCGTCAGAAGTGGACCAGGCTGGTCACACACATAGGGGGCGCTGCCAGGGCCTGGGCCATGCCGCCCTATTGTGTGGTCGGCATGTGGCCCCTCTCCGTCTCCTCTTTGGTTCTCTGGAAGCTTTGGTAAATTTCTGGATGTCTGGCTTTTGTTTCGTCCAATTCCGAGAATATTTCATGTGTAACTTTTCTGAAACACAAAAATAGCAGAAAATAGGGAACTGGCACTGTGGCATCTCGTTAATAGGTTAGTTCCGGAAAATGCATAAAAATGCCACGAAGTGTAACAAAACACTAAGCAAATGGTGTAAAAACAAGCATGGAGCATCAAAAATTATAGATACGTTTGAGACGTATCAGCATCCCCAAGCTTAACTCGTGCTCGTCCTCGAGTAGGTAAGTGATAACAAAGAAATAATTTTTGAGGTGACATGCACCTACACAATCTTGACCATATATATAAGCGTTGTGCGCTGGGATCAAAAGAACTTAAAACATGGGCATGAAATATATAATCTTGATAGAAGAAACTTAGCAACCATGTTATAAGATGAAAAAGAACACAAACAAAAGATCATGAAAATGAAACAATGAAAGTCAAACGTGTGTTCAAATCATATGGAAAAACATACAAATAGTTTTTAGCATGTCCTTCATGAGAGAGCAAAACATAAATGCATAGGACACCTTCAAGTTTAAGAGGGCAACTAGATACAAATAATTTAAGAACAAGTGAAACCAAAATCATGAATCAATCAATGAAAACTTTGGGACAATGCACATTATACTCAGAATGACAACTATGCTCTCTTAGACGGTGCATAAAGATAGAAGGTGGTGACTAAACATAAAAGTAAAAGAAAGGCCCTTTGCGGAGGGAAGCAGTGATTAAACATGTGCTAGAGCTTTTCATTTGTAAAACAGAGAGATAAAAATTGGGTTTTGAGAGGTGGTTGTTTTTGTCAATGACTGGCAATGGGGTTCTTACTATCTTCCATACAAAAATGAAGCAAGTTTTTGAGAGAAATTGGCACTTTTGTGCTCTTTTATAAAGCTTGGCACTCCTCCCCACCTTTTTCCTTTCTCAAACCATGACTAACCGATTCCATCGGGTGCCCACCAACATTCACATACCATGGAGGAGTGCCTTTTTTTTCCTTTTTGGAATAAATAATATGGAAGATAGCAAATCCGACCACTACGTCCCCATGAGCTGAAAACAGTGTCACAAAACGAGAAGTGTTTTGAAGGTTTTTTTGAAAGGTAGCACATGAAAATTTACTTGGAATGGTGTGCAAATACCATGCATAGGAATTTATAGTGGACACAATGGCAAACTTGGTTTTTAGGAGTTGGATGCACGAGTAGAGCTCATACTCAGTATAAAATGAAGCCTAGCAAAAGACTGGGAGCGACCAACTAAGAGAGCAATAATGGCCATAATCATGCAGAGCGACAAAGTAACATTAAAAGAAGCATAAGATGGCATCAAAAGTTAAAAACTAAATGATCATAGAGGCTTATGGCGACTTTGTATGAGTCTAATATGTCTAAGCATACGCCAAGTCAACCCAAATAAAGCATCAAGGAGAAAACCAAAATAATGCTTCCAAATAATTAAAACAATGCATGATTTTTTCAAAGGCTCATTAAGCAATCTCAGTCATTTGAGACAAGTCATGCTACAGCAAAACCACTAAGCATACTATCAAAAAGACATCAAGCACGACACGCAAAAGCCTAGGCCGCAGTCTACACAAGCTCCTTTTTGTACCACTTTTTTGCATAAAGCTTTTTCTCTTTTCCAACACCATTCGAACCTTTTTGAAACAACTCTTTTGATGAAAACCAACATGGACCAGAGGTCAAAATACACCTTGATGCAAATATATAACAAGATCTGAACAAAAATCAAGGTGAAAAACGAAAACTAAACGCAGTTCTAGAAAAAGAGAACACTCATTGAACGATAAGAGTGAAAAACGGAGTGTTCTTGGCTAGTGAAAAGCAAGGCAACTTCTCCAAAAGGAATTTGTTGGGGTCCAACCATTTATTGCAGCAAACAAAACTAAACTAAACTGAAAACTAAAACAACTAATGCTCCAAGAAAAATGCATAATGCATGAAGCAATAAAAATATAGTGTGTCGAAAGGTGACCTGATTTTTGCCGATGAAGAAGGGGTGCCTCGGGGGCATCCCCAAGCTTTGACGCTTGTACCTCTTGGATATTTTTTGGGGTGCGTGGGCATCCCCAAGCTTGAGCTTTTGTCCATTCTTCAACTCATCTCATCATTCTCCAATCCCTACACTTGAAAACTTCCTTTATACAAAACTGAACATAATTCTATTAGCAACATTAGTGTAAGCATAACAAGGAATTAACCCTTTTTTGCTTCAGGTTTCAACTCAAAATCACCACATATAAAGCATATACTACTGTAGCAACTTCCCCAAAAGTTCTGTGATGGAAAGAACTCAAAAAGAAAGCGATCGAGCGGCAAACACAAATAATGGCAGAAATCTGTCCAAACAGAACAGCTGACAGAGGTCGAATTTTTAGAGGGTTTTCTCTTGCTCAAATAAAAAAGTGTATAACTAATAAAAGTTTGGATATAATCTGGGGCATATGCACAAGAAATCGCAGGTCCAAAAGATATTCTGATAATTTTCACGAATTTTTACGGTGGCAGCTCTGAAATCTGTTTCAGGACAGCAACATCCCCAAATCTTACCTCACTCAAATTAGAGGCTTCTCTTGGCACAAAAACGAAATAAAAAAGAGAAGGAGAGGTTATTACAGTTGTAATAACTTCCAAGACTCAAATAAAAGAAAAAGAACTGAAAATAAAAACATTGGGTTATCTCCCAAGAGTGCTTTTCTTTAACGCCTTTGAGCTAGGCTCAGTAATTTGAGAAGATGCTCACATAAGAAATATGAATGGAAGCCAAAAAGAGCATCAAGGAGTAAATATAAAACACATTTAATTATAACCCACTTCCTATGCATAGGAATCTTGTAAGAAAATAAATAAAAGAAGCACATAGTCACAAGTATGGGTAGATAAAACAAGAGCAACTTCGGAACTTTCAATATAAAGAGAGGTGTTTTAGTAACATGAGAATTCCAACAACCATATTTTCCTCTCTCATAATAATTTCCAGTGGCATCATGAACAATCTCAACAATATAAATATCACACTCACCCTCCTTTGTTAAGCATGGAGGGCGATCAAATAAGGTATTAGTTAAAGAGTTACTCTTATTGGGAGGTAGACATGGGTAGCTCCATTCTTCCTCCTCTTGATCATCACTCTCCTCCTCTTTTTCATCCAATGAGCTTCCAGTTTCAACAATTTCTTCTTCCATAGGCTCCTTCAAGGCATTAGTCTCTTCCGTAGGAGAGCATCTATTAAGATATTTAAGAATATAGCCATTATCTTCCTTGTAATTATCAAAGCAAAATATAAGTATATCATAAACCTCATATTTATAAGGTGCATCATCAGTATTTTCAAGCAAACAAGCAAGTTCGAATGCACCCTTCTAAGCAATAAATTCTTCAATTTGTTCCACATCATAAAAGTCATAATTTCCATTAATATAAGAAGATATGGTAACATCATCATTATACTCACATTGAAAAGGGAGGTGTTTATACCTCCTACAGCAATAAGATTTATCAAAGCAATATGTAACATTATAAGTAGAGCACACATTTCTAGCAATGATATACAATTTATCAATTTGTTCCCATAAGTGTTTCCCTTTTTGTGACAAGCGGTGTTCCTCATAATATTTTTGTTGCTCTTCCGTGAAACCACCTTGCCAAAAAGATTTAGTTTCAAAGAAACCAACCATTGATAGAATGCATGATAAAGCAAGACAATAACAGACCAACAAAAATAACAACTATAGTAGGAACTATTTTTTTGAATTTTTGATAAAAATGATGCAAGCAAAAATAAAGTAAAGCAAAACTTAAAACAAAGTAAAGGATGTGCGTGCGAAACTCCCCTTGCAGAAGTCTTCTTTTTCCCCGGCAACGGCGCCAGAAAAATCTTTGCTGTGGCGGTGTGTGATAGTGTAAATCACCGTCCAGTTGGGAACCCCAAGAGGAAGGTTTGATGAGTACAACATCGAGTTTTCTCTCAGTAAGAAACCAAGGTTTAATCGTATCCAGGAAAAAGACAAACTCCAGAAGGTGATGCTTGCTAGCTTCGCGACAGCTCTGGACAATTTATAAGGCGCCTCGTCCAGTTCTTGCTTTGCCAGCTGCAACGCAGAACCTGCACACAACACAACCAAATACTTTGCTCCCAACTTACGATGAGGTTGTCAATCTCATCGGTTTGCTGTAAACACAGGAATGAGCGTATCGAGTGGAAAGCAATAGTAGTATGCGAGAAAGTAAACTGTGCGAGTAAAGTAAACAGGTGATAGCAATATAAAGGAAATAGGACTGGGGTCCATAGTTCACTAGTGGTGTCTCTCCATAAGATAAATAGCACATGCTGGGTAAACAAATTACAGTTGGGCAATTGATAGAATAAAGACAACGTGCATATGTCAAGAGGATCACTATGAGATTTACTCTGGGCATTACAACAAGATACATAGACCGCCATCCAACTGCATCTATGACTAATAATCCACTCACTGGGATATCGTCCGAACACCCCATGAGTATTAAGTTGCGAACAACAGATAACTGCATTAAGCAAAGTGTGTAATGTAAACAAAGCATATGTCCTTGGACATAAGAATGTTGTTTTCTCCCTAGTGGCAACAGCACATCTACAACCTTAGAGGTTTCTGTCACTCCCCTAGATTAAATAGAGGCATGAACCCAACTATCGAGCATAAATACCCCCTCTTGGAGTCACTAGTATCTACTCGGCCAAGATAGCTACTAACAACGGAGAGCATGCAAGATCGTAAACAACATAGAGATAACATAAGATAATATTCAGCACATCAACTCAATCATAACACCAATATTCATCGAATCCTAACAAACACAACATGTAGAATTACATAAAGGTGATCTCGATTATGTAAGGCAGCTCACGAGATCTAAACATGAAGCACATGGTGGAGAAGACAACCATCTAGATACTGCTATGGACCCATAGTCCAAGGTAGACTACTCACTCATCGCGCCAGAGGCAAGCATGG
The DNA here is from genome assembly GCA_007115705.1 of Dactylis glomerata. Taxonomy (NCBI): domain Eukaryota; kingdom Viridiplantae; phylum Streptophyta; class Magnoliopsida; order Poales; family Poaceae; genus Dactylis; species Dactylis glomerata. Next base: position 1,566,456 of record QXEO01000631.1, read on the forward strand.
TGATGAAGAAGACCTCCGGTGGCGATTCCGCCCTCCGGCGGGGTGCCGGGAAGAGCTTCTGGACCCTCCCGATCTCGGGTCGACGACGGTGGTGGATCACGATATGTTTCTGGAAAATTGATCGGGTACTTAGGTTTTTTCCGTCGGGGGGTCTTTATAGGCGAAGGGGCGGCGTCAGAAGTGGACCAGGCTGGTCACACACATAGGGGGCGCGGCCATGGCCTGGGCCGCGCCGCCCTATTGTGTGGCCGGCCTGTGGCCCCTCTCCATCTCCTCTTCGGTTCTCTGGAAGCTTCGGTAAATTTCTGGATGTCTGGCTTTTGTTTCGTCCAATTCCGAGAATATTTCCTGTGTAACTTTTCTGAAACACAAAAACAGCAAAAAACAGGGAACTGGCACTGTGGCCTCTCGTTAATAGGTTAGTTCCGGAAAATGCATAAAAATGCCACGAAGTGTAATGAAACACTAAGCAAATGGTGTAAAAACAAGCATGGAGCATCACAAATTATAGATACGTTTGAGACGTATCAAAGGGCAGAATGGGTATTTCACCCATGTGGTCATCTTGTAGCTGGCTAGGTCTTTATAAGACTAGTGTTGTATCTTGTTGCTATCATCCAAGAAATGAATAAAAATATAAACCCTAATTCTTGTATTTTATCTTAGATTCAGTCCCAGAAATTTATCTATTTTCTTCCTAATTCCTCTCAAATTACTATTCTTGATGAGCCTATCTTGCCAGATCCAGTTGGGATCCTGACAAAGTGGTATCAGAGCAATCGATTCTCCGACCAAAATTTTTCTCCCGGCGGCTTCTCTTCTTCTTCCGCGTCGCAGCAATTCCCACCCTCCCTCGCAAATCGGCCACCAACGGGTCCGGATTCACATCCATGGCGACTCCCAACCCCTTCTTCTTCCCCACCACCACACCCGCGTATGCGTCCGCTGCCGCCTACCCAGCACCCCCGTTGGGCTTCGAACCACCAGCGTACGGCGACCACATCTGCCCCTCCGCTGCCACCTACTCCACCTCCCATTTCCCCTTTTTCAGCGCCCGCCCGCTTTTCCCTACACCGCCACCTACCCCTACCAGCCTCCCGCCTCAGCGTACACACCCGCATCCGGCTTCTCCCAAAATTGGCCAACTTGGCCACCTCCGTCTCCAGACCCGACTCCATCCACCGCCCCATCCACCACCACTTCCTCTCCTCACAATTTTTTAGTTGAATCGGGCAAGTATTTTCCCCAACTCGCCCCTCAGATTCCAGCGAGAGAGATTGCAGACCAGAGCCTCTTTGCCGATATGACAAGCGACGGTGCACCCACTGGCCGCATGGTGATGGCCCAACCTTGCGCCGGCTCGTCCGCCTCTAGGATGCAGCCAGACCTCACGCCGCTGCTCAAGCTCACCAACAACGACATGCCCATCCTCACGTAGATGGAGCCCGTGCTCACAGCCCCAACCGCTCAGCAGCACATCATGTCCACGGTGTCCAACACAAGCCTTTTTCCTGGATCGTATTTGTTTGGAACAATCTCGCTAGCAAACTCTCTAAGCTTGGATATTCCTACAACGACGGGTGCTTCAACTATGCCAACAGCTCCTGCGTGTGTTGCTCCCAAGGTGTTTGGTGAAATGCCAACACCATTATCTGGGCAGGGAACACGTGATATAGCTCGTAACTTTTGTTCTGGGCATCACAAACTGATTCAGGGATCATGTCTGAGTAACCTTAGTGAGCAGAATCTTGCTGAAATGCCCCAATCTTATGGTTTCCATAATCTCAATCGCCACAGTTTCCTTCAAGCAGATGGAACCGAGCATAGTTATTTTACTCTGCCGGCGGATTATCCCCTAGAGCGAGCTGTTCCTGAGCCGTTCGCTATCTATGATGATGAGTCAGATAGCTGCTCAACTGATTATGTTCATGTGTTCACTGGTACTCCCGAGCAGCTGACAGATGATGAAGAGCAACATGAAAATTGTCAGGCTTTGAAGTACTACCGCAAGCCAATATTCAGTCCTGAGAGACCTACTTTTGGTTCTGTTGGTGTATTCAGTTTGACAGATCAGAAGAAACCTGATAGTGAACTAGCTGTTGTGTGTGTCAGCAAGGTGTTGGATAATACATTCAGTGAAGATGTTATGTCTACACATGTTTCATATGTACTTGTCGAAGTGTCAATCAAGTGCAGCGTGAGGAACAATGAAACAGACCTTCATTCATCGCCTGACTATGTACTATCTGGTAACCATAGGAAGGCACCACATGGAAACAACCAAAGGGAGAACATGCCGATGACTAAAGCTGGAAGAGAAGTCTGGGATCCAGGAGCTATAACATTCCCTGTCCTGTTTCTGACTCCTGCTGGTGTTAAAAAATTGCAGTACACAGATGTTCACAAGTCTGTGATGATACAGATACTTGTTGTGCAGTTCGGTTCAAAAAGGGCACCCAATTTTGAATCTTCTATCATGTGTTCCTATGCTTTTGGTCTAGCTTGGACAGAAGTAAATCTACAGCAGCTAAGAGACCAACCATTGAAGGTGTCAGTACCTCGTGAGAGAATTCTGAGTTCAACACCAACCAGAGATATAGTAGGTTTTCTTTAGACCTCAATACTGCCCAACAGTGGTATTTTTATACTCAATGACGTGCTAGCAGTGAGAATAGAATTTGTGGTACCCAAATGTAGTGCTATTGGAGAGCATCCAAGGTGATAAATCATGGAATTCAATTTTTATGTGATCCTAGCATTTTGAATCAAATAGATATGATGCTTGAACTCTCAGCAAGTTGCAGGGAAAGTACAGAGAATCGCTTGGCTGATTAGGACCTCATGTCGATTGCTTGGTTGATTAGTGCGTCTTATGTATGGGACCCTGGTACAATATTGTGGTACACATCTCCGTGGCTGGTGTTGTTCACAGTAAATGACAATTTGTATGCTTATTGCTTGGCTGTAAGGTACTCTAATGGCAGGTCCATTCATTACAATGAGAAGTTAATGTGGTACTTCACGGTCAGTTCAGTCTTCGAAGAAAAGGTGATGCTCAATGGACTAAGTCTGAGATCCTGGAACTCCAAATTTCAATCCATGCAATACGATGCTTATTGTCAGAACTGCAGTGCATTGAGTATTCAGCAGTATACACATCAGGGCATACACTTGTATGGAATTCCTCTTTGGCTGATAAATTTTCAAGTTCCCTAACAAGGATGAAAGTTTCTGTAGAAACTTGTTTATCCATTACTGAGCAATGGTCTCAAGAAGGGAGGAATGTCAGGGTATGTAATATGTGTGTAATATGGGTTACTAGTGGGGTAAGGGCAGAATGGGTATTTCACCCATGTGGTCATCTTGTAGCTGGCTAGGTCTTTATAAGACTAGCGTTGTATCTTGTTGCTATCATCCAAGAAATGAAGAAAAATATAAACCCTAATTCTTGTATTTTATCTTAGATTCAGTACTAGAAATTTATCTATTTTCTTCCTAATTCCTCTGAAATTACTGTTCTTGATGATCCTATCTTGCCAGATCCAGTTGGGATCCTGACAAAGTGGTATCAGAGCAATCGATTCTCCGACCAAAATTTTTCTCCCGGCAGCTTCTCTTCTTCTTCCGCGTCGCAGCAATTCCCACCCTCCCTCCCAAATCGGCCACCTACGGGTCCGGATTCGCATCCATGGCGACGCCCAACCCCTTCTTCTTCCCCACCACCACACCCGCGTATGCGTTCGCCGCCGCCTACCCAGCGTCCCCATTGGGCTTCGAACCACCAGCGTACGGCGACCACATCTGCCCCTCCGCCGCCACCTACTCCACCTCCCATTTCCCCTTCTTCAGCGCCCCGCCCGCTTTTCCCTATGCCGCCACCTACCCCTACCAGCCTCTTGCCTCAGCGTACACACCCGCATCCAGCTTCTCCCAAAATTGGACAACTTGGCCACCTCCATCTCCAGACCCGACTCCATCCACCGCCCCATCCACCACCACTTCCTCTCCTCACAATTTTTCAGTTGAATCGGGCAAGTATTTTCCTGAACTCGCCCCTCAGATTCCAGCGAGAGAGATTGCAGACGAGAGCCTCTTTGCCGATATGACAAGCGACGGTGCACCCACTGGCCACATGGTGATGGCCCAACCTTGCGCCGGCTCGTCCGCCTCTAGGACGCAGCCAGACCTCATGCTGCTGCTCAAGCTCACCAACAACGACAGGCCCATCCTCACGGAGATGGAGCCCATGCTCACGGCCCCAACCGCTCAGCAGAACATCATGTCCACGGTGTCCAACAAAGCCTTTTTCCTAGTTCGTATTTGTTTGGAACAATCTCGCCAGCAAACTCTCTAAGCTTGGCTGTTCCTACAACGATGAGTGCTTCAACTATGCCAACAGCTCCTGCGTGTGTTGCTCCCAAGGTGTTTGGTGAAATGCCAACACCATTATCTGGGCAGGGAACACGTGATATAGCTCGTAACTTTTGTTCTGGGCATCACAAACTGATTCAGGGATCATGTCTGAGTAACCTTAGTGAGCAGAATCTTGCTGAAATGCCCCAATCTTATGGTTTCCATAATCTCAATCGCCACAGTTTCCTTCAAGCAGATGGAACCGAGCATAGTTATTTTACTCTGCCGGCGGATTATCCCCTAGAGCGAGCTGTTCCTGAGCCGTTCGCTATCTATGATGATGAGTCAGATAGCTGCTCAACTGATTATGTTCATGTGTTCACTGGTACTCCCGAGCAGCTGACAGATGATGAAGAGCAACATGAAAATTGTCAGGCTTTGAAGTACTACCGCAAGCCAATATTCAGTCCTGAGAGACCTACTTTTGGTTCTGTTGGTGTATTCAGTTTGACAGATCAGAAGAAACCTGATAGTGAACTAGCTGTTGTGTGTGTCAGCAAGGTGTTGGATAATACATTCAGTGAAGATGTTATGTCTACACATGTTTCATATGTACTTGTCGAAGTGTCAATCAAGTGCAGCGTGAGGAACAATGAAACAGACCTTCATTCATCGCCTGACTATGTACTATCTGGTAACCATAGGAAGGCACCACATGGAAACAACCAAAGGGAGAACATGCCGATGACTAAAGCTGGAAGAGAAGTCTGGGATCCAGGAGCTATAACATTCCCTGTCCTGTTTCTGACTCCTGCTGGTGTTAAAAAATTGCAGTACACAGATGTTCACAAGTCTGTGATGATACAGATACTTGTTGTGCAGTTCGGTTCAAAAAGGGCACCCAATTTTGAATCTTCTATCATGTGTTCCTATGCTTTTGGTCTAGCTTGGACAGAAGTAAATCTACAGCAGCTAAGAGACCAACCATTGAAGGTGTCAGTACCTCGTGAGAGAATTCTGAGTTCAACACCAACCAGAGATATAGTAGGTTTTCTTTAGACCTCAATACTGCCCAACAGTGGTATTTTTATACTCAATGACGTGCTAGCAGTGAGAATAGAATTTGTGGTACCCAAATGTAGTGCTATTGGAGAGCATCCAAGGTGATAAATCATGGAATTCAATTTTTATGTGATCCTAGCATTTTGAATCAAATAGATATGATGCTTGAACTCTCAGCAAGTTGCAGGGAAAGTACAGAGAATCGCTTGGCTGATTAGGACCTCATGTCGATTGCTTGGTTGATCAGTGCGTCTTATGTATGGGACCCTGGTACAATATTGTGGTACACATCTCCGTGGCTGGTGTTGTTCACAGTAAATGACAATTTGTATGCTTATTGCTTGGCTGTAAGGTACTCTAATGGCAGGTCCATTCATTACAATGAGAAGTTAATGTGGTACTTCACGGTCAGTTCAGTCTTCGAAGAAAAGGTGATGCTCAATGGACTAAGTCTGAGATCCTGGAACTCCAAATTTCAATCCATGCAATACGATGCTTATTGTCAGAACTGCAGTGCATTGAGTATTCAGCAGTATACACATCAGGGCATACACTTGTATGGAATTCCTCTTTGGCTGATAAATTTTCAAGTTCCCTAACAAGGATGAAAGTTTCTGTAGAAACTTGTTTATCCATTACTGAGCAATGGTCTCAAGAAGGGAGGAATGTCAGGGTATGTAATATGTGTGTAATATGGGTTACTAGTGGGGTAAGGGCAGAATGGGTATTTCACCCATGTGGTCATCTTGTAGCTGGCTAGGTCTTTATAAGACTAGCGTTGTATCTTGTTGCTATCATCCAAGAAATGAAGAAAAATATAAACCCTAATTCTTGTATTTTATCTTAGATTCAGTACTAGAAATTTATCTATTTTCTTCCTAATTCCTCTGAAATTACTGTTCTTGATGATCCTATCTTGCCAGATCCAGTTGGGATCCTGACAAAGTGGTATCAGAGCAATCGATTCTCTGACCAAAATTTTTCTCCCGGCAGCTTCTCTTCTTCTTCCGCGTCGCAGCAATTCCCACCCTCCCTCCCAAATCGGCCACCTACGGGTCCGGATTCGCATCCATGGCGACGCCCAACCCCTTCTTCTTCCCCACCACCACACCCGCGTATGCGTTCGCCGCCGCCTACCCAGCATCCCCATTGGGCTTCGAACCACCAGCGTACGGCGACCACATCTGCCCCTCCGCCGCCACCTACTCCACCTCCCATTTCCCCTTCTTCAGCGCCCCGCCCGCTTTTCCCTATGCCGCCACCTACCCCTACCAGCCTCTTGCCTCAGCGTACACACCCGCATCCAGCTTCTCCCAAAATTGGACAACTTGGCCACCTCCATCTCCAGACCCGACTCCATCCACCGCCCCATCCACCACCACTTCCTCTCCTCACAATTTTTCAGTTGAATCGGGCAAGTATTTTCCTGAACTCGCCCCTCAGATTCCAGCGAGAGAGATTGCAGACGAGAGCCTCTTTGCCGATATGACAAGCGACGGTGCACCCACTGGCCACATGGTGATGGCCCAACCTTGCGCCGGCTCGTCCGCCTCTAGGACGCAGCCAGACCTCATGCCGCTGCTCAAGCTCACCAACAACGACAGGCCCATCCTCACGGAGATGGAGCCCATGCTCACGGCCCCAACCGCTCAGCAGAACATCATGTCCACGGTGTCCAACAAAGCCTTTTTCCTAGTTCGTATTTGTTTGGAACAATCTCGCCAGCAAACTCTCTAAGCTTGGCTGTTCCTACAATGACGAGTGCTTCAACTATGCCAACAGCTCCTGTGTGTGTTGCTCCCAAGGTGTTTGGTGAAATGCGAACACCATTATCTGGGCAGGGAACACGTGATATAGCTCGTAACTTTTGTTCTGAGCATCACAAACTGATTCAGGGATCATGTCTGAGTAACCTTAGTGAGCAGAATCTTGCTGAAATGCCCCAATCTTATGGCTTCCATAATCTCAATCGCCACAGTTTCCTTCGAGCAGATGGAACCAAGCATAGTTATTTTACTCTGCCGGCGGATTATCCCCTAGAGCAAGCTGTTCCTGAGCCGTTCGATGTCTATGATGATGAGTCAGATAGCTGCTCAACTGATTATGTTCATGTGTTCACTGGTACTCCCGAGCAGCTGACAGATGATGAAGAACAACATGAAAATTGTCAGGCTTTGAAGTACTACCGCAAGACAATATTCAGTCCTGAGAGACCTACTTTTGGTTCTGTTGGTGTATTCAGTTTGATAGATCAGAAAAAACCTGATAGTGAACTAGTTGTTGTGTGTGTCAGCAAGGTGTTGGATAATGCATTCAGTGAAGATGTTATGTCTACACATGTTTCATATGTACTTGTCGAATTGTCAATCAAGTGCTGCGTGAGGAACAATGAAACAGACCTTCATTCATCGCCTGACTATGTACTGTGTGGTAACCATAGGAAGGCACCACATGGAAACAACCAAAGGGAGAACATGCCGATGACTAAAGCAGGAAGAGAAGTCTAGGATCCAGGAGCTATAACATTCCCTATCCTGTTTCTGACTCCTGCTGGTGTTAAAAAATTGCAGTACATAGATATTCACAAGTCTGTGATGATACAGATACTTGTTGTGCAGTTCGGTTCAAAAAGGGCACCCAATTTTGAATCTGCTATCATGTGTTCCTATGCTTTTGGTCTAGCTTGGACAGAAGTAAATCTACATCAGCTAAGAGACCAACCATTGAAGGTGTCGGTACCTCATGAGAGAATTCTGAGTTCAACACCAACCAGAGATATAGTATGTTTTATTTAGACCTCAATACTGCCCAGCAGTGGTATTTTTATGCTCAATGATATGCTAGTAGTGAGAATAGAATTTGTGGTAACCAAATATTGTGTCCCACGACAGTGCTATTGGAGAGCTTCCAAGTTGATAAATCGTGGAATTCAATTTTTATGTGATCCTGGCATTTTGAATCAAATAGATATGATGCTAAAACTCTCAGCAAGTTGTAGGGAAAGTACAAAGAATCGCTTGGCTGATCAGGACCTCATGTCAATTGCTTGGTTGATCAGTGCGGCTTATGTATGGGACCCTGGTACAATATTGTGGTACACATCTCCATGGCTGGTGTTGTTCACAGTAAATGACAATTTGTATGCTTATTGCTTGGCTGTAAGGTACTCCAATGGCAGGTCCATTCATTACAATGAGAAGTTAATGTGGTACTTCACGGTCAGTTCAGTCTTCAAAGAAAAGGTGATGCTCAATGGACTAAGTCTGAGATCCTGGAGCTCCAAATTTCAATCCATGCAATACGATGCTTATTGTCAGAACTGCAGTACATTGAGTATTCAGCAGTATACACATTAGGGCATACACTTGTATGGAATTCCTCTTTGGTTGATAAATTTTCAAGTTCCCTAACAACGATGAAAGTTTTTGTAGAAACTTGTTTATCCATTACTGAGCAATGGTCTCAAGAAGGGAGGAATGTCAGGGTATGTAATATGGGTTACTAGTGGGGTAAGGGCAGAATGGGTATTTCACCCATGTGGTCATCTTGTAGCTGGCTAGGTCTTTATAAGACTAGCGTTGTATCTTGTTCCTATTGTTGGGGATATACCAAATGGGTATACCAGCGACGTAGTCCTAAACCAGCAAGCCAGGGTGGCCCATCAGGGTGGTATGGCGGATTGCCTACCGGGCGGCCCAGTTGCTGGGGAAATCATGGCGGTACTGGACGCTGGAGCTTATGGCGGATCCGAAGATAGGCCCATGTCGGGTTGCCTTGTAGTGCACGCATAGGACTTAGTCTAGGACTCCAAGTTGTATCCGCTCCGGTACCATCGTGTTGCCCATGCCAGGCGCCTTTATAAGCCGGCGTGGAGAAGCCCTTGGGGCACAACTTAGACATACGGCCAATCGCATAGCGAAACAGCCAACCTCATCATTGTAACTAAGTACTTGTTGCCATATAGTGAATTATAGCAGCACGTAGGGTCTCGCCACCGTTGCGAGATCTGAAGCTGGGTAAACTCGTGCTACCACCGTCCTGGATCGCTCCGCCGTGTTCACCCCTTCCACAAACCGCCATACACCTACCCCTATGGCAGATCTGTTGACGAAACCACGACAGTTGGCGCCCACCGTGGGGCTAAACACGTCGGGAGCGCGGGTCCAGGCGGGATCCGCCTTCGCAGGCATCAGCGACACCGTCGCCATCGGGCACGTCCTCTACAATTCTGGCTTCCCCATCATCCCAGTGGATAACCTCTGGGTGCCGGCTAGAGAAGACCCTGCTCGATTCACCGTCGTTCCGATCGGAGATATCCATATCTTCATTGGAGAGACAAACCCTACCCCCACTACGGAAACCAATTTCCGGTGGATTGGTATGGCTGAAACCCCCAAACAGACCGCTTTTGAGCTGGATACGGAGGAGGAATTATCTAATCTAGAACTTTCTAAGTTATCTAGATCGGATCTAAAAAACAATCCCACCCAGCCCGCCCTAGAGGTGGAGGAAGTGGTGGTAGACCACTGTGAATCCGCCATGAGCAATCTGGTGTTAGAGACACCATGGTATTGCCTTGTTGCTTTCACAGGTATCACTTCGGGATCTACCTCCAATGGAGAAGATAGCCCAGGTGAATCCATCCTAGAGGCACTTAATGAAAGTGGTGAATCGGATGACTGGGATAGCAAAGGCTATGATTCTGATCAATATGACGCCGCCATGAGAAGGATCGAGGCGGAGTTAGCTCAGCAAGCACTTGAAGAGCAGAGCGCAGCTGCCAAGCAGGTGTTCATGACCAACAAAGGAGATGACGCTGGGCAGACAACCGGTGATCTGCCATCTCAGGCAGCCCATGACGGAGATGCCGGCAAAGAGCAGGGTAACTCACCACCAGTCGCCGATCCCGCCACAGAACAGCTTCCCGAGATCTAGGGCGGCCCCAGGCCTCTGCAACCCGCCATCCCCGAGGTGCATCACCCAGAAGACTTCACGACCCCACTGGACAAGGTCGTCTACGGAACTCTGGCAGATCCAATCACCCCTGACTATGTCAGAGTTGTGAACGATCTCGAGAAGAAAAGGCGAGCAATCCTCAAGGAAGCAAAGCGAGTCGAGAAGATGGGCGAAAAGTTAGATGGCGACATTGCTAAAGCTCAAGACACACTGAAGCACGCAAGGAACATGGAAGAGAAGTACGTTACTCTCATCCAGAACGAAATGAATGAGGGAGGCGACCCGTAGCTGGTGCGAAACCTTGAGTTCACCATGCCGACCGCAGAAACTCTGGCCAGGATGTATATCAAGAATCCGCCATATGTGGACAAGAACCGCGATGAAGTCAGGGCTACGCCCATAGAGAACATCGTGGCTGCAAAGGAGCTATTGGAGCATAATAAAAGCCCAGCAGCCCTAGAGACGGCGGTAAAACTGATGACCAAAGCATTGGTGCAGCAGGAGAAGGCTACATCATCACGACGGCTTGAATCTGATCCCGCGCTATGCAGGTCCAGCACTGCCTCCAAGCCTCGGGGTGCTGGCAATTATGGTACGCGCCCTGATAACGAATCTCATACTGGATCCTCAGAAATCCGAAGAAGAGAAGCTCGCAACCAGGCAGATACCATCCCAATATCCTCCAATGACAAGCCACATGGCAAGGGCCCCCAGAGAAATCCATCACCACCTCGCAAGAATTACCCTGCCTATGGATACCAGCAAGACAATGCAGCTCCCTGCCATAAGACCAACATGCCGCCACCAAAGTATAAGACATTCGAAGTCCCAAAGGGAGGAATCGTCATACGCGACAATGATGGCAAGCGAGGACGAAGCCGTGATGCTGGACGCAGAGACGATCTGCCATGACGGGAAGCAAGTCGAGACGGCGGATCCAAGCAAAGGGAACGATCTCGCCATGACAACGGCGCGCACCACAGCGGCGACAAGGATAAGCATCGCTCTTCCCGCCGCCACGATGACAAAGGGCAAGGCTCCCGCCGCCATGACGACGATCCATCTCCACGGAAAGCAGAGGGAAGCCATCGTAGCTGCAGAGACCAATCGCAGGACGGCGAGAGTAAAAGACGTGACCCTTCACCATCTCCGTCGGGCAGCCCCCATGGTGGCGGCGGTGGCGGCGGTGGCCCAGCAAGATCACGAAACTCCCGCAAGGATCCACAGGACGAGAAGCCCTACGACGCGCGTACCCACCTAAACGAGATTGCCAAGTCCCAAACAGCCTTCTTCCTCGGCCCAAAGTGCTTTGGACAACGGATCCGCGATGAGCCTATCCCACATGGGTTCAAAATCGAGAAAAATATCCGCCAGTACAATGGAGTTGATAGGCCTCTAACTTGGCTACAAGACTACTTCAACGCAGTGCAATTCACTGGGGGATCACCCAACGTTGCTGTCCGCTATCTGCCCCAGATGCTATCCAGCACAGCGCGGCAGTGGATCAACGACTTGGCAGAAAATTCCATCCAAACCTGGTTCGATATGCAAACTGTGTTCACCGAAAACTTCGAGGGTACCTATAAGAGACCCCATAATATTGGTGACCTCCAAAGGTGCCGACGGGCTGACGATGAGACCTCCCAAACTTTCCTTGCGCGATGGCTAGATATGAAGAACTCCTGTGAAGGAGTTACCGACGAATCCGCCATCCTCGCATTCATCGACAGTTTGGAGAGAGGCCAGCTGCTCCGCCATCGCCTGTTGCGGGAAAGGAACGAAGGGAAACTAACCCTAAATTCTATGATCACCATTGCAAGTAACTACACGGCCGCCGATGACGACGCCCGCGAATCACTGAAGGCTTCCGCCATCCAGAATACTGGAAAGCGGAACAATAGCAATAAACAGAAGAATCCGCCAGAAGAGCAGCAAACTCCAGATATGGTGGCCACAACCTTCGCCGATAAGGGTCAAAGCAGCCAGCGCGGCAGAGGACGCGGTACTAGCAGTGGCTAGCCGCGGAGCTCTACAGCTCCCGCTTCGGTGCCATCCGCCCCTGTGTCCTATGATGAATACCGCGATATGCCATGCTTCGCCCATCGAGACGCTTTAGGGAAGTGCAACCACACCAACCGGAACTGCAAATTTGTCAACGACATCAAGGCGGATCAAGAAGCTGGCTACAAGCGCAACCGGCGACAACGGCCTCATGGCAAAGGAAAAACGGACAAGGACAAGGAATCCAAGGATGGCAGTGATATGGATGAAGACTCTGCGCCCAAACCCGCCGAAAAGGCAGATGGTGGGGCTGGCACGAGCAACCCATTCAAAAACACCAATAAAAAGGGAGCCTTCCATACATTCCTTCGACCCCCCACGGCTAAGGCACAGCGAGCTGCTATGCGCACCCTCAATGCCACCGTGCCAAAAGTCCGCCAGTACGTCCGATGGTCTAAAGTACCGGTGCACTGGAGCCGTGATGATCATCCAGAGCACATACCGGATGGATATTACGCCATGATAGTATGCCCTATGATACAATGCTACGAGTTCTCCAAGTGCTTAATGGATGGCGGCAGTAGCCTGAACATCATGTACGTGGAAACTCTGACAAAACTCGGCCTTACCAAGACCCAACTCCGCCATAGTGCTGTCACCTTTTATGGAGTGGTTCCTGGCCGCCAAGCTAAGTCCCTCGGGTCCATCACCCTCAAGGTTGCCTTCGGTAGTGAAGAAAATTACAGAGAAGAGCCCATAACCTTTGAGGTGGTCCCGTTCAAAAGTACATACCACGTGATATTCGGCCGCCCTGCCTTCCACAGTTTCCATGCCAGGCCATGCTACATTCACAATCAGCTGAAGATGCCAGGACTGAATGGCATAATCACTGTTTATGGCAGCTTCAGAAAGGCAAAGGAGTGCGAGGACGGAGAAGCCGCTTTCGCGGAAGCAGTGTTCTTTGGCGAGGAGTTCAAAGAAATCCACGCCGCCACGGACCCTGCGGAGATGCCGGCATCCAAGCAAGAAGTTTCCGCCTTCCCGCCCACCTTCAAGCCTACAGTTGATACAAAGCAGGTGGAACTTGTCGCTGGCGATGCCGCCAAGACCACCTCAATTGGGACAAATCTGTCCCCCAAATAGGAAAGCGCGCTCGTCGAGTTCCTCCGTGAGAACCGGGATATCTTCGCATGGCAGCCATCTGACATGACAGGTGTACCTAGGGAACTCGCCGAGCACGCCCTACAGATAATCCCTGGCTCCAAGCTAGTAAGACAAGCCATGAGACGCTTCGGAGATGAAAAACGCCGCGCGATAGCAAAGGAAATTTCCAAGCTACTAAAAGCAGGCTTCATCAAAGAAGTGATCCATACGAAGTGGGTGGCAAATCCTGTGTTAGTTCCTAAGAAAAACACAAAGGTTCTGCGCATGTGTGTAGATTACACTGGCCTGAACAAAGCGTGTCCAAAAGATCCTTTTCCCTTGCCTCGCATTGACCAAGTCATTGACTCGACGGCGGGATCGGAGCTACTATGTTTCTTAGATGCCTACTCGGGATACCACCAGATCAAGATGAAGGAGTCCGATCAGCTCGCTACGTCGTTCGTAACACCCTATGGCACATATTGCTATGTGACAATGCCATTCGGTCTAAAAAACGCAAGAGCAATGTACCAGCGCACCATGCAAAAATGCCTGGCGGATCAAATCGGATGCAACATCCACGCATATGTGGACGACATCGCCGTTATGTCCAAGAAGCAAGATGGCCTTATAGCGGATTTGCAAGAGACCTTCGACAATCTAAGGAAGTACAACATGATGCTCAACCCCACGAAGTGCGTCTTCGGGGTACCAGCTGGACAACTTCTGGGATTCATCGTCTCCCACCGCGGAATTGAGGTCAACCTGGAGAAGATCAAGGCAATCCTCGACATCTCCCGGCCTAATGACTTGAAGGACGTACAGCGACTCACAGGCTGCGTGGCAGCAGTGAGCAGATTCATCAGTCGTCTTGGCGAGAAGGCTTTGCCACTCTACAAGCTGATGAAGAAATCAGATGAATTCGTCTGGTCCGGCGAGGCAGACGCTGCGCTTAAGGATCTGAAGAGAGTGCTATCCACTGCACCAGTCCTAGCAGCTCCCGAAGACCAGGAACCCATGTTACTATACATGATGGCAACCAACAGGGTCGTCAGCACCATCATCATGGTAGAATGCAAGGAAGAAGCGCAGGAGTACGGCGTGCAGCGACCAGTCTACTATGTCAGCGAGGTCCTGACGGAATCCAAGCAGCGCTACCCTCACTACCAAAAGTTGGCATATGGAGTTTTCCTAGCTTCTCGTAAGTTACGGCATTACTTCTATGACCATAAGATCATAGTGGTGAGCAAGGCTCCACTGAAGGACATCATCAACAACAGCGACGCAACAGGACGAGTTGCAAAGTGGGGCATTGAACTGGCCTCCTTCGACATCGACTACAAGTCTCGCACCGCCATCAAGTCTCAGGCTTTGGCGGAATTTATGGCGGATTGGAAGGAAGCACAGGAGACTACGCCCGTCCTAGAACCAGAGCATTGGGTGATGCACTTTGATCGTTCAAAGCTGCTACACGGCTCTGGGGCTGGAGTGACCCTCAAATCTCCCAAGGGAGATGAGCTCAGCTACGTTCTCCAGATCCACTTCCCCACCACTGATGCCTCTGATGGCAACCAGGCTGTCCTTGTGTGTGGTGAATAACCAGCCCGTTGGGAACCCCAAGAGGAAGGTATGATGAGTGCAGCAGCAAGTTTTCCCTCAGTTTAAGAAACCAAGGTTTATCGAACAGGAGAAGAGAGACAATGACGACTGAAGATGTTGTGGAACCTGCACACACACAAACAAATACTTTGTTCCCAACTTGCGATGAGGTTGTCAATCTCACCGGTTTGCTTGAAACAAAGGTTATGAGTGTATCGAGTGGAAAACAATATAGTATGCGAGTAAAGTAAACAGTACGAGAAAAGTAAACAGGTGATAGCAATATGATGGAAATAGGACCGGGGTCCACAGTTCACTAGTGGTGTCTCTCCATAGATAAAATAGCACATGCTGGGTAAACAAATTACAGTTGGGCAATTGATAGAATAAAGATAACGTGATATGTCAAGAAGATCACTATGAGATTTACTCTGGGCATTACAACAAAATACATAGACCGCCATCCAACTGCATCTATGACTAATAATCCACTTGTGGTGAATCAATCCGAGAACTCCACAAGTATTAAGTTGCGAACAACAGATAATTGCATTAAGCAAAGTGTGTAATGTAAACAAAGCATATGCCCTTGAGCATATGAATGTTGTTTTCTCCCTAGTAGCAACAGCACATCTACCACCTTAGAGGTTTCTGTCACTCCCCCAGGTGAAATAGAGGCATGAACCCACTATCGAGCATAAATACCCCCTCTTGGAGTCACTAGCAACTACTCAGCCAAGATAGCTACTAACAACGGAGAGCATGCAAGATCATAAACAACATAGAGATAACAAAAGATAATATTCAGTATAGCAACTTAATCATAAACACCAATATTCATCGGATCCCAACAAACCAAACATGTAGAATTACATAACGGTGATCTCAATCATGTATGGCAGCTCATGAGATCTAAACATGAAGCACATAGTGGAGAAGACAACCATCTAGCTACTGCTATGGACCCATAGTCCAAGGAAGACTACTCACTCATCGCTCCGGAGGCAAGCATGGCGATGAAGAAGACCTCCGGTGGCAATTCCCCTCTCCGGCAGGGTGCTGGGAAGAGCTTCTGGACCCTCCCGATCTTCGGGTCGACGGCGGCGGCGGATCGCGATGTATTCTGGAAAACTGATCGGGCACTTAGGTTTTTCTCGTCGGGGGGTCTTTATAGGCGAAGGGTCGATGTCAGAGGAGGGGCCAGGCGCCCTCACACGGGGGTGGCGCGGGCCAGGGGCTGGCCGCGCCGCCCCTATGTGTGGGGCCCTGGTGGCCCCCCTCCTACTCCTCTTCGGATCTCTGGAAGCTTCCGGGTAAAATAAGACTTCAGGAACTTGTTTCGTCCAATTCCGAGAATATTTCCTGTGTATCACTTCTGAAACACAAAAATAGCAGAAAACAGGAAACTGGCACTGTGGCACTTGTTAATAGGTTAGTTCCGGAAAATGCATAAAAATGCCACTAAGTGTGATGAAACAATAGGCAAATGGTGTAAAACAAGCATGGAGCATCAAAAATTATAGATACGTTTGAGACGTATCAAGCATCCCCAAGCTTAACTCCTGCTCGTCCTCGAGTAGGTAAGTGATAACAAAAGAATAATTTTTGAGGTGACATGCACCTACACAATCTTGATCATATATGTAAGCATTGGTGAGCTGGGATCAATAGAACTTAAAACATGGGCATGAAGATATAATCTTGACAATAAGAACTTAGCAACCATGTTGTAAACATGCAAATGAACACAAACAAACGATCATGATAATGAAACAATGAAAGTCAAACGTGTGTTCAAATCATAAGGAAAAACATACAAAAGGTTTTCAGCTTGTCCTTCAAAGAGAGCAAAACATAAATGCATAGGACACCTTCAAGTTTAAGAGGGCGACTAGATACAAATAATTTAAGAACAAGTGAAACCAACAATATGAATCAATCAATGAACTTTGGGACAATGCATATCACACTAAGAATGACAACTATGCTCTCTTAATGGTGCATAAAGAAAGAAGGTGGTGACTCAACATAAAAGTAAAAGAAAGGCCCTTCGCAGAGGGAAGCAGTGATTGCAAGTTTTATAACCTTCAAAAATTATGGTACTTACCGGCTTTGAGCTCTCATTGCCCCCATCATAAGCATCTTGAATGGTTAAAGTTAATGCGAGAACAATTATGATGCATATGCTTGACAAATCATAAGTTGAAAACCTCGTGCCCCGTGAATACGAGTACCCAAACCTCATGCTACTTTACTTAGAGTCCCAAGCAAGGCTCTTGTCATTGTAAGTATATGCATATCATTGAGAACTGCCAATGGGGTACCTCCGTGCCCGATGACATGGAACAAGCCCACACCCAAATGACAGGACAAGCAGACAATGAACACCTCGACATCTCTTTTATTTGCTATATTGTTTAGCTTTTTATTATGAGATGCGTCGTCGAATGTTCACCATGGGTATGCTGCAAATTTCCACCATGAATTATGCATGGCTTAGATTGGCGGCCCGGCGTTTCCCTAACACATATACAAACACCATGATCCCCACAAGATTCCCAATTCATTTCACACCGCGGGCATCCATAAACAAAAGATCACGATATCAACTCAAATAAGAAGTGCAATGTTGAAAGCTTGCCCCATGACAGCATGGCTGGGCTAGAATCCAACTTACAACTTGCAAGCATAACAACTCAACATAAGAGACCACAATGTCAAATTTTTAAGAACAGGAAAAAGTAAAGTGTGCCTTCCGGTTCGTGAGAGCTTTACTAACCGAGTTTCGCATAACACTAGTAAGAGTTTAATTTGAAGAGAAAATAAAAGCAAGTCAAATTTACTTGGAATAGCAAATTGCTAGTAGGTATGTATAGTGGACACAATGGAAAACTTTGGCTTTTAGGAGTTGGATGCACGAGTAGAGCTCATACTCAGTACAAGGTGAGGGCTAGCAAAAGACTGGGAGCGACCAACTAAGAGAGCAGTAATGGCCATAATCATGCAAAGCGACAAAGCGACATTAAAAGAAGCATAAGATGGCATCAAAAGTCAAAAACTAAATGATCATGAAGGCTATTGGCAACTTTGTAAGAGTCTAACATGTGTGAGCATGCGCCAAGTCAACCCAAATAAAGCATCAAGGAGAAAACCAAAACAATGCTTCCATACAATAAAAACAACGCATGATTTTTTTTCAAAGGCTCATTAAGCAATCTCAGTTATTTGAGACAAGTCATGCTACAGAAAAACCACTAAGCATACTATCAAAAAGACATCAAGCATGACATGAAAAAGCCTAAGCCGCAGTCTACACAAGCTCCTTCTTGTACCACTATTTTGCACAAAGCTTTTTCTCTTTTCCAACACCATTTGAAATTTTTATAAACACCTCTTTTGATGAAAACCAATGAAGATCAGAGGCAAAAATACACCTTGATGAAAAAGATATGACAAGATCTGAACGTAAATCAAGGTGAAAACGAAAACCAAAAGCAGTAGCAGAAAAAGTAGAACGCATCGATGAACGATAAGAGTGAAAAACTGAGCGTTCTTTGCAAATGAAAACAAGCAACTTCTCCAAAAGAAATTTGTTGGGGTCCAATCATTTATTGCAGCAAACAAACAAACTAAACAGCTAAGAAAACTAAAACAACTGACGCTCCAAGAAAAACACATAATGCATGAAGCAATAAAAATATAGTGTTTTGAAAGGTGACTTGATTTTTGCCGATGAAGAAGGGGTGCCTCGGGGGCATCCCCAAGCTTTGACGCTTATACCTCTTGGATATTTCTTGGGGTGATGCATGGGCATCCCCAAGCTTGAGCTTTTGTCCATTCTTCAACTCATCTCATCATTCTCCAATCCCTACACTTGAAAACTTCCTTCATACAAAACTAAACACAATTCTATTAGCAACATTAGTGTAAGCATAACATATAATCAATCCTCTATTTGCTTCAGGTTTCAACTCAAAACCACCACATATATAGCAAATACTACTGTAGCAACCTCCCTAAAAGTTCCGTGATCAAAAGAACTCAAAAGAAAGCGATAAAGTGGCAAACACAAATATTGGCAGAAATCTGTCAAAACTGAACAGCTGACAAAGGTCGAATTTTTGAGGGATTTTTTGTAGCTCAAATCAAAAAGTGTTCAACTAAGAAAAGTTTGGATATAACCTGGGGCATATGCACAAGAAATCGCAGGTCCAAAAGATAAACAGAGAATTTTCACAAATTTTTACGGTGCAGCACCGAAAACAGTTTCAGGACAGCAACATCCCCAAATCTTTACCTCACTCAAATTAGAGGCTTCTCTTGGCACAAAAACGAAATAAACAAGATAAGGAGCGGTCATTACAGTAGTAATGACTTCCAAGACTCAAATAAAAGAAAAAGTACTGAAAAGAAAACATTGGGTTATCTCCCAAGAGTGCTTTTCTTTAACGCCTTTGAGCTAGGCGCAAAAAATTACGAATCAAGTACCTTCAGAAGAAGCATTAAGATCAACAGAAGAGGTCTTGTCAATAAGGCATTGTATTTCATCCACATAAGTTTTTAAAGACCCTTTGTGATCATGCTTTGGTACACTATTCTCATCAAAAATATTTTCAGGACAAATCCAGGCAAAATTATTTTCGAAAGCATCATTCAATCCCACAAGCTTGCAGGGTATAGGTATTTCGGTGCCCTCATCATGAGTATCAATAACCTTTTAAGGTGAACCGAGTTTATTAAAACGTTTAAGAACTTTCCTAGCTTCAACAACGACATCCTTAAATTCTAGGCGCAAAGTTTCCAAGATAAAAGCCTTCTTTTCGGGATCCTCAATTTCATGAAGCTTAAGGAACATATATTGCATAAAAGGATTAAGACTAGAAAACCTAGTTTCCAACATGTCAATTAATATAACAGAAGCAACTTCAATACTAGGAGCAAGCTCAACCCAAGACTTTTCCTCATCTTCCTCATGCATACTAATGTGATTAAAGAACTCCTGAATGTTACTTTTGCCAATAATCGAACCACTACCTACTGAGAGGTCCTCCAGAACAAACTTAGGGAACATCATGATAACTAAAGTAAAGAAATAACAACTACCAAGGATTCTAATTTTTTTGGGTTTTTTGATATAAAAGTAATGCAGGTAAAATAAAATAAAGTAAAGCAAAACAAATAACAAAGTAAAGAATGTGTGTGCGAAGAACTCCCCTCGCAGAAGTCTTCTCTCTTCCCCGGCAACGGCGCCAGAAAAGTAGCTGATGCCTCTGATGGCAACCAGGCTGTCCTTGTGCGTGGTGAATAACCAGCCCGTTGGGAACCCCAAGAGGAAGGTATGATGAGTGCAGCAGCAAGTTTTCCCTCAGTTTAAGAAACCAAGGTTTATCGAACAGGAGAAGAGAGACAATGACGACTGAAGGTGTTGTGGAACCTGCACACACACAAACAAATACTTTGTTCCCAACTTGCGATGAGGTTGTCAATCTCACCGGTTTGCTTGAAACAAAGGTTATGAGTGTATCGAGTGGAAAACAATATAGTATGCGAGTAAAGTAAACAGTACGAGAAAAGTAAACAGGTGATAGCAATATGATGGAAATAGGACCGGGGTCCACAGTTCACTAGTGGTGTCTCTCCATAGATAAAATAGCACATGCTGGGTAAACAAATTACAGTTGGGCAATTGATAGAATAAAGATAACGTGATATGTCAATAAGATCACTATGAGATTTACTCTGGGCATTACAACAAAATACATAGACCGCCATCCAACTGCATCTATGACTAATAATCCACTTGTGGTGAATCAATCCGAGAACTCCACAAGTATTAAGTTGCGAACAACAGATAATTGCATTAAGCAAAGTGTGTAATGTAAACAAAGCATATGCCCTTGAGCATATGAATGTTGTTTTCTCCCTAGTAGCAACAGCACATCTACCACCTTAGAGGTTTCTGTCACTCCCCCAGGTGAAATAGAGGCATGAACCCACTATCGAGCATAAATACCCCCTCTTGGAGTCACTAGCAACTACTCAGCCAAGATAGCTACTAACAACGGAGAGCATGCAAGATCATAAACAACATAGAGATAACAAAAGATAATATTCAGTATAGCAACTTAATCATAAACACCAATATTCATCGGATCCCAACAAACCAAACATGTAGAATTACATAACGGTGATCTCAATCATGTATGGCAGCTCATGAGATCTAAACATGAAGCACATAGTGGAGAAGACAACCATCTAGCTACTGCTATGGACCCATAGTCCAAGGAAGACTACTCACTCATCGCTCCGGAGGCAAGCATGGCGATGAAGAAGACCTCCGGTGGCGATTCCCCTCTCCGGCAGGGTGCCGGGAAGAGCTTCTGGACCCTCCCGATCTTCGGGTCGACGGCGGCGGCGGATCGCGATGTATTCTGGAAAACTGATCGAGCACTTAGGTTTTTCTCGTCGGGGGGTCTTTATAGGCGAAGGCTCGATGTCAGAGGAGGGGCCAGGCGCCCTCACACGGGGGTGGCGCGGGCCAGGGGCTGGCCACGCCGCCCCTGTGTGTGGGGCCCTGGTGGCCCCCCTCCTACTCCTCTTCGGATCTCTAGAAGCTTCCGGGTAAAATAAGACTTCAGGAACTTGTTTCGTCCAATTCTGAGAATATTTCCTGTGTATCACTTCTGAAACACAAAAACAGCAGAAAACAGGAAACTGGCACTGTGGCACTTGTTAATAGGTTAGTTCCGGAAAATGCATAAAAATGCCACTAAGTGTAACGAAACAATAGGCAAATGGTGTAAAACAAGCATGGAGCATAAAAAATTATAGATACGTTTGAGACGTATCAACCACCAACAACATCGCGGAGTATGAAGCGCTACTGCACGGGCTACGCGTTGCAAAGGAGATCGGCGTACTCCACATTATGTGTTGCGGAGATTCTGACCTTGTCGCCCAGCAGGTGGCTGGCATGTACAAAGCTAGGAACAAAGTTATGGCGGCTTACAGAGATGAAGTGGATGAGATGGCCAAAAGTTTCCTCAGCTACGACATAAAGCACGTACAACGAGAAGATAACATGGCGGCCGATACCATGTCTAAGCTAGGGTCTAGCCGCAAGGCAGTCCCGCCAGACATATTCCTTGAGCATCAGCACGTACCATCAGTCAAGATGGTGGATCCAGAAAATCCGGAACTGGCAAGCTCCCCCGTTATGGCAGTTTTGCCTAGCAACCCGCCATGGGCTGAGCCCTACCTGGAGTATCTGATGAACAAGAAACTACCCGAGGATGAAGTCCAGAAGAGACAAATCGAGCGTAGAGCAAAAGCGTACACCATCATAGATGGCCAGCTCTACAAGCGAAGCACCTCGGGAGTCTTTATGAAGTGCATATCCCAAGTGGACGGAATCGAAATACTAAGGGAAATCCACGAGGGTGAATGTGGGCATCATGCCGCCGCCAGATCCCTAGTAACTAAAGCATTCCGCCATGAATTTTACTGGCCAACAGCCAAGGTAGATGCAGACCGTATCGTGGTGCTCTGCCAAGGTTGCCAGATGTACTCTAAGCAAACCCACATGCCCGCCATAGCACTGCATACAATCCCTATAACCTGGCCTTTTGCGGTCTGGGGGCTGGACATGGTGGGTCTGCTAAAAACAGCACCTTCGGGATTTACGCACCTCCTGGTAGCGGTAGACAAATTCATGAAGTGGGTGGAAGCTAAGCCCATCAGAAAGCTTGATGGCAAAACCGCCCTAAAGTTCGTCAAGGACATTGTGGTCAGATTCGGCATCCCACATAGCATCATCACCGACAATGGCACTAACTTGTCTCAGGGAGAAGTTGAAGAATACTGCCATCACAATGGAATCTGCCTTGACCTGGCATCTGTGGCACATCCACAGTCCAATGGCCAATTTGAACGGACCAATGGACTAATCATGTCAGGGATCAAGCCACGCCTAGAAGCACCGCTACATAGAGCAGCTGTAGCCTGGGTAGAAGAGTTGCCATCTGTGCTGTGGAGTCTACGGACCACGCCAAATAGATCAACTGGCCTCACCCCTTTCTTCTTAGTCTATGGATCAGAGGCAATCTTGCCAAGTGATGTCCAGTACGATTCCCCAAGAGTCGAGGCCTATGAGGAGGAAGATACAGAAGCGTCCAGACAACTATCCGTGGACCTGCTAGAAGAAGAACGAGACCTAGCAGCCCAGAAATCCGCCATCTACCAGTAGAATCTCCGCCGCCGAGTTTGCAAATGCTCGTTCAAAGAGGGGGACCTGGTGCTACGCCTCAAGCAGCAGAAGTCCCACAAGCTATCCCTGCCTTGGGAAGGACCCTTCGTCTTTAGCAAAGCTCTACTGAATGGTTCCTACTACCTTGTTGATATTTGCGAGCTAGATAAGCGACCCAGTAAGAAGCGCAAACGAAGAGACCTGACGATATCTACGACGAAACAGATCGCCCGTGGAACATCGCACAGCTACGTCCTTTCTACACTTAGCACTTACCTTGGCTTTGTAATAGGCACCTCTATATGATCAATGAAATAAAGCATTTGGTTCACTCTTGATTTTTTCTGAGTCTTCTACCTCCTTTATTATTCATTTAGATCGTATGGAACCTTTGCGCAATTGTGCTTTGCACTTGCATCTTTTAAAAATCCGCCATAGCGGTCCGCGTAGCATATTTATGTTTTGATCTCCATCTGACATTCTTTGTGTGGATTCCTGAGTAGTGACTTTTTGACGATCTTAGCCGCTATCTGCTAAGGGTTTTGGACGGTTGCTATTAAGTATCGTCACCCTAGCGGATTGTTCGTGCGAAGATTTCACCATCTCACGAAAAGTCAAGCACAAAGAGCCGGATGGCGGATCGCATAATCCTACGCGAGGAAATTTTTCAAAGTGTTGTTTTTTGAGCATGTCAAAGTGCTGCAAGTTGCATAAAAATAGGCCTGGCAGTTTTTTCGCACATAAACCACTAAATAAAAACTGTGCCACAAGTTCAAAAGCATTTACTGATCCGCCACAAGCAGATCAAGCACTATGCAGAGCATACACGCAGTTTAATAGTTTAACTTACAGACCCACTCAGGGGCTGAATTGATGCAATTATTTTCTTCTTGCCACATTGTAGGGTATAGCTTAAATGGCTGGCGGAACTCCAGAGGACACTTCATTACCGCCATCAGCACCAGCAGTGGCTGTAGAGACCGACGCTGAAGCTTGGCTCGGAGACCCCGACAGATCGTATGCCTCATAGTATACGTTCAGCTGAGTGCCCAGGGCACACAACTGATCATATCCCAGCACACTCTGCCAGATGGCGGCCTCGTCCACCGGCGCTCCGTCCTCGCCACTCTCTGGGATGCCGGAGGTGATCAAGTCCAGGTCCAGCTCGGGATAGTGGGCCTTCACCAAAGTTAAGGCAGTTCTGGCACCACCCCGAGCGGAAGACTACTTCCAGTCCGCCACTAGCCCAGGCACGAGCAGCAGCTTCTTGGTGAGCCCTATGGCGGAGAGGCTAGCGGAGCTCGCTATCTGAAGACTCCCGCACGCCTGACAGCTAGCGTTGAGAAGGCCATCCAGCTCCTTCTTCGCTGCGTCACTGGCCATGCGCAAGCCTGCGGCAGAATCCACCTCGCCTTGCTCCAGGGTCGCTGCATAGCGGAAGCGAACAAGGCGTCACATATGGCGTAACACATTATTACAAACTTTACAATATGGAGAGCCATTGATACCTAGCAGGGTCTTCTGGAAATGATCGAGGAGCTCGTTAAAGCCATCTCGCTGATTTTCAAATTCGGCGGCGGCTCTACGGAGATCCTCTACCTCCTTATGCTTCTGCAGGTTCTGGCGTTCCTGGTCCTTCAGCTTCTCTTCAAGGAGGGTATTCGAGGCCAATGATTTTTGGAGCTGCTGATGCAACCCCTCCATCGCAATAGCGTGGCCCTTTTCCACCCCCTCAAGTGTGGACTTAAGCTTGGCAGCATCTGCATGGCAGAAATATAAGCACAGTATCGATCGGATAGCATAAAGGTACTTAAACTTGTCCAAGACAAAAGAAAATTACCGCTATTCTCGAGCTGCTGCTGCAAGTCCGCCACCAGAGTGCTCTTTTCCGCCAGCTCCTTCTCCTGCGAGCTGACGACCTGGACCAGGTCCTCCACAACTGTCTTGTAATTCTGGCAAAAGGATATGATGTGTTAGTCACCCTTAGAGCTTTATGCCGGACAGTCATCCGCCATAATGCTCGGAAGCTACTCATAATGATTTTTTAGTCTTTTAGAGCTTTATGCTAGACAATTATCAGCCATAACGCCTGGGGGCTACTCAGTGTAAATTTTAAGTTCTCTAAAGAGTACCGTACAATATGATGACGCTCGGGGGCTATACTATGCAAAAGTTTAAAGTGGTTCTCTTAGAGCACCGTAGCGGATCACCTATGAAAATCCGCCATGGCGCTCGGGGGCTACTGGGAGTACATACCTCTTTCACAATGCTGGTTCTCTGAACAAACGATGACATGGCGGCTGACACATGGTTACTGGCCTCCTCCTGCAGGTGGTCAAGGCGGAAAAGAGCATATGTTTTCTTTTTCCATCTTGAGGCCTTCCCAGCTCCTGCGCACATCTTGACCACCTTCCCGCTAAAGCTTACTTTCTTTGCGCTTCTAGCAGGATGGGTGGAGGGCCTAGCATCCTTTGCCGAGGCACCCGCCATCTTGCTAGCCCTTTGGGCAGAAGTGGAAGGTCCAGTTGGGGTACCGTTGCTGCGGGCCTATCTGCCACATTCTCCTCTTCCGCCATCTTCTGTCCTTTTGGAGATGAGGATGTTTCGTCCTCATCATCGGTGAGTTCCTTCGTCCGGGGATAACGGACTAGACGGCTCAGCTCGGAAGGCGGAAGGGAGGAAAGCTGCAGAAAGATGCAAGTTATTCAAGAAAAATAATAGTTCTGGCAGAACAGGAAGGCACTCACCTCTGGACAGTTGCCGTTCTCATACATGGGGATCTTTAGCTTTAATGGCTCATCTCATCCCACCCTGATAATGTTGCGGATTCGATGCTCGATCTCTTCAGCGGATAGTTCCTCCTTGGAATAACGTTGAGGGTCGTCGATTCCGCTATATTCACACATCAGAGATGGGCGATATTGAAGAGGCTGAATCCGCCGTGAGATCCAGCAGTGGATGGTGTCTGCACCTGTCAGTCCAGAAAACACAAGTTTGGAAATCTGTCGTGAGCATAGTTGGCATTCGTCGTCCATGGTAAAGTCGTCCATAACGCCCTAGCTATCCTGCTCCTCGGCGGGACCATCAACAAAAGACCGCAAGCCATACTTCCTTTCAGGAGGGGCCTGGTCAGCCTGATAGAAGAAAGATCCCCACCATCCCTTTGCAGAATCATGCGGGGTAATATAAGGGTATGATTTCCCGCTCCGGGGAACAAATGAGACTGATCCGCAGTTGCGAGGGTCTCCATTCGCATCCCGGTTATGGCAGATGTTAAAATATAAGCGGAATAAGTCTTCGCGCGGATTGATACCCAGATATCCTTCGCACAGCGCGACGAATCCCGCTATGATTGTGAAGCTATTTGGTGCAATATGGTGTAGCTGTAACCTGTAATACCGGAGTACGCCCTTCAAGAAGTAGGATGGCGAAAGGCTGAAGCCTTGGTCGATGTGAGACTTCACCATCACGATCTCTCCATCGGAAGGGGCTGGCATTGCTGCACCAGGATCTACCCGCCATCTGGAAATCTCCTTGGCCGCTATCCGTCCCTCCTGCTCCAAGGAAGATAGAGACCCCTCATCTAGGTTGCAGGGATCCCAGCTATCACCCGAAGTTTCGGGTATGGCGGATTCTACATCAGATGACCTTGCTGAGCTTTCAGCAGCTTCAGACTTTGGGGCCTGACGAGGCAATTCTGATTCCATGGCGGCTAGAGGCGTA
Source organism: Dactylis glomerata (assembly GCA_007115705.1). Classification (NCBI taxonomy): domain Eukaryota; kingdom Viridiplantae; phylum Streptophyta; class Magnoliopsida; order Poales; family Poaceae; genus Dactylis; species Dactylis glomerata. The sequence continues at coordinate 1,593,538 of QXEO01000631.1, forward strand.
GCGGAAATGATCTCCAAGATCTCGAGCGAGGAAGAGGACGACGATGCCAGTTTGTGGCGAGAAAAGCCACCGGCGGCGAAGAAATCCTGCGGCGGCTCGTCGGAGATCGCGGAGCTCTCGCGGAGGCGCTGAGGGGAGAGAAGGTGTGAGGGATGAATGAGGTGTGAACCAGCCGGGGGTGAGAGGCTGGGGTATATATAGACCCCAGACCTCAAGATTCGTGCCCGCCATCAGAACCGCTCATCTTGATCACGGAAACCCTAATCCAGCGACACGTGTCCAAGGGTAAAACAGTAACTTTAGTTAAAGAGTGTGTGCGCTGTGAATCTTGCCCTAGAAGGAACTACGTGCCGATATTTATGGCGGATTTCTATGGTATGATTTAACAGATCCCGGAAATCTCGCTAAGTTAAAACTACGTCGCGTGATCCGCTATTTATGGCGGATCGATAGATGAAGAAAGAGGAACATCAAGAACCGCCATCCAGACGCAAGGAAGAAGACAAGCTATGGCGGATGGACTTCACCAAAAACAAGGCATGGCAGATGGAGATGGCGATCTTGAAGTTCCCTGGGGGCTACTGTTGGGGATATACCAAATGGGTGTACCAGCAACGTAGTCCTAAGCCAGCAAGCCAGGGTGGCCCATCAGGGTGGTATGGCCAATTGCCTACCGGGCGGCCCAGTTGCTGAGGAAATCATGGCGGTACTGGATGCAGGAGCTTATGGCGGATCTGAAGATAGGCCCATGGCGGGTTGCCTTGTATTGCACGCATAGGACTTAGTCTAGGACTCCAAGTTGTATCCGCTCTGGTACCATCGTGTTGCCCACGCCAGGCGCCTTTATAAGCCGGCGTGGAGAAGCCCTTGGGGCACAGCTTAGACATACGGCCAATCGCATAGCGAAACAGCCAACCTCATCATTGTAACCGAGCACTTGTTGCCATATAGTGAATTATAGCAGCACGTAGGGTCTCGCCACCGTTGCGAGATCTGAAGCTGGGTAAACTCGTGCAACCACCGTCCTGGATCGCTCCGCCGTGTTCACCCCCTTCCACAAACCGCCATACACCTACCCCTATGGCAAATCTGTTGACGAAACCACGATAGCTATCATCCTAGAAATGAAGAAAAATATAAACCCTAATTCTTGTATTTTATCTTAGATTCAGTCCTATAAATTTATCTATTTTCTTCCTAATTCCTCTCAAATTAATGTTCTTGATGATCCTATCTTGCCAGATCCAGTTGGGATCCTGACAAAGTGGTATCAGAGCAATCGATTCTTCGACCAAAATTTTTCTCCCGGTGGCTTCTCTTCTTCTTCCGCGTCGCAGCAATTCCCACCCTCCCTCTCAAATCGGCCACCAACGGGTCCGGATTTGCATCCATGGCGACGCCCAACCCCTTCTTCTTCCCCACCACCACACCCGCGTATGTGTCCGCCACCGCCTACCCAGCACCCCCGTTGGGCTTTGAACCACCAGCGTACAGCGACCACATCTGCCCCTCCGCCGCCACCTACTCGACCTCCCATTTCCCCTTCTTCAGCACCCCGCCCGCTTTTCCCTACGCCGCCACCTACCCCTACCAGCCTCCCGCCTCAGCATATGCACCCGCATCAGGCTTCTCCCAAAATTGGCCAATTTGGCCACCTCCGTCTCCAGACCCGACTCCATCCACCGCCCCATCCACCACCACTTCCTCTCCTCACAATTTTTCAGTTGAATCGGGCAAGTATTTTCCCCAACTCACCCCTCAGATTCCAGGCGAGAGAAATTGCAGACCAGAGCCTCTTTGCCGATATGACAAGCGATGGCGCACCCACTGGACGTATGGTGATGGCCCAACCTTGCGCCGGCTCGTCCGCCTCTAGGATGCAGCCAGACCTCACACCGCTGCTCAAGCTCACCAACAATGACAGGCCCATCCCCACGGAGATGGAGCTCGTGCTCACGGCCCCAACTGCTCAGCAGAACATCATGTCCACGGTGTCCAACACAAGCCTTTTTCCTGGTTCGTATTTGTTTGGAACAATCTCGCCAGCAAACTCTCTAAGCTTGGCTGTTCCTACAATGATGAGTGCTTCAACTATGCCAACAGCTCCTGCGTGTGTTGCTCCCAAGGTGTTTGGTGAAATGACAACACCATTATCTGGGCAGGGAACACATGATATAGCTCGTAACTTTTATTCCGGGCATCACAAACTGATTCAGGGATCATGTCTGAGTAACCTTAGTGAGCAGAATCTTGCTAAAATGCCCTAATCTTATGGTTTCCATAATCTCAATCGCCACAGTTTCCTTCGAGCAGATGGAACCGAGCATAGTTATTTTACTCTGCCGGTGGATTATCCCCTAGAGCGAGCTATTCCTGAGCCATTCGCTGTCTATGATGATGAGTCAGATAGCTGCTCAACTGACTATGTTCATGTGTTCACTGGTACTCCCGAGCAGCTGACAGATGATGAAAAGCAACATGAAAATTGTCAGGCTTTGAAGTACTACCGCAAGCCAATATTCAGTCCTAAGAGACCTACTTTTGGTTCTGTTGGTGTATTCAGTTTGACAGATCAGAAGAAACCTGATAGTGAACTAGCTGTTGTGTGTGTCAGCAAGGCGTTGGATAATGCATTCAGTGAAGATGTTATGTCTACACATGTTTCATATGTACTTGTCGAAGTGTCAATCAAGTGCAGCGTGAGGAACAATGAAACAAACCTTCATTCATCGCCTGACTATGTACTGTGTGGTAACCATAGGAAGGCACCACATGGAAACAACCAAAGGGAGAACATGCCGATGACTAAAGCAGGAAGAGAAGTCTCGGATCCAGGAGCTATAACATTCCCTGTCCTGTTTCTGACTCCTGCTGGTGTTAAAAAATTGCAGTACATAGATGTTCACAAGTCTGTGATGATACGGATACTTGTTGTGCAGTTCGGTTCAAAAAGGGCACCCAATTTTGAATCTGCTATCATGTGTTGCTATGCTTTTGGTCTACCTTGGACATAAGTAAATCTACATCAGCTAAGAGACCAACCATTGAAGGTGTCGGTACCTCGTGAGAGAATTCTGAGTTCAACACGAACCAGAGATATAGTAGGTTTTCTTTAGACCTCAATACTGCCCAGCAGTGGTATTTTTATACTCAATGACGTGCTAGCAGTGAGAATAGAATTGTGGTAACCAAATATTGTGTCCCACGACAGTGCTATTGGAGAGCTTCCAAGTTGATAAATCATGGAATTAAATTTTTATGTGATTCTGGCATTTTGAATCAAATAGATATGATTCTAGAACTCTCAACAAGTTGTAGGGAAAGTACAGAGAATCGCTTGGCTGATCAGGACCTCATGTCAATTGCTTGGTTGATCAGGGCGTCTTATGTATGGGACCCTGGTACAATATTGTGGTACACATCTCCATGGCTGCTGTTGTTCACAGTAAATGACAATTTGTATGCTTATTGCTTGGCTGTAAGGTACTCCAATGGCAGGTCCATTCATTACAATGAGAAGTTAATGTGGTACTTCATGGTCAGTTCAGTCTTCGAAGAAAAGGTGATGCTCAATGGACTAAGTCTGAGATCCTGGAGCTCCAAATTTCAATCCATGCAATACGATGCTTATTGTCAGAACTGTAGTGCATTGAGTATTCAGTAGTATACACATTAGGGCATACACTTGTATGGAATTCCTCTTTGGCTGATAAATTTTCAAGTTCCCTAACAAGGATGAAAGTTTCTATAGAAACTTGTTTATCCATTACTGAGCAATGGTCTCAAGAACGGAGGAATGTCAGGGTATGTAATATGTGTGTAATATGGGTTACTAGTGGGGTAAGGGCAGAATGGGTATTTCACCCATGTGGTCATCTTGTAGCTGGCTAGGCCTTTATAAGACTAGCGTTGTATCTTGTTGCTATCATCCAAGAAATGAAGAAAAATATAAACCCTAATTCTTGTATTTTATCTTAGATTCAGTCCTAGAAATTTATCTATTTTCTTCCTAATTCCTCTCAAATTACTGTTCTTGATGATCCTATCTTGCCAGATCCAGTTGGGATCCTGACAAAGTGGTATCAGAGCAATCGATTCTCCGACCAAAAAATTTCTCCCGGTGGCTTCTCTTCTTCTTCCGCGTCGCAGCAATTCCCACCCTCCCTCCCAAATTGGCCACCAACGGGTCTGGATTCACATCCATGGCGACGCCCAACCCATTCTTCTTCCCCACCACCACACCCGCGTATGCGTCCGCCGCCGCCGCCTACCCAGCACTCCCGTTGGGCTTCGAACCACCAGTGTACGGCGACCACATCTGTCCCTCCACCGCCACCTACTCCACCTCCCATTTCCCCTTCTTCAGCGCCCCGCCCGCTTTTCCCTACGCCGCCACCTACCCCTACCAGCCTCCCGCCTCAGCGTACCCACCCGCATCAGGATTCTCCCAAAATTGGCCACCTCCGTCTCCAGACCCGACTCCATCCACCGCCCCATCCACCACCACTTCCTCTCCTCACAATTCTTTAGTTGAATCAGGCAAGTATTTTCCCCAACTCGCCCCTCAGATTCCAGCCGAGAGAAATTGCAGACCAGAACCTCTTTGCCGATATGACAAGCGATGGCGCACCCACTGTCCGTATGGTGATGGCCCAACCTTGCGCCGGCTCGTTCGCCTCTAGGATGCAGCCAGACCTCACGCCGCTGCTTAAGCTCACCAACAATGACAGGCCCATCCTCACAGAGATGGAGCCCATGCTCACGGCCCCAACCGCTCAGCAGAACATCATGTCCACGGTGTCCAACACAATCCTTTTTCCTGGTTCGTATTTGTTTGGAACAATCTCGCCAGCAAACTCTCTAAGCTTGGTTGTTCCTACAACGACGAGTGCTTCAACTATGCCAACAGCTCCTGCGTGTGTTGCTCCCAAGGTGTTTGGTGAAATGCCAACACCATTATCTAGGCAGGGAACACATGATATAGCTCGTAACTTTTGTTCCGAGCATCACAAACTGATTCAGGGATCATGTCTGAGTAACCTTAGTGAGCAGAATCTTGCTGAAATGCCCCAATCTTATGGTTTCCATAATCTCAATCGCCGCAGTTTCCTTCGAGCAGATGGAACCGAGCATAGTTATTTTACTCTACCTGTGGATTATCCCCTAGAGCGAGCTGTTCCTAAGCCGTTCGTTGTCTATGATGATGAGTCAGATAGCTGCTCAACTGATTATGTTCATGTGTTCACTGGTACTCCCGAGCAGCTGACAGATGATGAAGAGCAACATGAAAATTGTCAGGCTTTGAAGTACTACTGCAAGCCAATATTCAGTCCTGAGAGACCTACTTTTGGTTCTGTTGGTGTATTCAGTTTGACAGATCAGAAGAAACCTGATAGTGAACTAGCTGTTGTGTGTGTCAGCAAGGCATTGGATAATGCATTCAGTGAAGATGTTATGTCTACACATGTTTCATATGTACTTGTCGAAGTGTCAATCAAGTGCAGCGTGAGGAATAATGAAACAGACCTTCAGTCATCGCCTGACTATGTACTGTGTGGTAACCATAGGAAGGCACCACATGGAAACAACCAAAGGGAGAACATGCCGATGACTAAAGCAGGAAGAGAAGTCTCGGATCCAGGAGCTATAACATTCCCTGTCCTGTTTCTGACTCCTGCTGGTGTTAAAAAATTGCAGTACATAGATGTTCACAAGTCTGTGATGATATAGATACTTGTTGTGCAGTTCGGTTCAAAAAGGGCACCCAATTTTGAATCTGCTATCATGTGTTCCTATGCTTTTGGTCTACCTTGGACAGAAGTAAATCTACATCAGCTAAGAGACCAACCATTGAAGGTGTCGGTACCTCGTGAGAGAATTCTGAGTTCAACACAAACCAGAGATATAGTAGGTTTTCTTTAGACCTCAATACTGCCCAGCAGTGGTATTTTTATACTCAATGACGTGCTAGCAGTGAGAATAGAATTGTGGTAACCAAATATTGTGTCCCACGACAGTGCTATTAGAGAGCTTCCAAGTTGATAAATCATGGAATTCAATTTTTATGTGATCCTGGCATTTTGAATCAAATAGATATGATGCTAGAACTCTCAACAAGTTGTAGGGAAAGTACAGAGAATCGCTTGGCTGATCAGGACCTCATGTCAATTGCTTGGTTGATCAGGGCGTCTTATGTATGGGACCCTGGTACAATATTGTGGTACACATCTCCATGGCTGCTGTTGTTCACAGTAAATGACAATTTGTATGCTTATTGCTTGGCTGTAAGGTACTCCAATGGCAGGTCCATTCATTACAATGAGAAGTTAATGTGGTACTTCATGGTCAGTTCAGTCTTCGAAGAAAAGGTGATGCTCAATGGACTAAGTCTGAGATCCTGGAGCTCCAAATTTCAATCCATGCAATACGATGCTTATTGTCAGAACTGCAGTGCATTGAGTATTCAGTAGTATACACATTAGGGCATACACTTGTATGGAATTCCTCTTTGGCTGATAAATTTTCAAGTTCCCTAACAAGGATGAAAGTTTCTGTAGAAACTTGTTTATCCATTACTGAGCAATGGTGTCAAGAAGGGAGGAATGTCAGGGTATGTAATATGTGTGTAATATGGGTTACTAGTGGGGTAAGGGCAGAATGGGTATTTCACCCATGTGGTCATCTTGTAGCTGGCTAGGCCTTTATAAGACTAGCGTTGTATCTTGTTGCTATCATCCAAGAAATGAAGAAAAATATAAACCCTAATTCTTGTATTTTATCTTAGATTCAGTCCTAGAAATTTATCTATTTTCTTCCTAATTCCTCTCAAATTACTGTTCTTGATGATCCTATCTTGCCAGATCCAGTTGGGATCCTGACAAAGTGGTATCAGAGCAATAGATTCTCCGACCAAAAAAATTCTCCCGGCGGCTTCTCTTCTTCTTCCGCGTCGCAGCAATTCCCACCCTCCCTCCCAAATCGGCCATCAACGAGTCTGGATTCGCATCCATGGCGACGCCCAACCCATTCTTCTTCCCCACCACCACACCCGCGTATGCGTCCGCCGCCGCCGCCTACCCAGCACTCCCGTTGGGCTTCGAACCACCAGCGTACGGCGACCACATCTGTCCCTCCACCGCCACCTACTCCACCTCCCATTTCCCCTTCTTCAGCGCCCCGCCCGCTTTTCCCTACGCCGCCACCTACCCCTACCAGCCTCCCGCCTCAGCGTACCCACCCGCATCAGGCTTCTCCCAAAATTGGCCACCTCTGTCTCCAGACCCGACTCCATCCACCGCCCCATCCACCACCACTTCCTCTCCTCACAATTTTTTAGATGAATCAGGCAAGTATTTTCCCCAACTCGCCCCTCAGATTCCAGCCGAGAGAAATTGCAGACCAGAACCTCTTTGCCGATATGACAAGCGATGGCGCACCCACTGGCCGTATGGTGATGGCCCAACCTTGCGCCGGCTCGTTCGCCTCTAGGATGCAGCCAGACCTCACGCCGCTGCTCAAGCTCACCAACAATGACATGCCCATCCTCACGGAGATGGAGCCCGTGCTCACGGCCCCAACCGCTCAGCAGAACATCATGTCCACGGTGTCCAACACAAGCCTTTTTCCTGGTTCGTATTTGTTTGGAACAATCTCGCCAGCAAACTCTCTAAGCTTGGCTGTTCCTACAACGACGAGTGCTTCAACTATGCCAACAGCTCCTGCGTGTGTTGCTCCCAAGGTGTTTGGTGAAATGCCAACACCATTATCTAGGCAGGGAACACATGATATAGCTCGTAACTTTTGTTCCGGGCATCACAAACTGATTCAGGGATCATGTCTGAGTAACCTTAGTGAGCAGAATCTTGCTGAAATGCCCCAATCTTATGGTTTCCATAATCTCAATCGCCGCAGTTTCCTTCGAGCAGATGGAACCAAGCATAGTTATTTTACTCTGCCTGTGGATTATCCCCTAGAGCGAGCTGTTCCTGAGCCGTTCGATGTCTATGATGATGAGTCAGATAGCTGCTCAACTGATTATGTTCATGTGTTCACTGGTACTCCCGAGCAGCTGACAGATGATGAAGAGCAACATGAAAATTGTCAGGGTTTGAAGTACTACCGCAAGCCAATATTCAGTCCTAAGAGACCTACTTTTTGTTCTGTTGGTGTATTCAGTTTGACAGATCAGAAGAAACCTGATAGTGAACTAGCTGTTGTGTGTGTCAGCAAGGCATTGGATAATGCATTCAGTGAAGATGTTATGTCTACACATGTTTCATATGTACTTGTCGAAGTGTCAATCAAGTGCAGCGTGAGGAACAATGAAACAGACCTTCATCCATCGCCTGACTATGTACTGTGTGGTAACCACAGGAAGGCACCACATGGAAACAACCAAAGGGAGAACATGCCGATGACTAAAGCAGGAAGAGAAGTCTGGGATCCAGGAGCTATAACATTCCCTGTCCTGTTTCTGACTCCTGCTGGTGTTAAAAAATTGCAGTACATAGATGTTCACAAGTTTGTGATGATACAGATACTTGTTGTGCAGTTCGGTTCAAAAAGGGCACCCAATTTTGAATCTGCTATCATGTGTTCCTATGCTTTTGGTCTAGCTTGGACAGAAGTAAATCTACATCAGCTAAGAGACCAACCATTGAAGGTGTCGGTACCTCGTGAGAGAATTCTGAGTTCAACACCAACCAGAGATATAGTAGGTTTTCTTTAGACCTCGATACTGCCCAGCAGTGGTATTTTTATACTCAATGACGTGCTAGCAGTGAGAATAGAATTGTGGTAACCAAATATTATGTCCCACGACAGTGCTATTGGAGAGCTTCCAAGTTGATAAATCACGGAATTCAATTTTTATGTGATCCTGGCATTTTCAATCAAATAGATATGATGCTAGAACTCTCAGCAAGTTGTAGGGAAAGTAGAGAGAATCGCTTGGCTGATCAGGACCTCATGTCAATTGCTTGGTTGAACAGTGCGCCTTATGTATGGGACCCTGGTACAATATTGTGGTACACATCTCCATGGCTGCTGTTGTTCACAGTAAATGACAATTTGTATGCTTATTGCTTCGCTGTAAGGTACTCCAATGGCAGGTCCATTCATTACAATGAGAAGTTAATGTGGTACTTCACGGTCAGTTCAGTCTTCGAAGAAAAGGTGATGCTCAATGGACTAAGTCTGAGATCCTGGAGCTCCAAATTTCAATCCATGCAATACGATGCTTATTGTCAGATCTGTAGTGCATTGAGTATTTAGCAGTATACACATTAGGGCATACACTTGTATGGAATTCCTCTTTGGCTGATAAATTTTCAAGTTCCCTAACAAGGATGAAAGTTTCTGTAGAAACTTGTTTATCCATTACTGAGCAATGGTCTCAAGAAGGGAGGAATGTCAGGGTATGTAATATGTGTGTAATATGGGTTACCAGTGGGGTAAGGGCAGAATCGGTATTTCACCCATGTGGTCATCTTGTAGCTGGCTAGGTCTTTATAAGACTAGCGTTGTATCTTGTTGCTATCATCCAAGAAATGAAGAAAAATATAAACCCTAATTCTTGTATTTTATCTTAGATTCAGTCCTAGAAATTTATCTATTTTCTTCCTAATTCCTCTCAAATTACTGTTCTTGATGATCCTATCTTGCCAGATCCAGATGGGATCCTGACAAAGTGGTATCAGAGCAATCGATTCTCCGACCAAAAATTTTCTCCCACCGGCTTCTCTTCTTCTTCCGTGTCGCAGCAATTCCCACCCTCCCTCCCAAATCGGCCACCAACCCGTCCGGATTCGCATCCATGGCGATGCCCAACCCCTTCTTCTGCCCCACCAGCAAACCCGTGTATGCATCCGCCGCCGCCTACCCTGCACCCCTGTTGGGCTTTGAACCACCAGTGTACGGCGACCACATCTGCCCCTCCGCCGCCACCTACTCCACCTCCCATTTCCCCTTCTTCAGTGCCCCGCCCGCTTTTCCCTACGCCGCCACCTACCCCTACTAGCCTCCCGCCTCAGCGTACGCACCCGCATCAGGCTTCTCCCAAAATTGGCCAACTTGGCCACCTCCGTCTCTAGACCCGACTCCATCCACCGCCCCATCCACCACCACTTCCTCTCCTCACAATTTTTCAGTTGAATCGGGCAAGTATTTTCCCCAACTCACCCCTCAGATTCCAAGCGAGAGAAATTGCAGACCAGAGCCTCTTTGCCGATATGACAAGCGATGGCGCACCCACTGGCCGTATGGTGATCGACCAACCTTGCGCTGGCTCGTCCGCCTCTAGGATGCAGCCAGACCTCACGCCGCTGCTCAAGCTCACCAACAATGACAGGCCCATCCTCACGGAGATGGAGCCCGTGCTCACGGCCCCAACCGCTCAGCAGAACATCATGTCCACGGTGTCCAACACAAGCCTTTTTCCTGGTTCATATTTGTTTGGAACAATCTCGCCAGCAAACTCTCTAAGCTTGGCTGTTCCTACAACGACGAGTGCTTCAACTATGCCAACAGCTTTTGCGTGTGTTGCTCCCAAGGTGTTTGGTGAAATGCCAACACCATTATCTGGGCAGGGAACACGTGATATAGCTCATAACTTTTGTTCCGGGCATCACAAACTGATTCAGGGATCATGTCTGAGTAACCTTAGTGAGCAGAATCTTGCTAAAATGCCCCAATCTTATGGTTTCCATAATCTCAATCGCCACAGTTTCCTTCGAGCAGATGGAACCGAGCATAGTTATTTTACTCTGCCGGCGGATTATCCCCTAGAGCGAGCTGTTCCTGAGCCGTTCGCTGTCTATGATGATGAGTCAGATAGACGCTCAACTGATTATGTTCATGTGTTCACTGGTACTCCCGAGCAGCTGACAGATGATGAAGAGCAACATGAAAATTGTCAGGCTTTGAAGTACTACCGCAAGCCAATATTCAGTCCTGAGAGACCTACTTTTGGTTCTGTTGGTGTATTCAGTTTGACAGATCAGAAGAAACCTGATAGTGAACTAGCTGTTGTGTGTGTCAGCAAGGCGTTGGATAATGCATTCAGTGAAGATGTTATGTCTACACATGTTTCATATGTACTTGTCGAAGTGTCAATCAAGTGCAGCGTGAGGAACAATGAAACAGACCTTCATTCATCGCCTGAGTATGTACTATGTGGTAACCATAGGAAGGCACCACATGGAAACAACCAAAGGGAGAACATGCCAATGACTAAAGCAGGAAGAGAAGTCTGGGATCCAGGAGCTATAACATTCCATGTCCTGTTTCTGACTCCTGCTGGTGTTAAAAAATTGTAGTACACAGATGTTCACAAGTCTGTGATGATACAGATACTTGTTGTGCAGTTCGGTTCAAAAAGGGCACCCAATTTTGAATCTGCTATCATGTGTTCCTATGCTTTTGGTCTAGCTTGGACAGAAGTAAATCTACAGCAGCTAAGAGACCAACCATTGAAGGTGTCGGTACCTCGTGAGAGAATTCTGAGTTCAACACCAACCAGAGATATAGTAGGTTTTCTTTAGACCTCAATACTGCCCAACAGTGGTATTTTTATACTCAATGACGTGCTAGCAATGAGAATAGAATTTGTGGTACCCAAATGTTGTGTCCCACGATAGTGCTATTGGAGAGCATCCAAGTTGATAAATCGTGGAATTCAATTTTTATGTGATCCTAGCATTTTGAATCAAATAGATATGATTCTAGAACTCTCAGCAAGTTGCAGGGAAAGTACAGAGAATCGCTTGGCTGATTAGGACCGCATGTCAATTGCTTGGTTGATCAGTGCGTCTTATGTATGGGACCCTGGTACAATATTGTGGTACACATCTCCATGGCTGGTGTTGTTCACAGTAAATGAAAATTTGTATGCTTATTGCTTGGCTGTAAGGTACTCCAATGGCAGGTCCATTCATTACAATGAGAAGTTAATGTGGTACTTCACGGTCAGTTCAGTCTTTGAAGAAAAGGTGATGCTCAATGGACTAAGTCTGAGATCCTGGAGCTCCAAATTTCAATCCATGCAATACGATGCTTATTGTCAGAACTGCAGTGCATTGAGTATTCAGCAGTATACACATCAGGGCATACACTTGTATGGAATTCCTCTTTGGCTGATAAATTTTCAAGTTCCCTAACAAGGATGAAAGTTTCTGTAGAAACTTGTTTATCCATTACTGAGCAATGGTCTCAAGAAGGGAGAAATGTCAGGGTATGTAATATGTGTGTAATATGGGTTACTAGTGGGGTAAGGGCAGAATGGGTATTTCACCCATGTGGTCATCTTGTAGCTGGCTAGGTCTTTATAAGACTAGCGTTGTATCTTGTTGCTATCATCCAAGAAATGAAGAAAAATATAAACCCTAATTCTTGTATTTTATCTTAGATTCAGTCCAAAAAATTTATCTATTTTCTTCCTAATTCCTCTCAAATTACTGTTCTTGATGATCCTATCTTGCCAGATCCAGTTGGGATCCCGACAGCCCTGTCCCCGCCTAGATTCTTCATATCACACCACAGTGACCCAGGAGAGGAGAAAGAGGGGCACGACCGCCACCGAGGCCGACCGGGTTTCGCCCAACGACGCCCTCTGGCGATGGCGAGGAGGAGAAGGTGGGAAAGGGGAGAAAAGTGGCGGCGGCTAGGGTTCGTCCTGCCGCTCACAGGAGCGGGACAAGGCAAAGCGGTCACCTCCTACTTTCTGTGGCATCCATCGCATTTGCACGTGTCCTTTTCCGAGTTCTTTTCAAGGATCTTTGTAGACGGAGGCCGAAAACGATCCATCAAAATGAAAACCTGGGATTCTCGCAAAATGATTAGCAGTAACTATTGCAGATCCTGACTTGTCTGCCTTTTTTTATCCGTGCAGAAGAAGCTTGTTTGACTTCTTTTACCTCCGGTGGGGGCCGGGGGTGTCGAACTGTCGACTCGATCGAGCAGACGTGACAAGATGGTTCTACTTTTACACAAAGTTAGAAACATGACTGATCGACCACCCGATGGTAATTAAGTACCAACTTGAAAAAAGATAAACGCTGCAGCAGCTGTTAGTTACGCTCGGGTCGGCTTGCGATCGATGAGGTGCTCTGGTAACAAAGATGTGAGGAAGTCATCACAGTAAAAGCGACAGAGATTCCGGCCGGAGATGAAATGCTGTGTTGAGAAAGATTGTGTCAAATTTTGGCTTTGCTTCGGTTGGATGGTTGAAAGAGTAGCATCTGGATTGATAGTTGCACTGCATGCCACCTGATTCTCTCTGGAAACGTGCCGGCCGGCTTGACACGGTCCACTAACAGCAAACTGAAACTTCATTGGTAGATCAGCAATCAGTGCGTACGATCACCTGAACCTGACGATCGATTGCTCGAGAACGGTACGATCGAGCACCTGACCTACTCCAACGTACCGTCCTCCGAACCCCGCCGGCGGCCAGCCACTCGCCGTACGTGTCTCCGTCGAGACAAGCCGCCACGGACACGTAACGCGAGGACAACTCCTTTCGCTATCCGTCGACATTTTCTTACACAGTTACGTGACGGGACTAGCTAGCTAGCTTCTGAGCATGTTTGATTTCAACCTATGGAGAGATGTACAACTTATTGTTTGAACATTTTGACATACTATTTTCATTTTCCTTATGGAGTATGAATTTGTTGAGATTCTTTATAGTTTAAACATTTGTTCTACAAAGTCTAGAAAAGATTAAAACTTGGACGGTGTAATGCTAACATCAGCACGACAGGCTGCTCTCCTGCCGACCAATCATCCGACGGAGGAGGACGAAGAGGAGCTGCACAATGTATTTTTTTGATAATGAGAATATATATTAATATCAAAATGATACAAACTACACCCAGCCTCTGCACCAACATGACATCAACAAGATATCAAAGATGCACACAGACACACAGCTAAAAATAAAATAAAGAGAAACAAATAAAAAGAGCAATCTACGGATGCAGCAACACATCAACACCACCGTCATTGACAACACGATGACTTCGGAAAAAGGTTCTCCAAAAGCGACACCTTCTTCAAGGGAACGACGAGTGAGCGCTGTCGTCGCCGAATCCAATTGGATCATGAGTTTTCACCCTGGATAGAAAGTCCGAGAAATCTCCACAGAATGGCTTCAACAAGGAAGCAGCATGAAAACACCGCCATTGCGAGGCACAACCAATAAAGACCGGACCTTAGGTTTTCATCCGGAGCTCGAGACCCGGTACTCAAATAGTATCACCAAACCGTTGCCACAGTGTTGTCGACCCCATACCAATCCGTTCCACCATGCCTCTAGCCTTGAATCTTGAGACAACAGTTTTTTTTTTTTTTGAGGGGATGAGACAGCAGTTCTGCGCATTGTCCTTGAGGTGGATGTCACCAAATGCCCATAAAGATGCTGCCAAGAAGTACCAAGCATCGCTTGCTGCTACATCACCGGTACAGGTCGTGGTAGCTGCCAAGAGCTCACAAAGCCAATCTAGAAGCATCACACGGACCTCACCAGATCTTGTGGAAAGCATGCAACTACGCTATAGACTGCCTCCTGGCATCTAACACTAAAGCACACTTGCGATCCCAGGAAGCCTTCAGACTTCAAGGTCTGACTTGGCCCTAGATTCAACTGACCAGAACGACTGTCGGAAAGAACCGCGCCCAATTCCTATCGCTGAATCTCCGTGCAACTCTGCCTCGATGCCTTTAGAGAACTGCTCCGCCGGGGCTGCACAACGCATTGGATGCTGACGACCAAGGGGAACCAAATAGGGGCGACACCACTGATTATTGACCACAGAGAGCGACTTGGTGACAATGCCGAGCGCTGGCGCACAATGGTGGTCTATATGGGGGTAGATATAGGGCGTCTGCTAGAGTTAAGGTTTTAAATTTAGTTTTTGGAAATACCAGAAAAATATTGCCCGAGATTTATTAAACGAATTTATAAATTTGTCTAAAAATTGTCGAAATTCATTAAATTTAGGAAAATTAGGTGAATACCTTCGGTGTTAAAATTTATCAGTGGTAACCGAAAAACTGGTTCTCGGCCAAGAAAAATATACCCTGGCTGGAGTAAGATTTCTAGGTCCAAATGACCTAAACACAGTTTTTTGGGCGATTCTCTGAAAAAGTTATAGAGCCTCATTACGGCGCTGTCAAAAAGAGAACTCGATTACTGCCGGATAAATTACAGCAGACCAGTCACGTCATGAACGCTGTTCATCTGAGGTCACGTACGTCCTGGCTGTACAGCTACGATCTGAGGTGTGCATTCTAGGCATTGCTTACGCCTAATTCGACCCTATTAATAGGCACGCCGGCCGCGCACAACATGGCGGCAAAATTGTGTTTGTTTCTGCGAAGACGCCGAACGCGTGCGTCAGAAAGGCAGCCGGCGGGCAGGAGGTAACAGACGGACGATAGGCTACCAATCCATCCTGCCGCACGACGATCGATAGATGAGGCCACGACCGCTGGCTGCCGTGATCGGCCTCCTCCTCCTCCTGGCCGTGCCATGGCACGCCGCCGCGGCTGCCGATGACGACGGCGGCATGGTGCGGGTGGACGGCACGAGGTTCGTGGTCGGCGATGGCGACCGGACGCTGTACCTGAGCGGGTTCAACGCGTACTGGCTCATGGAGATGGCGTCGGACCCGTCGCAGAGGGGCAAGGTGGTGGCGGCGTTCCGGCAGGCGTCGGCGCACGGGCTTAACCTGGCCCGCACCTGGGCCTTCAGCGACGGCGGCGACAGGCCCCTGCAGTCCTCGCCGGGCGTCTACCACGAGGACATGTTCCAGGTGACTACCGGCCGGCGTCGATGATCTCGATCGATATGTACTCTCGACGGTGACGTTACCTGCCGACAGATGCAATGCTACCTCGAGTGCGAGATGACATTGTTGGCTTCGTGTGCAGGGGCTGGACTTCGTCATCGCCGAGGCGAGGCGGCACGAGGTATACCTCCTACTCTGCCTTACCAACAACTTCGATGACTTCGGCGGCAAGCGGCAGTACGTCCAGTGGGCGAGGGAGGATGCCGCCGGCGGCCACAACCTCACCTCCGCCGACGACTTCTTCAACTCCACCCTCGTCAAGTCCTACTACAAGAACCACGTCAAGGTACGCAATTAGTATCAAGTCCGATGTGTTTTTACCTCCCGTCTTTTTTACAGTTTCATGTCTAAAAATGTCACTTTCTCCACGTGGCATGTAGACGATGCTGACGAGGGTGAACACGGTGACCGGCGTTGCCTACAAGGACGACCCGGCCATCTTCGGGTGGGAGCTGATGAACGAGCCGCGGTGCAGCGCCGAGCCCACCGGCGCCATGGTCCAGTCGTGGGTAGAAGAGATGTCCCCCTATCTCAAGACCATCGACGGCAAGCACCTGGTCACCGCGGGGCTGGAGGGCTTCTACGGCGACGGCGCGCACGAGAGCAAGGCCCTCAACCCGTGGGGCATCTACTACGGCACCAACTACATCGCCACGCACCAGGCGAGCGGGATCGACTTCGCCACCATCCACCTCTACCCGGACGTCTGGCTCTGGGGCACCACCGCCGACGAGCAGGCCGCCTTCTTCCGCAACTGGACGGCGTCGCACGTGGAGGACACCCAGAGGTACCTCGGCGTGCCGCTCCTCGTCACCGAGTACGGCAAGTTCATCTGGGAGGAGCAGGAGGGCGGCGAGAACGCCACGACGAGGAGGGACAAATTTCTAGGCACGGTGCTCGACGCCATCTACGAGTCGGCTTCTCGGGGTGGCCCGCTCGTCGGCGGCGCGTTCTGGCAGCTGCTGCTGGGTGGTGATGACATGGACGCGCTCAAGGATGGGTACCAGATCGTGCTCCCCGAGGATGAACGTGCCGCGAGTATTATCAGCGAGCACTCCCAGAAGATGGCCGAGCTTAGCGAGCAGGACGCCGCGGCGGAGGCGCGTGGTCGCCGGAGGAGGACTGATCCTAGGAAGATCGGCGGGTTTGGCAGCTGGGACGGTCGTACTAGTGCTCACAGCTTCGTGGTTCGTTTTGGATCTTTCTTTAGATCAGTTTCTTCGTTGCTCGGTGCCGTGTAGCTAGGTTGTACGTAGTACATAGAAATGTTCATTTTTTTTGGTACGTGCGTAATCCGTATGATATTCTCCAAAGGTTTCATTAGCTGTTAAATCAATTAACATAGTGATGTGTAACTAGCGGCATAATCAAGTCTTATGACATGTAAATGAAAAATTCGAATTCAAAGTCGAATACAGGTAGGATTGTTTTGCACATGAAAGCTATATATAATAGAAGTCAACATGAGTTTTTTCTCTAAAAAAACTCAACATGAGTAACCAAAGTGTATGAATGTGGCTAGGATGAATAATTAGAGCGAGAACAAAAAAAAAATTCCCATGATATATTAGTACAATATTTTATTTTTATTTGGAGCTACTGAAAAGGCGGCGGCCCGGGAGTGTGGACTGGGCGAGTGAGGCGGTCCATTTGGATTGTAATCCAAACATCTAACGGTCGAATTAAAGGAAGCCCAAAGGAAAATGGGTTCAAGTACCACGTTGGGTAATGGAGTATTGGAAAAACTAAGGGCCCTAAGGCTAGCCCAATGCTAGTATCATTAGTAGTATTATGCATGCCATGTTGACAAAAATATGATGTGGCACACGAATTAATGAGGAGCATATTATGATACGTATCATAGCACATAAAACTAGAAAGTTTAGTGGCAAATACATCTTGTACACATATTTGCATTGAGATTTTATAAAACATTAAATATGATAAAACTATTACACTACTATATAATACTATGCACTGTAGGGTTCACTAGTGGAAAAAGAGGCTTCTATCTGCCACCTTTAGTCCCCAAACTATTTGGGCCGGGACTAAAGGGGCCAGCACCCATAGTCCCAGTTCGCGCCACCAGGTGGTGTGGGCGCCTGGTCCACCTCCTGACATCGCCCCTCCGCCTATATATTCACTTCATCGGGAAAACCCTAAGGGCCCGAACACTTTTCCACGAAACATATTGCAAGCCGCCGCCATGGTCGACCCGAGTTCGGGAGGGTCCAGAAGCTCTTCCCGGCATCCTGCCGGAGAGGGGAATCATCACCGGAGGCCTTCTTCATCACCATGCCTGCCTCCGGAGTGATGCATGAGTAGTCTACCTTGGACTATGGGTCCATAGCAGTAGCTAGATGGTTGTCTTCTCCTCCATGTGCTTCATGTCTAGATCTTGTGAGCTGCCTATCATGATCAAGATCATCGTTATGTAATTCTATATGTTGTGTTTGTTGGGATCCGATAAATATTGAGTACTATGTCGAGTTGATTTGTGATTTATCATGACTATGTTATTTATGATCTTGCATGCTCTCCGTTGCTAGTAGATACTTTGGCCAAGTAGATGCTTGTGACTCCAAGAGGGAGTATTTATGCTCGATAGTGGGTTCATGCCTCTAGTAATCTGGGAGAGTGATAACAAATTCTAAGGTTGTAGATGTGTTGTTGCTACTAGGGAGAAAAAACAATCTTTTGTTCAAAGATAATTATATTGTTTACATTACACACTTTGCTTAAGGCGATAATCTATTGCTTGCAACTTAATACCCAACGGTTGTTCGGATGATATCCGGATGGTGGATTATTAGTCATAGATGCAGTTGGATTATGGTCTATGTATTATGTTGTAATGCCCAAGTGAATCTCATAGTGATCTTCATGACATGTACATGCATTGTTATGTATTCTTTATTTTGTCAATTGCCCAACTATAATTTGTTTACCCAGCATGCTATTTATCTTTATGGAGAGACACCTCTAGTAAACTGTGGACCCTGGTACATTCTTTTACATATTTATTACCGTCTACTGCAAGCACTATTTACTTTCCGCAAGTATTATTTATTTTACTGCAAACAAACATCTATTACCACACTATATGTCTAATCCTTTGTTTATAGCAAACCAGTGAGACTGACAACCTCACTGCAAGTTGGGGCAAAGTATGTTGGTTGTGTTGTGTGCAGGTTCCGCATTGCTGCTAGCGCCGGTAGTGCATCCTACCAAAATCCAGTTAGCAACAATCTTCGGAAGTGGTTTCTTTCTCCTACTGATCGATTAAACTTTGGTTTCATAACTTAGGGAAAACTTACTGATGTGCTCATCACACCTTCCTCTTGGGGTTCCTAACTGGTCCGTCAACACCGCACCATCAACAAGTTTTCTGGCGCCTTTGCCGGGGAGAAAGAGGATGTGTGCAAGGGGAGTCTCTCACTTCCAATCTTTTTACTTTGTTATTGTTTTGCTTAGTTTCTTTACTTTATTTTTGTTTGCTTCTTTTTATCAAAAATACAAAAAAATAGTTCCTTTTATAGTTGGTATTTTGTTACTTTATTTTTAGTTCATTATGTTGATCCCTGAGTACATTCTGAAAGACCTATCAGTAGGTTGTGGTTCTATAATTGGGAAGGATAATATTGAAGAGTTCTTTAATCATGTCAGTAAGCACAAAGATGTTGAGGATAGATCCTTAGACGAATTTGCTCCTAATTATGAAACTTCTGCTGCTTACTTAGTTTACATGTTGGAGGCTAGGTTTGTTAACCTTAACCCCATAATGTAGCAAATATTTCTTAAGCTTCATGATATCGAAGACACAGAAAAAAGGGATTTTATTTTGGAAACTTTGCGTAAAGAATTAAGAGATGTTGTTATAGAAGCTAGGAAAGTCTTTGATTGTTTTAATATGCTTGGCTCATGTGTAGATATTGTTGGTACACTTGAAAGGATAGACAAAACCAAACCCAAAAACGGGGAGGAAATCAAGATACCAATACCGTTTAAACTCGTAGGAATGCATGAAGCTTTGGAAAAGAATTTTGATTGGATTGTTCCTGAAAACTCTTTTGATGAAAGTAGTGAACCCAAGAGTGTTCACAGAGGATCTTCTAAAACTTCTATGGATAAAATACATTTCCTTGTTGAAAAGACCTCTGGAATTGATCTTGATACTTCTTCGCTTGAAAATACTTGATTCTTACTTTCTGCGCCTAGCTGAAACGCGTTAAAGAAAAGCACTCTTGGGAGATAACCCAATGTTTTATTTTCAGTACTTTTTCTTTTTGTTGAGTCTTGTAAGTTGTTACTACCGTAATGACCTCTCCTTATCCTTTTTATTTCGTTTTTGTGCAAAGAAGAGCCTCTAATTGGAGGAAGGTAAGATTTGGGGAAGTTGCTGTCCCGAAACAGATTTATGCACTTTGCTGTAAAAATTCGTGAAAATTCTCAGAACATCATTTTGATCTGCGATATCTTGTGCACATGCCCCAGGTTATTATCTAACTTTCATTAGTTTTGCACTTTTCGATTTGAGCAACTGATTTTTTTTTGAAAAAATCAATATTTACCTGCTGTTCTGTTTTGACAGATTTCTGCCACTATTTGCATTTGCCTTTTGATCTCTTTATTTTTTAGTTCTTTTGATCATGGAACTTTTGAGAGAAGTAGATATAGTAGCTAATGTTTTAATGTGTGTTGTACTTGAGTTGAAACTGAACCAAAGTGTGGATCTACTATCATGCATAAACTAATGTTGCTAATAAGAATCGTGTGAAGTTTTGTATGAAGGATGTTTCAAGTGTAGGGAAAGGAGAATGATGAGATGAGATGAAGTATAGACAAAAGCTCAAGCTTGGGGATGCCCATGTCACCCCAAGAAATATCCAAGAAGTACAAGCGTCAAAGCTTGGGGATGCCCAAGGCACCCCTTCTTCATCAACAAAAATATCAGGTCATCTTTCAAGACACTATATTTTTATTGCTTCATATGCTATGTGTTTTTCTTGGAGCATCTTTATTTTTGCTTTCAGTTTTCTTTTGTTTTGTTTTCTTCAATAAATGGTTGGACCCCAACATGTTTCTTTTAGAGAAGACACACTCCGTTTTTATTGCCTAGAACACTCTAGTTTTCACTCTTATCGTTCAACGAGTGTTCTCTTTTTCTAGTACTGCGTTTAGCTTTTGTTTTTTACCTTCGTTCTTGTTCAGAATTTGTTAGTTCTTTGTAGCTAGGTGTGTTTAGACCTCTGGTCTTTGTTGATTTTCATCTTTAAGAGTTGTTTCAAATAGGTTGATTGGTGTTGGAAAAGAGTAAAATATTTCATGCTTATAGTGATGCAAAAGGGAGCTTGTTTAGACTGTTGCATAGACTTTAGCATGTCATGTTAGATATTATTTTGATTATATGCTTAGTAGTTATTACTGTAGCATAATTTCTATCAAATGACCGAGAGTGATTAATGTGCCGTTGAAAGAATCATGCGTTTTTTTATCATATAGAAGCATATTATTGTGGTATTCTCCTTTGATGCTTTATTTGGGTTGACTTGGCGCATGCTTACACCAGGTTATGACTTTAAACCAGTCGCCTCAAGCCTCTATGATGATTTAGTTTTTGACTTGTGATATCACTTTATGCTTTGGTTAATAATGTTTTGTCGCTATGCATGATTATGGCCGTTCTTGCTCTCTTAGTTGGTCGCTCCCAGTCTTTTGCTAGCCTTCATCTGTACTGAGTATGAGCTTTACTCGTGCATCCAACTCCTAAAAACCAAAGTTTACCAATGTGTCCACCATATCTACCTATTAGCAATTTGCTATTCCAAGTATATTCATCATGCTTTTATCAATCTTCCAAATTAATTTTTTTGTTATGAGAAAATTAGTTAGTAAAGCTCTCACGAATTTGATGGCACATTTTACTTTATTGCACTTAATAAACCATATCATTGTGGCTCTCTTATGATTATTATATGCTTGCAAGTTGTAAGTTGGGAGTTAGCTCAGCCATGCTGTCATGGGGCACGCTTTCAACATTGCACTTATTCCTATTTAGTTGATGTCATAATCTTTTGTTTATGGATGCTTATCTGTGTGAAAGGAGTTGGAAACTTGTAAGCTCATAGAGTTTGTATATGTGTTAGAAAAATGCATGGGCCGCTAATCTAAACCATGCATCATTCATGGTGGAAATTTATAGCATACCTAGAGTGGACATTCTATGACGCATCTCAAAATAAAAAGCTATATCCAATGGTAAATAAAAGAGATGTCGAGGTGTTCATTGTCTGTTTGTCTTGTCATTTTGATGTGGGACAGTTTCCATATCATCGGGTAGGAGGTACCCATTGGCGTTCTCAATGATACATGTATGCTTATAATGACAAGAACTTACTTGGGACCTAAGTCGATTAGCATGGTTTAAGTACTCGTATTCAAGGGACATAAGATTTTCAACTTATGACTTGTCAAGCATATATCTCATATTTGCACTCGCATTAACCTCAACCACTCAAGATGCCAATGATAGGGGCAATGAGAGCTCAAAGCTAATAAGTATCATAATTTTTGGAAGGTTTATAAAATTTGCAATCACTGCTTCCAGTGGCAGATCTAGGGGGGCCGAGCGGTGGCCAGGCCACCCCCAATGCAATGTAACAGGGGCTAGTATATATATATATGTGTATTAGTCTTAATACTCTGACCATTAGCCCAAGGCTTTATTCTATATTCCTAATCCTACCCAGGTGGTTGGCCTACGTGGTGTCCTGATGGGCTAAGCCCAGAGCAATTACAACTAGCTAAATACCCGTGCGTTGCAACGGGTCAACAAAATTAAAAATACATACATATTGATCAAAACATTTGTAGGTCGTTATAAATGCATGACATCAAAAATCTATAATTTTAGGGGGAGCATTCCATGACGAAGCCAATCGACCGTCCTTGAATACTTAGAAATATGCCGATATATAATGTAAAAATAGGGGCTACATATATGCCAAGCTATTCAGCAATGTTGTTTTTTAAAAAAAAATCCTGTGAAGGATTACATGTAACCCAAGCTGCATTTCGTAGTTCGAGCCATTTCATCTTGCTTTTGATTAGAATACAGATTGGATAAAAAGCATACGAGATACAACTACTATATAACCATTGGTACCTGGCATGAGCGTTCTGATTTTGGCCAAATACAAGCATAGTTAAAATAAAAAACATTTATTTGAAGTTTTCTCACCTAGACGAATAATTCTGAACACTTTTGCTAACAGAAAACTGGATTAAAACTTCTTTTACTAAATCTAAAACTGCTTTTTAAACCAGTTTTTTAAGAACTGATTTATAATTTCCGTTATCCAAAAAGCCAGACTTCATAATGAACTTAAATCATCACGGCCTCACGGGATGGTCTTCAGCTATCCCCTTCCCATGCTATTTTTCTTCCAAGCATTTTCAGTTCCCCAACAATGATAGAGAATCACCTTGACTGGAATCTCGTACAGCACAAGTGCATAACACATACCATTCGTCTAAAACGCTTGGAGCAGAAGGGAAAATCGACAAGGACTCTGAGAGAGCAGCAGATGCCACGAGTAGCCGCAGCCTCAAGCTCAAGCGGCCAGCCATGGCTGCGTTTCCAAGCTCGTAGTGGTACCATGGCCATCCTCTAGACCTCCCGTTGACTGGATTTGAGCCTCCATGTTCGTGTCCTTAGCTCATGCTACCCGTCTCAGCTGCTCCGCGCTCATGGGTCAGGCCATTGCCACCGGCGCTTCAGAGCCGTCTTCGTCTGCTCGGCGTGGAGCGTCGGTGCTGTCGTCGTCCTCTGCCATGGCTTACTCGGAGGTCACTCGTGCGATTGGAGAACGTGACGCTCCCGTGTCGGCCTCCTTTTCCTCTCCTGCCTCCTGCCTTTTTGTTGTCCTGTGCAGACGCCCGCCAACGCAGCAAGCACGTCAGCGGAGGCCAGCTCCAGCAGGGCGCTGACTGGCGCGACGCTTGGAGGAGACCCACGCTGCATCCTGATGGCCGGCGCCGCCCTGAGCAGTGGCGAAGGACAGAAGGAATTTTAGGTAGGGCGAACTCTGAAAAATTGTGTGAAGACCAAAATTGTTCCCCAGAGTCCTAGACACTAAAGCTATATATGACTCTAACCCAATCACTTAGTATAACAAAAATATAAACATATTTAAATGTAAGTAGAACCTAGAAACATACCAATAAAGACTCCTAATGACATAATATAGAAGTTCTAGGCAATGCTAAAGCTTGACCTTTTTTTTGAAAATCTTCATTCATCATTCAAGACATTTGAATATACACAACTCGATATAGCACATCATCAAGAAGTCATCCAAAGGCGAAGCTATGTTTAAGCAAAAGTAAGCCATAACCGTTCACTATTTTGTAATTTACACTAAAAGTAAAGACTTATATGTATATCCATTAGCCTATAAATAATCTTATTTGCCCACATAAGAATTATGTTGAAATTTATGCAGCCATTATAGACATCTTATTGTGCAACTAGGTCTTGATGATCTTTGTCGCTAAGAAATCCCATTCAACTATTGTCACCGCTACCGTAAGAGAAATGCAAGCTCAATGAGCCAATAAACTGCAAGAAACATCATGTGAACCTCTCAGATATCAGGATAATCTATAAGTCTTCAATAGCTTGACAATGTATCTTCAATTATGTGTTGATTACTAGAATAGACATGGTTTTTATTTTTGGCTCGAAATCGATTTTGCGCAGTGTTTATCAAAATAAGCATAACTTTCTCATACGGAGTCTGTATTTAACGTATAACCACTCAAATTGTTCAGAAAAAACAGACGCACATGATATGTTTACGCAAAAATCAAGGTAGGGCGGCTGCCCTACCTTGCCCTACTGAGAGTTTCGCCCCTGGCCCTGAGCCACCCCATCCCGCACGGCAGCGACGCCCCGACCCACTCAGCGCGGCCTTGACCATCCTGCCACGGATCGGGAGGTAGATGACAGGGTTGAAAGTGCAAAGAGGCGACCGCACAATCTTTAAGACAGACTGCGGGTTGATTTCCTCTTTCTTCAGGGGCTAAAACGAAAAGTGCCCGACGTACCAACCAACCTGCCACGCATCGCCGTATTATTTGTAGAGACTAGTTGAATGCCCGTGCGTTGCTACGGGCTGTTTAACTAAATATGTGCACTTTAGGGCATCTCTAGCTGATATATTTGGACCACAACTATCCGATTCGGTCCAAATCTGACCGGGCGCTGAAAAAACCCAGCCTAGTTGCCCGACGTATTTTAACTGGGCTGTTTGTGGGGATGTAAACGCGGCCCAAATTTTGGCGCAGTTTGCGTCCTCGCGGACATCCCGAGGCGTCTGCGTGTGTCCTTCCCTTTGCCCAGGTGTCAGCGATCGCGACCGCCTACTGCACTGGTTCAATGCCCTTCATGGAAAGGCTACGGCATCTCTCGCGTTTGTGGTGCCATCAATGGCATTGGCCTTTTGACCGCTAGGTTCCTGCGCCGCTTCCCTTTAAAAGGGGTGGCCGCGTCCAGTGGCCAGCAACACAACCACCACCTCCACCTCCACTACGACGCACGTGTCGGCGCGCCGCAACATGTGGCATGGGCACCGCTGCCGCTATAGGAAGAGGAGGCAAACGAGGAGCCGGTCCCAGTAGAAGAATACATGCCACCGGGGCTGTCAAAGGAGGAGGCCGTTCGACTGGTCATGGAGCAGAGCGAGCTCCTCGAGATCGGCCACTGGGATGACCTCGACGCATAGTTGCTCTTCTCGGTCTTTGGCAACCGCGCTGCGCCATCGCCACCGCCACCTCCACCTTCGCCCGAGCCCGAGCCTCCTGTAGGCTAGGGCCACATGGTCTGGGAGTCCCCACTGCGCGAACCTCCGATCTAGCTCAATATATGGGGAGGATGGTCCGGATACAAGGAGTCGTAGACCAACGCCAATTTCTTGTACGGCGCAACCAGGGGCGCTGATGGTCCCTTTGTCGTATCCCTAGGACCCGCCGCCGAACATCGACCTCACTAAGGACGACGATGACGAGTAGGTGGCCACCGCCGACGCCCAAGTCCCTAGTATTAGGGTTGTTATTTCCATGTCTTTTTTGTTTTTCCGCATTATGTAGAATGAAAATGAAAAAATGTGCCGGCCCGCTGGGGGGCACTCCGAACCTAAATAGACATGGGAGGAGGACAACACCCATTTTCTATCCGCGGTCTGACATAAACGTACCAAATCAGACATAATTTGGGTTCTAAAAGAAAAAAAGGAGTACTCTAAAAGAAAAAAGTTAATCCACCCTAAACTGGTGATTAAAAAATTAAAATAATAGAAAAATAGAAAATTGAATCCTTCTATACTATAATTTTCTAGAACAGCAGGTGTAATTATAACTATACAAAGGTTCCTTTATTGTCTTGTATGTAATTACCTCCGATTAGGCTTTTGTTAGTATTACGTAAGGGCCAAAGCAGGGTTTGCAAATCTTGTGGTCGGCGTGTTTGATGGATTCATAAAACCACCTGGCTCGGTGGCCGCCCACCTAACCCCAAGGACAAGCCAGGCCACCAGTACCCGAGCGCCCCATCCCCTTCGACATCTCACGCTAAAAAAATCCCCTTCTCTATCTCTTAGCTCGCGCCGCGCAGCCTTGGGCGCGTTGCCCCGACGACTGCAGCGTTTGCCGCCTGCAAGCTCGCCCCGATGGACGCACAGCTCCTTCTCCTCCCCTTCTTTACAGTTAGGGACGCTATTTCTGCCGCTCGACGCCAGACTGCCGGCACCAGCCTCGTGAAGATTGACTACTGAATTAGGAAGGCAAAGGCGTGTCCGCTAGGGGAAAGCCCCTCCCACGGCGGCAACCACGGATCCAGCTTGCCCCGGCCACCTCCTCCTTCATCCTACCTCCGTCCCTACCTCCGTCCCCTCCTCCCGCGTCCCCCTTGAACCTGAATTGGAACAGCACACGCAGCTAGAGCATGTGGACGGGTAAGCACGAAGGATGGGGGCTCCTCCTCCCAGGCGCGGCCAGGGGGGGGGACCCTAGATCCCGCCGCCATCTAGCCCCCTCTCGATCCCCTCTCCTCCCCTCGCCGCCGCCACGGGGCGTGGCCTGGCAAAGCCGGGGCGTTGCCGGCGGCGGCGGGGACGCCTCCTCCCCGTGCGAGCCCCTGCGCTGTACGGGTGCGGTGCCGGGCCGGGCACCCCGGTGTCTCAGCTATCCTCGTGGCGGCGCGAGGAGATGCTGCGGTGTGATGGGCGGCGCCCCTTCGTCGTCCGCGGCGGAGGTCGGATCCCAGGGCGGCGGCCCTGGACATGGTGGCGGCGGCGCGCCTCCTAGCGAGGCTGGTCGCCCTCCTCGACCACGTCGTCAAGCTCTTCGCAGGAGGTGAAGACATGGGCGACGCTGGACTTGGTGGATCGGATCCCGGTCTTGCCCAAAGATCAGCCTCCGGGGGAAACCCTAGATCTTCGGATCAATCGATGGTGGCGTTCAGCGTCATTTCCTCCTTGGAGGCATCGGTTTGGAGCTTCTTTGTGGTGATCGAATCCTGTCTACTAGTCCAGGCAACTCCGGGGGAAACCCTAAATCTGGGCCTCCCGGATTGGATGACGGTGGCGTTCAGCGTCGCTCTCCTACTTGTGGGCGTCGTTTTTGGAGTTGATACTGGTTGGAGGATCCCTGAGGCGGTGCGGTGTTCGTCTACTTCGTCGACAACACTGTGTCTCGGCAGCGTGGCGCAGCGGGGTCTTGGTGTCGGACGATTGTTGATGGATTCGCGCAGGGCGGAGGCGCTGTCTGGCGTCATGGTGGCGTCGACGGGAGGTCTGTCAAGATCATTGCGGAGATCTATGCTTTGAAGAAGATGCGTGGAAGACGGTGGCGGCGACTCCTGTAGCGTGTACATAGGTGCACACTGTCTGTGGTGCCGAATTGAATGATGAGCGTAGGTGTGCGGTTAGGGCATAGGTTCTAACCATGGCCATCCCCTTCATTTCTGTTGGTATTGCGATCTGTCGCAAAGCAGGTGGCTTCAGGCTGATCGATGTGTAATTTTGTAAGGCTCTTGCGATTGTTTTATTGAAATAAAAAGGCTGTGTGCATCCTTTGGATGCAGAGACCGGGATACCCCATTTCTAAAAAAAAAAGCACGAAGGATGGGGATTAGAAGAAAAGGCGGCAGGGAAGGGACAAGGTAAAGCGAACCGGTCAGTTTATTAGCGGTGGCATAAGCTTGCAAATTGTGTCAAATCGAGTGGCAAATTCAAAACAACCTACGTACGTACGTACCTACCAGACACATCGCCGCTTTATTAGAGAGAAGATTAGGCAATGGAAGCCACAAAGGCCAAAGCCACGGTAGAGTATAGCCTGGGCAAAAACGGCTGGTGATTGTATTTCTGTTGGACTCGGTCTCCCGGATATGATCTCATCTATCAATCGCCGCCGCCGCCAGGTCACGGACGCCCAGGACTCGCGTTGCCGACGACGCCGCCCGCCGTTCCGCACGCCACGCCTAATCAGTGATCAGTGATCACTTCAAGGTACTGTTGAATATCTGAATCCTATGGACATGTATTGCCGATAGCTATCAGTGATCAGTGATTGTATTCCTATGTATTGTAGCTGCAGCCTGCTACAATATTGTTTAATTACTAAATCCAATAATTTGCTAGCTATGTGCTAATTTGATATAACTTTACTTATTAATTTCTACTAGTACATCGGCTTGTCATGAAGAGGAAGACACTGCCAATTAGGAATTATTTCAAGCCGGTTGGTTCAACCTCTGGTACGGCTGAAAATACTAATACACGCGAGGAGACAGAGATTACAGAGCATCCTATCATACATAATGGTTCCAATCCCGGTCAGGTTGATGTGCAAACATTAGATGAAAATACTGAGTCATGTGACACAATCCAAGATCAAGCTAGAGTTGGAAGCACAGCTTATGAGCGAGACCCTGCAAAGCGCCAACAGATTTGGGATCTTCCTATTGATAAACAAGTGGAAGCACGCCAATTTTATGTTTCTGAGGGGCCGTACCAGTCATACATGAAAGAGTATCCATATAATACTGATGATCCAAAACATCATCGCCGGTTCAGTATAGTTGGTTCAAGAAATTTCCTTGGCTAGAGTATTCACCTTCTTCTAATCGTGCATACTGCTTGCCTTGTTTCCTCTTTTCAAGAAAGCCAATTGGAAAGAGTGGCTCGGATATGTTCACTGTTGTGGGCTTCGATAAGTGGAAGAAGGTAAATACTGGAAACGATTGTGCTTTCTTAACTCACATGGGAAAAGATGCTAGTTCAGCCCATAACTACTCAGCTCGGTGTTTTGAGAATTTTAAAGATAGCAATACTCATATTGATAAGGTGATTGAGAAATCGTCCGCAAAAACAATTGCAGATGCAAGGCTAAGACTCAAAGTTACAATTGATTCCATCAGGTCAGCAATAATTTATTTTGCTCTTATACTACAGTAATTATAATATTTTATATGTTGTGTCATTTAACAAACATATTTTGTGACATGATGTAGGTGGTTAACATTCCAGGCTTGTGCTTTTAGAGGCCATAATGAATCTTCAGGATCCATAAACCAGGGTAATTTTCGTGAACTGGTAAAGCTTTTGGCTTCCTATAATAAAGAGGTGAATGATATTGTATTGGATAATGCTCCTAGAAATGCAAAGTACATCGCTCATTCAGTTCAACAAGAGATTCTTAGTTTACTTTCTCGCAAGGTGCAAAAAACAATTAGAGAAGAAATTGGTAATAGCAAATTTTGTATAATGGTTGATGAAGCCCGTGATGAATCTAAAAAGGAGAAAATGGCATTGGTACTTCGATTTGTTGGCAAAGAAGGGATTATATTGGAGCGTTTCCTTGATGTTGTTCATGTCAATGATACTGCTGCATTGACTCTGAAGGAGTCAATCTGTTCTATATTAGCAGATAATGATTTATGTGTGCAAGATATTAGAGGCCAAGGCTATGATGGGGCAAATAATATGCGTGGGGAGTGGAATGGACTAAAGGACAATTTTTTTCAGCATGCAGTTTTCATTATAAATGTTGTTAGTGCATCACCTAAACGGAATGATGAGTTACTAGCAAAGCAAGCAGCTTAAATTGCACATGGAATTGAATTAGGGGAGCTTGATACTGGAAAAGGGGCCAATCAGATAGGCTCTTTACAGAGGCCAGGAGACACTAGATGGAGTTCCCACTTTAAGTCAATTCAGAGCTTGAAAAAGATGTTTGGTGCTACAATTTCTATGTTGCGAAGTATAGCAAATGATCGATCGGTCTCAAGGTATTCTCGAGGAGATGCTGGAGGCGCCTCAAAGATAATCATCACTTTTGATTTTGTGTTTATTCTACATCTCATGGAGAAAATTATGAAAATCACTGATGTCTTGTGCCAGATGCTCCAAAGGAAGTCTTTGGATATTTTAAATGCCTTAGATTCAGTTTCAAACACAAAGAAACTGTTGGCTGATCTTAGAGAAGATGGTTGGGAGTCTCTTTTAGCGGAGGTTAATGCTTTTTGTGTGAAACATGAAATTGATGTCCCCGATATGAGTCTCAAGTAAGTCCCTTTTTCTCTATTCTCTTGATTATAATGATAATCACAATTATTTACTCTAACAATTATTGTATTTTTAAATTTTGTAGGTATGTTGATGTGACTAAGTCTTGGAACAAACATAATAACACCACAATGAATCATCATTACAAAATAGATGTGTTCAACATGGCGATTGATCAACAACTGGTTGAGCTAAATGAGAGATTTAGTGTTCAAACTACAGAGCTTCTCACACTTTGTGCATCCTTGGATCCAAGACATGAGTCATTTGACATGTCAAAGATTTGCACGCTTGCAGAAAAATTCTATCCGGCTGATTTTTCTAATCAAGATCGGGCTCAGTTAGAGTCAGAACTTCCACATTTTCAGTTAGATGTTTGCAACCATCCCAACCTAAAGCTTTTACCATCACTTGTTGATTTGACAGCAGGACTAGTTAAAACAGGTAAAGTTTCTATGTATCCAATGGTTGATAGACTGTTGCGTTTGGTCATCACTCTCCCAGTGTCAACTGCAACCACAGAGCGAGCTTTTTCAGCAATGAAGCTTATCAAGACACGTCTTCGAAATAAAATGGGCGATGACTTTCTTTGGCATTACAATGGTTGTATACATTGGGAAGGAAATAGCTGCAAAGATCAATGTTGATGAGATTATTGATTTGTTTGATAGGCCCGGTCGTAGATCTACATTTAGACTAGCAGAAATGAAGCTTTATTTTGAACTGCAACATATATACTGTTATAGTTTTATATACATAGTGTGCTTATAAGAATTTATATATGTATTATATTTTTTGTGGTTATTTCTTCTTTGCTCCCCCTATGCTCAAATCCTGGATTCGCCCCTGACTGCTTCCCTCTGCGAAGGGCCTTTCTTTTACTTTTATGTTGAGTCTTCATCTTCTATCTTTATGCACCGATTAAGAGAGCATAGTTGTCATTCTAAGTATAATGTGCATAGTCCCAAAATTTATTATAGATTGATTCATGATTATGGTATTGCTTGTTCTCAAATTATTTGTATCTAGTCACCCTCTTGAACTTGAAGGTGTTCTATGCATTTATGTTTTGCTACTCCATGAGGGACAAGCTGAATACCACTTTGGTATGTTTTCTATATGCTCAAAACAAACAAATACCTTTCAATGCGTTATTACTCATGATCCTTTGTTTGTGTTACTTTTCATGTTGTAACATGGTTGCTAAGTTCCATTGTCAATATTATATCTTTTATGCCCATGTTTAGAGTACTTTGATCTCAGCATGCAATGCTTTACATCGTTTTGATCAAGATTGTGTTGGTGCATGTCACCTCAAAAATTATTATTTTGTTATCACTTACCTACTCGAGGACAAGCAGGAGTTAAGCTTAGGGATGCTTGATACGTCGCAAACGTATCTATAATTTTTGATGCTCCATGCTTGTTTTACACCAATTGCTTTGTGTTTTGATTACACTTCGTGGCATTTTTATGCATTTTCTAGAACTAACCTATTAACAAGATGCCACAGTGCCAGTTCCTGTTTTTTGTTGTTTTTGTGTTTCAGAAAAGTTACACAGAAAATATTCTCGGAATTGGACGAAACAAAAGCCAAAGTTCCTATTTACCTGACACGAAGACGGAGTCTAGAGGAGAGACGGAGAGGGGCCAGAGGGCAGCCGCACCATAGGGTGGCGCGGGCCACCCCCTGGCCGTGCCACCAGGTGGTGTGAGCGCCTGGTCCACCTCCTGACATCGCCCCTCCGCCTATATATTCACTTCATTGGGAAAACCCTAAGGGCCTGAACACTTTTCCATGAAACATACTACAAGCCACCGCCGTCATCGACCCGAGTTTAGGAGGGTCCATAAGCTCTTCCCGACATCCTGTCGAAGAGGGGAATCATTACCAGAGGCCTTCTTCATCACCATGCCTGCCTCCGGAGTGATGCAAGAGTAGTCTACCTTGGACTATGGGTCCATAGCAGTAGCTAGATGGTTGTCTTCTCCTCCATGTGCTTCATGTCTAGATCTTGTGAGCTGCCTATCATGATCAAGATCATCGTTATGTTTCTACATGTTGTGTTTGTTGGGATCCGATGAATATTGAGTACTATGTCGAGTTGATTTGTGATTTATCATGACTATGTTATTTATGATCTTGCGTGCTCTCCGTTGCTAGTAGATACTTTGGCCAGGTAGATGCTTGTGACTCCAAGAGGGAGTATTTATGCTCGATGGTGGGTTCATGCCTCTAGTAATCTAGGAAAGTGACAATAACTTCTAAGGTTGTAGATGTGCTGTTGCTACTAGGGAGAAAACAACAATCTTTTCTTAAATGATAATTGTATTGTTTACATTACACACTTTGCTTAAGGCGATAATCTGTTGCTTGCAACTTAATACTCAACGGTTGTTTGGATGATATCCGGAGGGTGGATTATTAGTCATAGATGCAGTTTGATTACGGTATATGTATTATGTTGTAATGCCCAAGTGAATCTCATAGTGATCTTCATGACATATACATGCATTGTTATGCATTCTTTATTTTGTCAAGTGCCCAACTATAATTTATTTACCCAGCATGCTATTTATCTTTATGGAGAGACACCTCTAGTGAACTGTGGACCCTAGTTCATTCTTTTACATATATATTACCGTCTACTGCAAGCACTGTTTACTTTCCGCAAGCATTATTTACTTTACTATAAACAAACATCTATTACCACACTATACGTCTAATCCTTTGTTTATAGCAAACTAGTGAGACTGACAACCTCACTGCAAGTTGGGGCAAAGTATGTTGGTTGTGTTGTGTGCAGGTTCCACGTTGCTGCTTGCGCTGGTAGTGCGCCCTGCCAAAAGCCAGTTAGCAACAACCTTCAGAAGTAGTTTATTTCTCCTACAGGTCGATTAAACTTTGGTTTCATAACTGAGGAAAAACTTACTGTTGTGCTCATCACACCTTCCTCTTGGGGTTCCCAACTGGTCCGTCAACACCGCACCATCAATATTCTCCTCCTCTCTAATAGAGCAGACATCGATCACCGCTTGTCCCTCCCATAGTAACCTAGTTCATATGGGCTATAACCATAGGCTTCTATCTCATCCCTTGTATATGAAATGTGTAGTCCATCTTGCTCTCACCATAAAATCTAGTTTTCTCTAGATGTATTTTGAGTTGACGACACAAGATCATAAAACTTGGTGCACGACTGTTGCCTTGTTTTGCAGTGCTGGAGATTGAGGTGGTTGGGGGCTTGATGAATATATTGAAGTTGTCAATGTAAGAGAAAAGAGGGATAATATTTGTTAGGTTGGAAGTGGAATGGTCTTGCATAATGTCGTAGATGATAGGAAAAGATTTTCTTAGAAATCAACACGAGCAAATGCAGCCTCCCACTCATTGAGTGGTGGTATGCTGACTAGAGATAAAATGGGATCGATAATGCATGACTATGTTGATGAGGATGGAAAAATAGTAGAGAAATTTATGTATAATGGGTCACACTTATATATGATACCAGAGGTACTAAAAATGCTCTAGTCACACTTTATATGTGCGGCAAGCGTGTAAGGTTAGATGAATGCGAGCTTCCTTAAGCAAGTGATCTTATGTTATCAATCTGTGGAACAAGGGGAAAATAAATTGACTCCGTATGCAACACATGAAAATGAGATATAAGAAGTTCCTTGTGCTCAAAACACACACTAATACAGAGGAATACAAATGCCACCCCCTATAGGTGAGGACATTCACAAGGCCCACGGTTAAAAATTAAAAGTATCTTGCCAATGAGGTATGCTGAATTGGGATGCTTCTTGTCAAAGATCATTGGACACTATTAAAAACATATATATGTTGCCGATGTTGGAATATAAAGGCACGGGAATTATAAGTCTTAGATCTGTAGGCATGAGACAGTGATGGTATTTGCGCAGATTGTCATATGCACCGAAAAGAGAGGAGATGGGTGGTCAGGGCTGGCTTCAGGCAGCTTGTCTAGTTTCTAGGAGTGCGAGGTAGCTCTTGGCCCATGGAGTCATGGTACAGGCTGATGGTCCAACTTTGGCGACCGTTGCGTGGTGATCCTGCATGTGTTGTGCATCTTCACGTGGTTACAACTTCTATTCCGGTGGTGGTTGTATAGTCAAATTATTGTACTTATTTGCTTCATTTTCCTTAATATAGTTAAACCATAACAAAAGTACATAGCTAGCTAGAGAACACGTAGTCATGTAAACTTGGCTCCCTATGCCATTCTGAAAGGTTCTTTCATAAATATGCATCACATGCATATCTATTTATTCCCTGAATTGTAAACTTTTATAAGGATAGCGTGACATGCATAATTTTGGTTTGTTTCTATGTCTACTACCTATTTTAAATGTCGATATGTTTATCGGTATAAAAACAAGGAGGCTGTACCAAAATTCCGTTTGAAATTCCTAATTGGTATGAAATTAAACAACCCAAGCTACACCCCATTGACCAAGTTGTTTCTAGAAATACCCTATGAAAAGCAAATGATTATGTATGGTATGTTAATTTAGTTGTAATTTGATGGTAACAAACATTTGTATGTATATGGATAGAGCTAGGATGTCTAGAAGTCGTGCAACAAAAACATAGTCATTTTCGTACATGTCGCGAAGTCACATATGAAAATATTGGGAATGGCAAGATGTTATGTCCTTTTAATAATTGTGCGACATGAACATGCAACAAGCATTTGTTTTTGAATGGTTTTATGAAAAGATACACGTGTTGGACAAAACACGGTGCATAGTATGTAATCTGTTGTGTCCTGACAACCCTGATATGGAAAATTGCTATGATGACAAGACTAATGTACCACCACCTAATGTAGATGATGCATATGAATGCCTACAAGGCATGAATGATAATTCGGAGGAGAATGCAGATGATGAGAAATTCAAGAATTGCATCAATATGCTAGCAAAAAAATAAAAATCCTTCTATCTAAACTACAATGCAAACCTTACCAACTTGCTAGCAACACTTTCAATGTTGAAATTCAAGGAAGAAATTAGATTGCGATATGTGATTTTCACGAAGATGTTAATGTAACACCCCAGGTTTTGACTATACCTAGCGATGCTATGTAACACCCGCGAATTTATCACAAATTCGAAGTGCCCGTTATGCATTCCACCACAATCCCAGAATCATTGTTGTGATACACATAACATAGTTGGTAACCAGTTCCATAGACATTACAATACGGTGGTTCAAATTCAACGGTCATAGTGACCAAGTTCATATTACAACACAATATAGCAGCGGAAATAACGTCTTCGGGTCCATGCCTTCACCCTACAGGCAATGGCGACTCAGGAGACGATCTTAGTTCTGATACTCCTCTTCATAACCCTCCTCCGGATACTCTTCCCCATAGTCTGGCCAAGTTGATAGCCAGGGACACAGCCATGAGTACATTGGATGCACTCGCAAACCATCTTATAAAGGCAATGATGAAATAGATATGCAAGTTGATATGGGGGACTAAGCACTAAGTTTATTTGCAAAAAGCTAGTTTTATTTCCCAAGAAGATTCATTAGTGGAGAAGGAGGTTTAATTCTCTAAGTTCAACTAAAGAGGAACTTCAAGTGTGTCAAGATCAATGTCAAGTCAAGTCAAGTCAAGTCAAGTCAAGTCAAGTCATTCACCAAGTTCATCATAGGTTATTCATATTCTTGACAAAAGTCAAGTACAGTTTGCCAACTCTCCATAACCGAGGACGCGGCTATTCGAATAGTTTTGAAACCTCTGCAGAGGGGTACACTTTACCCACAAGATTCGATACATCTGCCGGGGGAAATCCACGGTTCGTCATACACAAAGTATGCGAGGTTCAGATAATCAAACAAACTCTTTCACTTGCTCACTCTAGTATAGGATCCTTCCCTAGAGCCCGAGATACGGAAATCCCTGTTCCGGCGCCTCTAGTTTTGCCCGCTCCGGGATGCCGGATGAATGGAATTTCCACTCGGTTCAGAAGTACCCGCGCACGGTGCACTTCTATAAAGGATGATACAAGGCCTCCCACACTAGGGTAAACAAGTTATGCACTAAGCCCCTTCCCATTTAGGGGTAATTTGGTCGTACGGTATGGTTGGCTCACATAGTACATCACTTAGTATCATTTGGAAAATACATTCCATAGTCCTTAGTCAATGTTATTTTCCTTCATAAAACCATCATGTATGAGAGGTCTCCAATTCAAGTTTTCAAGTTCAAGTCACTAAGTTCAAATGGGGTTCCTCTTAGAGATAGCACTAATTTTATTAGCGACTAAGCAACTACATGGAGTGATGATACCACTAAAATAAGGTTGGATAAACTCAGCTTGATGTTCTTGCTAAGCAAGATAGCACTACACATCTATCATTCTACTCTA
This sequence comes from Dactylis glomerata, assembly GCA_007115705.1. Lineage (NCBI taxonomy): Eukaryota > Viridiplantae > Streptophyta > Magnoliopsida > Poales > Poaceae > Dactylis > Dactylis glomerata. The sequence goes on from QXEO01000631.1 coordinate 1,630,421, forward strand.
GCAATTCAATCATGCAATTTACTTAAAACAAGTAGAATGCAAAAGTAAAACTAGGTATGTGGAGTATGATTCAAAAGATGGCTTGCCTTGGTTGGCAAAGTGTCCGGGGTATTCTTCTTCTTCTTGATAATATCCCCCCTCAATATCCTCCTCAGCAACACTAGCGTCTAATAACGAATAAACACAAACACACAATCACCACACCATACTAACATCACTTCAGCACACATCATTATTTTCAAACAATAGAGTTCATGTTGGATTTTATTTAAATTGGTTTGCAAGTTTTCTTCCAAGTTTGCATTGAGTGTGCAAGTTAAATTTCCTACCATGTGCCATGTGTTGTTTACTTTTTTAAGTATGGGTGTGAAACTAGGGTATTAGGGCTAGTTTAAGTGAGGGTTGACTAATTAAGTGAATTGGTATTGAGGGCAAAATTAATTCTAGGTGTATGATAGAGATCTATCATTTTATGTTACTAACTAGAATTGGGTTAGGGTCTAATTGGTATCACTAACAAGGTTTGAGGTGATTAAGGTGGGACTAAACAGTAGGGGAGTTGATTAGTGAGTTCACAAACCAAATTTCATAATTTTAGGAGGCTTAACAAATTTTCTAGAAATTTTCTATGATTAATAAAGCTATGGTCACAATATTCTTATTTATTTAAATCCTTAACTCAAATTGAATTCTAACCAGTTCTAGAGTGTAGAGCATTTCCTAAGCTTTCCAACGCATATTCATTTGCAAGAAATGGATTTGTAAATCTTTTTGAATTAAAGTTTGAAAATCCTAGCTGAAACTTATTTGAAATAATTCAAACGGCGGGAAAATAATTAAAATGAATCGGACCGAATTCTAAATGAACTGGGCTGATTTCAAACGAAACCCGAACGGGCCGGCCCATACCGCTTCGCTCCGGGCGGGAAAGAAATAAAACTGAACCTGACAGGTGGGGTCCGCTCGTCAGGTCACTTAACCGCACCGAACCGGTACGCTACCGACGGATTCTAATCCAACGGCTCTGGTGCATCGTGTTCATCGGCTAGGGTTGAAGCTCACCTGCGCACGGTGAGGAAGACGACGGCGACGGCGAGGCGCGTAGAGGAAGCAGGGCTCGACGGCGACGGGTGGAAAAGACTCCGGCGGCGCTCCTCCTCTAGTTCCCAGCTTCCGTTCGTCCAGCGGCGGTCTAACGCGGCGGCGCGACTTGCGTCCAGTACCTCGCCGGCGGTGCAGGCGTCGTCGAACGAGATCGAGAGGGAGGGAGAGAAGGTGTCTGGGAGCGAGCTGGGAGTGGGGTGCGTTCAGTCGTTTGATCGGCGGGGGCTTTTATAGGCCAGAGAGGCGAGGGCAAGGGCGTCCAGAAGCTCGCCGGCGCAGGGCATGCTGGCAACGTGCACGGGCGACACCGGGCTCGACGGCCTTGCTCGCGTGCTGGAGGGGTTTGGTCTCGGTGGCGGGGTGCTGTGAGTCGGCTCTGGCGTGGTCACAGCGGTCGGCGTCGTGCAGGAAGAGAAGAGACAGAGAGGGGGGTTCTGGGCACGTTCCTCTTCTTCCCTCCACTTCTCACGGCTCGGGTCGGGGCAGAGGGGGCTGGGCTCGACCGCGGCGTCGTCCACGAGTATGGCTACAGGGTCGGGACGCACGAGAACAGTGAAGTTCACAGTAACCACGATTTACTCGATTCTTGTCTGCCAGGTGCTCGACACAATGCCCGCAAGAGATTCAAATTTGAATTTTTGGAAATTTTCACTTTGGGTGGTCAACAAATTAGCCAAGGTTTCCAGTGATATTTTTGTTCTGAAGAAATAACAGGTTTTGCAAAAATTTATATTTGAAAATAGGGTTTGGTTGCTGAATCAGATTCAAAGTTTGGCAGAAGTTTGAGTCAAGTTCTGATTTGAATTTTGGTTGGAAACTTCTTGGTTGAGTTAGTATGTAACTTGGTCAAGCTCAACTAACTGGCCAAACACTGAGTTGAGTTACAGATTTCTTAATATAAGTGTCCAAAGTAGGGTAGTCAATAAGATTTCCTGGATCAACTTATCCTTCTCTTTTTCTTTATGATTTTTATTTCTGGTTTCTTTGGCTGGTATAATCCTTCTCTAATGTCTCTGTTGGTTAAGTCAGAACTAACTAACTATTGCACAACAAATAATCACACACATGAAATCATAAAAGACATATAATGGAAAAATACATGCTTACATGCAATAATAGATAAAAAGTTTTATCTTGGTCCAAAATTTGGCACCTTAATTAATAGAAAGTGGATTACAAATTTCTGAGTTGTTACATGCTACCACACTATCTCAATAACCCTAAGAGTAGGAAAGATTCTAATATCAGGCAGCACCTCCTTTATTTACAAGAAAAACCGCGATAAGCAATTTAGAGAAAGTTTGATAAATAAGAGTAACATAGCTCACAATTCAACTAGTAGTTATAAGAAATAAGCATCCGAGCAACCAAAGGCTCACACTAAGTACACAAGTAGATACACAACTAACATGCTACAGCTACTAGGATAAACATAATTTTCATAAATCATTGTCTACGATAGTGATCAAGTGATGTGGTAGATGTGCTACACCCATTCCCATGCATATGTCACTACTTTGTACCTGAAAACCAAATGAAACGCAAGAATGAGTACAAAAATACTCAGCAAGTACAATTGGAACCGTAAGAAGAATGACAAATAGTTAACCATAACAGAATAATGAAAACCGCGTTGTCACCATGAAGACTGAAACTGAATATCTGAATATGTCGTCCGGACTAGCCCACGAGCTAACAGTACTCACCGAACTTAATTCGAAACTAGCCGCCCGGGACAGTCTCTCACCGGACTAACACACTGAATAGCCATCGGACTAGCCCACAAGCAAACGGTTCTCACCGAATTTTATTCGGAACTAGCCGCTTGTGAATTCTCACCGAGTTAGCTTTAAATATAAGATGTGTGATGTCTAAACACGAATAGAGAAACGGTACAGAACAAGTTTGAATTGAACAATCAAATACGAGAATTTCGAACCAAATGATATCAATCAACCACACATTCACACAATGAACAATCATAGAATAAAACAGGGTTCGTTATGCACTTGCCTTAGCCGTAGTAATCAATGGAAGAATTACTATCAACACCAGATATCCTCAAACCTGTGTATCAAACCACGCACAGGAAAACTATACCATGCCATGATAATGCGATACGTACATTCTAAATCACACCTAACATCCTCAGTTCTACCGTGATTTAACCATCATAAAGGCGTCAACATAATTCTATTTAAATAACAGGAGCTTCCAGTCTACAAAGTGTTCATCGTGAGAAACAGCCAATGACAAGTGCCAGCACACTAACATGTGTAGTCCTAAAGTACACCACCAAATAATGATCCGTATCAGTTTATCTTTTAAACTATTCTCCAAGAGGATCCACCAAAATGCATGCTATCCTAGTATTACGGTTTTGATTAGTGATTTAAACATAAGGGACAACACTATTCAAACCAGTTCACTACTTTACGGAATTACAATCTAAGATTTATGACTGGTCCAAAGTTCAGCTAGTCACCCATCGGAAGCCAAGAGATGCGGAACTATCATGATCAATTAGAGACCAAAAAGTAATTAGAACTTTGTGGCATCAACTAGAACTCAGATTTGTAAATAAAGACCAACAAGGATTGATAGGACTACACGTCTAGGCCGCATAATCCTTCAATCGTACTATACCACTAGCTAACCTACAGATCGATCGGTCCTGTTCCCATTCCATGGATTTCAACGCAAAGCAAACAACTACCCATGTACTAGTATTAACCACGGCCAGACCTTCTCAATTGCTAGATCGACAGTAAAAGGACAATAAAATCAGATAGGAGGCAAACCAATTGATGCAGGAGCAGCACCTCTGGCGTGGGGTGGTCTTCGGGATGACGGTGAGATGCTCCGGCAAGGTCCCAGCCAACGCGCAGCGAATCCAGGCAGACTTGGGCTGTGGCGGCGTGGGAGTCGGGAGGACTAGGGCAGAGATGCCTGGTGAGGATAGGGATGCAACTGGGTCGGGCTTATATATTTGTCTTTTTCATCAATCAAAATAGATGTGGACCTTGGATGCTAAGAAAAATAAATCTAATGGTCAAGATTCACTAAATTCTTCACGATCAGTCTAAACTCAGAGTTTTCATATCGGCTCAATTAGACGAGCCTAATCTCGGATATGTCATCCAACTTAACAAATTAAAGTCAAAATTTGGTCAACTCTCTTTTAGCGCTATCAAAAAACATTTTAAAATTTTGGGGTATTACAGTTAAAACTTAGGCATCTCCATATATGCAAAATTACACCCCTCATGACTATTTCTCCTGCCATATCTATGCAAAATGAGGAAAATACTTAGGCAGAATCCTAATTGCAACGTTAAGTTTAGAGGTCTCTCTATAATACCCCATCCTTCTTGCGACTCTAAGATCTTCAAAATAGTTTATAGTCACTCTGGCCTTCCCTCCCAAGTCATTACAAAGTGGTATAATCCTATAAGTGCGTAAATGGGGAAGTAGTATGGAGGCACCATCTTCATTCTACAATTAGACTAACAACTTAGCAATAAAATACAAGAACAATCTCATTGCAAAATCATATGGAAATCATGACCATAGTTTCTCCCATGTCCTCAGAGTTAAAGAACTATATTCGTTCCTCCGCCGCGCCTCCATGGGCTGCCGCCGCCACGCCCATGTGGGATCCTGCAACCGCTTCCCTTACGAACTGCCCGGCCGTGGTCTCCACGCGCGTTCCGCCCGCGGTCTCCTCGTGTGTCCCGGCCACCGCATCCACGCGCCTCCCTGGCTGCCGCATCCGCACGCCGCCCCGGCCGCCGTATCCCCGCGCCTCCCCAGACGCCTTGCTAGAGGCACTCGCCATTGTTGCCGCCTTGTTCCCCTGCACGGATGTAGACCAACGGCCCTCCAGTGGCCTCCCACCTAGCCTGCAACCACAGTTCAAGTCACACCGCCGATCGAGGCCCTCTGTGCCATTTCCGTTGTTAAATGTATGTGTGCCCACGAGATGTGTGTTGTAATGCCTCCGAGAACTAGCTTTAAATTTTCTCTTGCAAATTAGAAATTGGTGAGAAATTTTGGAAGGCATTTCAGCAATTTAACATGTTTGTGTGATAATTCCAGAGAAAAATATTTAGTGATATTAAGTATAGAGACACTCTTTAGGCAGTACATGTATGAGTATAAAATAGACGCTACTCCGGCAGTGTTGACTAATGCGGGTAGTTCAGAAAGGTACTCCAAGAAGTTTAGGTGGCCTAGACCGGCAGTTCAGAACCCCAAAACCCTGTCCGCTACTTTGGGCAGTTCAACTGAATAACGTAGGCAGTTAAAAAACGCTACTCCATGAAGTTTAGGTGGCCTAAGCCGGAAGTTCTGAAACACCAAGTCCGCTACTTTAGACAATTCAGCTGAGTAACGCATGCAGTTCAGAAACACGCTAGTTCAGTGCACCAAATGCGGAAGTTTAGGCACATACAAAGCTAGGCAGTTTGGGTGCATTTTTCGAGACAGTTCAAGTGTTCAACTACTTACAAAAGATAGTTCAAGTGCATTTAGAAGGGAAGTACATAAAGTGACTTCCGGAAGACATAGACAATAGGCAGTTGCCCTAACAACACTTAAAGCTAGGCAGTTTGGGTGCATTTACTGAGACAGTTCAAGTGTTCAACTGCTTACAAAAGATAGTTCAAGTGCATTTAGGAGGGAAGTACATAAAGTGACTTCTGGCAGACATAGACAACAGGCAGTTCAGCTATGATTACGAGGGAACTACAGACAGTAACTATATGCAGTTCAGGTGTACTAACGGGGCAGTTCAGAAAACATGACTCGTGGGTGTGACTTAGAGAAGTTCAGGTGTGTTAATGAGCCAGTTCAGGAACGCAATTCTAGGGGAAGTTCGGATACACTAAACGCAACAATTCGCCTTGAACATGCTAGAATTTTCACTTCTGTCAGATTTCTTTTTCACCGTCGTGGAAATTTCTCTTTATAGTGAGCAAACGTTCACTTTGAACAAGAGAAAGTTCACTTGCAAAAAACTAAAAAGATATTTTTTTTAAAAAAAAGTTCAATTTGAGTAAACCAGAAGTTCAGTTACACATCCTGAGATGTTCAATTACATGTGAGAAGTAGTTCAAGCACTCTATTTTTTCTCAATGGAAATCATACCCATTAAATTCGTTTCTATAAGTACCGGTTGCACAAGTAAACCACAGAGATACTTAATATACAATTATATGAGTCTACTATCACTCGTACATGGCGCCATACGCCACTCAACCACCATAACCATGCTAAATTCAAAGTGCTCCCATATCAGTGTTGTTTATATTGTTTACTATTCTTGAAAATTATTCCTAAATCATGTAAAATTTAAAAACATACCTTAACAAAAAAAGTTGCAAAATTTGAATATCTTTCAAATGGTATATCATTTATTTCATTTCGATAAGTCATTTAGAAATAATTGCAAAAACACTACATACAAAACCGTGAAATCCGGAAATCGAAATCACCTATATTCAAATAGGCTCTTAAATCGTACAAAATCCGCAAAAATGATAAACATGAAAAATTTGTGCCTAATCAAAATACCGTCCATAAATGGAAAATCCACAAAATCATTGTTTACATATTTAAATTTACTTTTCAAACATCCAAAATTTCGAAAAAAAACTTCAAATGAATAATTTTCACAATTTTCTTTCAAATCCAATGGTATATCATATGTGTCATTCCGATAAATGGTATGATAACTGCGACAAAAATACTGTCCAAAAATATAAATAGACGCAAAAACCTGATTATTATTTTTTGAAATAACTTTAAAAATGTATAAAATTTTGAAACACAGTCAGCACAAAAAAGTTTCGCAATTTGATAAGCTTTCGAATGGTATATCATTTTCACAAATCCGATAAACGGTTCAAAACTCTAATCAAAACATCTAGATCGCTTGTACTATAGCGAGAAGTTCATGAGCGTTTACAAGGAAGTTCAGGACTGGTTGTAGATCCTTAATCTACACCCGGTTGTAGATAAGGATGTCAATGGGTAGGGTATGGGCCGGTAGAGCAATACCATACCCATACCCGTATAGTCGATGGGTATAAAATTCTACATGTACCCGTACTAATGGGTATGAAACTTTACCCATACCCATACCCGGCAGGTACCCGTACCCGTTCGATACCCGGTGGGTAGATCAAATATACACAAGTTATTCACTATTTTAGAATGACCGGTAGCACATTGGAGCGGCTAGGACCTGAGATTTTGGTCACCTTAATTTGGAGAGACAAGAGAATTATAGCTAGGCTTAATTATAGGAGTAGTTGGGGTGTGGGGCACCCATCTCCCTTGACCACTATCAACCAATGCTACTAGACTGCTCCACATGTAAGTATAAATGGGTAGGGTATGGATATACCCGCGGGTAGAAGGCTATACCCGTGCCCTACCCATGACTTAAACGGGTAGGGTATGGGTACTGCCCATGGGGAGAAAAGTGTGCTCATACCCTGCCCATGCGGGTACAGTACCCGCGGGTACCCGTACCCATGGGTAAAATTGCTATCCTTAGTTGTAGAATAGCTCGGCTATATATATACAATCTAGTCATTCACATGCTTCTCAATTAGTATCTCCTAATCTATATTCTTAACATAAGAGAGCTAAATGATCCTTCTTATTCTGAACTTTATGCTACATTTGCTTAATAGGGAGTTGCGCTATCATCTATTTTCTTCACTAAATCGAATACCAAAATTTATCAAGATGATTCTAAATAAAGTGAATTAAACAAGCATAAATTGTGAATTTCACACATCTGTGACGACCTCAAATTTGATACAAATTCGAAGTGCCCGTTATGTATTCCACCGCAATCCCAGAACCGTTGTTGCGATATACATAACGTAGTTGGTAACCAGTTCCATAGACATTACAATACGATGGTTCAAATACAATGGTCATATAGACCAAGTCATATTACAACACAATATAGCAGCGGAAATAACGTCTTCGGCCCATGCCTTCTCCCTACAGGCAAATGGCGACTCACGGAGACGAGCTTAGTTCTGGTACTCTTCTTCATACCCTTCCTCCGGATATTCTTCCCCATAGTCTGGCCAAGTTGATAGCCAGGGACACAGCCGTGAGTACATTGGATGCACTCGCAAACCATCTTATAAATGAAAAGATGAAGTAGAAATGCAATGGGGGTATAGTGGACTAAGCACTAAGTTGTTTTGCAAAAGCTAGTTTTATTTCCCAAGAATATTTGTTTATAGGAAAGAGATTTAGTTCTCTAAGTTCCATCTAGAGAGGATTTCAAGTGTGTCAACAACATGTCAAGTCAAGTCATTCACCAAGTCACCATTGTCACTTTTAATCCTGACAAAAGCCAAGTACAGATTGCCAACCGTCCATGACCGCGGACGCGGCTATTCGAATAGTTTCAAAACCTCTGCAGAGGGGTACACTTTACCCACAAGATTCGATACATCTGCCGGGAGAAATCCACGGTTCGACATACACAACGTATGCGAGGTTCAGATAATCAAACAAAACCTTTCACTTGCTCATCCTAGTATAGGATCCTTCCCTAGAGCCCGGGATACGGAATTCCCGCTCCGGCGCCTCTAGTTCTGCCCATCCCGGAGGCCGGGTTAGTGGAATCCACTTGGTCAAGAAGTATCCGCCCGTGGAGTCCTTCCATGAATATTTGATGCAAGACCTCCCATACTAAGATAAACAAGCTACAGATTGAGCCCCTTCCCATATAGGGGTAATATGGTTGTACGGAAAAATTGGCTCCCATGGTACATCACTCGTTGTCATTGAGAAGATATTTCATAGTTCTTAGTCAAGATTGATTTTCTTTCATAAAGCCATTATGTAGGAGAGATCTCCATTTCAAGTTCAAGTCACCACTTTTCAAATGGGGTTCCTCCAGAGATGGCATCAACTTTTATTAGCGACTAAGCAACTACATTGAGGGATAGTACTACTAGCTAGGGTTGGATAAACTCAGCTTGATGCTCTTGATAATCAAGATATCAATCTACTTCTATCATTCTACTCTAGCAATTCAATCATGCAATTTACTTAAAACAAGTAGAATGCAATAGCAAAACTAGGTAGGGGGAGTATGAATCAAAGGATGGCTTGCCTTGGTTGGCAAAGTGTCCGGGGTTTTCTTCTTCTTCTTGATAATAATAATCCCCTCCAATATCCTCCTCGGCAACACTAGCGTCTATTAACGAATAAACACAAAGCACACCATCACTCCACCAAGCTAACAACACACCAAGCACACATCTTTGTTTACTAACCAAGCATTCATGTTGCATTTTTAGGGTGTTGGAGTGTGAGTCTTTTGTTTAGGTTTTCTTCAAGTGTGCAAGCTAGATTCTTTACTAAGTAGCATAGGTGGTTCACTTGTGCAGCATTGGAGGTGATTTAGGGTTACTAAGACAAGTTCAAGTGGGAATGATCCACTAAGTGAATTGCATTGGGGACAATTTAATTCTAAGTGTGCACTAGTGATCTATCATTTTATGCTAACAATTAGGTTTGGGTTAGGGTCTAACTGATCACACTAATATGGTTTGGGGTAGATTAGTGTTGACTAACAGTGAGAGGGGTTATTAGGGAGTGCATATTTTTATTTTTATGATTTTTGATAGCTTAAATAAATTTCTAAAAAAAATCCTTCATTATTTAACAAGCTATGGTCACACTATTCATATCCAATTTTATTCTTAACTGATTTTGAAATCTAACCAGTACTATTGGATAGAGTATTTTATAAGCTTTCCAATGAATATTTATTTGCTAAATTTGGATTTATAAAACTCTAGGAATTTGAATTTGAAAATACCATCTGAAACATATTTGAAATAAACAAAACAGGCGGGAATTAATTTAAAAACGAATCGGACCGATTTCTCGCCAAACGGGCCCAGCCTGAGCAGACCCCGAACGGGCCGGCCCAGAAAACGCTTCGCGCAGGGCGGGAGAAATAAAACTGGATGCTGACAGGTGGGGTCGCGCTGTCAGATCTAATTACGAACCCGAATCGGTATGCTATCGTCCGATCGGGATCCAACGGCTCAGGGTCATCTTCTTCCTCAGCACGGGCGGGATCTCACCTGCGAGCAGCGACGGCGTTCGACGGCGACGGCGAGGCGTAGAGGAAGCGAAACTCGACGGCGATGATCGGGATCGGCTGCGGGGCTCCTCCTCCTCCGATTCCCTGCAGAAGTTCGCTCCCCGGTGCTTGAACGCGGCGGCGCTCCTCCTGTCCAGTACTGCGCCGGCGAGGTTGGCTATGGCGAAGCAGAGCGAGAGGGAAGAAGCGGTGATGTCTGGGAGGTAGCTGGTGGCTGGGTGAGTATCTCCGTTTGATCGGAGGGGGTTTATATAGGCCGAGGCGACGAGGAACCAGGCGACCAAAAGCTTCACTGCACGGGGGTCCTGGCGGCGTGCGACGGCCTCTCCGGCCACGGCGGCCATGCTCGCGTGCTGGGGGGTTGCTGGGTCGGCCGCGGGGTCCTGTGGGTCTCCTCTGGCGAGGGCAGGGTGGTCGTCGACGTGCAGGCTGCTGGGAAGAAGAGCGGGGGTCCGGGGGTGCTGGCTTCTCTTCTCCTCCTTCTTCCAGGGCTTGGGTCAGGGCAGAGGGGACTGGGTTCGACCAGGGCACCGTCCAGAGGCATGGCAACAGGGCTGCAGCGAGCTAGCACAGTGCAGCACAGTGAAGTTTGATTTGATTTGATTTCCTGCTGCCAGTGTTCGATGAAATGCCTGCAAGAACTCAAAATTTGAATTTTTCAAATTTGCCACTTTGGGTGCTCATCATATTGGATAAGGTACCCAGGCATATTTTTGTTACAGTGAAAGGTTGAGTTTTGCAAAAATTTATATTTCAAATTTGATATGGTTTCTGTTTCAGATTCAAACTTTGGCTCAAGTTTGAGTGGTGTTCTGGTTTGAAATTTTGGTAGATCTTTGTTGGTTGAGTTAGTCCATAACTTGGTTAAGCTCAACTAAAAGGTTAAACCTGCAGGTGAGCTGTAGATTGCTTAATCTAAGGGCTCAAAGTGGGGTAGTCATTAACAGTTTCTAGATCATATTAAGTTTATCTCTTTCTTACCTATTTTTATTTCTTGTTGCTTTGGTTCATATAATCTTTCTCAAATGATTCTGTTGGTTCACTTAGGATTATCTAACCAATGCTCAAACAAAAATAACACACATAGAATCATAGAACACATATAAGAGGAAATACATGTATGCATAAAATAATGAATGAAAAGTTTTATCTTGGACCAAAATTTGGCACTTTATTTAATAAGAGTGGGATTACAATTTCTGAGTTGTTACAATCTTCCCCCCTTAAAGAGAATCTCGTCCCCGAGATTCACTAGTTAAGAACTGAAAAGATTGGGAAACTCTTTCTGAAGGTAATCTTCTCGTTCCCAAGTAGCTTCATCTTCGGTGTGATTACTCCACTGAACTTTCAGAAATTTGATGCTTCGGGTTCGAGTGGTTCTATAGGCTTCCTCGAGGATACGGATAGGCATTTCACGATAGGTCAAATCCTTGTTGATGTCCACCGAACGGTGATCAATATTCTTGAAAATTTCTGGCTTCTCCGGCACTTCCAGACATTTCCTAAGTAGGGACACATGAAAGACATCGTGTACTTCAGACAATTCAGGGGGCATTTCCAACTGATAAGACACTTCTCCTCTACGGTCTAGTATCTTGAATGGTCCAATATATCTTGGTGCAAGCTTTCCTTTTACTTGAAATCTTTGCATTCCCTTGAGGGGTGATACTCTGAGATAAACAAAATCTCCAATCTGGAAGGTCAGTTCTCGACGTCTCTTGTCGGCATAACTCTTTTGTCTTGATTGGGCTGCCTTGAGGTATTCACGAATCATGCGAACTTTCTCCTCGGCTTCTTGCAGAATATCTGGTCCAAAAATCTGACTGTCTCCGGTTTCTGACCAATTCAGAGGGGTACGACACTTTCTTCCATACAAAGCTTCAAATGGGGCCATTTGCAAACTGGCTTGATAACCGTTGTTGTAGGAAAACTCCGCGAAAGGCAGACAATCTTCCCACTTAGCTCCATAAGCTAGAACACAGGCTCTCAACATATCTTCAAGTATTTGATTCACTCTTTCAGTCTGTCCGTCAGTCTGAGGGTGGTAAGCTGTGCTGAAAGCTAACTTGGTTCCCAAGGCTTGATGTAAGCTTTTCCAAAATCTCGAAGTGAATTGGGTTCCTCGATCGGAAACTATGGTTTTAGGAACTCCATGCAAACTGACAATTCTGGATAAATACAGATCTGCTAACTGTCCCGAGTTGTAAGTGGTCTTGATAGGAATAAAGTGGGCAACTTTGGTTAGTCTATCCACAATGACCCAGATAGAGTCATTGCTACGGCTAGACTTTGGAAATCCAGTGATGAAATCCATTCCAACAGATTCCCACTTCCATTTCGGAACTTGCAAAGGTTGCAGCAATCCTGCCGGTCGTTGATGCTCAGCCTTGACTCTTTGACAAATATCACACTTAGAGATGAACGATGCAATCTCACGCTTCATTCCATGCCACCAAAATTGTTACTTCAAATCTTGGTACATCTTAGTTCCACCGGGGTGGATGGAGTAAGGTGTCTCATGGGCTTCCTTCATAATCACTTCCTTCAATTCGGAATCAGCAGGCACACAGATACGTCCTTTATACCAAAGAACTCCTTGATCATCCTCTTCAAATCCTGGCACCTTGCCGGAACTAATTCTGCGCTTGATTCCTTCAATACTCTCATTCCCCTTCTGGGCTTCTTTGATTTGGCTCATCAAGGTGGGTTGAAACTCAAGGTTGGCTAGGAATCCTTGACTGACTAGTTCCAATCCAAATCTTTCAAACTCTTGGTGTAACATAGGTTGCTCTTCCTTGATCCTCATATTCAACGAACACGGCTTTCTACTCAACGCATCGGCCACCACATTGGCCTTACCGGGGTGGTAATGATTTTCCAGATCATAGTCCTTGATCAACTCTATCCATCTTCTTTGCCTCATGTTCAACTCCTTCTGGGTGAAAATATACTTCAAACTCTTGTGGTCAGAATAGATCTCACAACGGTTGCCCATCAGATAATGCCTCCAAGTCTTCAAAGCTAGAACCACGGCTGCTAACTCTAGATCATGGGTTGGATAATTTTCTTCATGAGGTCGAAGCTGCTGAGAGAGGTAAGCTATGACCTTGCCTTCTTGCATCAGTACGCAACCAAGTCCAAGTTTGGAAGCGTCGCAATAGACATCAAAGTTTTTGGTGATATCGGGCATGGTTAGGACGGGTGCGGTCACCAATCGCTTCTTGAGCTCTTGAAAACTCTCTTCACACTTAGGGGTCCATTCAAACTTCTTGTCCTTCTTCAACAATTGGGTCATTGGCCGGGCAATACTGGAAAATCCTTCAACAAACTTGCGGTAATATCCCGCTAATCCGAGAAAACCTCTCACTTCCATCTGAGTGGTAGGGGCTTCCCATTCCAGGACTGATTTGATCTTCTTGGGGTCTACCGATATTCCTCCTGCTGACAGCACATGGCCTAAGAATCCAACCTCCTTCAACCAGAACTCACATTTACTGAACTTGGCATACAGCTGATGCTCCCTTAAGGTTTCTAGAATTAATCTCAAATGGGTTGCATGCCCTTCTTCGGATTTGGAGTAGATAAGAATGTCGTTAATGAAGACAACAACAAACTTATCCAAGAACTCCATAAAAACCTTATTCATGAGATTCATGAAATAAGCAGGGGCATTGGTCAATCCAAAGGACATTACGGTGTACTCATACAATCCGTATCGGGTAGTGAAGGCTGTTTTGGGGATATCCGTTGCACGGATCTTCAGTTGGTGGTATCCAGTTCTAAGATCTATCTTGGAGAATACTCTGGCTCCAGTCAATTGGTCAAACAAATCTTCAATCTTCGGGAGAGGATACTTGTTCTTGATGGTCACATCGTTAAGCTTGCGATAATCGGTGCACAGTCGGCTAGAACCGTCACTTTTATCCACAAACAGAACGGGTGATCTCCAAGCAGAAGAACTTGGCTGAATCAATCCTTTGCTCAAAAGGTCATCCAATTGCTTCTTCAACTCAACTAATTCAGCTGGGTTCATACGATAGGGTCGTTGGGCTATTGATCCAGTTCCGGGAATAAGCTCAATGATAAACTCAATATCCCGATCCGGTGGCATTCCGGGTAGCTCATCGGGAAAGACATCCGGGTATTCACAGACGATTGGGACTTGCTCCAAAGTCGGTCCTGAGATACTCTTATGACATCGGGTGGTTTGGGGTGGTTTTACGGACACATGCTTGACTATGATTCCATTGCTACTCTTCATGGTGATGGTCTTTTTGGCACAATCTATCACTCCTTGATGGAAAGACATCCAATTCATACCAAGAACTACTTCCAAACCTTTGGTTCCCAACACTATCAAATTGGCTAAGAAAGCTATCCCATGGATTTCTATGGGCACTACCAAGCAGGTACAACTAGCTTTGGTTACTGACCCGGGAATTTGCACAGACATGACATCTTTCAAGGGTGTGGGTTGAAGTCCACTTTTATCAACGAATAATTGGGTAACAAATGAGTGTGAAGCTCCAGAATCAAACAGAACTCTTGCAAGAACTGAGTTAACAGGGAACATACCAAGCACAACGTCGGTTGCTTCCTGAGCTTCTTCAACATTCATGTGATTCAGACGGCCATGAGAATGAGGCTGGTTCCTTGGTGGATAGTTCTTGCCATTTCCCACACGACGCTGCTGCTGAGCAGGAGCAGTAGCCTTGGACGCATCATTCAGCTTCTTGGGGCACTCATTGGAGTAATGCCCTTTTAGTCCACACTCATAACATGTAACACCAGACTTGTCACCGGGCTTGGGTAACATAGGGGCGCCATTTGGCCTTGGAGTATTGGTGTTGAAGTTGTTGCCACTAGGTCTTGGGGGTGCACGGTTGAAGTTGTTGCCGGGTGGGCGGTTAGGATAGTTGGGACGCGGAGCAGGTGCAGACGGCCTCATTGGTCTAGAGGTAAAACCCATTGGTGCATTTCCCCTTGGCTTCTGCGAGTTGCTCGAGTTGCCTTGATACATCATACGGCGCTTGCGGTTCTCGGTAGCTTGCTTGAGTTTGCCTTCCATCTGAATGGCAGAGTCAACCAATGACTCCAGGTCGGCAAAGGGAATACTAACCAGGACACATTGCATCTCATCATGAAGTCCATCCAGAAACCTTTCTTGCTTCTTCTCAGTGGTGTTAGTGTCATCTGGGGCATACCTAGACAAGGTAAGGAACTTGTCACGGTAATCCACCACAGACATGGAACCTTGCCTCAGATTTCTGAATTCATCTCTCATCCTTTTAACCAATCCCATAGGAACATGGGCTTTGCTAAACTTGCTCTTGAACTCCTCCCAAGGCATCACATACCCTGGGGCTTGCATTGCACGGGTGCTATCCCACCAAGCTCTCGCTGCCCCAGCAAGATAGTGGGTGGTATACAAAACCTTCTCATTTTCACCAACTTCGGCGACTGCCAAGTTGTTCTCCATAGTACGAAGCCAATCATCGGCATCTAAGGGCTCTTCAGACTTAGTGAATATAGGAGGGTTGGTGTTCTGGAAACTCCTTAACTTGGATCGGTGCTCTCCATTACCATGGTTTTCTCCTTCACCATTGCCATTGCCATTGTTGTGGTTCATTGCCATCTGGGTTAGTTGCTGAAGAGTGGCCAAGTTGGCTTGGCGCTCAGCTCGGGCTGCTTCCCGGTCTTCCATGATCAACCTTAGCAATTCGGCCATTTCCGGGTTCGGGGGTGGGGGTGCTCGCGGCATCTGAAGATAAGGTGTGTAAGACAAGAGGGAAAAGTATTTTGCTAGGATTTAAAGGTAACATGGATGATGCAATTTTGTTTTACTAAGGCCTTAAAGGCCAAATTCAAATTTCATTCAACACTCAACAATCATATCATACATACGAGTTCACACATTACAAATGGTTTACATCAAACCATTGCGACTCGTCTACTAGAGAGGGGGATACAACTCACACCTACACGAAGTGAGAAATAAAGTGGAACTCATAACTAGATAACACGTGGATCTCGAGTCTAAACAGCGGGCTCCTCGGGATCTTCCTCGTCGTCACTCACAATGAATCCATTGTGCCCACCATCTTCCGGATCATCGAGGTCCTCCATGAAGTCATCCTCGTCACTAATGAGGGCATTATCCTCCTTGCGGAGATCAATGCCTTCCTCCTCACCAAGGTGATCCTCAAGACTCTCAATGTATGCAGTCAACTCCGCCACATTGGCCTTCAACTCCTCAAGGTCCTGTTCCTTCTCATCGCGCTGGCGACGAAGGCTCTTGCGCTCCTTCGCAAGAATCCTGATAGTGCTCCTCGCCTCCACCAGTGCAACGTGCTCGAGGTTGGCCCTAGTACGGGCACGGTCGGCCTCCTGCTGAGTGGAGTACAGCAAGAAGTCCATGTGGTCGATGTAGGTACTCGGCTCATTCTGCCCGGGCATGTTTGCGGGACGCCCATCCGCATCACGCCGAGCAAAGTCCTTGAAGCGTCCTCCCTGAACCTCCTCAACGTGCAGTCCGCATAAGCGGGCGTGCATCTCCTGCATTGCTCGGACCAAACCATCGGCCCAAGTGTTCTCCACAAGCTCAAACTTGACCCTTGGAGAACCCAACATCCCCTTCTTGCCACGGCAACTAGCTCGGATGAGCCACCGTAGCTCTCCATCCGGGTGCTCATTGAGCACGGCTCCCTTGAACTCCGGGTACAAACGGTTCAGGAACAAGGTCAAAGTGGTGAGGTCGCGCTCGAAACAAAGGCTGCCACCTTGGCCCAACTGGTACTGCTCAGTGAATACCAGGGCCATCTACAAAATTTTAAATTAGTTCAAGTTAGTGATCAACTCAAGTGTGCAAAATTTTAAGTAAGCTAAAACTGAAGTATGTATAAAACTTTGCAACTAGAGAGGAAAGACTAAGCAATTTTTGCAACCGTTCTTGTATCTTTCTTTTATCAAGGTTTTGTTTAATGCCCATTCTAACTAAGGTCTCCTATGGTCAGCCTAGGCTCTGATACCAACTTGTGACGACCTCAAATTTGATACAAATTCGAAGTGCCCGTTATGTATTCCACCGCAATCCCAGAACCGTTGTTGCGATATACATAACGTAGTTGGTAACCAGTTCCATAGACATTACAATACGATGGTTCAAATACAATGGTCATATAGACCAAGTCATATTACAACACAATATAGCAGCGGAAATAACGTCTTCGGCCCATGCCTTCTCCCTACAGGAAAATGGCGACTCACGGAGACGAGCTTAGTTCTGGTACTCTTCTTCATACCCTTCCTCCGGATATTCTTCCCCATAGTCTGGCCAAGTTGATAGCCAGGGACACAGCCGTGAGTACATTGGATGCACTCGCAAACCATCTTATAAATGAAAAGATGAAGTAGAAATGCAATGGGGGTATAGTGGACTAAGCACTAAGTTGTTTTGCAAAAGCTAGTTTTATTTCCCAAGAATATTTGTTTATAGGAAAGAGATTTAGTTCTCTAAGTTCCATCTAGAGAGGATTTCAAGTGTGTCAACAACATGTCAAGTCAAGTCATTCACCAAGTCACCATTGTCACTTTTAATCCTGACAAAAGCCAAGTACAGATTGCCAACCGTCCATGACCGCGGACGCGGCTATTCGAATAGTTTCAAAACCTCTGCAGAGGGGTACACTTTACCCACAAGATTCGATACATCTGCCGGGAGAAATCCACGGTTCGACATACACAACGTATGCGAGGTTCAGATAATCAAACAAAACCTTTCACTTGCTCATCCTAGTATAGGATCCTTCCCTAGAGCCCGGGATACGGAATTCCCGCTCCGGCGCCTCTAGTTCTGCCCATCCCGGAGGCCGGGTTAGTGGAATCCACTTGGTCAAGAAGTATCCGCCCGTGGAGTCCTTCCATGAATATTTGATGCAAGACCTCCCATACTAAGATAAACAAGCTACGGATTGAGCCCCTTCCCATATAGGGGTAATATGGTTGTACGGAAAAATTGGCTCCCATGGTACATCACTCGTTGTCATTGAGAAGATATTTCATAGTTCTTAGTCAAGATTGATTTTCTTTCATAAAGCCATTATGTAGGAGAGATCTCCATTTCAAGTTCAAGTCACCACTTTTCAAATGGGGTTCCTCCAGAGATGGCATCAACTTTTATTAGCGACTAAGCAACTACATTGAGGGATAGTACTACTAGCTAGGGTTGGATAAACTCAGCTTGATGCTCTTGATAATCAAGATATCAATCTACTTCTATCATTCTACTCTAGCAATTCAATCATGCAATTTACTTAAAACAAGTAGAATGCAATAGCAAAACTAGGTAGGGGGAGTATGAATCAAAGGATGGCTTGCCTTGGTTGGCAAAGTGTCCGGGGTTTTCTTCTTCTTCTTGATAATAATAATCCCCTCCAATATCCTCCTCGGCAACACTAGCGTCTATAACGAATAAACACAAAGCACACCATCACTCCACCAAGCTAACAACACACCAAGCACACATCTTTGTTTACTAACCAAGCATTCATGTTGCATTTTTAGGGTGTTGGAGTGTGAGTCTTTTGTTTAGGTTTTCTTCAAGTGTGCAAGCTAGATTCTTTACTAAGTAGCATAGGTGGTTCACTTGTGCAGCATTGGAGGTGATTTGGGGTTACTAAGACAAGTTCAAGTGGGAATGATCCACTAAGTGAATTGCATTGGGGACAATTTAATTCTAAGTGTGCACTAGTGATCTATCATTTTATGCTAACAATTAGGTTTGGGTTAGGGTCTAACTGATCACACTAATATGGTTTGGGGTAGATTAGTGTTGACTAACAGTGAGAGGGGTTATTAGGGAGTGCATATTTTTATTTTTATGATTTTTGATAGCTTAAATAAATTTCTAAAAAAATCCTTCATTATTTAACAAGCTATGGTCACACTATTCATATCCAATTTTATTCTTAACTGATTTTGAAATCTAACCAGTACTATTGGATAGAGTATTTTATAAGCTTTCCAATGAATATTTATTTGCTAAATTTGGATTTATAAAACTCTAGGAATTTGAATTTGAAAATACCATCTGAAACATACTTGAAATAAACAAAACAGGCGGGAATTAATTTAAAAACGAATCGGACCGATTTCTCGCCAAACGGGCCCAGCCTGAGCAGACCCCGAACGGGCCGGCCCAGAAA
Organism: Dactylis glomerata; assembly: GCA_007115705.1. NCBI lineage: Eukaryota > Viridiplantae > Streptophyta > Magnoliopsida > Poales > Poaceae > Dactylis > Dactylis glomerata. Next base: position 1,649,882 of record QXEO01000631.1, read on the forward strand.
ACGCTTCGCGCAGGGCGGGAGAAATAAAAATGGATGCTGACAGGTGGGGTCGCGCTGTCAGATCTAATTACGAACCCGAATCGGTATGCTATCGTCCGATCGGGATCCAACGGCTCAGGGTCATCTTCTTCCTCAGCACGGGCGGGATCTCACCTGCGAGCAGCGACGGCGTTCGACGGCGACGGCGAGGCGTAGAGGAAGCGAAACTCGACGGCGATGATTGGGATCGGCTGCGGGGCTCCTCCTCCTCCGATTCCCTGCAGAAGTTCGCTCCCCGGTGCTTGAACGCGGCGGCGCTCCTCCTGTCCAGTACTGCGCCGGCGAGGTTGGCTACGGCGAAGCAGAGCGAGAGGGAAGAAGCGGTGATGTCTGGGAGGTAGCTGGTGGCTGGGTGAGTATCTCCGTTTGATCGGAGGGGGTTTATATAGGCCGAGGCGACGAGGAACCAGGCGACCAAAAGCTTCACTGCACGGGGGTCCTGGCGGCGTGCGACGGCCTCTCCGGCCACGGCGGCCATGCTCGCGTGCTGGGGGGTTGCTGGGTCGGCCGCGGGGTCCTGTGGGTCTCCTCTGGCGAGGGCAGGGTGGTCGTCGACATGCAGGCTGCTGGGAAGAAGAGCGGGGGTCCGGGGGTGCTGGCTTCTCTTCTCCTCCTTCTTCCAGGGCTTGGGTCGGGGCAGAGGGGACTGGGTTCGACTAGGGCACCGTCCAGAGGCATGGCAACAGGGCTGCAGCGAGCTAGCACAGTGCAGCACAGTGAAGTTTGATTTGATTTGATTTCCTGCTGCCAGTGTTCGATGAAATGCCTGCAAGAACTCAAAATTCGAATTTTTCAAATTTGCCACTTTGGGTGCTCATCATATTGGATAAGGTACCCAGGCATATTTTTGTTACAGTGAAAGGTTGAGTTTTGCAAAAATTTATATTTCAAATTTGATATGGTTTCTGTTTCAGATTCAAACTTTGGCTCAAGTTTGAGTGGTGTTCTGGTTTGAAATTTTGGTAGATCTTTGTTGGTTGAGTTAGTCCATAACTTGGTTAAGCTCAACTAAAAGGTTAAACCTGCAGGTGAGCTGTAGATTGCTTAATCTAAGGGCTCAAAGTGGGGTAGTCATTAACAGTTTCTAGATCATATTAACTTTATCTCTTTCTTACCTATTTTTATTTCTTGTTGCTTTGGTTCATATAATCTTTCTCAAATGATTCTGTTGGTTCACTTAGGATTATCTAACCAATGCTCAAACAAAAATAACACACATAGAATCATAGAACACATATAAGAGGAAATACATGTATGCATAAAATAATGAATGAAAAGTTTTATCTTGGACCAAAATTTGGCACTTTATTTAATAAGAGTGGGATTACAATTTCTGAGTTGTTACAGAATTCGGGGGAGAAGACGATGCCGACATGCGGGACCTGCCTGGCAGTGAGAGAGAGAGAGAGAGGTGAGGGAGCTGGGCTGGTTTCCTTCCCGGGCTGGCTCGACCGGTTTGGGCCCCGGGTGCGGCCCAGTTGGGCTGTGCCCTTCTTCTTCTTTTTTTTGTTCTAATTCCTTTTTCTTATTTTCTGATTTCCTATTTTAGGTTTTGAAATAGCTACACCTCTTTGATTTGAATAAAACCAAAACTGACCACTTCTAAACTTTTAAATATTGTGGTTCAAGCATATAAACAAAGCTTTAGTGTTATTTTTAGACAGAATAATTGCAAGAAATTAAACATAGTTTTCAATTAACTAGGAAGCTTTGTTTTTTTAAAATAATAACTTTCTAAAATATTTGGTTTTCAAAATTTATTAAAGAAGGTAAATAAAACAGTAGTGTTTTTGAATATATAACTAATAAACACTTGGTGAAGCACCAAATAGTAAAGTTTTTATCGGTGTTCTGGATACCGGGGTATCCCGGTCCACCTGCTCTTGGGCCCTGTCATCGGCCCATCTTCAGCCCAGGGGAGAGCCAATGACCCAAGCTACGGAGAAGACCCTCACGAGGAGGCGCCTCGTGAGGAGAACAACGACCAAAACTGCTAAGGACCAGAAGACCTCCTCACGAGCCCCTGCTGGTGAGGAGAGGAATTACGTCCACGTCAACTCGGCGCGTTTTCATGCAGAGTAAGAAGATAACGGGCAGAAGATTGCGTACCACCCACGCTACCCCCGACAGGGAGGAGACCAACTTTCGCTGTGTCTGCATAAAGCAGCACAGTGGTTGTTGGCCACCCCCCTAAAAATAGCGTGGACGGTGCAGGGCGCCAGAGGAAGACGTCAGCTTCGTCCACCCACTCCGGTGGACCGGCGCCACTATTCTACGAAGACTACGTCCACGGGAGAATAGAGTCTACAGCTGTCCTCCCTCCTTGGCCGTGTGTGGCAACCCCTTCCCCAAGAAGATAAGGGGAAGGAGGACCTTGCCGCTATAAAAGGAAGGGAGGCCACCCCTTAGAGGGGATCGAATCTTAATCTTCTTCAGGCTGCTAGCTGGGCACGCAGGTTCTTCAACCTCTGGCCAGCTAGAGCTTTGTAACCAAGACCTTGTACTCCTCGCGAGGTGTCGCGTTGCAATACAAGAAGGCAGGAAGTAGGGATTTTACCTCACCACGAGGGCCCTTAACCTGGGTAAACCTCGGCGTCTCTCTCTCTGTAGTGCATAGTGCGTTCGACGACTCGAGGCTTCTGTCGCCGTGTTTCGTTGCGATCCAAGATCTCCCACATTCAGCCCCCTGCGTTCGAATCCTTGGGTCCGTCGTGTGGTACCCCGTGTTCTTGCGACACGAAATCCATCGACATTTGGCGCGCCAGGTAGGGGTCTGTGGTGTGTTTTCTTCTAGATCTGCTTCGACATGGCCGACGCCAACGCAAGGCTCGAGCGTCTTCGCCGTCGCAACGCTGCTCGGGGGCAAACCGATCCCATCTTCCGTCATCGTGAAGCTTCGGCCGGGGAGGAAGAGGAGGAAGATCTGGAGTCCTCCTACCTCCCGTCCGGGCGTACAGAGCCTTCGCTCTCCTTCACCGCCACCGCCACTTCTCGCGCTCGTTCTGGGAGTCAGCTGTCTCCTGCGCAGGCTCTCGCCATGGCGCAGGAGCTGCTGCGCTATCAACCCACTGATGACGGGCGTGAGGGGTGGCGTGCTCGAATCGCCGAGCTCGTCACCATCGCCAACGAAGACCCGGCCCAGGGAGGAGCACAGGGCGTGGGAGACCCAGAGCCGGCGGCGGGGCGACGCGCCCCGAGCGTCGGAGATGGGAGGGCCACCAAGGCCAAGAAGGTGGTTTCCCGCGCCGCATCTTCGCCGCGTGGGGAGCCCAGCTGCCAAATCGTCCGACGCGCTCCGGAAGATGCACACGTCTCCCTCGAGCGCCGCCGCGAAAACCATGACCATGCCATCGACGAAATCGGCAAAGATGGCAAGAACGTCAGGACCCCCGGCGACCCTATCTACAACCCCGGGTGTCTTGCTCTCACTCGCCAGCAACGCTACGTGGTCTGGCCTGACAAGTTCAAGCCAGACATCGGCGCGCGTTACGATGGGACCACTAACCCCATCGAATTCCTCTAGCTCTACGTCGTCGCCATCCAGGCCGCGCGTGGAGCCCAGCGTGCCATGGCCAATTGGTTCCCCATGGCCCTCAAGGACGCTCCGCGAACTTGGCTCATAAATCTTCCTCACGAATCCGTGACTTTGTGGAAGGATTTATGTTGTCAGTTCGTTGCCAACTTCATGCCCACGTACGAACGCCCCGCAACTAAGAACGATCTTAAGGCGGTGCGTCAGTACAAGGGCGAGACGCTTTGTCAGTATATCCAGCGCTTCAATCAGATGAGGAACAAGATTCCCAGGATCTCCAACGAGGAGGTCATCTCCGCGTTCTCCACGGGCGTCTCCGACGTCAAGATGAGGGAGAAGCTGTCCATTAATGATGAGCTGACTTCCGTTGTCAGGCTCTTCGAGATCGCCGACCGTTGCACCAAGGCCGAGGAGGGGAGGCTCTTCGTGCACAACCTGCCGGAGGCACTTCCCCCAAAGCCAAAGTCCAAGGACCCCAAGCGAAAGGAGGCTGCTGCCCTCGCGGCGGAACCAGATCATAAGCAACGCCGCGGGGACCGCTCCGAACATGATAAAGGTCGACTTCACCACTACTGCATTCTCCACAAGAAGGACACCCACAATACCGATGATTGTTGGATTGTCCGGAAGTTTCATGAGGAAAATGGCGTCTCCAAGCGCCGCGGGGGTGGCCACAGCTATGGAAAGAGTGGATCCCGGGGCGATCGCCACGACGACGACCGTGAGGAAGGTCGCCGCCGCGAGGGTCTGTCTCGAGCCGATCCCGAGCCGCTGCCGCTGCCCCCGCCAGCGAACGATCGTCGGGAGGAGAACCAAGGGGGCTATCAAGAGCCGTGAGATTTCGCCGCTTGCCTCCTGGGAGGAGCTCAGGCTCCTTTGTCTAATCGACACTTCAAGCAGCTGTCGTGAGAGATCGCGGTGGCACAGCCCAACGTCGGCAACCGCTTTATGAAATGGTCAACGTGCAAGATCGGCTTCGACGAGGATGACCATCCGGCCTCCATCAGGGGCGTGGGCACAATTCCCCTCTTGTGCATGCCAACCATCAATAACGTCGCCGTCAATCGCACTCTCATCGACGGAGGGGCGGGCCTCAACATCATCTCGGTCAAGATCTTCGAGAAGATGCAGGTGCCGTACCACCGGCTCATGCCAACTCTACCGTTCTTCAGGGTAACCGAAGGGTCTACGACGCCAATTGGGCAGGTATGCCTGCCCGTCACCTTCGGCACCTGGGACAACTACCGGACAGAAAGCCTCGACTTCGATGTCGCCTACATCGCGCTGCCATACAATGCCATCCTTGGCTACCCAGCCTTGGCAAGGTTCATGGCGGCGACGCACCATGGCTTCAACGTCCTCAAGATTCCAGGCGCAAACGGCACGATCACCGTGTGCTGCAATGAGAAGGATGCTCTCCGATCTGTGGAGCATGTCTACCGCGAGGCCGCCACCATGTTCCCTGCCGACGAAGATCTACTGGAACACTCCGGCGACCTCGCGAGGAAGAAGCAGCTCGTGTCCCAAGAATGGGCTGCTATGAAGAAGGCCTCTCTCGAGCCCCACCTACCGGGCTCGACAAGGAAGAAGTTCACCGCCTCCGCATCGCCTACTCCAAGCGAGGACCTGGCCTATCCGATGCTGGACACGAGCATTGGGGAAGCTGTGGTACCCTCAGGGAGGAGGCCCCAGTTCACCCAAGAGCGCTCCGCAACCAAGAAGGTCCCGCTCCAGGCTGGGGGCTGCGAAAACTTCATCACCATCGGGGCAGGGCTTTCCCCCAAATAGGAAAGCGCGCTCGTCACCTTCCTGCGGGCAAATTCTGACATGTTCGCTTGGACTCTGTTAGACATGCCCGGCGTTCCCAGGGAGGTGATTGAGCACCACTTAGCCGTGTGCCCACAGGCACACCCCGTGAAGTAGAAGACTAGGAAACAAGCACAAGAGAAGCAGGACTTCATCGTCAAAGAGATAGAGAAGCTGAAGAAGGCCAAGTTAATATGCGAGGTAGCCCACCCCACCTGGATCGCTAATCCGGTGGTCGTCCCAAAGTCTAATGGCAGTGGGTGCCTCTGCGTGGACTTCACAAGTCTCAACAAGGCCTGTCCCAAGGATCCTTATCCGCTCCCGAGGATAGATCAAATCGTCGACTCCACCGCCGGCTGTGACCTCCTTTGCTTCTTGGATGCTTTCTCCGGCTATCATCAGATCAAGATGGCAAAGGAGGACGAGGAGAAGACCGCCTTCATCACGCCTTGTGGTGTGTACTGCTACGTCTGCATGCCCTTCGGTCTGAAGAATGCGGGAGCCACCTTCCAAAGGCTCATGCGTAAGGCCCTGGGGGCTCAGATGGGAAGGAATGCGGAAGCCTACGTCGACGACATCGTCATCAAAACCCGCGAGAGTCACACTTTCATCGAGGATTTGGAGGAAACGTTCGCCAACCTAAGAAGGGTGAACATCAAGCTCAACCCCGCCAAGTGCGCCTTCGGTGTGCCGTTGGGAAAACTATTGGGGTTCCTCATGTCCCATCGTGGGATAGAGGTGAACCCTGACAAGGTCAAGGCCATCGAAGACATGCGTCCTCCGCGCAATCTCAAGGAAATGCAATGCCTCGCGGGATGCATGGCAGCCCTGGGATGCTTCATCGCGAGGAGTGGGGAGAAAGCTCTGCCTTTCTTCAAGCTCATGAAGCGTGCTGGGAAGTTTGAGTGGACTCCAGAAGCTGACAAGGCCTTCGCTGAGTTGAAAAGGTTCCTCACGAGCCCACCGATCATGGTTGCCCCAATATTCCGCGAGCCCTTGCTGCTCTACATCGCGGCCACTCCAAGGACTGCAAGTGCCATTCTCATCGCAGAGCGAGACGCAAAGGTGATCGCCAAAGGGGAGGTCGATCCTCCCAGCCCGGGGGCTCCTCACGAGGAAGAGGCCGCTGCACCTCTCGTCCCTCAAGAGGAACCTCCTGCTGCTTCTTCACCGACAGAGCCGCTCTCTCAGAGTAACGCTCCAAAGCCTCCCGAGGAGGAATCTCCCGAGGGTGTCACCAAGGTGCAAAAGCCTGTGTATTTCATCAGCACGGTACTGCGCGATGCGCGGGAATGCTACACCATGCAGCAAAAGCTGCTCTACACCTTGCTCATCGCTTCAAGGAAGCTGCGTCACTACTTCCAAGGTCACCCGATTAAGGTGGTCACTGATCGTCCCCTAGAAACCATTCTACGCAATCCCAATGTCACCGGGCGGGTGGCTGAGTGGGCCGTGGAGCTTCAGCCCTTCGAGATCTCCTTCAAAACCACCAAGGTAATCAAGAGCAAAGCTTTGGCTGAGTTCGCCGCCGAATGGACTGATCCGTTCGCCGACGAGCCTCCAGAGGTGGAGTCAACGCTCCCGGGAGAATAGGCCCCAGGCCTCTGGGTCATGCACTTCAACGGCGCCTTCAACCTCCCCAGAGCGGGGGCTGGCGCCATCCTTACTTCTCCATCCGGGGATAAGCTCTTCTACGCCGTCCAGCTCTGCTTTAAGCCTGAGCACAAGGTCTCCAACAACATCGCGGAATATGAAGGACTACTCACCGGCCTAAGGGCGGCGAACGCTTTGGGCATCAAGCGCCTCGTCGTCAAGGGAGATTCACAGCTGGTTGTGAACTTCTCGAACAAGAGCTACACTCCAAAGGATGAGCACATGGCGGCTTATCTCGAGGAGCATCGGAAGATGGAAAAACGCTTCCAAGGCTTGGAGCTGAAGCACATCCCGAGAGGAGAAAATGTGGAAGTCGACGAGATCGCCAAGCGCGCCTCTCATCGCCTGGCACAACCTGCCGGCGTCTTTGAGGAGCGTCTTTTCAAACCGTCCGCTTCTCCATCATCATACGAATCACTCCCTCCTCCTGCCCTGCCACCACCGCCGGAGCAGGGGGCTCCAGACTGCGGGCCTCCTTCGGGTGACCGCGTCCTTCTGGCATTGGCACGGCAGGAGGGAGTGGATTGGATCCTCGAGCTCAAGGCCTTCCTCACCAGCAGCAGGCTCCCCGAGGATGAAGAGGAGGCTGAGAGGATTGTGCGTCAAGCTTCGGGCTACTGCGTCAAGGATGGTGACTTGTACCGGCGTCACCCAAACGGCGTCGCTCTGAAGTGCATATCTACTCACCAAGGCCAAGAGCTTCTCAGGGACATCCACGCCGGCGAATGCGGGCATCATGCTTCTGCTGCGACTCTAGCCACGAAAGCATACCGACGCGGCTTCTACTGGCCTTCGGCGCTCAGAGATGCGGCGGAGATGGTCAAGAGGTGCGAGGCGTGCCAATTCCACGCCAAGCAGATTCATCAGCCGGCGCAGGAGCTCCGAACCATCCCACTCACTTGGCCCTTTGCAGTTTGGGGACTGGACATCCTTGGTCCGTTCCCCAGAGCGCATGGGGGCTACCGCTACCTCTACGTCACCATCGACAAGTTTACCAAGTGGGTGGAGGTGGAACCGGTGTGCACAATCCCGGCCAGATTCGCAGTCAAGTTCATCCGTGGGCTGGTTGCTACTTGGTGATGGCGCCAGAAAAGAGGCTGCCGGCGTGAAGCAGTAAGTCCTTGTGCGTGGTGAATGACCAGCCCATTGGGAACCCCAAGAGGAAGGTATGATGAGTGTAGCGGCTAGTTTTCCCTCAGTTAAGATACTAAGGTTTATCGATCAGGAGAGGAGAGACTGTGACGACTGAAGGTGATATGGAACCTGCACACACACAACCAAGTACTTTGTTCCCAACTTACGATGAGGTTGTCAATCTCACCGGTTTGCTTGAAACAAAGATTATGAGCGTATCGAGTGGAAAATAATATAGTATGCGAGTAAAGTAAACAGTACGAGTAAAGTAAACAGGTGATAGCAATATGATGGAAATAGGACCGGGGTCCACAGTTCACTAGTGGTGTCTCTCCATAGATAAAACATGCTGGGTAAACAAATTATAGTTGGGCAATTGATAGAATAGAGATAACATGATATGTCAAGAAGATCACTATGAGATTTACTCTGGGCATTACAACAAAATACATAGACCGCCATCCAACTGCATCTATGACTAATAATCCACCCCTGGGGATATCAATCCGAACACCCCAAAAGTATTAAGTTGCGAACAACAGATAATTGCATTAAGCAAAGTGTGTAATGTAAACAAAGCATATGCCCTTGAGCATATGAATGTTGTTTTCTCCCTAGTAGCAACAGCACATCTACCACCTTAGAGGTTTCTGTCACTCCCCCAGGTGAAATAGAGGCATGAACCCGCTATCGAGCATAAATACCCCCTCTTGGAGTCACTAGCAACTACTCGGCCAAGATAGCTACTAACAACGGAGAGCATGCAAGATCATAAACAACATAGAGATAACAAAAGATATAATTCAGTACAGCAACTTAATCATAAACACCAATATTCATCGGATCCCAACAAACCAACATCAAAGAATTACATAACGGTGATCTCAATCATGTAGGGCAGCTCATGAGATCTAAACATGAAGCACATGGTGGAGAAGACAACCATCTAGCTACTGCTATGGACCCATAGTCCAAGGTAGACTACTCACTCATCGCTCCGGAGGCAAGCATGGCGACGAAGAAGACCTCCGGTGGCGATTCCCCTCTCCAGCAGGGTGCCGGGAAGAGCTTCTGGACCCTCCCGATCTTCGGGTCGACGGTGGCGGCGGATCGCGATGTGTTTTGGAAATCTGATCCGGTACTTAGGTTTTTTCCGTCGGGGGGTCTTTATAGGCGAAGGGACGATGTCAAAGGAGGGGCCAGGTGCCCTCACGTGGGCCCGGCGCAGCCAGGGGGCTGACCGCACCACCCACGCGTGTGGGGCCCTAGTGGCCCCCCTCCGGCACTTCTTCGGATCTCTGGAAGCTTCCAAGAAAAATAAGACTTCAGGAACTTGTTTCGTCCAATTCCGAGAATATTTCCTATGTATCACTTCTGAAACACAAAAACAGGAAACTGGCACTGTGGCACTTGTTAATAGGTTAGTTCCGGAAAATGCATAAAAGTGCCACTAAGTGTAACGAAACAATAGGCAAATGGTGTAAAAACAAGCATGGAGCATCAAAAATTATAGATACGTTTGAGACGTATCAAGCATCCCCAAGCTTAACTCCTGCTCGTCCTCGAGTAGGTAAGTGATAACAAAAGAATAATTTTTGAGGTGACATGCAACTACACAATCTTGATCATATATGTAAGCATTGGTGAGCTGGGATCATAAGAACTTAAAACATGGGCATGAAGATATAATCATGACAATAAGAAACTTAGCAACCATGTTGTAAACATGCAAATGAACACAAACAAAAGATCATGATAATGAAACAATGAAAGTCAAACGTGTATTCAAATCATAAGGAAAAACATACAAATGGTTTTCAGCTTGTCCTTCAAAGAGAGCAAAACATAAATGCATAGGACTCCTCAAAGTTTAAGAGGGCGACTAGATACAAATAATTTAAGAACAAGTGAAACCAATCATCATGAGTCAATCAATGAACTTTGGGACAATGCATATCACACTAAGAATGACAACTATGCTCTCTTAATGGTGCATAAAGAAAGAAGGTGGTGACTCAACATAAAAGTAAAAGAAAGGCCCTTCGCAGAGGGAAGCAGTGATTGCAAGTTTTATAACCTTCAAAAATTATGGTACTTACCGGCTTTGAGCTCTCATTGCCCCCATCATAAGCATCTTGAATGGTTAAAGTTAATGCGAGAACAATTATGATGCATATGCTTGACAAATCATAAGTTGAAGACCTCGTGCCCCGTGAATATGAGTACCCAAACCTCATGCTACTTTACTTAGAGTCCCAAGCAAGGCTCTTGTCATTGTAAGTATATGCATATCATTGAGAACCGCCAATGGGGTACCTCTGTGCCCGATGACATGGAACAAGCCCACACCAAAATGACAGGACAAGCAGACAATGAACACCTCGACATCTCTTTTATTTGCCTTTTGTTTAGCTTTTTATTATGAGATGCGTCGTCGAATGTTCACCATGGGTATGCTGCAAATTTCCACCATGAATTATGCATGGCTTAGATTGCCGGCCCGGCGTTTCCCTAACACATATACAAACTCCATGATCCCCACAAGATTCCCAATTCATTTCACACCGCGGGCATCCATAAACAAAAGATCACGATATCAACTCAAATAAGAAGTGCAATGTTGAAAGCTTGCCCCATGACAGCATGGCTGGGCTAGAATCCAACTTACAACTTGCAAGCATAACAACTCAACATAAGAGACCACAATGTCAAATTTTTAGAATAGGAAAAAGTAAAGTGTGCCTTCCGATTCGTGAGAGCTTTACTGACCGAATTTCGCATAAAACTGGTAAGAGTTTAATTTGAAGAGAAAATAAAAGCAAGTCAAATTTACTTGGAATAGCAAATTGCTAGTAGGTATGTATGGTGGACACTTTGGAAAACTTTGGCTTTTAGGAGTTGGATGCACGAGTAGAGCTCATACTCAGTACAAGCCGAGGGCTAGCAAAAGACTGGGAGCGACCAACTAAGAGAGCAATAATGGCCATAATCATGCAAAGCGACAAAGCGACATTAAAAGAAGCATAAGATGGCATCAAAAGTCAAAAACTAAATGATCATGAAGGCTATTGGAAACTTTGTAAGAGTCTAACATGTGTGAGCATGCGCCAAGTCAACCCAAATAAAGCATCAAGGAGAAAACCAAAATAATGCTTCCATACAGTAAAAACAACGCATGATTTTTTTCAAAGGCTCATTAAGCAATCTCAGTTATTTGAGACAAGTCATGCTACAGCAAAACCACTAAGCATACTATCAAAAAGACATCTAGCATGACATGAAAAAGCCTAAGCCGCAGTCTACACAAGCTCCTTCTTGTACCACTATTTTGCACAAAGCTTTTTCTCTTTTCCAACACCATTTGAAATTTTTATAAACACCTCTTTTGATGAAAACCAATAAAGATTAGAGGAAAAAATACACCTTGATGAAAAGATATGGCAAGATCTGAATGCAAATCAAGGAGAAAACAAAAAACCAAAAGCAGCAGCAGAAAAAGAAGAACGCTCGATGAACGATAAGAGTGAAAACTAGAGCGTTCTTTGCAAATGAAAACGAGAACATCTCCTCCAAAGGAAATTTGTTGGGGTCCAACCATTTATTGCAGCAAACAAACAAACTAAACCAACTAAGAAAACTATAACAACTGACGCTCCAAGAAAAACACATAGTGCATGAAGCAATAAAAATATAGTGTTTTGAAAGGTGACCTGATTTTTGTCGATGAAGAAGGGGTGCCTCGGGGGCATCCCCAAGCTTTGACGCTTGTACTTCTTGGATATTTCTTGGGGTGATGCATGGGCATGCCCAATCTTGAGCTTTTGTCCATTCTTCAAATCATCTCATCATTCTCCAATCCCTACACTTGAAAACTTCCTTCATACAAAACTAAACACAATTCTATTAGCAACATTAGTGTAAGCATAAAATATATTCAACCTCCTATTTGCTTCAGGTTTCAACTCAAAACCACCACATATAAAGTAAATACTACTGTAGCAACTTCCCAAAAGGTTCCATGATCAAAAGAACTCAAAAGAAAGCGATAAAGTGGCAAACACAAATATTGGCAGAAATCTGTCAAAACTGAACAGCTGACAAAGGTCGAATTTGTGAGGGACTTTCTATTGCTCAAATCAAAAAGTGTTCAACTAAGAAAAGTTTGGATATAACCTGGGGCATATGCACAAGAAATCTCAGGTCCAAAAGATAAACAGAGAATGTTCACGAATTTTTACGGTGCAGCACCAAAAACAGTTTCAGGACAGCAACATCCCCAAATTTTTACCTCACTCAAATTAGAGGCTTCTCTTGGCACAAAAATGAAATAAACAAGATAAGGAGCGGTCATTACAGTAGTAATGACTTCCAAGACTCAAATAAAAGAAAAAGTACTGAAAAGAAAACATTGGGTTATCTCCCAAGAGTGCTTTTCTTTAACGCCTTTGAGCTAGGCGCAGAAAATTGCGAATCAAGTAATATCAAGTGATGAAGCACTAGGATCAGCACGTGCCTTATGTCTCCCTTTCTTACCTTTGCTCTTGACTTTAGGAAAAACATGGTTATTGCAAGGTGGAGAGGTAAATGTTATATTGCCTTTTCCCACATCGATGACGGCGCCCAGGAGCTTCAGAATGGATCTTCCAAGTGTGATTTGTTCTTTTCCTACACATTCAATAACAAGATAATCAGTAGATATCATTCTTCCTAGGACTTTTGTAAAGACTCCTTCAGCTATTCCAAGGGAAAATATAGTGGCATTGTTGGTAAGAGAAATTTCTTCTCCTCCCTCAGAAAGCTTCCAAAGGCTCAAAGATTCATAAACATCCTTTGGCATAAGACAAAATTCAGACATAATATCACAACGAGCATGAAAAGTTTCACCATTAATGGTGATTTTTATTGTAGGATTCCAACTCGAAGGTTCAGAATTTATTGGCACATAATCAAAATGCTGGCGCAAAGTATTGTAGCAAGAATTCAAACTAGCAGTGCGAGCCTCAAGAGTATTAAGTCTATTAAAAATGCACACAAGAGAGGAATCAAAATAGGTTGGCATGCTATAAATTGTAATCAACTTTTTTATAATATTGAAGGCTTGATCTCCATCACAATGAAGGAAATCTCCTTCAGCAGTAGCATCCAAAGCATATCTATAACGAAGAGAAAGTCCAAAGTAGAAGCTACTAAGAAGCAAACTCAAAGTCATTTTAGGTTCAGTTTTTTCATGCCAATCATAAATTCTAGACCAAGCTTCTTTAAAGCTTTCCTCATCTTTTTGCTTAAAAGTGAAAATCATGTCCTTAGGAGACATAGTAGTAGCAACGGAGCTAGACATAGTAAACTAAAGTAAACAAGTAAAAACAACTACCAAGGATTCTATTTTTTTGGGTTTTTGATATAAAGCAATGCAAGTAAAATAAAATAAAGTAAAGCAAAACAATAACAAAGTAAAGGATGTGTGTGCGAAAAACTCCCCTCGCAGAAGTCTTCTCTTCCTCCCCGGCAACGGCGCCAGAAAATTAGCTGCTACTTGGTGATGGCGCCAGAAAAGAGGCTGCCGGCGTGAAGCAGTAAGTCCTTGTGCGTGGTGAATGACCAGCCCGTTGGGAACCCCAAGAGGAAGGTATGATGAGTGTAGCGGCTAGTTTTCCCTCAGTTAAGATACCAAGGTTTATCGATCAGGAGAGGAGAGACGGCGACGACTGAAGGTGATATGGAACCTGCACACACACAACCAAGTACTTTGTTCCCAACTTACGATGAGGTTGTCAATCTCACCGGTTTGCTTGAAACAAAGATTATGAGCGTATCGAGTGGAAAATAATATAGTATGCGAGTAAAGTAAACAGTACGAGTAAAGTAAACAGGTGATAGCAATATGATGGAAATAGGACCGGGGTCCACAGTTCACTAGTGGTGTCTCTCCATAGATAAAACATGCTGGGTAAACAAATTATAGTTGGGCAATTAATAGAATAGAGATAACGTGATATGTCAAGAAGATCACTATGAGATTTACTCTGGGCATTACAACAAAATACATAGACCGCCATCCAACTGCATCTATGACTAATAATCCACCCCCGGGGATATCAATCCGAACACCCCAAAAGTATTAAGTTGCGAACAACAGATAATTGCATTAAGCAAAGTGTGTAATATAAACAAAGCATATGCCCTTGAGCATATGAATGTTGTTTTCTCCCTAGTAGCAACAGCACATCTACCACCTTAGAGGTTTCTGTCACTCCCCTAGGTGAAATAGAGGCATGAACCCACTATCGAGCATAAATACCCCCTCTTGGAGTCACTAGCAACTACTCGGTCAAGATAGCTACTAACAACGGAGAGCATGCAAGATCATAATCAACATAGAGATAACAAAAGATATAATTCAGTATAGCAACTTAATCATAAACACCAATATTCATCGGATCCCAACAAACCAACATCAAAGAATTACATAACGGTGATCTCAATCATGTAGGGCAGCTCATGAGATCTAAACATGAAGCACATGGTGGAGAAGACAACCATCTAGCTACTGCTATGGACCCATAATCCAAGGTAGACTACTCACTCATCACTCCGGAGGCAAGCATGGCGATGAAGAAGACCTCCGATGGCGATTCCCGTCTCCGGCAGGGTGCCGGGAAGAGCTTCTGGACCCTCCCGATCTTCGGGTCGATGGTGGCGGCGGATCGCGATGTGTTCTGGAAATCTGATCTGGTACTTAGGTTTTTTTCCGTCGGGGGGTCTTTATAGGCGAAGGGACGATGTCAGAGGAGGGGCCAGGTGCCCTCACGTGGGCCTGGCGCAGCCAGGGGGCTGGCCGCGCCACCCACGCATGTGGGGCCCTGGTGGCCCCCCTCCGGCACTTCTTCGGATCTCTGGAAGCTTCTGGGAAAAATAAGACTTCAGGAACTTGTTTCGTCCAATTCCGAGAATATTTCCTGTGTATCACTTTTGAAACACAAAAACAGCAGAAAACAGGAAACTGGCACTGTGGCACTTGTTAATAGGTTAGTTCCGGAAAATGCATAAAAGTGCCACTAAGTGTAACGAAACAATAGGCAAATGGTGTAAAAACAAGCATGGAGCATCAAAAAATTATAGATACGTTTGAGACGTATCACTGGTCTATCACTTTGGTGTGCCTAACTGCATCATCACCAACAACAGCAGCCAGTTCACCAGCGGATTGTTCCGGGAGTACTGCGCATCGGCCGGCATCAAGATTTGTTTCGCCTCCGTTGCCTACCCCAGGAGCAATGGTCACGCCGAGCGCGCCAACGCCGAAGTGCTCAAAGGACTCAAGACAAAAAGCTTCAATGCCAAGCTCGAAGGCTGCGACAAAAAATGGTTAGACAACCTCCAATCCATCCTGTCGTCCATTAGGACAACCGCCACCAAACCCACTGGAGAGACCCCTTTCTTCCTGGTCTATGGGGAGGAGGCTGTTCTTCCCACCGACGTCAAATTTGGGTCGCCAAGAGTGCTCGCCTTCGACAAAATTCGCCAAGAGGACCTCATCAAGGACCACCTCCTCTTGCTCGAAGAAGCTCGGTGCCAAGCCGCGCTCCGCGCCGCGAGGTACCAGCAAGGACTACGCCGCTACCATAGCCGCCATGTTCGAGCAAGGACTCTGGAGGTCGGCGACCTGGTGCTGAGGAGAATACTCTCTCGCGAGGGCCTGCACAAGCTGTCTCCAATGTGGGAAGGACCCTTCAAGGTGACGCACATCGCCAGGCCAGGCTCGGCGTGGCTGGAAACCACAAAAGGAGTACTGGTGGGGAACCCGTGGAACATAGCTCATCTGCGAAAGTTCTACCCTTAGGTTCCTCACAAGGAGATAAAGACCATTTTCACGGCACTTGTATCAGCTCAAACTGCCCTTAAGCACTGATATTAAGTTATTGCGCAGCATAGCGCCTCTGCTTCGGTATGATATTAAAATGGCATGAAGTCCATTTATTTTCTATTGTACTCCACGCAGAAGGGGGCTAGGCACGGTGTCTATGCTGGGGCCTTCGCCCGGAAAATAGCAAGCCCAAAAAACCCGAAGGGAGCAAGCTCTGGTCGGGGGCGACGGCCCTGTTAACGATCACCTCCAAATGCCCATGGTGCTTAGTTCCTCGCAAAGTACACCAGAAAATAAAAAATCTTTGAGAAAAGTCCAAGGTGTTCCCAAGGCACCCGCTAAGGACCTGCACCTCGTGAGCAACCCTCACGAGGAAGCAAGGACGCGTCGATGCACAAAGCATCCGCAGGAAGATTCCCTCTACCGAGGAAGGCCTAACGTGGCAGGATTATTGAAGACCAAGGCTGATGTCTACGCACTTCTATTCTTGTAGACACTTGTTGGGCCTCCAAGTGCAGAGGTTTGTAGAACAGCAGCAAGTTTCCCTTAAGTGGATCACCCAAGGTTTATCGAACTCAGGGAGGTTAGAGGTCAAAGCTATCCCTCTCAAGCAACCCTGCAATTACGATACAGAAAGTCTCTTGTGTCCCCAACACACCCAATACGCTTGTCAGACGTATAGGTGCACTAGTTCGGCGAAGAGATAGTGAAATACAAGTGGTATGGATGATTATAAGTAGCAAATGTAACTTGGAATAAAAATCGCTGCGAGCAAACAAGTAACAAAACAGCAAGTAAACGATGTGCAATGCTTGGAAACAAGGCCTAGGGATCATACTTTCACTAGTGGACACACTCCCAACAATATAACATGAATGAACAAGTAACTTCTCTTGCTGAGGTACTCTAAATTACTCTCCTATTGAATAACACTAATCATTGTGTAGTGGCTACAGAAGCACCCCTTAAAGTCCATCAAGTACTTGACAAACACCACTCATAGAGATATCCAAATCAGATCACAATTCAAGATAGAAATCATTGCAACTTATACCAAGTACTAACACGGTGCACACACTCACACCTTTACACCATGAAAGGAGGAATAAATCACTCAAACTATCATAGCAATAATTATTCTCATAATCCACAAGGGATCACAATCGTAGCCTAAACCAAGTACCACCATGATGCACGCACTGTCACCGTTACACCATAACAGGAGGAATAGATTACTTTAATAATATCACTAGAGTACACAAAATATCTGAATAATAACATGTACTTGTTCAACATGATACAAAGCTCACGATCACATAAAGATCACATCATGGGAGAGAGAGGTGAACCACATAGCTACCGGTAGAGCCCTTAGCCCCGGGGATGAACTACTCCCTCCTCATCATAGGAGACAGCAAGGTTAATGGAGATGGCGGTGAGGTCGATGGAGACGGCGGAGACGGCGATGGAGACCGATGGAGATGGCTCCGGGGGCACTTCCCCGTCCCGGCAGGGTGCCGGAACAGAGACTTCTGTCCCCCGAAATTCGTCGGTGGCGGCGGCGGAGCTACGGAACTCTTTCTGGAAATCTGATCGGGGCCTTAGGTTTTTCTCGTCAGGGGGTAAATATAGGCGAAGGGGCGATGTCAGAGGTGGAGCCAGGCTCCCACACACGGGCCCCGCGCGGCCAGACCCTAGCCCGCGCGAGCCATGTGTGAGGAGGCCTGGTGGCCCCTCTCCTTCGCCTCTTCGGATGTCTGGATGCTCCCAGGAAAAATAAGACTTCTGGATTTTGTTTCGTCCAATTCCGAGAATATTTCCTGTGTATCACTTCTGAAATACAAAAACAGCAGAAAACAGGAAACTGGCACTGTGGCACTTCGTTAATAGGTTAGTTCCGGAAATTGCATAAAAGTGCCACTAAGTGTAACGAAACAATATGCAAATGGTGTAAGAACAAGCATGGAGCATCAAAAATTATAGATACGTTTGAGACGTATCAAGCATCCCCAAGCTTAACTCCTGCTCGTCCTCGAGTAGGTAAGTGATAACAAAAGAATAATTTTTGAGGTGACATGCACCTACACAATCTTGATCATATATGTAAGCATTGGTGAGCTGGGATAAATAGAACTTAAAACATGGGCATGAAGATATAATCATGACAATAAGAACTTAGCAACCATGTTGTAACATGCAAATGAACACAACCAAAAGATCATGATAACGAAACAATGAAAGTCAAACGTGTGTTCAAATCATAAGGGAAAACATACAAGTGGTTTTCAGCTTGTCCTTCAAAGAGAGCAAAACATAAATGCATAGGACACCTCAAAGTTTAAGAGGGTGACTAGATACAAATAATTTAAGAACAAGTGAAACCAACAATATGAATCAATCAATGAACTTTGGGACAATGCATATCACACTAAGAATGACAACTATGCTCTCTTAATGGTGCATAAAGAAAGAAGGTGGTGACTCAACATAAAAGTAAAAGAAAGGCCCTTCGCAGAGGGAAGCAGTGATTGCAAGTTTTATAACCTTCAAAAATTATGGTACTTACCGGCTTTGAGCTCTCATTGCCCCCATCATAAGCATCTTGAATGGTTAAAGTTAATGCGAGAACAATTATGATGCATATGCTTGACAAATCATAAGTTGAAAACCTCGTGTCCTGTGAATACGAGTACCCAAACCATGCTAATTTACTTAGAGTCCCAAGCAAGGCTCTTGTCATTGTAAGTATATGCATATCATTGAGAACCACCAATGGGGTACCTCCGTGCCCGATGACATGGAACAAGCCCACACCAAAATGACAGGACAAGCAGACAATGAACACCTCGACATCTCTTTTATTTGCTATATTGTTTAGCTTTTTATTGTGAGATGCGTCGTCGAATGTTCACCATGGGTATGCTGCAAATTTCCACCATGAATTATGCATGGCTTAGATTGGCGGCCCGGCGTTTCCCTAACACATATAAAAACTCCATGATCCTCACAAGATTCCCAATTCATTTCACATAGCGGGCATCCATAAACAAAAGATCACAATATCAACTCAAAAAGAAAGTGCAATGTTGAAAGCTTGCCCCATGACGGCATGGCTGGGCTAGAATCCAACTTACAACTTGCAAGCATAACAACTCAGCATAAAAGACCACAATGTCAAAAAATTTAAGAACAGGAAAAAGTAAAATGTGCCTTCCGGTTCGTGAGAGCTTTACTGACCGAATTTCGCATAACACTGGTAAGAGTTTAATTTGAAGAGAATATAAAAGCAAGTCAAATTTACTTGGAATAGCAAATTGCTAGTAGGTATGTATGGTGGACACTTTGGAAAACTTTGGCTTTTAGGAGTTGGATGCACGAGTAGAGCTCATACTCAGTACAAGGTGAGGGCTAGCAAAAGACTGGGAGCGACCAACTAAGAGAGCAATAATGGCCATAATCATGCAAAGCGACAAAGCGACATTAAAAGAAGCATACGATGGCATCAAAAGTCAAAAACTAAATGATCATGAAGGCTAAAGGCGACTTTGGAAGAGTCTAACATGTGTGAGCATGCGCCAAGTCAACCCAAATAAAGCATCAAGGAGAAAACCAAAATAATGCTTCCATACAATAAAAACAACGCATGATTTTTTTCAAAGGCTCATTAAGCAATCTCAGTTATTTGAGACAAGTCATGCTACAGCAAAACCACTAAGCATACTATCAAAAAGACATCTAGCATGACATGAAAAAGCCTAAGCCGCAGTCTACACAAGCTCCTTCTTGTACCACTATTTTGCACAAAGCTTTTTCTCTTTTCCAACACCATTTGAAAATTTTTTAAGACACCTCTTTTGATGAAAACCAATAAAGATCAGAGGCAAAAATACACCTTGATGAAAAGATATGAAAAGATCTGAATGCAAATCAAGGCGAAAAATGCAAGCTAAACACAGTAGCAGAAAAGAGAACACTCATTGAAACGATAAGAGTGAAAAACAGAGTGTTCTTGGCAAATGAAAAACGGAGTTCATCTCCCTCCAAAACAACATGATGTGATCAAACCATTTATTGCAGCAAACAAACAAACTAAACCAACTAAGAAAACTAAAACAACTGACGCTCCAAGAAAAACACATAGTGCATGAAGCAATAAAAATATAGTGTTTTGAAAGGTGACCTGATTTTTGCCGATGAAGAAGGGGTGCCTCGGGGGCATCCCCAAGCTTTGACGCTTGTACTTCTTGGATATTTCTTGGGGTGCTGGGCATCCCCAAGCTTGAGCTTTTGTCCATTCTTCATCTCATCTCATCATTCTCCAATCCCTACACTTGAAAACTTCCTTCATACAAAACTAAACACAATTCTATTAGCAACATTAGTGTAAGCATAAAATATATTCAACCTCTTTTTGCTTCAGGTTTTAACCCAAAACCACCACATATTAAGCATATACTACTGTAGCAACTTCCCCAAAAGTTCCATAATCAAAAGAACTCAAAAGAAAGCGATAAAGTGGCAAACACAAATATTGGCAGAAATCTGTCAAAACTGAACAGCTGACAAAGGTCGAATTTTTGAGGGGTTTTCTGTTGCTCAAATCAAAAAGTGTTCAACTAACAAAAGTTTGGATATATCCTGGGGCATATGCACAAGAAATCGCAGGTCCAAAAGATATACAGAGAATTTTCACGAATTTTTACGGTGCAGCACCGAAAACAGTTTCAGGACAGCAACATCCCCAAATCTTACCTCACTCAAACTAGAGGCTTCTCTTGGCACAACAACGAAATAAAAAGGATAATGAGCGGTTATTACAGTAGTAATAACTTCCAAGACTCAAATAAAAGAAAAAGTACTAAAAAAAAAACATTGGGTTATCTCCCAAGAGTGCTTTTCTTTAACGCCTTTGAGCTAGGCGCAGTAATTTGCAAAGATGCTCATGTGGGCGCCATATAAAAGCTTGAGGCAAAGGCGCCGTATAAGAACTTGAAGCAATAGAGAGCATCAAAAAGAATGTATGAAACACATTTAAATCTAAACCACTTCCTATGAAAAATAGTCTTGTAGAGAGACAAGTCATGAAAGCGCAAAGCAAAAAGCATAGGAAGGCAAAACAAGTATAGCTTCAAAAATTGCAACATAAAGAGGGGAAACTCAATATTGTTGAGATCCATCAAACCATGTTTACCTCCCTCGTAGTAACTTTCAGTAGCATCATGAATAGAACTAACAATATAACTATCACATAAAGCATCCCTATCATGAGCCATATGCATAAAAGAATTAATACTCCCCACATGAACAATAGTAGTAGGAGCAGATTCAACAGAATAATTATTCTCATCACCATAATCATCAAAAATAGGAGGCATATTGTAATCATAACTAATTTTCTCCTCAAAAGTAGGTGAACTGAAAATATTATACCCATCATCACAAGCTAGAGAACTACTATGTCGCAAAGCATACTCATCAAACATATCATCATAAGAAGGAACATGGATAGCACTAATGGTACAACAATTATTAACTTTAGAATTGGTACCAAAAAGATTTTCAATATCAAAAGTAGAGTGCTTTTCCCAATCATGATCACTAACATAAGTAATAGGCATAGGAACATCATCCCAATCAGAATTATCATAATCTATAGCAGGATCATAACGCTTAGGGGAAGATACCGTGTCCTCTCGCCTCTTACTCCTCTTCTTCTTCTTCTTCTTCTTCTTCTTACTCTCTCCTTTAGGAGGGAGAGACTTGAAGGGCATCTTCTCCACATATTCTCTAGGAGGGAAAGGCATCTTCTCCACATAATCTGGTTTGCTGACAGGAACAACAGAAGAAACTTTGGAGGATTCCTCCTCTCTATTAATAAGATAAAAACATCTATCAGTCCTGTCATAGCTTGGCAAAATATCAAGTTTTATAAGATTCTGAATGTAAGTATTTGCAAGGCAATCTTTAGCACAATAGAGACGACAACCATGAAGGGTGCTATTAATATCAACATCATTCATATCTATCAAAGCAATCTTTCTAGATATCTCGTCACACGCCAAGAACAAAGTGAGCTCATCATGCTGATTAGGAGTAATCTTGTCATCACAATACAAACTTAAGGTACTAGAAGAGTAACTATTAGGGTTTGAGCATTGGAAATTAAAATGACCTATATCATCGCAATGTTTACAAAGAAAAGGATAAAGCTCACAAACCTTTTTACCGATCTCACCTATATCCTTGTACCACATAGTAGTTTCTTCATTTGCGTGGGTGATGCAATAATCTTCCTTGTTGTAACTCTGTTCACAAGGTCTATGTACTCCGCAAAAATTAACATGCTTATAAGAAATAGTACTTTTAGAAGTTTGAGCATGTTTATTAGAATCATCAATAACAATATCACTTTCTATGCAAGTGTCCTTAAAAGGTTCATGATACACGTCCCCATTTCCTTTAGGAACATTCATATGGGAAGCAAAGGCTTTAAAGCAATCAACCATAATTTGAGGATCAAGACCATATTTAGCACTAAGCTCTTGAAAATCAGCAGTTTCAGCGAAAGACTTAATGCAATCAAACTCGTAATTCATACCTGATCCTTTACCTTTGTCGCTATCCCAACCTTCAATATTGTTTTGAATTGTCTCAAGCAGACCCCACTTGGTGTCGACATCCTTGCTTGTGAAAGACCCATCAAAGCATGCATCTAGATAGTCCTTGTAATATCCTGAAAGTCTTGCATAAAAATTATTAATAACAATATTACGGGGAAGATCATGAATAGGACATTTATGCATTAGTAACTTCAATCTTCCCCACGCTTGGGCAATGCTTTCTCCCTCATGAGGCCCAAAAATTATATATCTGATTACGATCTTTATGAATCTCACTTGGAGGATAGAATTTAGAATAAAAGAGAGGTACAATTTCCTCCCAGCCAATAGATGGACCATCTTCAAGCAGCCGATACCATTCCTCAGCTCTGCCTTTCAGTGACAAAGAGAATAGCTTCTTCTTAACTTGGTTCATTGAAATACCTGCACACTGGAACAACTCACATAATTCATGTATAAAGAGCAAATGATCACCAGGATGGACAGTTCCATCACCTAAATAGCAGTTATCCCTAATACGTTCAACAATCTTCGTAGGTATTTTAAAAGGATGAGGAGCACAAGCATCATTAGAAACATCACATATGGGAGATAAAATATCATCAGAGCAAACTTTCTCCACTAAAGCTAGGGGACTAAAAATATCATACTCAACAAAACCAGCTTCCCCAAGCTTAGACTTTTCTATAGCATTAGCATTAACAGTATTCAAAGCATTCGTACTAATAACATTGCTATGCGAAATAAGCTCTAAAGGATTTTCAATTTTCTCTTCAAATCTAAAATCAGGAAAAAGACTAAAGAACTCTTTATTTTCCATTAAGCCTAACTAGTGAAAATAAAAACAAGAAACAAAAAGATATAATTGCAGAATCTAAAGGAAATAACTCCGAGCACTCACATAGGAGGATGTGAGTACCTTTTACCTTACCTCCCCGGCAACGGCGCCAGAAAAGAGCTTGATGTCTACGCACTTCTATTCTTGTAGACACTTGTTGGGCCTCCAAGTGCAGAGGTTTGTAGAACAGCAGCAAGTTTCCCTTAAGTGGATCACCCAAGGTTTATCGAACTCAGGGAGGTTAGAGGTCAAAGCTATCCCTCTCAAGCAACCCTGCAATTACGATACAGAAAGTCTCTTGTGTCCCCAACACACCCAATACGCTTGTCAGACGTATAGGTGCACTAGTTCGGCGAAGAGATAGTGAAATACAAGTGGTATGGATGATTATAAGTAGCAAATGTAACTTGGAATAAAAATCGCTGCGAGCAAACAAGTAACAAAACAGCAAGTAAACGATGTGCAATGCTTGGAAACAAGGCCTAGGGATCATACTTTCACTAGTGGACACACTCCCAACAATATAACATGAATGAACAAGTAACTTCTCTTGCTGAGGTACTCTAAATTACTCTCCTATTGAATAACACTAATCATTGTGTAGTGGCTACAGAAGCACCCCTTAAAGTCCATCAAGTACTTGACAAACACCACTCATAGAGATATCCAAATCAGATCACAATTCAAGATAGAAATCATTGCAACTTAGACCAAGTACTAACACGGTGCACACACTCACACCTTTACACCATGAAAGGAGGAATAAATCACTCAAACTATCATAGCAATAATTATTCTCATAATCCACAAGGGATCACAATCGTAGCCTAAACCAAGTACCACCATGATGCACGCACTGTCACCGTTACACCATAACAGGAGGAATAGATTACTTTAATAATATCACTAGAGTACACAAAATATCTGAATAATAACATGTACTTGTTCAACATGATACAAAGCTCGCGATCACATAAAGATCACATCATGGGAGAGAGAGGTGAACCACATAGCTACCGGTAGAGCCCTTAGCCCCGGGGATGAACTACTCCCTCCTCATCATAGGAGACAGCAAGGTTAATGGAGATGGCGGTGAGGTCGATGGAGATGGCGGAGACGGCGATGGAGACCGATGGAGATGGCTCCGGGGGCACTTTCCCGTCCCGGCAGGGTGCCGGAACAGAGACTTCTGTCCCCCGAAATACGTCGGTGGCGGCGGCGGAGCTACGGAACTCTTTCTGGAAATCTGATCGGGGCCTTAGGTTTTTCTCGTCAGGGGGTAAATATAGGCGAAGGGGCGATGTCAGAGGTGGAGCCAGGCTCCCACACACGGGCCCCGCGTGGCCAGACCCTAGCCCGCGCGAGCCATGTGTGAGGAGGCCTGGTGGCCCCTCTCCTTCGCCTCTTCGGATGTCTGGATGCTCCCAGGAAAAATAAGACTTCTGGCTTTTGTTTCGTCCAATTCCGAGAATATTTCCTGTGTATCACTTCTGAAATACAAAAACAGCAGAAAACAGGAAACTGGCACTGTGGCACTTCGTTAATAGGTTAGTTCCGGAAATCGCATAAAAGTGCCACTAAGTGTAACGAAACAATATGCAAATGGTGTAAAAACAAGCATGGAGCATCAAAAATTATAGATACATTTGAGACGTATCAAGCATCCCCAAGCTTAACTCCTGCTCGTCCTCGAGTAGGTAAGTGATAACAAAAGAATAATTTTTGAGGTGACATGCACCTACACAATCTTGATCATATATGTAAGCATTGGTGAGCTGGGATAAATAGAACTTAAAACATGGGCATGAAGATATAATCATGACAATAAGAACTTAGCAACCATGTTGTAACATGCAAATGAACACAACCAAAAGATCATGATAACGAAACAATGAAAGTCAAACGTGTGTTCAAATCATAAGGGAAAACATACAAGTGGTTTTCAGCTTGTCCTTCAAAGAGAGCAAAACATAAATGCATAGGACACCTCAAAGTTTAAGAGGGTGACTAGATACAAATAATTTAAGAACAAGTGAAACCAACAATATGAATCAATCAATGAACTTTGGGACAATGCATATCACACTAAGAATGACAACTATGCTCTCTTAATGGTGCATAAAGAAAGAAGGTGGTGACTCAACATAAAAGTAAAAGAAAGGCCCTTCGCAGAGGGAAGCAGTGATTGCAAGTTTTATAACCTTCAAAAATTATGGTACTTACCGGCTTTGAGCTCTCATTGCCCCCATCATAAGCATCTTGAATGGTTAAAGTTAATGCGAGAACAATTATGATGCATATGCTTGACAAATCATAAGTTGAAAACCTCGTGTCCCGTGAATACGAGTACCCAAACCATGCTAATTTACTTAGAGTCCCAAGCAAGGCTCTTGTCATTGTAAGTATATGCATATCATTGAGAACCGCCAATGGGGTACCTCCGTGCCCGATGACATGGAACAAGCCCACACCAAAATGACAGGACAAGCAGACAATGAACACCTCAACATCTCTTTTATTTGCTATATTGTTTAGCTTTTTATTGTGAGATGCGTCGTCGAATGTTCACCATGGGTATGCTGCAAATTTCCACCATGAATTATGCATGGCTTAGATTGGCGGCCCGGCGTTTCCCTAACACATATAAAAACTCCATGATCCTCACAAGATTCCCAATTCATTTCACATAGCGGGCATCCATAAACAAAAGATCACAATATCAACTCAAAAAGAAAGTGCAATGTTGAAAGCTTGCCCCATGACGGCATGGCTGGGCTAGAATCCAACTTACAACTTGCAAGCATAACAACTCAGCATAAAAGACCACAATGTCAAAAAATTTAAGAACAGGAAAAAGTAAAATGTGCCTTCCGGTTCGTGAGAGCTTTACTGACCGAATTTCGCATAACACTGGTAAGAGTTTAATTTGAAGAGAATATAAAAGCAAGTCAAATTTACTTGGAATAGCAAATTGCTAGTAGGTATGTATGGTGGACACATTGGAAAACTTTGGCTTTTAGGAGTTGGATGCACGAGTAGAGCTCATACTCAGTACAAGGTGAGGGCTAGCAAAAGACTGGGAGCGACCAACTAAGAGAGCAATAATGGCCATAATCATGCAAAGCGACAAAGCGACATTAAAAGAAGCATACGATGGCATCAAAAGTCAAAAACTAAATGATCATGAAGGCTAAAGGCGACTTTGGAAGAGTCTAACATGTGTGAGCATGCGCCAAGTCAACCCAAATAAAGCATCAAGGAGAAAACCAAAATAATGCTTCCATACAATAAAAACAACGCATGATTTTTTTCAAAGGCTCATTAAGCAATCTCAGTTATTTGAGACAAGTCATGCTACAGCAAAACCACTAAGCATACTATCAAAAAGACATCTAGCATGACATGAAAAAGCCTAAGCCGCAGTCTACACAAGCTCCTTCTTGTACCACTATTTTGCACAAAGCTTTTTCTCTTTTCCAACACCATTTGAAAATTTTTTAAGACACCTCTTTTGATGAAAACCAATAAAGATCAGAGGCAAAAATACACCTTGATGAAAAGATATGAAAAGATCTGAATGCAAATCAAGGCGAAAAATGCAAGCTAAACACAGTAGCAGAAAAGAGAACACTCATTGAAACGATAAGAGTGAAAAACAGAGTGTTCTTGGCAAATGAAAAACGGAGTTCATCTCCCTCCAAAACAACATGATGTGATCAAACCATTTATTGCAGCAAACAAACAAACTAAACCAACTAAGAAAACTAAAACAACTGACGCTCCAAGAAAAACACATAGTGCATGAAGCAATAAAAATATAGTGTTTTGAAAGGTGACCTGATTTTTGCCGATGAAGAAGGGGTGCCTCGGGGGCATCCCCAAGCTTTGACGCTTGTACTTCTTGGATATTTCTTGGGGTGCTGGGCATCCCCAAGCTTGAGCTTTTGTCCATTCTTCATCTCATCTCATCATTCTCCAATCCCTACACTTGAAAACTTCCTTCATACAAAACTAAACACAATTCTATTAGCAACATTAGTGTAAGCATAAAATATATTCAACCTCTTTTTGCTTCAGGTTTTAACCCAAAACCACCACATATTAAGCATATACTACTGTAGCAACTTCCCCAAAAGTTCCATAATCAAAAGAACTCAAAAGAAAGCGATAAAGTGGCAAACACAAATATTGGCAGAAATCTGTCAAAACTGAACAGCTGACAAAGGTCGAATTTTTGAGGGGTTTTCTGTTGCTCAAATCAAAAAGTGTTCAACTAACAAAAGTTTGGATATATCCTGGGGCATATGCACAAGAAATCGCAGGTCCAAAAGATATACAGAGAATTTTCACGAATTTTTACGGTGCAGCACTGAAAACAGTTTCAGGACAGCAACATCCCCAAATCTTACCTCACTCAAACTAGAGGCTTCTCTTGGCACAACAACGAAATAAAAAGGATAATGAGCGGTTATTACAGTAGTAATAACTTCCAAGACTCAAATAAAAGAAAAAGTACTAAAAAAAAACATTGGGTTATCTCCCAAGAGTGCTTTTCTTTAACGCCTTTGAGCTAGGCGCAGTAATTTGCAAAGATGCTCATGTGGGCGCCATATAAAAGCTTGAGGCAAAGGCGCCGTATAAGAACTTGAAGCAATAGAGAGCATCAAAAAGAATGTATGAAACACATTTAAATCTAAACCACTTCCTATGAAAAATAGTCTTGTAGAGAGACAAGTCATGAAAGCGCAAAGCAAAAAGCATAGGAAGGCAAAACAAGTATAGCTTCAAAAATTGCAACATAAAGAGGGGAAACTCAATATTGTTGAGATCCATCAAACCATGTTTACCTCCCTCGTAGTAACTTTCAGTAGCATCATGAATAGAACTAACAATATAACTATCACATAAAGCATCCCTATCATGAGCCATATGCATAAAAGAATTAATACTCCCCA
This sequence comes from Dactylis glomerata, assembly GCA_007115705.1. Lineage (NCBI taxonomy): Eukaryota > Viridiplantae > Streptophyta > Magnoliopsida > Poales > Poaceae > Dactylis > Dactylis glomerata. Next base: position 1,678,323 of record QXEO01000631.1, read on the forward strand.
CATGAACAATAGTAGTAGGAGCAGATTCAACAGAATAATTATTCTCATCACCATAATCATCAAAAATAGGAGGCATATTGTAATCATAACTAATTTTCTCCTCAAAAGTAGGTGAACTGAAAATATTATACCCATCATCACAAGCTAGAGAACTACTATGTCGCAAAGCATACTCATCAAACATATCATCATAAGAAGGAACATGGATAGCACTAATGGTACAACAATTATTAACTTTAGAATTGGTACCAAAAAGATTTTCAATATCAAAAGTAGAGTGCTTTTCCCAATCATGATCACTAACATAAGTAATAGGCATAGGAACATCATCCCAATCAGAATTATCATAATCTATAGCAGGATCATAACGCTTAGGGGAAGATACCGTGTCCTCTCGCCTCTTACTCCTCTTCTTCTTCTTCTTCTTCTTACTCTCTCCTTTAGGAGGGAGAGACTTGAAGGGCATCTTCTCCACATATTCTCTAGGAGGGAAAGGCATCTTCTCCACATAATCTGGTTTGCTGACAGGAACAACAGAAGAAACTTTGGAGGATTCCTCCTCTCTATTAATAAGATAAAAACATCTATCAGTCCTGTCATAGCTTGGCAAAATATCAAGTTTTATAAGATTCTGAATGTAAGTATTTGCAAGGCAATCTTTAGCACAATAGAGACGACAACCATGAAGGGTGCTATTAATATCAACATCATTCATATCTATCAAAGCAATCTTTCTAGATATCTCGTCACACGCCAAGAACAAAGTGAGCTCATCATGCTGATTAGGAGTAATCTTGTCATCACAATACAAACTTAAGGTACTAGAAGAGTAACTATTAGGGTTTGAGCATTGGAAATTAAAATGACCTATATCATCGCAATGTTTACAAAGAAAAGGATAAAGCTCACAAACCTTTTTACCGATCTCACCTATATCCTTGTACCACATAGTAGTTTCTTCATTTGCGTGGGTGATGCAATAATCTTCCTTGTTGTAACTCTGTTCACAAGGTCTATGTACTCCGCAAAAATTAACATGCTTATAAGAAATAGTACTTTTAGAAGTTTGAGCATGTTTATTAGAATCATCAATAACAATATCACTTTCTATGCAAGTGTCCTTAAAAGGTTCATGATACACGTCCCCATTTCCTTTAGGAACATTCATATGGGAAGCAAAGGCTTTAAAGCAATCAACCATAATTTGAGGATCAAGACCATATTTAGCACTAAGCTCTTGAAAATCAGCAGTTTCAGCGAAAGACTTAATGCAATCAAACTCGTAATTCATACCTGATCCTTTACCTTTGTCGCTATCCCAACCTTCAATATTGTTTTGAATTGTCTCAAGCAGACCCCACTTGGTGTCGACATCCTTGCTTGTGAAAGACCCATCAAAGCATGCATCTAGATAGTCCTTGTAATATCCTGAAAGTCTTGCATAAAAATTATTAATAACAATATTACGGGGAAGATCATGAATAGGACATTTATGCATTAGTAACTTCAATCTTCCCCACGCTTGGGCAATGCTTTCTCCCTCATGAGGCCCAAAAATTATATATCTGATTACGATCTTTATGAATCTCACTTGGAGGATAGAATTTAGAATAAAAGAGAGGTACAATTTCCTCCCAGCCAATAGATGGACCATCTTCAAGCAGCCGATACCATTCCTCAGCTCTGCCTTTCAGTGACAAAGAGAATAGCTTCTTCTTAACTTGGTTCATTGAAATACCTGCACACTGGAACAACTCACATAATTCATGTATAAAGAGCAAATGATCACCAGGATGGACAGTTCCATCACCTAAATAGCAGTTATCCCTAATACGTTCAACAATCTTCGTAGGTATTTTAAAAGGATGAGGAGCACAAGCATCATTAGAAACATCACATATGGGAGATAAAATATCATCAGAGCAAACTTTCTCCACTAAAGCTAGGGGACTAAAAATATCATACTCAACAAAACCAGCTTCCCCAAGCTTAGACTTTTCTATAGCATTAGCATTAACAGTATTCAAAGCATTCGTACTAATAACATTGCTATGCGAAATAAGCTCTAAAGGATTTTCAATTTTCTCTTCAAATCTAAAATCAGGAAAAAGACTAAAGAACTCTTTATTTTCCATTAAGCCTAACTAGTGAAAATAAAAACAAGAAACAAAAAGATATAATTGCAGAATCTAAAGGAAATAACTCCGAGCACTCACACAGGAGGATGTGAGTACCTTTTACCTTACCTCCCCGGCAACGGCGCCAGAAAAGAGCTTGATGTCTACGCACTTCTATTCTTGTAGACACTTGTTGGGCCTCCAAGTGCAGAGGTTTGTAGAACAGCAGCAAGTTTCCCTTAAGTGGATCACCCAAGGTTTATCAAACTCAGGGAGGTTAGAGGTCAAAGCTATCCCTCTCAAGCAACCCTGCAATTACGATACAGAAAGTCTCTTGTGTCCCCAACACACCCAATACGCTTGTCAGACGTATAGGTGCACTAGTTCGGCGAAGAGATAGTGAAATACAAGTGGCATGGATGATTATAAGTAGCAAATGTAACTTGGAATAAAAATCGCTGCGAGCAAACAAGTAACAAAATAGCAAGTAAACGATGTGCAATGCTTGGAAACAAGGCCTAGGGATCATACTTTCACTAGTGGACACACTCCCAACAATATAACATGAATGAACAAGTAACTTCTCTTGCTGAGGTACTCTAAATTACTCTCCTATTGAATAACACTAATCATTGTGTAGTGGCTACAGAAGCACCCCTTAAAGTCCATCAAGTACTTGACAAACACCACTCATAGAGATATCCAAATCAGATCACAATTCAAGATAGAAATCATTGCAACTTAGACCAAGTACTAACACGGTGCACACACTCACACCTTTACACCATGAAAGGAGGAATAAATCACTCAAACTATCATAGCAATAATTATTCTCATAATCCACAAGGGATCACAATCGTAGCCTAAACCAAGTACCACCATGATGCACGCACTGTCACCGTTACACCATAACAGGAGGAATAGATTACTTTAATAATATCACTAGAGTACACAAAATATCTGAATAATAACATGTACTTGTTCAACATGATACAAAGCTCACGATCACATAAAGATCACATCATGGGAGAGAGAGGTGAACCACATAGCTACCGGTAGAGCCCTTAGCCCCGGGGATGAACTACTCCCTCCTCATCATAGGAGACAGCAAGGTTAATGGAGATGGCGGTGAGGTCGATGGAGACGGCGGAGACGGCGATGGAGACCGATGGAGATGGCTCCGGGGGCACTTCCCCGTCCCGGCAGGGTGCCGGAACAGAGACTTCTGTCCCCCGAAATTCGTCGGTGGCGGCGGCGGAGCTACGGAACTCTTTCTGGAAATCTGATCGGGGCCTTAGGTTTTTCTCGTCAGGGGGTAAATATAGGCGAAGGGGCGATGTCAGAGGTGGAGCCAGGCTCCCACACACGGGCCCGGCGCGGCCAGACCCTAGCCCGCACGAGCCATGTGTGAGGAGGCCTGGTGGCCCCTCTCCTTCGCCTCTTTGGATGTCTGGATGCTCCCAGGAAAAATAAGACTTCTGGCTTTTGTTTCGTCCAATTCTGAGAATATTTCCTGTGTATCACTTCTGAAACACAAAAACAGCAGAAAACAGGAAACTGCACTGTGGCACTTCGTTAATAGGTTAGTTCCGGAAATCGCATAAAAGTGCCACTAAGTGTAACGAAACAATATGCAAATGGTGTAAAAACAAGCATGGAGCATCAAAAATTATAGATACGTTTGAGACGTATCAAAGGCCGCTCCGATCATCTTGTGAAGGAGACGCAGATCCGGAGGTCCGCGCCAGGCCCTTCACCTCATGAGCAATCCTTGTGAGGTGTCGACGGTCTCTGGGCTCTCTTAAGCATCGATGTTTTCATGTCCGTGAGGGTCCAGCTTCCCTCAACGACGAGGAAGGCCCCGTGAATTGCCACGCGCAGCAATTTGCTCTTAGCTGCTGGCACAGATAGTGCCGCGCTCCTCCACGACGGAGAAGGTCCCTGTGCCGGTCACAGGGGCATCTTATTCGCCTTCTTTTTTCGTTTGTCTTATCGATTTGTTTTTTCGTTTTTGGGGATTTGGGGTTTTTTCTTTTCCAACTCTTTCTTCAATTTCTTGTCTTAGGAATCGTCCAATGTGTCGTCGACGCCGACCCCATCTCGAGCTCTAAGGCGAAGGGAGGCCTCCCGTCGACGCTAACAACTCACTAGGGCTCTCGAGCATGCGAATGACCAGGACAATGAAGAGCAACAAGAAGCAAAAGCAAGATAGCTAACAAGCGGATTCCATTAAAGCATCCCCAGCAAGGGGAGGAGCAAAAGCACGGCGGGGCATACCCCGCCGGCGAGGACTATGATGCGTGGTGAATGACCAGCCCGTTGGGAACCCCAAGAGGAAGGTGTGATGAATATAGTAGCAGATTTTCCCTCGATTAAGAAACCAAGGTTTATCGATCAGGAGAGGAGAGACAAACGACTGAAGGTGATGCTTGCTAGTTTGCGACAGCAGCGGACAACTGGTGCTTTGTCCAAGCTTTGCTTGCTAGCTGCAACGTGGAACCTGCACACACACAAACAAATACTTTGCTCCCAACTTACGATGAGGTTGTCAATCTCACCGGTTTGCTTGAAACAAAGGTTATGAGTGTATCTAGTGGAAAACGGTAAAAGTATGCGAGTAAAGTGAACAATGCGAGAAAGTAAACAGGTGATAGCAATATGATGGAAATAGGACCGGGGTCCACAGTTCACTAGTGGTGTCTCTCCATAGATAAAATACATACTGGGTAAATAAATTACAGTTGGGCAATTGATAGAATAAAGATAAACGCGATATGTCAAGAAGATCACTATGAGATTTACTCTGGGCATTACAACAAAATACATAGACCGCCATCCAACTGCATCTATGACTAATAATCCACCCCCGGGGATATCAATCCGAACACCCCAAAAGTATTAAGTTGCAAACAACGGATACTTGCATTAAGCAAAGTGTGTAATGTAAACAAAGCATATGCCCTTGAGCATATGAATGTTGTTTTCTCCCTAGTAGCAACAGCACATCTACCACCTTAGAGGTTTCTATCACTCCCCCAGGTGAAATAGAGGCATGAACCCACTATCGAGCATAAATACCCCCTCTCCGAGTCACTAGCAACTACTCGGCCAAGATAGCTACTAACAACGGAGAGCATGCAAGATCATAAACAACATAGAGATAAAAAAAGATAATATTCAGTATAGCAACTTAATCATAAACACCAATATTCATCGGATCCCAACAAACCAACATCATAGAATTACATAACGGTGATCTCAATCATGTAGGGCAGCTCATGAGATCTAAACATGAAGCACATGGTGGAGAGGACAACCATCTAGCTACTGCTATGGATCCATAGTCCAAGGTAGACTACTCACTCATCGCTCTGGAGGCAAGCATGGCGATGAAGAAGACCTCCGGTGGCGATTCCCCTCTCCGGCAGGGTGCTGGGAAGAGCTTCTGGACCCTCCCGATCTTCGGGTCGACGGCGGCGGCGGATCGCGATGTGTTCTGGAAAACTGATCGGGTACTTAGGTTTTTTCCGTCGGGGGGTCTTTATAGGCGAAGGGGCGATGTCAGAGGAGGGGCCAGGTGGCCTCACACGGTGGTGGCGCGGGCCAGGGGCTGGCCGCGCCACCCCTGTGTGTGGGCCCCTGGTGCCTCGCCTCCTACTCTCCTTCGGATCTCTGGAAGCTTCCGGGTAAAATAAGACTTCAGGAACTTGTTTCGTCCAATTTCGAGAATATTTCCTGTGTATCACTTCTGAAACACAAAAACAGCAGAAAATAGGAAACTGGCACTGTGGCAACTTGTTAATAGGTTAGTTCCGGAAAATGCATAAAAGTGCCACTAAGTGTAACGAAACAATAGGCAAATGGTGTAAAAACAAGCATGGAGCATCAAAAATTATAGATACGTTGGAGACGTATCAAGCATCCCCAAGCTTAACTCCTGCTCGTCCTCGAGTAGGTAAGTGATAACAAAAGAATAATTTTTGAGGTGACATGCACCTACACAATCTTGATCATATATGTAAGCATTGGTGAGCTGGGATCAATAGAACTTAAAACATGGGCATGAAGATATAATCATGACAATAAGAACTTAGCAACCATGTTGTAAACATGCAAATGAACACAAACAAAAGATCATTATAATGAAACAATGAAAGTCAAACGTGTGTTCAAATCATAAGGAAAACATACAAATGGTTTTCAGCTTGTCCTTCAAAGAGAGCAAAACATAAATGCATAGGACACCTTCAAGTTTAAGAGGGCGACTAGATACAAATAATTTAAGAACAAGTGAAACCAACAATATGAATCAATCAATGAACTTTGGGACAATGCATATCACACTAAGAATGACAACTATGCTCTCTTAATGGTGCATAAAGAAAGAAGGTGGTGACTCAACATAAAAGTAAAAGAAAGGCCCTTCGCAGAGGGAAGCAGTGATTGCACATGTGCTAGAGCTTTTCATTTGTAAAACAGAGAGATAAAAATTGGTTTTGAGAGGTGGTTGTCTATGTCAACGACTGGCAATGGGGTTCTTACTATCTTCCATACAAAAATTGAAGCAAGTTTTTGAGAGAGAGATTGGCACTTTTGTGCTCTTTTATAAAGCTTGGCATTCCTCCCCACCTTTTTCCTTTCACAAACCATGGCTAACCGATTTCATCGGGTGCCCACCAACATTCACATTCCTTGGAGGAGTACCTTTTTTTCTGTCTTTTTTCCCTTTTTTTTCTTTTTGGAATAAGCAATATGGAAGATAGCAAATCCGACCACTATGTCCCCATGAGCTGAAAACAGTGTCACAAAACAAGAAGTATTTTGAAGGTTTTGAAAGGTAGCACATGGAAATTTTACTTTGGAATGGCTTAAAAATACCATGCATAGGAATTTATAGTGGACACAATGGCAAACTTGGCTTTTAGGAGTTGGATGCACGAGTAGAGCTCATACTCAGTACAAGGCGAGGGCTAGCAAAAGACTGGGAGCGACCAACCAAGAGAGCAATAATGGCCATAATCATGCAAAGCGACAAAGCGACATTAAAGCATAAGATGGCATCAAAAGTCAAAAACTAAATGATCATGAAGGCTATTGGCGACTTTGTAAGAGTCTAACATGCGTGAGCATGCGCCAAGTCAACCCAAATAAAGCATCAAGGAGAAAACCAAAATAATGCTTCCATACAATAAAAACAACGCATGATTTTTTTCAAAGGCTCATTAAGCAATCTCAGTTATTTGAGACAAGTCATGCTACAGCAAAACCACTAAGCATACTATCAAAAAGACATCAATCATGACATGAAAAAGCCTAAGCCGCAGTCTACACAAGCTCCTTCTTGTACCACTATTTTGCACAAAGCTTTTTCTCTTTTCCAACACCATTTGAAATTTTTATAAACACCTCTTTTGATGAAAACCAATAAAGATCAGAGGCAAAAATACACCTTGATGAAAATATATGACAAGGTCTGAACACAAATCAAGGCGAAAACGAAAACCAAAAGCAGTAGCAGAAAAAGAAGAATGCTCGATTTTAAATAAGAGTGAAAACTAGAGCATTCTTTGCAAATGAAAACGAGTACATCTCCTCCAAAGGAAATTTGTTGGGGTCCAACCATTTATTGCAGCAAACAAACAAACTAAACCAACTAAGAAAACTAAAACAACTGACGCTCCAAGAAAAACACATAGTGCATGAAGCAATAAAAATATAGTGTTTTGAAAGGTGACCTGATTTTTGCCGATGAAGAAGGGGTGCCTCGGGGGCATCCCCAAGCTTTGACGCTTGTACTTCTTGGATATTTCTTGGGGTGATGCATGGGCATCTCCAAGCTTAAGCTTTTGTCCATTCTTCAACTCATCTCATCATTCTCCAATCCCTACACTTGAAAACTTCCTTCATACAAAACTAAACACAAATCTATTAGCAATATTAGTGCAAGCATAAAATATATTCAACCCTTTTCAGTTCAGATTTCAACACAAAACCACCACATATATAGCAAATACTACTGTAGCAACCTCCCAAAAAGTTCCGTGATCAAAAGAACTCAAAAGAAAGCGATAAAGTGGCAAACAAAAATATTGGCAGAAATCTGTCAAAACTGAACAGCTGACAAAGGTCGAATTTTTGAGGGATTTTCTGTTGCTCAAATCAAAAAGTGTTCAACTAAGAAAAGTTTGGATATAACATGGGGCATATGCACAAGAAATCGCAGGTCCAAAACTGCTAAGGACCAGAAGTGCTAAGGACCAGAAGACCTCCTCACGAGCCCCTGCTGGTGAGGAGAGGAATTACGTCCACGTCAGCTCGGCGCGTTTTCATGCAGAGTAAGAAGATAACGGGCAGAAGATCGTGTACCGCCCACGCTAACCCCGACAGGGAGGAGACCAACTTTCGCTGTGTCTGCATAAAGCAGCACAGTGGTTGTTGGCCACCCCCCTAAAAATAGCGTGGACGGTGCAGGGCGCCAGAGGAAGACGTCAGCTTCCTCCACCCACTCCGGTGGACCGGTGCCACTACTCTACGAAGACTACGTCCACGGGAGAATAGAGTCTACAGCTGTCCTCCCTCCTTGGCCGTGTGTGGCAACCCCTTCCCCAAGAAGATAAGGGGAAGGAGGACCTTGCCGCTATAAAAGGAAGGGAGGCCACCCCTTAGAGGGGATCGAATCTTCATCTTCTTCAGGCTGCTAGCTGGGCACGCAAGTTCTTCAACCTCTGGCCAGCTAGACCTTTGTAACCAAGACCTTGTACTCCTCGCGAGGTGTCGCGTTGCAATACAAGAAGGCAGGAAGTAGGGGTTTTACCTCACCACGAGGGCCCTGAACCTGGGTAAAGCTCGGCGTCTCTCTCTCTGTAGTGCATAGTGCGTTCGACGACTCGAGGCTTCCGTCACCGTGTTTCGTTGCGATCCAAGATCTCCCACGTTCAGCCCCCTGCGTTCGAATCCTTGGGTCCGTCGCGTGGTACCCCGTGTTCTTGCGACACGAAATCCATCGACATTTGGCGCGCCAGGTAGGGGTCTGTGGTGTGTTTTCTTCTAGATCTGCTTCGACATGGCCGACGCCAACGCAAGGCTCGAGCGTCTTCGCCGTCGCAACGCTGCTCGGGGGCAAACCGATCCCATCTTCCGTCATCGTGAAGCTTCGGCCGGGGAGGAAGAGGAGGAAGATCTGGAGTCCTCCTACCTCCCGTCCGGGTGTACAGAGCCTTCGCTCTCCTTCACCGCCACCGCCACTTCTCGCGCTCGTTCTGGGAGTCAGCTGTCTCCTGCGCAGGCTCTCGCCATGGCGCAGGAGCTGCTGCGCTATCAACCCACTGATGACGGGCGTGAGGGGTGGCGTGCTCGAATCGCCGAGCTCGTCGCCATCGCCAACGAAGACCCGGCCCAGGGAGGAGCCCAGGGCGTGGGAGACCCAGAGCCGGCGGCGGGGCGACGCGCCCCGGGCGTCGGAGATGGGAGGGCCACCAAGGCCAAGAAGGTGGTTTCCCGCGCCGCATCTTCGCCGCGTGGGGAGCCCAGCTGCCAAATCGTCCGACGCGCTCCGGAAGATGCACGCGTCTCCCTCGAGCGCCGCCGCGAAAACCATGACCGTGCCATCGACGACATCGGCAAAGCTGGCAAGAACGTCAGGACCCCCGGCGACCCTATCTACAACCCCGGGTGTCTTGCTCTCACTCGCCAGCAACGCTACGTGGTCTGGCCTAACAAGTTCAAGCCGGACATCGGCACGCGTTACGATGGGACCACTAACCCCATCGAATTCCTCTAGCTCTACGTCATCGCCGTCCAGGCCGCGCGTGGAGACCAGCATGCCATGGCCAATTGGTTCCCCATGGCCCTCAAGGACGCTCCGCGAACTTGGCTCATAAATCTTCCTCACGAATCCGTGACTTTGTGGAAGGATTTATGTTGTCAGTTCGTTGCCAACTTCATGCCCACGTACAAACGCCCCGCAACTAAGAACGATCTTAAGGTGGTGCATCAGTACAAGGGCGAGACGCTTCGTCAGTATATCCAGCGCTTCAGTCAGATGAGGAACAAGATTCCCAGGATCTCCAACGAGGAGGTCATCTCTGCGTTCTCCACGGGCGTCTCCGACGTCAAGATGAGGGAGAAGCTGTCCGTGAATGATGAGCTGACTTCCGTTGTCAGGCTCTTCGAGATCGCCGACCGTTGCACCAAGGCCGAGGAGGGGAGGCTCTTCGTGCACAACCTGCCGGAGGCGCTTCCCCAAAAGCCAAAGTCCAAGGACCCCAAGCGAAAGGAGGCTGCTGCCCTCGCGCCGGAACCAGATCATAAGCAACGCCGCGGGGACCGCTCCGAACATGATAAAGGTCGACTTCACCACTACTGCATTCTCCACAAGAAGGACACCCATAATACCGATGATTGTTGGATTGTCCGGAAGTTTCATGAGGAAAACGGCGTCTCCAAGCGCCGCGGGGGTGGCCACAGCTACGGAAAGAGTGGATCCCGAGGCGATCGCCACGACGGCGACCGTGAGGAAGGTCGCCGCCGCGAGGGTCTGTCTCGAGCCGATCCCGAGCCGCTGCCGCTGCCCCCGCCAGCGAACGATCGTCGAGAGGAGAACCAAGGGGGCTATCAAGAGCCGTGAGATTTTGCCGCTTGCCTCCTGGGAGGAGCTCAGGCTCCTTTGTCTAATCGACACTTCAAGCAGCTGTCGTGAGAGATCGCGGTGGCACAGCCCAACGTCGGCAACCGCCTTATGAAATGGTCAACGTGCAAGATCGGCTTCGACGAGGATGACCATCCGGCCTCCATCAGGGGCGTGGGCACAATTCCCCTCTTGTGCACGCCAACCATCAATAACGTCGCCGTCAATCGCACTCTCATCGACGAAGGGGCGGGCCTCAACATCATCTCAGTCAAGATCTTCGAGAAGATGCAGGTGCCGTACCACCGGCTCATGCCAACTCGACCGTTCTTCAGGGTAACCGAAGGGTCTACGACGCCAATTGGGCAGGTATGCCTGCCCGTCACCTTCGGCACCTGGGACAACTACCGGACAGAAAGCCTCGACTTCGATGTCGCCTACATCACGCTGCCATACAATGCCATCCTTGGCTACCCAGCCTTGGCAAGGTTCATGGCGGCGACGCACCATGGCTTCAACGTCCTCAAGATTCCGGGCGCCAACGGCACGATCACCGTGTGCTGCAATGAGAAGGATGCTCTCCGATCTGTGGAGCATGTCTACCGCGAGGCCGCCACCATGTTCCCTGCCGACGAAGATCTACTGGAACACTCCGGCGACCTCGCGAGGAAGAAGCAGCTCGTGTCCCAAGAATGGGCTGCTGTGAAGAAGGCCTCTCTCGAGCCCCACCTACCGGGCTCGACAGGGAAGAAGTTCACCGCCTCCGCATCGCCTACTCCAAGCGAGGACCTGGCCTATCCGATGCTGGACACGAGCATTGGGGAAGCTGTGGTACCCTCAGGGAGGAGGCCCCAGTTCACCCAAGAGCACTCCGCAACCAAGAAGGTCCCGCTCCAGGCTGGGGGCTGCGAAAACTTCATCACCATCGGGGCAGGGCTTTCCCCCAAATAGGAAAGCGCGCTCGTGACCTTCCTGCGGGCAAATTCTGACATTTTCGCTTGGACTCTGTTAGACATGCCCGGCGTTCCCAGGGAGGTGATTGAGCACCACTTAGCCGTGTGCCCACAGGCACACCCCGTGAAGTAGAAGACTAGGAAACAAGCGCAAGAGAAGCAGGACTTCATCGTCAAAGAGATAGAGAAGCTGAAGAAGGCCAAGTTAATATGCGAGGTAGCCCACCCCACCTGGATCGCTAATCCGGTGGTCGTCCCAAAGTCTAATGGCAGTGGGTGCCTCTGCGTGGACTTCACAAGTCTCAACAAGGCCTGTCCCAAGGATCCTTATCCGCTCCCGAGGATAGATCAAATCGTCGACTCCACCGCCGGCTGTGACCTCCTTTGCTTCTTGGATGCTTTCTCCGGCTATCATCAGATCAAGATGGCAAAGGAGGACGAGGAGAAGACCGCCTTCATCATGCCTTGTGGTGTGTACTGCTACGTCTGCATGCCCTTCGGTCTGAGGAATGCGGGAGCCACCTTCCAAAGGCTCATGCGTAAGGCCCTGGGGGCTCAGATGGGAAGGAATGCGGAAGCCTATGTCGACGACATCGTCATCAAAACCCGCGAGAGTCACACTTTCATCGAGGATTTGGAGGAAACGTTCGCCAACCTGAGAAGGGTGAACATCAAGCTCAACCCCGCCAAGTGCGCCTTCGGTGTGCCATTGGGAAAACTATTGGGGTTCCTCATGTCCCATCGTGGGATAGAGGTGAACCCCGACAAGGTCAAGGCCATCGAAGAGATGCGTCCTCCGCGCAATCTCAAGGAAATGCAATGCCTCGCGGGATGCATGGCAGCCCTGGGATGCTTCATCACGAGGAGTGGGGAGAAAGCTCTGCCTTTCTTCAAGCTCATGAAGCGCGCTGGGAAGTTTGAGTGGACTCCGGAGGCTGACAAGGCCTTCGCTGAGTTGAAAAGGTTCCTCATGAGCCCACCGATCATGGTTGCCCCAATATTCCGCGAGCCCTTGCTGCTCTACATCGCGGCCACTCCAAGGACTGCAAGTGCCATTCTCATCGCGGAGCGAGACGCAAAGGTGATCGCCAAAGGGGAGGTCGATCCTCCCGGCCCGGGGGCTCCTCACGAGGAAGAGGCCGCTGCACCTCTCGTCCCTCAAGAGGAACCTCCTGCTGCTTCTTCACCGACCGAGCCGCTCTCTCAGAGTAACGCTCCAAAGCCTCCCGAGGAGGAATCTCCCGAGGGTGTCACCAAGGTGCAAAAGCCTGTGTATTTCGTCAGCACGGTACTGCGCGATGTGCGGGAACGCTACACCATGCAGCAAAAGCTGCTCTACACCTTGCTCATCGCTTCAAGGAAGCTGCGTCACTACTTCCAAGGTCACCCGATTAAGGTGGTCACTGATTGTCCCCTGGAAACCATTCTACGCAATCCCAATGTCACCGGGCGGGTGGCTGAGTGGGCCGTGGAGCTTCAGCCCTTCGAGATCTCCTTCAAAACCACCAAGGTAATCAAGAGCAAAGCTTTGGCTGAGTTCGCCTCCGAATGGACTAATCCGTTCGCCGACGAGCCTCCAGAGGTGGAGTCAACGCTCCCGGGAGAGGAGGCCCCAGGCCTCTGGGTCATGCACTTCGACGGCGCCTTCAACCTCCCCAGAGCGGGGGCTGGCGCCGTCCTTACTTCTCCATCCGGGGATAAGCTCTTCTACGCCGTCCAGCTCTGCTTTAAGCCTGAGCACAAGGTCTCCAACAACATCGCGGAATATGAAGGACTACTCACCGGCCTAAGGGCGGCGAACGCTTTGGGCATCAAGCGCCTCGTCGTCAAGGGAGATTCACAGCTGTTTGTGAACTTCTCGAACAAGAGCTACACTCCAAAGGATGAGCACATGGCGGCTTATCTCGAGGAGCATCGGAAGATGGAAAAACGCTTCCAAGGCTTGGAGCTGAAGCACATCGAGAGAGGAGAAAATGTGGAAGCCGACGAGATCGCCAAGCGCGCCTCTCATCGCCTGGCACAACCTGCCGGCGTCTTTAAGGAGCGTCTTTTCAAACCGTATGCTTCTCCATCATCATACGAATCACTCCCTCCTCCTGCCCTGCCACCACCGCTGGAGCAGAGGGCTCCAGACTGCAGGCCTCCTTCGGGTGACCACGTCCTTCTGGCATTGGCACGGCAGGAGGGAGTGGATTGGATCCTCGAGCTCAAGGCCTTCCTCACCAGCAGCAGGCTCCCCGAGGATGAAGAGGAGGCTGAGAGGATTGTGCGTCAAGCTTTGGGCTACTGCGTCAAGGATGGTGACTTGTACCGGCGTCACCCAAACGGCGTCGCTCTGAAGTGCATATCTACTCACCAAGGCCAAGAGCTTCTCAGGGACATCCACGCCGGCGAATGCGGGCATCATGCTTCTGCTGCGACTCTAGCCATGAAAGCATACCGAAGCGGCTTCTACTGGCCTTCGGCGCTCAGAGATGCGGCGGAGATGGTCAAGAGGTGCGAGGCGTGCCAATTCCACGCCAAGCAGATTCATCAGCCGGCGCAGGAGCTCCGAACCATCCCACTCACTTGGCCCTTTGCAGTTTGGGGACTGGACATCCTTGGTCCGTTCCCCAGAGCGCATGGGGGCTACCGCTACCTCTACGTCACCATCGACAAGTTTACCAAGTGGGTGGAGGTGGAACCGGTGTGCACAATCCCGGCCAGATTCGCAGTCAAGTTCATCCGTGGGCTGGTTGCTACTTGGTGATGGCGCCAGAAAAGAGGCTGCCGGCGTGAAGCAGTAAGTCCTTGTGCGTGGTGAATGACCAGCCCGTTGGGAACCCCAAGAGGAAGGTATGATGAGTGTAGCGGCTAGTTTTCCCTCAGTTAAGATACCAAGGTTTATCGATCAGAAGAGGATATCAAGGTACGATGACTGAAGGTGATATGGAACCTGCACACACACAACCAAGTACTTTGTTCCCAACTTACGATGAGGTTGTGAATCTCACCGGTTTGCTTGAAACAAAGATTATGAGCGTATCGAGTGGAAAATAATATAGTATGTGAGTAAAGTAAATAGTACGAGTAAAGTAAACAGGTGATAGCAATATGATGGAAATAGGACCGGGGTCCACAGTTCACTAGTGGTGTCTCTCCATAGATAAAACATGCTGGGTAAACAAATTACAGTTGGGCAATTGATAGAATAGAGATAACGTGATATGTCAAGAAGATCACTATGAGATTTACTCTGGGCATTATAACAAAATACATAGACCGCCATCCAACTGCATCTATGACTAATAATCCACCCCCGGGGATATCAATCCGAACACCCCAAAAGTATTAAGTTGCGAACAACAGATAATTGCATTAAGCAAAGTGTGTAATGTAAACAAAGCATATGCCCTTGAGCATATGAATGTTGTTTTCTCCCTAGTAGCAACAGCACATCTACCACCTTAGAGGTTTCTGTCACTCCCCCAGGTGAAATAGAGGCATGAACCCACTATCGAGCATAAATACCCCCTCTTGGAGTCACTAGCAACTACTCGGCCAAGATAGCTACTAACAACGGAGAGCATGCAAGATCATAAACAACATAGAGATAACAAAAGATATAATTCAGTACAGCAACTTAATCATAAACACCAATATTCATCGGATCCCAACAAACCAACATCAAAGAATTACATAACGGTGATCTCAATCATGTAGGGCAGCTCATGAGATCTAAACATGAAGCACATGGTGGAGAAGACAACCATCTAGCTACTGCTATGGACCCATAGTCCAAGGTAGACTACTCACTCATCGCTCTGGAGGCAAGCATGGCGATGAAGAAGACCTCCGGTGGTGATTCCCCTCTCCGGCAGGGTGCCGGGAAGAGCTTCTGGACCCTCCCGATCTTCGGGTCGATGGTGGCGGCGGATCGCGATGTGTTCTGGAAATCTGATCTGGTACTTAGGTTTTTTCCGTCGGGGGGTCTTTATAGGCGAAGGGACGATGTCAGAGGAGGGGCCAGGTGCCCTCACGTGGGCCCGGCGCAGCCAGGGGGCTGGCCGAACCACCCACGTGTGTGGGGCCCTAGTGGCCCCCCTCCAGCACTTCTTCGGATCTCTGGAAGCTTCCGAGAAAAATATGACTTTAGGAACTTGTTTCGTCCAATTCCGAGAATATTTCCTATGTATCACTTCTGAAACATAAAAACAGCAGAAAATAGGAAACTGGCACTGTGGCACTTGTTAATAGGTTAGTTCCAGAAAATGCATAAAAGTGCCACTAAGTGTAACGAAACAATAGGCAAATGGTGTAAAAACAAGCATGGAGCATCAAAAATTATAGATACGTTTGAGACGTATCAAGCATCCCCAAGCTTAACTCCTGCTCGTCCTCGAGTAGGTAAGTGATAACAAAAGAATAATTTTTGAGGTGACATGCAACTACACAATCTTGATCATATATGTAAGCATTGGTGAGCTGGGATCATAAGAACTTAAAACATGGGCATGAAGATATAATCATGACAATAAGAAACTTAGCAACCATGTTGTAAACATGCAAATGAACACAAACAAAAGATCATGATAATGAAACAATGAAGTCAAACGTGTGTTCAAATCATAAGGAAAAACATACAAATGGTTTTCAGCTTGTCCTTCAAAGAGAGCAAAACATAAATGCATATGACACCTCAAAGTTTAAGAGGGCGACTAGATACAAATAATTTAAGAACAAGTGAAACCAATCATCATGAGTCAATCAATGAACTTTGGGACAATGCATATCACACTAAGAATGACAACTATGCTCTCTTAATGGTGCATAAAGAAAGAAGGTGGTGACTCAACATGTCGACGGATTTCGTGTCGCAAGAACACAGGGTACCACGCGACGGACCCAAAGATTCGAACGCAGGGGGCTGAACGTGAGAGATCTTGGATCGCAACGAAACACGGTGACGGAAGCCTCGATTGTCAACGCGCAACGCACTACAGAGAGGGAGACCGAGCTTTACCCAGGTTCAGGGCCCTCGTGGTGAGGTAAAACCCCTACTTCCTGCCTTCTTGTATTACGACGCGACACCTCGCGAGGAGTACAAGGCCTTGGTTACAAAGCTCTAGCTGGCCAGAGGTTGAAGAACCTGCGTGCCCAGCTAGCCGCTTGTAGAAGATGAAGATCAGATCAGACCGGATCGGATCCCCCTCAGGGGTGGCCTCTCCCTCCCTTTATAGCGCCCAGGTCCTCCTTCCCCTTATCTTCTTGGGGAAGGGGTTGCCACATACGGCCAAGGAGGGAGGACAGCTGTAGACTATGCTCTTCTGTAGACTTAGTCTTCGTAGGGTAGCGGCGCCGGTCCACAGGAGTGGGTGGAGGAAGCTGACGTTCTCCTCTGGCGCCCTGCACCGTCCATGCTATATTTAGGGGGGTGGCCAACTGCCACTGTGCCGCTTTGGGCAGGCACAGAGAAAGTTGGTCTCCTCCCTGTCGGGGGTAGCGTGGGCGGTACGCGGTCTTCTGCCCGCTAGCTTCTTGCCCTGCACGCCAATCGTGCTGAGCTGGCGTAGGCGTACTTCCTCTCCTCACCAGCGGGGGCTCGTGAGGAGGTCTTCTGGTCCTTGGCCGTTTCTGTCGTCGTTCTCCTCACGAGGCGCCTTCTCGTGAGGGTCTTCTTTGTAGATTGGGTCGTCGACGCTGAAGGTGGGCCGATGACGTGGCCCAGTAGCAGGTGGACCGGGATACCCCGGTATCCATTCCACCGACAGTAGCCCCTGGGAGCTCGGCCCGTGAACGCGCCCTCTCGAGGGAGCGAAGGGCCGGGGGCCCCAGAAGCTGCTGGGCCCTCCAACGGCACACGTCAACCGTGCGGTCAGAGGACCATGCGAAGAAGCAGAGACCCCGGACGCGTGGCGCGGCCGCAACTGGCGAGACGGAACGGCGGGCGACGCTATGGTCCCCGAAGCGTCAACCCTTCATAATGATGTGTCGCCTGACTGCAGAGCACCGCGCCAACACTTCGGTTCCCGCGCAAGGATTTGACGCATCGACGCCAGACGCTCCCCTTAAATAGGCTCTCCTCGAGACCTCCGGCACTTCACCTCCTTCCTCTAGTGCCACCTCTGCTCCCTCGCCCTCAAGCTCATGGATCCCTCCAACTCCTCCGCCGCCGTGGGATCGAGCTCCGGGGCAAAGCGCCGCGGGCGCCCCATGGGCAGCGGGAAGAAGGCGAAAGTCCCGGCCCAGTGGACGCCCGACGCCGGCGGCCCCCTCCGCATTGGCGCGCCGCGGCAGGGCGAGGCGAGTCGTGCCGCCGCGGGGACCTCCGGCGCCTTGACCCTCAGGGGTCCTGCGCGTGGAGGCGCCCTGAACCCGCCGTCGCCGCTGGCGGCGGCTCCTGCTCCCCGCGCCTCGGGGAGCATCGACCGGGCCCTCCGGGAGGCGGAGGCCGCCCTGGGCCCCCCTGCTGCAGATCTTCCGGCGCCGCCGGTGAATGGAGTGGTCGCCACTCCGCGCCCCTTGGCGGCGGCGCTGCTGGGACCCCTCATCGCCCCGGGGTCCCGCTTCTTGGAGCTCCTCGTCGTCGTCGACGCCCCAGGCTTCAGCTCCCTCCGGCTGCCCGACGCCGTCCGGAGGGCAATTCATGCCCATGGCCCGGCCGCCGGAGAGATTGCCCTGGGGGAGCAAAGCAGGCCAGATCTCCTCTGGCCTGTGGACATCCTCTTCGGGGCGAACAGCAACGTCGTCCTCTCCGGCCGCTGGAGGCCCTTCGCCCTCGGCTGTCGCCTCCGTGTCGGTGACCGCCTCGTCCTCCGCTTCAGGCTGGGGACCCTGGAGGCTACGGTGCGGATCTTCACCGCGGACGGCGTCCGCCGCACCTACCCCCAGCTCCCGGCGCAGTGAAGGGGATGCGCTGGCGTGGTAGTCTTCTAGGGAGGGGAGCTAGTCTCCTCCCCTCTTTTGCCTTGTAGTTCTTGCCGGCGGGGAATGCCCCGCCGTGCTCCGCTCCTTCCCCGCTGGGGGTAATTCAATGAAATCCGGTTGTTGATCCACCTGCTTCTCTTTATTGTCCTGGTCGTTTGCTTCGCTCGAGAGCCCTAGTGAGCTGTTGGCATTGACGGGAAGCCTCCCTTTGCCCTAGAGCTCGAGACGGGGTCGGCGTTGGCGACGCACTGGACGATTCCTGAGAGAAGAAGTTGAAGAAAGAGTTGGAAAACAAAAAACCCCAAATCCCCGAAAACGAAAAGACAAATCGACAAAACAAACGAAAAAAGAAGGCGAATAAGATGCCACTGTGACCGGCACAGGGACCTTCTCCGTCGTGGAGGAGCGCGGCACTATCTGTGCCAGCAGCTAAGAGCAAATTGCCGCGCGTGGCGATTCACGGGGCCTTCCTCGTCGTTGAGGGAAGCTGGACCCTCACGGACGTGAAAACGTCGACGCTTAAGAGAGCCCAGAGACCGTCGACACCTCACAAGGATTGCTCATGAGGTGAAGGGCCTGGCGCGGACCTCTGGATCTGCGTCTCCTTCGCAAGATTTATCGGAGCGGCCTTAGTCTTCAATAATCCTGCCACGTTAGGCCTTCCTCGAGAGAGGGAATCCTCCTGCGGATGCTAGCGCATCGACGTGTCTTGGCTCCCTCGTGAGGGTTGCTCACGAGGGGTAGGTCCTTAGCGGGTGCCTTGGGCACACCTTGGACTTTTCCTCGAAGATTTTTTATTTTCTGGAGTACTTCGCGAGGAACTAAGCACCATGGGCATCCAGAGGTGATCGTTAATGGGGCCGTCGCCCCCGATCAGAGCTCGCTCCCTTCGGGTTTTTCGGGCTTGCTATTTTCCGGGCGAAGGCCCCAGCATAGACACCGTGCCTAGCCCCCTTCCGCGAGGAGCACAACAGAAAATAAATGGACTTCATGCCATTTTGATGTCATGCCGAAGCAGAGGCGCTACATTGCGCGATAACTTAATATCAGTGCTTAAGAGCAGCTTGAGCTGATACAAGTGCCGTGAAAACGGTCTTTTTCTCCTCGTGAGGAACCTAGGGGTAGAACTTTCGTAGATGAGCTATGTTCCACGGGTTCCCCACTGGCACGCCTTCTGCGGTTTCCAGCCGTGCCGAGCCTGGCCTGGCGATGTGCGTCACCTTGAAGGGCCCTTCCCACATTGGAGACAGCTTGTGCAGGCCCTCGCGAGAGAGTATTCTCCTCAGCACCAGATCGCCGACTTCCAGAGTCCTTGCCCGAACATGGCGGCTATAGTAGCGGCGTAGTCCTTGCTGGTACCTCGCGGCGCGGAGCGCGGCTTGGCACCGAGCTTCCTCGAGCAGGAGGAGGCAATCCTTGATAAGGTCCTCTTGGCGAATTTCGTCGAAGGCGAGCACTCTTGGCGACCCGAACTTGATGTCGGTGGGAAGAACAGCCTCCGCCCCATAGACCAGGAAGAAAGGGGTTTCTCCGGTGGGTTTGGTGGCGGTAGTCCTGAGGGACCACAAGATGGACTGGAGATTGTCTAACCATTTTTTGCCGTAGGCTTCGAGCTTGGCGTTGAAGCTTTTCGTCTTGAGTCCTTTGAGCACTTCAGCGTTAGCACGCTCGGCTTGGCCATTGCTCCGGGGGTAGGCGACGGAGGCGAAGCAGATCTTGATGCCGACCGATGCACAGTAGTCCCGGAACAGTCCGCTGGTGAACTGGCTGCCGTTGTCGGTGATTATGCGGTTAGGCACACCAAAACGACAGATCAGCCCACGGATGAACTTGACTGCGGACCTCGCGGGGATCGTGCACACCGGTTCCACCTCCACGCACTTGGTGAACTTGTCGATGGCGATGTAGAGGTAGCGATAGCCCCCTTGCGCTCTGGGGAATGGACCGAGGATGTCCAGCCCCCAAACGGCAAAGGGCCAAGTGAGTGGGATGGTTCGCAGCTCTTGCGCCGGCTGATGTATCTGCTTGGCGTGGAACTGGCACGCCTCGCACCTCTTGACCATCTCCGCTGCATCCCCGAGCGCCGAAGGCCAGTAGAAGCCACTTCGATATGCCTTGGCGGCTAGAGTTGCAGCAGAGGCATGATGGCCGCACTCGCCGGCATGGATGTCCCTTAGAAGTTCTTGGCCTTGGTGAGTTGATATGCACTTCAGAGCGACGCCATTTGGGCGACGCCGGTACAAGTCACCGTCCTTGACGCAGTAGCCCGAAGCTTGTCGCACAATCCTCTCGGCCTCCTCTTCATCCTCAGGAAGCCTGCTGCTTGTGAGGTAGGCCTTGAGCTCGACGATCCAATCCACCCCCTCTTGCCGAGCCAATGCCAGAAGGACGCGGTCACCCGAAGGAGGCCCGCAATCCGGAGCCCCCTGCTCCGGCGGTGGCGGCAAAGCAGAAGGAGGAGGGGAATTGGATGTTGGCGGAGAGGCGGACGGTCTGAAGAGACGCTCCTCGAAGACGCCGGCGGGCTGCGCCAGGCGATGAGAGGCGCGCTTGGCGATCTCGTCGGCCTCCATATTTTCTCCCCTCGGGATGTGCCTCAGCTCCAAGCCTTGGAAACGCTTTTCCATCTTTCGATGCTCCTCGAGATAAGCCGCCATGTGCTCATCCCTTGGAGTGTAGCTCTTGTTCGAGAAGTTCACAACCAACTGTGAATCTCCCTTGACGACGAGGCGCTTGATGCCCAGAGCGTTTGCCGCCCTTAGGCCGGCGAGTAGTCCTTCGTACTCCGCGATGTTGTTGGAGACCTTGTTCTCGGGCTTGAAGCAGAGCTGCACAACATAGAAGAGCTTGTCTCCAGAGGGAGAAGTTAGGACAGCACCCGCTCCCGCGCCGGGGAGGTTGAAGGCACCGTCGAAGTGCATGACCCAGAGGCCTGGGGCCTCCTCTCCAGGGAGAGTTGACTCCACCTCCGGAGGCTCGTCGACGAACGGATAAGTCCATTCTGCAGTGAACTCGGCCAAAGCCTTGCTCTTGATTACCTTTGTAGTTTCGAAGGAGATCTCGAAAGGCTGAAGCTCCACGGCCCACTCAGCCACCCGCCCGGTGACATTGGGGTTGCGGAGGACGGTTTCCAGGGGCCGATCGGTTACCACCTTAATCGGGTGACCCTGGAAGTAGTGGCGTAGCTTCCGCGAGGCGATGAGCAAGGTGTAGAGCA